>CAWUFW010004180.1:0-600000 GCA_963921515.1 Calotriton arnoldi
GGAGTGTCGCTCGGCTAGCAGTGTGTGTAGTGACCAGCAGCAAGTCACTACTCACACACTGCCAGCCGAGCGCCACTCCACGCACACCGCCAGCCAAGCACCAGCCTACACACACCACCATCACATTTAGGATTTTTTATACAAAAAGAAAACACAAACAAATTGCAAATAGATACAAATCTACTAACACAAAATCAGAAACATTGCACTAATGCCAACCTTGAAACAGAACAACAATTCTTAAACATTACAGACCAGGCAGTTCACTTTACCACTCATGGTTGCTCCCAATAATTCTTTTGCTTGTGGTACGCTCTATAACAAGCAGGCACACACAGCCCAGGGTTAGAAGGACACTCAGGGCAGTACATACGAGTTTCCTTCCGCGTACCTCTTCGCCAACAGACTCTACATCTCCTAGTGGGAAAGTCTTTTGAGGATGTAGGAGGAATGTGATCAGGAAAGTGGCGATCTTTCAATCGAGCCACATCCTCCACCACTCCAACTCTAGGAACACTTGCCTGTTCCACAACAACAAGGCTGCCTATGACAGACTCCTGAAACTGAACAAAAGTCAACTTTGACGCAGGAGAACACTCCTTGAACACAACAAAAGCATTGAAAGTTGCTAAATTGAAGAGATGGATGGCCAACTTCTTATACCAAATGTAAGACTTACGAATAGCAGTGTAAGGTTCCAACCTCTGATCTACTCTATCAACACCACCCATGTGCTTATTGTAGTCTAAAATGCACACAGGTTTGCGCACTTCAGCAATCTGACCCCAAACAGCCACAGGTGAAGTACTCTCATCATGGATGGTAGTCAGCATGTACACATCCCTCCTGTCCACAAATTTCACAGCTAGCAGTTCCTCACTACGCAAGGCACTGCACTGTCCCCTCTGAAGTTTTTTGCAAACAAGCTCTTTTGGATAACCTTTACGGTTAGAGCGGATTGTGCCACAAGCAAAAGTGTCCACTTTGAACAATTCCTTAAACAATTGCACAGCAGTGTAGAAGTTATCAATGTACAAATGGTGGCCTCTGTTAAACAGTCCTCTAGCAAGTTCCCACACAATTTTCTCTGAAACTCCTACTAAAGTGGACGGACAACCAGGGGGTCAATAGTGGAATCCCTACCAGTGTACACACGCAAATTAAAAACATATCCTGTCCTACTCTCAGACAACATATACAGCTTAATTCCATAGCGTGCCCTCTTGCTAGGAATGTACTGCCTAAAAACCAAACGGCCCTTGAACAGCACCAAAGACTCATCAATAGATATTTCTTTCCCTGGAGTATAGATCTCTGAAAATCGATCTACAAAGTGATCAAGAACAGGCCGAATCTTAAAAAAGACGGTCACATTCAGGGTGATCTCGTGGCAACGCCAAACCATTATCAACAAAATGCAGCATCCGAAGCAAAAGTAAATACCGATCACGAGTCATAACTGCAGGAAATATGGCCGTTGCCATCAAGGGACTGGTAGACCAATATGAACTCATGGACGGCTTCCTTATCAAACCCATCAAAAAAGTCAAACCCAAAAACTTCTTCATCTCTTCCAGATTTGTGGGACTCCACCGGGTAGCTCTAGAATGGGGCCTAAGTCTGGCACTGTTGTCCCTCAAAAACTGTTCAGCATACAAATTAGTCTGCTCAACAATCTCACCCAAAAATACATCATCCATAAACAACTGAAAATACTGTATAGGCAAATAATGTTCACAATCCACTCTACACCCTGCATAACCACTAAAGGCAGGCAACACCGGCTGCACCATGTTTGGATCAACCCAGAGTCCAGCACTTCCAGTAGGAAGCCTAGCAGCCCCAGGCTGCAATCCAGATGCCTCTTGCACCATCGGCACATTAGTATCCTCCTCTAAATCAGGCACTTCATCTGCACTGAGAGTACCTTCATCATCCGATGATTCCATGTGGAGAGAAAACTCACTGCCTGAATCTTCCCCTCCCTCCTCTCCCTCAGACGCACTGTCAGTCTCATAATCCTGCTCAGAGGAAGATTCAAGAAGCAAACCAACCACCTGCTGAGCAGTAATTCTACGGCTAGCCATAATGCTTACTAATAAAGGTTACTTGTCAAACAAGTCAACAACAACAAACCCTTTGTAAAAAAAAAAAGAAATAAACAAAATGTAGATTTATCACAAAGACCTATATACTCCAACACTATACCACTCACGTGACAGAAGCAGCTAGACTCACCACCACCTACTCTGCACAGACACAGTAAGGATCAACAATATCCCACTAAAAAAGAAGAAGAAAAAAAATTACACATAAGACAATGCAAAACATCGCAAAGAATTTCATGCTCTGAACACTAACAAATATGCTGCCATTATGGCACCACTTACAAAAAAATTCATTCATGCATGACAATAATACTCATTTGGAGTACACACAACAAAAATATTTTTCTTACCAAATAAATGCAATTACGCAAAACTGCAGAACCACAACTGCCGAAACCGCAAACAGGAATCAAAAGCTTTACACTAGAATAAAAAGGAGGAAAAAAACATTACAATCACATATGCAAATAATGCACCAGTCCACACACAATCCACCAGCCAAGCTAAGGGGTAGTTGGGCCTAACAGTATAAATAAAATATTCACACCCGTAAAAGGGGAGCAACCCTTGCCCTTTTGGCCACTCCCCAACACAAAAATTAAAAAAACCCTGGTGCCTAGTGGGCATTCCTGCTGCACAATCACATGATCGTGCAGCAGGAATGCACAAAAGAGGCATCGGGGGAAAGGAAAACCATTTCCTTTCCTCGATGCCTCTTTTGATACAAACCCCCCTCCCCGAGCCAAACCTCACCTGATTTCCCCGACGCGCTGGAAGCAAATGGCTTCCAGCGCGTCGGGAAGAAGGAAACCCTCAATGATGTCAGCGCGCTGACGTCATTGATGGGGCGAGGGGAGGCAGGGGAAGCCCTTCCCCTGCCTCCCCCAAAAAAACCTAACGATCAGATTCTCACGGGGGAGCGCCAGCGCTTCCCCGTGGGTGGTCTTATGACGAGCTGGACTCGTCACGAGCACTGTGTGCCATGACGAGTCCAGCTCGTCATAAGCACCGAAGGGGATAAAGGGTCAGAGCAGGATCTCAGCGGCAGACGAGGAGAAGGAACCTCCTGGTCACAGGAACTACACGAGCATTGCGCTCGAGAAATTCAAGGATGCAAAGACCTCCATCAAGGATTACAGCTAACTTTTCAGGGTGTAAATGGAGAGAAGGCACATCTGCCCTGCATATTTATCCACGAAGATGCCACCGTTTTGTGCAATACCTCTACTCAACTGGAGTGCTTTCTACTGGCTAATCAGTAAGTGCTACCTCGTTGGGTAAATGTATAGTGCCTTTCCTACACTACAGCTGCGTAAAGGACCAGAAGAATTGTCTCCAGTGACCTGTGTGTCTGTAACTTTGCCACCGCGCCGAAAGCGCCGGGATCCTTTGAGTAAGCTGTCCATCATAGTAGGGAAAGGGCGGGCATACGTTGCATACCGCTAGTGTATGTGTGGCGGGGCCAAACGAGCGGGGCTTCTAGGCCCGTTCACATGCCTCTTGTTTATAAAGGGTCAGAGCAGGATCGCAGCGGCAGACGAGGAGAAGGAACCTCCTGGTCACAGGAACTACACGAGGATTGCGCTCGAGAAAATCAAGGGTGCAGAGACCTCCATCAAGGATTGTCTCCAGTGACCTGTGTGTCTGTAACTTTGCCACCGCGCCGAAAGCGCCGGGATCCTTTGAGTAAGCTGTCCATCATAGTAGGGAAAGGGCGGGCATACGTTGCATACCGCTAGTGTATGTGTGGCGGGGCCAAACGAGCGGGGCTTCTAGGCCCGTTCACATGCCTCTTGTTTATAAAGGGTCAGAGCAGGATCGCAGCGGCAGACGAGGAGAAGGAACCTCCTGGTCACAGGAACTACACGAGGATTGCGCTCGAGAAAATCAAGGGTGCAGAGACCTCCATCAAGGATTGTCTCCAGTGACCTGTGTGTCTGTAACTTTGCCACCGCGCCGAAAGCGCCGGGATCCTTTGAGTAAGCTGTCCGTCATAGTAGGGAAAGGGCGGGCATACGTTGCATACCGCTAGTGTATGTGTGGCGGGGCTTCTAGGCCCGTTCACATGCCTCTTGTTTATAAAGGGTCAGAGCAGGATCGCAGCGGCAGACGAGGAGAAGGAACCTCCTGGTCACAGGAACTACACGAGGATTGCGCTCGAGAAAATCAAGGGTGCAGAGACCTCCATCAAGGATTACAGCTAACTTTACAGGGTGGCAATGGAGAGAAGGTACATCTCCACGCTCACGAAGATGCCACCGTTTTGTGCGATACCTCTACTCAACTGGAGTACTTTCTACTGGCTAATCAGTAAGTGCTACCTCGTTGGGTAAATGTATAATGCCTTTCCTACACTACAGCTGCGTAAAGGACCAGAAGAATTGCAGGATCGCAGCGGCAGACGAGGAGAAGGATTGCGCTCAAGAAAATCAAGGGTGCAGAGACCTCCATCAAGGATTGTCTCCAGTGACCTGTGTGTCTGTAACTTTGCCACCGCGCCGAAAGCGCCGGGATCCTTTGAGTAAGCTGTCCATCATAGTAGGGAAAGGGTGGGCATACGTTGCATACCGCTAGTGTATGTGTGGCGGGGCCAAACGAGCGGGGCTTCTAGGCCCGTTCACATGCCTCTTGTTTATAAAGGGTCAGAGCAGGATCGCAGCGGCAGACGAGGAGAAGGAACCTCCTGGTCACAGGAACTACACGAGGATTGCGCTCGAGAAAATCAAGGGTGCAGAGACCTCCATCAAGGATTGTCTCCAGTGACCTGTGTGTCTGTAACTTTGCCACCGCGCCGAAAGCGCCGGGATCCTTTGAGTAAGCTGTCCGTCATAGTAGGGAAAGGGCGGGCATACGTTGCATACCGCTAGTGTATGTGTGGCGGGGCTTCTAGGCCCGTTCACATGCCTCTTGTTTATAAAGGGTCAGAGCAGGATCGCAGCGGCAGACGAGGAGAAGGAACCTCCTGGTCACAGGAACTACACGAGGATTGCGCTCGAGAAAATCAAGGGTGCAGAGACCTCCATCAAGGATTACAGCTAACTTTACAGGTTGGCAATGGAGAGAAGGTACATCTCCACGCTCACGAAGATGCCACCGTTTTGTGCAATACCTCTACTCAACTGGAGTACTTTCTACTGGCTAATCAGTAAGTGCTACCTCGTTGGGTAAATGTATAATGCCTTTCCTACACTACAGCTGCGTAAAGGACCAGAAGAATTGCAGGATCGCAGCGGCAGACGAGGAGAAGGATTGCGCTCAAGAAAATCAAGGGTGCAGAGACCTCCATCAAGGATTACAGCTAACTTTACAGGGTGGCAATGGAGAGAAGGCACATCTCCACGCTCACAATCCCGCCCTAGTGGGCATTCCTGCTGCACGATCACATGATCGTGCAGCAGGAATGCACAAAGAGGCATCGGGGGAAAGGAAAACCCTTTCCTTTCCCTCGATGTCTCTTTGAATCAAACCCCCCTCCCCGAGCCAAAACTCACCTTATTTCCCCGACGCGCTGGAAGCAAATGGCTTCCAGCGCGTCGGGAAGAAAGGAAACCCTCAATGATGTCAGCGCGCCTCGCGCGCTGGCGTCATTGATGGGGGCGGGGGGCGGGGGAGGCAGGGAAGTCCTTCCCCTGCCTCCTAAAAAACCCCGACGATCGGATTCCCACGGGGGAGCGCCAGCGCTTCCCCGTGGGTGGTCTTATGACGAGCTGGACTCGTCATGAGCACACGAGCACTGTGTGCCATGACGAGTCCAGCTCGTCATAAGCATGGAAGGGGTTAAATTGGATTCCGGCAACACTTCATAGTCGGGAAAAGGCATCTGAAGAAGGAATGACTCCGAAATGCATCGGGCCATTTCCAATAAATCTGCTGGCTAAAAACGATCCTGCGTGTGTGCCCTGTTCTTCATTTTGTGAGGGGCTATGGTTGTGATATTAAGGTGCGTGGCCACTGTGCACCCGGGCGCCCCACCCTACAAGCAGCGAGGCAGCGATAGTGGCGACCTTTGGGCTTTGTTTAACGGACTTGAAACGCTGCTGCGCCGCCGCTTCTTTACCTGATGGCTCCATGACGGGATTTCCCTGGGAGCAGTGAGGCGGCAGGGTGATGGATTGTGGGGCCGGCAGAGAGATGCATAAACACAGATGCAGGAGGTGGAAAGGAGAGCGCCACCCACATGGGGAGTACTTACAGGATGCTCTAATCGCCGCCACGTGCACCTGGTTGCCGAGCCTATCATAGCGAAGCAGGCATCTTTTAAATTGGATTCCGGCAACACTTCATAGTCGGGAAAAGGCATCTGAAGAAGGAATGACTCCGAAATGCATCGTGCCATTTCCAATAAATCTGCTGGCTAAAAACGATCCTGCGTGTGTGCCCTGTTCTTCATTTTGTGAGGGGCTATGGTTGTGATATTAAGGTGTGCGGCCACTGTGCACTCGGGCGCCCCACCCTACAAGCAGCGAGGCAGAGATAGTGGCGACCTTTGGGCTTTGTTTAACGGACTTGAAACGCTGCTGCGCCGCCGCTTCTTTACCTGATGGCTCCATGACGGGATTTCCCTGGGAGCAGTGAGGCGGCAGGGTGATGGATTGTGGGGCCGGCAGAGAGATACATAAACACAGATGCAGGAGGTGGAAAGGAGAGCGCCACCCACATGGGGAGTACTTACAGGACGCTCTAATCGCCGCCACGTGCACCTGGTTGCCGAGCCTATCATAGCGAAGCAGGCATCTTTTAAATTGGATTCCGGCAACACTTCATAGTCGGGAAAAGGCATCTGAAGAAGGAATGACTCCGAAATGCATCGTGCCATTTCCAATAAATCTGCTGGCTAAAAACGATCCTGCGTGTGTGCCCTGTTCTTCATTTTGTGAGGGGCTATGGTTGTGATATTAAGGTGCGCGGCCACTGTGCACCCGGGCGCCCCACCCTACAAGCAGCGAGGCAGCGATAGTGGCGACCTTTGGGCTTTGTTTAACAGACTTGAAACGCTGCTGCGCCGCCGCTTCTTTACCTGATGGCTCCATGACGGGATTTCCCTGGGAGCAGTGAGGCGGCAGGGTGATGGATTGTGGGGCCGGCAGAGAGATGCATAAACACAGATGCAGGATGTGGAAAGGAGAGCGCCACCCACATGGGGAGTACTTACAGGACGCTCTAATCACCGCCACGTGCACCTGGTTGCCGAGCCTATCATAGCGAAGCAGGCATCTTTTAAATTGGATTCCGGCAACACTTCATAGTCGGGAAAAGGCATCTGAAGAAGGAATGACTCCGAAATGCATCGTGCCATTTCCAATAAATCTGCTGGCTAAAAACTATCCTGCGTGTGTGCCCTGTTCTTCATTTTGTGAGGGGCTATGGTTGTGATATTAAGGTGCGCGGCCACTGTGCGCCCGGGCGCCCCACCCTACAAGCAGCGAGGCAGCGATAGTGGCGACCTTTGGGCTTTGTTTAACGGACTTGAATCGCTGCTGCGCCGCTTCTTTACCTGATGGCTCCATGACGGGATTTCCTGGGAGCAGTGAGGCGGCAGGGTTATGGATTGTGGGGCCGGCAGAGAGATGCATAAACACAGATGCAGGAGGTGGAAAGGAGAGTGCCACCCACATGGGGAGTACTTACAGGACGCTCTAATCGCCGCCACGTGCACCTGGTTGCCGAGCCTATCATAGCGAAGCAGGCATCTTTTAAATTGGATTCCGGCAACACTTCATAGTCGGGAAAAGGCATCTGAAGAAGGAATGACTCCGAAATGCATCGTGCCATTTCCAATAAATCTGCTGGCTAAAAACGATCCTGCGTGTGTGCCCTGTTCTTCATTTTGTGAGGGGCTATGGTTGTGATATATATATATACATATGTATATATATATATATATATATATATATATATATAGCGGGGAGCTGGTTGTTCCTCACTGCCCTGGGGGAAAGAGAAGAAAGAGGCAAAATGAAGGTCAGAAAAGAGCAAACAGAGGCAGAATAAAGGTCAGAAATGAGCATAAAGAGGAAAGATAAAGGTGAGAAACGAGCAGAAGAGTAAAATAAAGGTGATAAACAAGCAGAAAAAGGCACAATTAAGGTCAGCAATGAGCAGAAAGAGACAGAATAAACGTGAGAAACAAGCAAAAAGAGGTAAAATAATGATCAGCAAAGAGAGGCAAAATAAAGGTGAGAAACAAGCAGAAAGAGGCAGAATAAAGTCAGAAATGAGCAGAAAGAGGCAGATTAAATGTCAGAAATGAGCAGAAAGAGGCAAAGTAAAGGTGATAAACAACAGAAAGAGACCAGCTAGAGGTCAGAAACCAGAAGCAGGAGGCAAAATAAAGGTGAGAAACCAGCAGCAGGAGGCAAAATAAAGGTCAGCAACGAGCAGAAAGAGGCAAAATAATGGTCAGCAACTGGCAGGAAGAGGCAAAATAAAGGTGAGAAACAAGCAAAAGAGGCAGAATAAAGGTGAGAAACAAGACCATAGAGGCAAAATAAAGGTGAGAAATGAGCAGAAAGAGGCAAAATAGAGGTCAGAAACCAGCAGCAAGAGGCAGAATAAAGGTAGCAACGAGCAGAAAGAGGCAAAATAAAGGTCAGAAATGAGCAGAAAGAGGCAGAATAAAGGTCAGAAACAAGCAGAAAGAGGGTAAATAAAAGGTCAGCAATGAGCAGAAAGAGGTAAAATAGAGGCCAGCACGGAGTGGAAAGAGGCAAAATAGAGGACAGAAAGGAGCAGAAGGAGGCAAAATAGAGATCAGCAACAGGCAAAAAGAGGCAAACTAGGGGCCAGCAACGAGCAGAAAGAGGCAAAATAAAGGTCAGAAACGAGCAGAAAGAGGCAAAATAGAAATCAGCAACAAGCAGAAAGAGGCAAAATAAAGACTAGCAATAAGAACAAAAAGGCAGAATAAAGGTCAGCAACGAGCAGAAAGAGGCAAAATAGAGGTGAGAAACGAGCAACAAGAGGCAGAATGAAGGTGAGAAACGAGCTGAAAGAGGCAGAATAAATGTCAGCAACAAGCAGAAAGAGGCAAACTAGAGGCCACCAACGAGCAGAAAGAGGCAAAATAAAGGTCAGCAACAAGCAGAAAGAGGCAAAATAGGGGTCAGAAACGAGCAGCAAGAGGCAGGATAAAGTTGAGAAACGAGCCAAAAGAAGCAGAATAAAAGGTCAGCAACGAGCCGAAAGAGGAAAAATAGAGGTCCAAAACAAGCAGAAAGAGGCAGAATGAAGGTTAAAAACAAGCAGAGAGAGGCAGAATAAATGTCAGAAACGAGCAAAAAGAGGCAAAATAAATGTCTGAAACAAGCTTGTTGAGAATTGCTGAGATCTCGTCGGAGGCCCGGATCCCTTTCTCAACCATTCCGGTCAGGGGTCTCCTGGCGTACTGCTGGTTGGGGGATGAAGTCCCCTTGGCTGCTATTGGTGGTTGGATACAAGAACCCCTATTGTTGTGATAAATAAATCCCCCTTGCCGGGTTGCTGAGATGTCGTCGGAGGCTGCGCCCCCTTTCTCAATCACTTTGCACAGGGGCCTCCTGGCATGCTACTGGTTGGGGGATGGACTTCCCTTGGCTGCTGAGGGTTGTTGGGGCCAAGAATCCCTATTGTTGCGATAACTAAGTCCCACCAGCCGGGTTGCTGAGACGTCATCGGAGGACTCGCCCCGTTTCTCAACTTCTCTGCACAGGGGCCTCCTGGTGTACTACTGGTTGGGAGATGAACTCACCTTGGCTGCTAAGGGTCGTTGGGGGCCAAGAACCCCTATTGTTGCCATAAGTAAGTCCCCCACAGTCAGATTGCTTAGACGGCATCGGAGGCCCCACCCCCTTTCTCAACCACTCTGCACATGGGCCTCCTGGCATACCACTGGTTGGGGGATGAACTCCCCTTGGCTGCTGAGGGTCGTTGGGGGGAAATAACCCAAATGTTGCGATAAGTAATTTCCCAACAGTCGGATGGCTGAGACGGCATCGGAGGTTCTGCCCTTTTCTCAACCACTCTGCACATGGGCCTCTTGTCATACTACTGGTTGGGGATGAAGTCCGCTTTGCTGTTGATGGTCGTTGGGGGCCAAGAACCCCTTTTATTGCAACAAGTAAGTCCCCCAGAGCCGGATTGCTGAGACGTGGTCGGAGGCACTGCCCCCTTTCTCAACCACTCTGCACAGGGGCCTCCTGGTGCACTACTGGTTGAGGAAGGAAGTCCTGCTTGGCTTCTGAGGGTCGTAGTTGGGTCAAGAATCCCTAGTGTTGCGACAAGTAAGCCCCCAACAGCCGGATTGCTGAGATGTTGGCGACATAAAGATTCACACACTCACTTATACACTAATATACACACTCACAGACCTACTCAGGCTCTCTTGTATTTCTCACAGACCCACTCAGACACTCACGCACCCACTCACAGACCCAATCAGACACAGGCACCTACACACAGACCCACTCAAACACTCAGGCACCCACTCACAGACCCAGCCAGACATTCATAACCCACTCACAGACCCACTCAGACTCTCATGCACCCACTCATGCACCCACTCATACACCCAGTGAGACACTTATGCAGCCACTCCCAGACCCATATAGACACTCACACACCCACTCACATACCCATTGAGACACTCACACACTCACTCACACACCCACTGAGACACTCATGCACTCAGTCACACGCTCAGTCTCAAAGGTTTACAGGTTACATTTAGGAAACAACATTAAAAAAACACATAAATTCACTGATAAACCCAAAGGTTACAGGAACGTTATAGTTAGAAAATAGAATTCCAAAAACCTTAGAAATTCACTTAAAAAAACAAATGTTATAGGGATGTTATAGTTAGATTCAGAGTAGACACACACAAAACAGTAGACATTCAGCAACTATAGTTACCTACGCTAACTATAACGTACACCCCTCCCCATGCACTGCTTATGGTGTCACATATTATATCACTCATGACATGGTCAGTGACATCAATGATGACATCACTGATGACATCTCAAATGACATTACTGATGACATCATCCAGTGATTGTGTTTTGTAAAAGTTTCTGAAACTCATAGATATTTACTAAGCTACTACATAAGTTAAATTACTATATACTACTGAGTGTTACTATTTCTAACATGTGTCATCTGATCTATAATCCTGTTTTTAAAGCGTGCGTACTATATATCAGTAAACTAGCCTCTACACTGACACATGTCCCCCGCTGATGTATGTGTATGGTTGTGCTTTAGGGCAGTCTAAGCTGTTCATTGAGACTTCACTCGACAGTGATGGCTGAGTATAGTTCTGCTTTATGACATACTGACCAGTTTCCTTCGACCTGTCTCCTTTGTGATGAATGACTGAAGTAGTAGATTACAATGAATTCATCTGTTCACTAAGACCTTTCTCTAGGGTGATGACTCAGTGTAGTAGACATTTGCAACAGACATACCTCTCTGCTCACACCTTTCTCCAGGATAGATAATCATTTGAATAGTGGTTTGTGACACAGTGGCCTGTCAGCTAACACATCTCTACTGGTTGCATGTTGTAGTGTTTTGTGTAAATCTGACATTTGCACTTAAACCTCTTTCCAGTTTCACCAATAGTGTTATTGTGGTTTGCAATAGACTAGCCTATGCAGATAGATGTTGTACTTTGGTCATTAGTGTTTACAGTAGTGGTTTAGAAAACACAGGACTATCCTCTAAGTCTCGACTCTTACATCATAAGTGAGTGTAGTAGATGATAAGGTTACAGTGAGCTCTGTGCTGTTCATCTCTCACCTGTGTCGTCTTCTTACTTAGAAACTTTTAATGGTATTTTATGAAGTATATTGAAGTTTACTTTACTGGATCATGTCATCAGTGATGTCACCAGGGATGTTATTTGAGTTGTCATCGGTGATGTCACTGACCATGTCATGAGTGATGTAATATGTGAGGTCAAAAGTAGTACATTGTGGGGTTGTAAGTTATAGTTAGCTTAGGTAACTATAACTGCTGAATTTCTATGGTTTTGTGTCTGTAAAATCTGAACCTAACTTTTTCAGTGAATTTCTAATGTTTTTTTAAAATTTTTAATTCCTAACTATAACATCCCTGTAACTTTTGATTTTTTTCAGTGAATTTCAATGTTTTTTATGCTTTTTCTTAACTATAAGGTCCCTGTAACCTTTTGGTTTTTTAGTAAATTTCACAGTTTTTTTATATAGAAATGGTACTTCAATTTCACCTATAAATTCAAATTAGTAATATACATACATTTTATTCACACATTTATGATACATTTTAAAACTCACAATTAACAAATGAACTTAACATAACTTATTAAGCTTTTTACAAATATAAAACTCAAAGTCTTTCTCTGTTTTCTATTCATTTTATGGATCTGCAGATCCGCTGCAATGCCACCACATATGTGTCCAACCTTTCCTATTGAAAATTATCCCCTAAATCAGTTATTTCTGTTGCACATCTTTCTGGAGACAGCCTCGGAAGCACAGCTCAATTGTATTATAGCCTTTCCTTCAAATGAAGAGAGTTTCAAAGTTAAGATCTCTTCTGCTTAAGATAGAAGAGAATGGAAAGAGCAGGACGAAGAAGAAGACTTACCACCTCCAAAGAATTCCTCTGACGTTATGAAATATTTCTCTGTTGGAGAAAACTTGCCCAATGCAAGACATGCTGCAAAATAACTGTCAAGAGGCACTGTGAAGAAGTGTTCACATGGCACCTCCTCAGTTTCGAAACAGAGGATGATAAGAGAGAGGGAAGGTGGTGCATTATCTTTAGCAGTTGGACCATCTTTAGTACACTTACCACCTGACCAGCTACTTACCTTCTCCACTGTTTCACCAAAACTGCAAGACATGGTCACTCATTGTGCCAAACACCATAGGCCACTTGAACTAATTATGTCATCTGTTGCCCAGCTTATGGATGCTGTCAAGAAGCATAATTCTTAACATTTTCTTCACCTCATCCTTCCATCTTCCATTACTCTTTAAACACAAGCAGATATCTGAAAAGCAAATATAAAATACATTTAACTTGAGATTACATACAATTAGATTAACTACTACAAGTTACATAAGTGGTTATGTCAGTGTGTAAGAGGCTGTTTAAGTGTCTGAGTATGGGTATATAAATGGGTATATGAATAGGTGTATGGGTGGATGGCTGGGTGTGTGAGTGGTTGAGTGGATATGTCAGTGAGTGTATCAGTGCCTCTGTGGGTGTGTCACTGGATGGGTAAGTAGCTGTGTTGATGTGTGACTGGGTGTATTAGCGACTGTATGGGTGTCTAAAAGGTATGTAAGTGGCTGTATGGATTGGTAACTGGCTGTGTTAGTGGGTGTTTGGGTGTATAACTGTGTGTGCAAGTGGCTATATTCGTGGTATATACATAAGTGCTGTGTGAATGTATAAGTGCCTCTGTCACTATCTGACTGGGTGTGTGAGTGTCTGTATGGTTTTGTAAATAGGTATGTGAGTGGCTGTATGGGTGGGTGACTGAGTGTATCATTGGGTATGTGGTGTGTAAGTGCATGTGTAACTGACTGTCTGAGTGCTGGGTACATGAATGTCTGAATAGGTGTGTGAGTGGGTGTGATGGTACTTGTATGGGTGTGTGAATGACTATGTAAGTGTATGTATAGGTGAGTAAATGAGTGTGCGAATGGTTTTATGGGTGTGCAACTAAGTGTCAATAACTGTCTGGCTATTTGAGTGGTGGGTACATAAGTGCTTCTGTGGGAGTGTAACTGAGTGTGTAAGTGCCTGCCTGACTATGTGAGTGGGTGCAAATTAAATACTATTAAATTACATACTATAAGCAAGCACTCACATCTAATTTCTGACAAATTCATTCATTCTAGCTCAAAAAAAATAACTATATTTTCAGTATAGCAATTCCTCTTCCTCCATTGCTGCTCACTATATTTTTAGTCAATATTGTCATCTAAGCTCCCTTCTATTTTGTCTTTTACTGTTGTGTCTAGAAGCTACACATTTTCTTTTAGCTTATATACACTCATAGTTTTTTTTTAAATATACTTTTTTATAGTACAGCCTAATTAACATCCCTGTAAAAATATCTTCGCTTTTGTCCAACTTTTATTGTAATATATGTTACCATGTCTTTTCCACTGCAAATCTTAAGTCAGTTACAATCCTCCTCCATTCTCAGTAGAAAAGTACCTAAAATGGCTGCCCTTCCCCATGTGCTCTTACTCATACTCATTTACTTAGCAAATCACAGACTTCCCTTCATCTTTTATTTCTGTTATACCACTCCTAAATGGTCACTATTTTTTAACCCTTTCCATGTTTCCTGTAAAGAAGCCCAATTTGGTATGTCTTTCTTGTGTCCGCTGATCCACCGCAGCGATCAGCGCTCCCCCCCATGTAAATCCACGATGGATCCACAGATCCACCTGGAGGCACTTAGAAGCATTCAACAATCTGCTGTTAATACTTTTCATTTAGGTTTCATTTTGTAAAATATTGTCAATTACAAGACATACACTCCCTTCTGAGCAATTTATGTACACCAGTCTGGTTTTCAGTTTCACACTGCATTCTCTTTTGTTCCTGTTCACCCACACTCTTTTACCTCCATTTCCATAGTAGCCATGTTTTCAATACGGACGGAACATATAATTTTCTGGGTCAGGTACATCGATGATGTGATAATGCTCTGGGATTGACCTGTGTCCAAACTATTGAAATACCATACATTTCTTAATGATAACCAGGGCTCGAGTCAGGGTACCACGGGGGTGGACGGCGTCCCCCCACTTATTTTACCGGGAGCTCGATAACTGGAGCAAATGGAGCCACACATTCACTCTTTTGCCTCTCTGGGGCGAGATCGGCGTCAGCGTCCCCCCACTTCTTTTTTTAGGACTTGTGCCCTGATGATAACCCCTATAATGTGTGCCTCACCATCAATTATAATAGGGAGCGTATCGAATTCTTAGACATTGAATTTTATGTCCATAATGATCAGGTACATAGCACCATCTTCCGCAAATCTACTGCATGTAATAGCACTATACATGCTTGCAGTGCACATCCCAGACATGTAGTCAATAACATACCATACGGAGAAATGGTGCGCATCAGAAGGAACTGTAGCTCTGATACTTTTGTTGAAAACATCAAAAAGACTAAACGACGTTTTCTGGCAAGGGGATATCAATTAGGAACTTTGGAAAAAGCTGAAAAAAGAATTGCGAGGTTGCCTAGAACAAACACTCTGAAAGATAATGTTTCAAGAAAGACCATAGCCACTCCGGTTTCTTTTAATACACAATACAACGTCCATAGCAACTCTATTTATAACGAGTTAAGAAAACATTGGCACCTCCTCACGGATATACCTAGTCTAAAGGAGACAATAACCCCGAGACCCAAGGTAACATACAGGAGAGGCAAAACATTAAGAAACTGGCTCTGTCCTAGTTATATTACTACCCCAAAGTCGGAGACTTGGCTGTCAAATGTAACGAAAGGCTTCTATACCTGTAAGGATTGTAGCATGTGTAAATTTGGGAAGGATAATACTAAGACCTTTTGCTTTAACACAGGCAGAACACATAATATCAAATACCTGATTAACTGCAAAACCAAATATGTGACTTACATCTTGGACTGTCCTTGTAATAAGATCTATGTGGGCAGCACCATCAGGCCTTTGAAACTGCGCATCCAGGAGCACATGCGTGCCGTAAAAAATGGAGATCTCAGATCTCCCCTGACCTTCCACATGCAGGAAACCCATGCCACCTGTAAGGAGATATGGTTCATGGGTATTGACCATATACCATCTAATCCCAGAGAGAGTGATAGGAAATTGTCCTTAAGATGGAATGAGGTAGGCTGGATCTGCAGACTACGCACTTTGAAACTTGGCCATAATAGTGACGATGAGATGCACTATCTTTTGTAAAACATGACCATCCCCTGCTCTGATCGGTACTCATCCATTGTATCATGTTTTTCTTTATGCTATATTTATCTGATAATTATGTCTTTTGATAGGACTATTAAAATGTAATTCGAGTTTCAGTCTCTATCATTATTACTGGGTTTATGTCTTAAAACTGATTGTATCAACTCAGTGGTTATGTTTGTATATGTTCTGTGATATGAACTATAAGTGTTTTTACTGAGCTGTTGAAGAAAAAATATGAGAGAAAAAATATGAAAAACAGCGTCCTCCTGTACACAATTTTCCTTTTGCTGGTGTTTTCTTGTCTAACTGCTTCACTCTTTAACTTGTCTGTCATCTTCTTACACTGTGCATCAAAATATCTACAAAACTATGATTCTTATTGTGCAGAATCGGTGAGGGTTACTCGTTTGAATTATGCGGAATGGTACTTACCTTGCAATCAATCTATTTAGGTTACTTGCCTTTGTGTTGCAACTGTAGTACTTTGATTGCTTATATATTGCAACCAGGTATTCCAACATGGTGCCTTTCTTCCGTGTTATAATATATATAATAGGTTCCTATCTGTTTGTATTATACTCACGGTAGGGTTCCGCTGGAATATATTTGACTTTTTCAGGAATAGATGCCTGTTTTATATTGTTAAATAGTTCTTTCCAAATATATATTGGACAACCCTGATAGCTTACTTGGCTCAATGTACTGTCTGTGGTCCAACTCCTCCGGACCACATGTACAATTCCAATATGGCGGCCGAAAATGTGTCCTCATTATCGATATGGGAAGAGAGGAAGGTCCCATGTGAGGGCACTTGGCCCTATATAGATTGTTTCAAGCGGGTATTGCTCACGAGACTACTCCATACTCGCCCTGATAATGGGCTGTATCTCAAAGTCCACCGGATTAGTCTGCGAATAGCATGTCTCACCTTATGGACCTCTATTTATTCCCTGTTCCAACATGGCACCGACGTTTTGAAATTTGACGGACCGGAACTTTGCCAATATGGCGCTTATTTATAGATAATTCCCTGTCCGGCCTGAATATTATGGAATCATCTTATAAAACACCCATGCCCCTATGACTGTTGCCACTTTCTTTGATATTTTACATCAAGGCGCGGCGAATCGTATTAATTCATAAGGATATATACATATTTGGGCAGGGGATACCGCGAAATGGCAGGGTTTTGCCATTCCAAGATGGCGACAAAAATACACGTTACTTTGCCCAGCGGTTAGCATCCTATCTTGAAACACCACCTCGCATCAGGTGTTTGGTGTTTCACTCCCGGCATTGAGGATTTATATACGGAGGTCCTTGAACCTTACTTTCTCTCGAGTTCGAACGGGGATCGGACCGCTCTAGATGTCGGCGCTTAATATGGTGAGTTTGTCAAGGGGGCAGTACTTTAGATACTTATGACCTTTATCAACGGGGAAATTTGGATTTGTTTAATACGGGCTTAAGTAAGTCTTAACCACACGCTCTCTCTGGTAATGGGGATTGGAACGGGGTTAAGGTGGGGATTTTGGATATGTTCACCCACCCACGATAGCACTAACTGGGGCTTTGGCTGTCTAATGCTTGGACAATTACATATGTTCAGAATGTTACATGTAGGGGGCTTTCTTTAGCACGTTATGTGCATGGACACACAGCAACGGGATTGGGCTTTTTTGTGTGATGTACATACAATACTTTGATAACTTTAACCATGTTATTCACGTTATGATTACAATTGTTGAAGTCCAGTTAGCTACTTTCATACATATTATACAATTTTTTGTATATACTTAGGTGCTGAACTATTGGACATTATCTGATATGAACACTTCTTGCTGATTCCCCAAGTGGTGTTCTATTTGTTGCTGGTTCACCCATTATCTTGGGCTCTTATATTTCGGAAGGCTATAGACCATACCTTATACTCAGCATTGGTGTCTCTTATGGTGAGTGTCTCAGGAATGATATGAATGTGCCCTTAATGACGGGGACAACATGTACTATATTGCTAGGGTGGGCCCATGCCACTGGTATAGTAGGGGTGATGTTAAGGGTCCATGGGCAGTATCATCTGCCATTTGGGGATTTAGTAACATTATTATGTAAGTTACCTTGTATTCTGGTGCCCTACCAGATTGGATTATAGAGACCCATGGACTATAATTCGGAAGCTGCTCAATTCTCCATATATACAGTTTATGGGATAGATGGGGTTATATCGCTAGGTAACCACTAGCAGTATTTTTAGAGATATATATATCTGACGTCCCGCATCTAGGATGGGTTGTCATGATGGATTCCTGTCTTTGATATCTTTTACCTAGGTGCTGAACAGTGTTATCATAGGGTCTGATTGATTCATCAACCTTTAAGAATTGTGTATCTACAAAGTGGATTTAGGAGGTAGTATCTCCTCAGGATACATTATATCCACCCAGCAACTGGCCTTTGGATATAGCTGTTACAACTTTTTAAGTGAGTTTGCTTGTCATTACATGGCACTACTACTGTTATATAAGTTACTTTATAGCCCAATCTATTAACAAAGACGTCTCTTAGATACATTATACATATATATATATATATTTATTTATTTTTTCAAATATTTATAGACTATTTTCGAATTGATTGAGCTGTCCGGGTTCCAGTCATCCATTCTGGCCACAGATATATTGGCCCATCGCCTTGTACGTTATCGCTTTTGGTGGGTAATGAATTGTTCTTTACTCTGGGCACTTTTGCATGTCCTGGGCACTGTCTTCCCGGGAGGAACTTCTTATATAATCATCTTTGTATGAATAAGGTCTTTTTTTATATATTACCCTCACTACTTGATCTTTGGCTAAGACATTATAATGCTCTCCTAATGTCTTAGGAGACACTTCGTATTCTCTTTGTATATATTTTTTCTTCTCTTTTTTTCTTCTTCTTTTTTTCTTTTACTAGGTACTGTCCAGATCGCTCCTTTGAGTTTGTAAATACAAAACACGACTGTAAAGTATGCATTCTTGGTTGTGGTATTTCCCTGACTGTGGTTTCTTACTCTGCGTTTCTCTTGCTTTTTCTTCAATTTCTCTTTTTCCACAATTGTGAAAAAAATGAAAAAAATGTGCATTAAGGTCCACAGGGAACAGTTTATATTGACTCCAATTTGTCTCTGTTTTTATATGTTCTTTTATTGATATTGGTCCTGTATAATTGTCTGTTGATTTCACTTGGTGGGTTGTTTCTTAGGTCCTACTTATATAGGACAATATGGCTGTTAAATCTTCTGGCAGAGTGGTTATATGTTCTATCAGTACTCTCTCAAACTGATTATGTGTTAGTCATTTGTGAGTCGAAGCTTTTTTAATGTTTTTTATATATGTATATTTATGTAAGTATGTATTTGTCAATTCACAGCCCTGAAGAAGTCCATCTCTTTGGACGAAACGCGTTGGCTGGTCTATCTTATATGTTGTTTGATACTTCTGATCAATAAAAGACGGCTTGAAGAACAAATTCGGGACACAGATTGTATAATTGTTAAAGTATTAATGTGTTGGTGCACCAATTGCTCTCTATGTGGAATATGTTGGGTCCAGTAGGACCGCACCTTGACAGTGGGTGCTTGGTTTGAGTGCACACACGTTGGGGCACATTCCCCCTTGTTCTAAAAGTGATATATTGGGGACATTAGGTTAGGTGCGAGCCAGTATAGGGTTTCAATGTCAACATCTGTATGAACATGTTTTCAATAGTCTCCGCCAACAAGTAGGTGAAAAGTTCACAAGACTTTCTCTAAACAGCATAGTAGCGTCACATTAACTGTATTCCAAGCATATCTCAAACAACATAACTTTTTTTCGCAAAGCCAATCACAGAGGTAGTTACTTTTTTGTTAAAGTCACTACCTATTTTTAGTTCCCTGCACATCTGCATCATCCAATCAAATATGCTCTTTTATTTTTTACTTGCTGTCCTCCATTTTAGCTGCCTTTCATCTTCAAAACTGCATCATTATGCTGCAGCCTTTTCCTGTGTGCTACTCCTGCTTGCCTCCAAAATGGTCCAGAGCCTGGATTGTAGGCCATAGTTTTGGGTTTTGGGCCAGAGAGAGTGCTAGAAAGAGTGGTATTGACAGGGACCTAGGTTTATCTAATGTAGACGTTACTTGGGTTGTCCAGAGAGGGTTAACATAGCCTCAATTGGAGCCTTTGGTAGAAAGCATTGCGGATTGCCACCATCCAGACCTCATGATTATGCTCTGTGGAGTCACTGACCTATGTACAATTACTGGGTAGGACTGGAAATCCTAATGAAGGATACCCTTGGTAAATTAATGACTCTTTTTGCACATACTGCCTTGGTATTCTTTAACATTTGCCAAAGACAAAAGTGGCAGTGGTCAGCCCAATTTTGTCCGCAGATAGAGAAAATCTGGAACCATGTCAATAAAGCTGTTTCTGCATAACTCCAAGACCACAACATGGGCTCTATATACCATAACAACTGTCCATTTCACAGTCACAGGCAACAGGGTGTTCCTCAACAACTTAAAAGACTGCATCCTGTTCTATGTGTAGTTATTATCTACACACACTATAAACAAAAAGGCTCTTTTCAGAGCCAACCCTTTTCCCAAACACAGTTTTTTTGTTTTCAAATCCTTTTTTCTAATTTCTCACTCTTTTTTTAAAAATATTTTATTTTGGTTGATGACCATATAAGCAGTACAAAATAAAAACACATTGTATATTAAACAAATGAATACAATCTAAAATCCCCAAGAGAGGGAACCACAGTGTTACATGTTTAAAATTGAATAAAATCTATACAAAAAAGTCAGTTTCACTGTTTAAAACACAATTTTAACAGCAGAACTGCGTAAAATCAATATTTTTCTAAAAATGCTTTCTTGGCAGGTTGTGTTTGATAGTTAGCAGGACAGAAGTGTGCAATTGTAGCTTTCGTAATTACAATTGATTTATATACTCAATGTTTAGATTCTAACGTTTGCATGAGAATCCTAGTACGAACAAGCCAGACAGCTTCTAAAAATTTGGCTCTTGAAAAAAACCACACAAGACCCAGTGTCTGAACTACAAATATGCAAAGCTTGCTTGTGAAGCCGTATTCCAAGGTGTCTGCACAAGGGGACAATCCAGCATCTTCTTTGTCTGGTGTATGCTGGACAAAAAAAGAGCAAGTGGGAATCGGTCTCCTGCGCTGATCCACAGGCCGAGCAGGCTGCACTACCCTCTGAGTAGGATCTCCATTTACAGATGAGGGATGCACGTGGCAAAGTACCCAACCTAAATTTTATGTACCAGGATCTAGTAAATGGCGGATAAATTTCATCCAAGAAAGTTTCAAACCTTGGCTCACATTTGTGATACAATAAAAAGTCAGCTCGACTACCACTGCTAGTTGTTTCTAGTACCTTCCTCCTTTCATTAGTCCAGAAAGCATCTTTGATCCCCTTTACAGAGGAAGCAGAGATGCCCTCTGGATGTTGCCAGAGATCAGAGGCCCCCAATGCAAAAAGGGATTGCTTGATATAGCTTAGCCACTGCAGGGTATTGACACACCTTGGGATCAGAAGGATGCCCTCCAATTCATTCCTGAAGCATTCCAGCTCTGGAACCAGCCATATTCTCAGCCAGTATAAGATTGGTTTTAGTCTCGCTATGGCATCGTTTGGGTGAACATTTAGGTCCACTCTAATAAAAGACCAGGTATTTCTTGGGGGAGTCTAAGTGCTGTTCTCAAAAACTTATTTTCAGCAATACCTAGTGAATTTACATTACTATGGCCCTATAGTTCATAGCCATAGATAGCCGCAGCCACGGCTTTGGCTCTCCAGATTTCCAGTAGTGGGGACATTGGGTGGAAGGATTTATCCTTCGCAAAATTCAGTGTGGCAACAGCCCTATGGTTAAGAAGTAACCCACTTTTAACAACCTGACTGTTCCTTGAGCTGGTGTTGGACATGCGTATGCCCAGGTAATCGAAGTCTGAGACTTTCTTTAGATTAACTCCCCCTAATCTAACTGTTCCTTGGAATTGTTTGTGGGGGTGAATAGCCATAGATTTTGTTTTATCCATTGGTGGTGCAAAACAAGTGGAATCTTTCTAGCAGTAGTTCCAAACCTTTAGAGGTTTTTGACACCTGAAAGGTGTCGTTGACAAATAAGAATGCCGGTATCTTAACATCACCTAGGACCCGTGAATCGTTTACGCACTCCATTAGGGATTCGACACATCTATTGATAAAAAGTAGAAAGAGTGTTGGAGCAAGGATGCTTCCTTGCCTTACACCCTTGTCTACTGGGATACAGTTAGTTAATTCACCCTCTGGGCCCCATCTTACTTGGGCATAATTTCCAGTGTGTAATCTCACAAGAATTTCCAGTAGTGAGGGGTGATGCCTATATCCTTTAAGTCGGCCCAAAGTTTGTCTCTAGGGACCATATCAAAGGCAGCCTTGAGGTCCACAAATGGTACGTAAAGGCTCCCTCCATTGAGACCTACAGTTTTCCACCTCAGCATCAAAAACCTAAAAACCTGATCTATGGTGCTTATTTTTAGGCAAAACCTGCCTGATAAGGGGACAAAATATTATTGTCCTCCAACCATGTGTTCAGGTAACTCAGAGCTTGTTTGCAAAAGATCTTCTGGGCTATATCTATCAGGCTTATTGGCTGTAGTTTGCTGGAACTGATCTCATGTGTTTCTTGTATACGGGGACTATTATTGCTCTCTTCCGTGAATCTGGGATAGGTGCACCTGATCCAATAGAGTTGCAGATGCGGTTTAAGTATGGTGCCCAGATTTCAGGTACAGATTTAAACAGATCCAGGGAATTTGGTCTGGCCCAGGAGCCTTTCCAGCTTTCAGTTTGAGGATAGACTATTGTGTTTCTCGCAGGTTAAATACCAAAATATCATTTGCGGGCTCTTGCCATAGCCAAGATGAATCTCGGCCCATGCTGGGTTGGTCTTCAGACAGTGGCTCCTGGGCAGACAAGTCCTGCTTGGTATAAGTAGTTACCCTTACTATAGAGGGATTGTAAGTGAGCCGCCCAGTCCATGAATAGGATATTAGTTTCAGGTCTCATTATACTCGATTTACTTCCATGGCTAAATACATGCCAGAACGTGGCTTGATTTTTAGTTCGAATGGCTTCTAGGGCATCCTCCCAAATTAGGGAATTCCAGGTTTTCTTGCTATTTTTTAGGGCAACTTTATAACTGGCCCATGCTTACTAGATTATTGATTGTTGGCCATTTTGTATGGCTTTAACAAGGGAGGTTTTTGCTTCTCTACACTTTTTATTATACCAAGAGCAATTGTTGGTATGCGTATGTTTGGTGTTTCCTATAGTTTTGGTGAAACAAGTGTTTCTAAGAACAGTGAAACAATCGCCATGGAGCTTTACTACATCCGTGGGGCTGATGTTGTGATCACTCAGTAATATCAGAAAAGGCTCTACTTGAGTGTATATTTTACTTAAGGCATCAAGGGTTGAAACAATACCATTCCATCTGATGTTTCTCCTATTGTTAGTGACAGCAAAAGCCCCTGTGGCCAAGTCTTTGGCTGTAGTGATTGCTTTCATATCTGTTCTCAACCGTCATGGCGATCAGTGCAGGCCACGAATAGAGATCTAAGAAAAAGTAATCGATGTTGCTTCTGTAAGGAACCCTTCTAAAATTGGGCTGCCTCTTTAGATCTGAAGGAGTATGACCATTACAGGCTCTTAGTTGACATGAGAGGGAGAGAGCTACCAATTGTAGAGCGACCTTGGAAGCAGTTGGGATACAGGGTTCTTGTTGCTGGGAAATGCCATAGTGGCCATCTTCTTCACTAGCTATATCTCTGATTGAAAGTGAGGGTTCAAAGGATGTATTAAAATCACCCCTGATTATGATGGCGGTATCTCTACTAGGAGCGGGTAGGCATTCTCTCAGGCTGATTAAAACTTCTGACTTTACGGCTGCGGGGGTTTTCCTATTGTACACATTATACAAAAAGAGATTCTTGTCATTCCATGGCCCAAGCTGTTGTCCCAAAATATCCTTGGAGTTAATGCTTAATGGTTTCACCAGACACCCTATCCTAATACTAACACATATTGTAAGGCCCCCTGAAGCTCTGCCTGAACGAGACTTCTGTGCTGGAATAAAAAAAGCTTTTGGAGCCATGCTTATCAGAAGCCGTTAAGTCCCTCGTCTCTCGGAACATAATCGTGTCAGCCATGTAAATATAGCCCCCTAGTCTATTTTGGGCAATTTGTTTTTTAGGCCAGCAACGATACAGAATACTATCATCAAGTTGAGAACCCTTGTGGGTTACATGATTGAGCCTCCTCATTTAACATTAGTGATATTAGTGGTGCTGGTATTGGCGGCAGCTCAGACTGGGGAACACCCAAGAGTGCCTCCCATTACTTGAATCAGGGTAAAAAAGGGTATCAGGTTCAGGGTGTTCGTTATGTGGTTTTGGGTAGGGGGACTGCCTCAAGCCCCAGTCAGTTCTGCCCGTCAAGATTACTCAATGCAAGAAACCTGTTACTCCCTGCAAACTGCGATAAGGAGTTGCCTTGCTTGCAAGAACTGGATTGGGTGTCTGAAGCATTGGGTTTGTAGAAATACCCTAGAGGGAGTGCACAGATATTGGCCTGGGTTTGGCCACAGGATTCTTGCAATCTCAACAAGTTTCTTATGAATTGGGGCCTGCAGAATTTCAACACAATACAATTCCCCCACTATGTCTTTCTTTGACTGGCCCACTCATCCCACCCTTTGTACCATTATTATCTCATTTATATTTGCAGGGTTGAATCATTTGTGTTTGGTGAGCCAGTCCACACTTTTTTTTGTAACTCAACTCAGGATTCTCGCTGGTATTCCTTTAGTGGGGGAACTCCAGCCAGAAATCAAACGTATGGGCATGATGCCGGGGGCAGGTCTCACTCAGATCTGCGGAGCCACCACGGATCCTCGGACAAATAAGGGGTCTGCCGGCTATGTTGCAGGAGGATCCGTGACGGATATGTGGATCTGTCCCCCACCAAAAGCACACATTCAATATAAAAAAACAACACATTTAATACAGTGGGTGTGTAAGTGGTTGTATGTGTGTGTGAGTGGGTGTGTGGGTGTGTGAGTGGGTGTGGAGTGCATGTGTAGGTCTGTAGAGGGTGTGTGAATGGTTCTCTGAGTCTCTGAGTGGATGTATCAGTGATTGTTGGGGTGTGTGAGTGGCTGTGTGGATGTGTGACTGGGTGTGTGAATGTCTGTATGGATGTGTGAGTGGTTTTCTGGGTCTCTGAGTGGGTGTATGAATGGCTGTATGGGTGTGTGAGTGGGCGTGTGTGAGTGTGTGATGGATGGATAGGTGTATGCCTGGATGTGTGAGTGACTGTATGGGTGTGTGAGTGGCTGTATCAGTGGTTGTGCTGCATGGGTGTGTGAATGGCGGAGTAAGTGTCTGTGTGGGTCTGTAAGTGGGTGTGTGAGTGACTGCATTGGTGTGTACATGGTTGTGTGAGTGGGTGTGAGTGCCTGTGTGGGTCTGTGAGTGGTTCTCTGGGTCTGTGAGTGGATGTATTAGAGGGTGTATAAGAGGGTGTGTGAGTGACTGTATGGGTGTGTGAGTAGCTGTGTGAGAAGGTGTATGGATGTGTGAGTGTGCAAGAGAGTGTGTGATTGGGCCTATGAGTGGGTGCATATGTTTTTTTAATTGGGGTCGGATTCAGACAGGGCAGCCCTGAGTGCCGCAATAAATCCGCAGATTCTCCTGCGCCTCAAAAAAAAACAGTTTTGGACAATCACTTGCCCATGGGGGGGGTCTCTCACAGTCCCCTCCATCAGTCCCATGGGGTCAGGATACTTCTATTCTGACTCCTTATATCCTATTTATACTTTATTCCCCCGGGGAACCGTTTACCGATACACAGAATGTGGGGCACAACTTTTCTCTCAGGTAGTGGCCAGTCAATCATGGCATTGCTGTTGTCGTGTGGATCCGTGTCTCTAGATATACATAAATCTTGTTTCTTTAAGAACTCCTAAACTAATAAACAGATTTACACCAAATTACAAAAGCACTCTTTCCTGACCAAGCTCTAGCTTTTGACAAATTTGGTGTAATTCCGTTCTGTGGTAAGTGCTGTAGTTGTGTACAAAATCTCTAGAGTTTTGGGACCCCCCACTTTTTCTCAGCCCCCGATTGATGGATCATCCCAGACAGCAGCTGAAGTGAATGGAAAATCAGTTTTTGAAAATCCCGTGAAGATTTGTCAAATGATGCTAAAGTTATTAGCAAAACAAAAAATGCTCTGTCTATGGACCTAACTATACCTAATGTGATGGAATGCCACCAATTCGATCGGGTGCACGTCGGCCACATCTGTGGTAAGGTAGCATCTAAAAATTACCAGAAACCCATCCACAAAGAAGAAAGTGATGTCCCTCTCCGCGAGACATCTAGTGGCCCCGGGGGCCCAATCCCCCAGGACCCGCCACATAACAGTGTCCCGGTGAGCTCATCCCGAGAGCGACAGCACGGGCAAGGATCACTTCATTATTCCTGCAAGGCGGGAGCAGAAACACTCCCAATAGGTGGGAGCAGAAGTGTATCTCCCTGCCTGCTCTCATGCGGGGAGGGGACACAGTATTCCTTTCACCTGCGAGAGCAAAAACAAGAACAAACAAGTAAAATTGGCTCCCACTGGCACCCAGGATGTGTGCTAGCATGAGAGCTGCCAAGGCCGTGGGGACCTTTACCTTCTCAGAGTCCCCAAATGGGTGGCCATGGTGAGGATGACCTGGGTGGGATCGGGGCACCCATCAAAGAAAATTCATGGCGGGATGGCCTGGGACCAGCCATGGGCCTCTCCAAATGTTTCAAAACGCTGTTGTGTGCCCTGGGTGGGACCGGGGTACCCAAGCAAAAAATATCAAATGAAATGTGACTGGCTCCTGGGCTGTTCCAGATAGTGAGGGCTGTGTGCAAGGAGCCGGCAAGCCACTGAGGCATTGGGTCTCACCCCTAAACCCCCAACAAAAAAGGAAGTTGTTGACCCTGGGGTGTTGGCCATCTGCAGGGGGGATTACTTGATTTTTTTTTTTTTAAACAGCTATTCACTGAAAAAACAATGGTTAAAGTGACATAAACTTAGGTATGGTAAAATAAAACTTCACTGAATGTAATTTTCTAGTTAGTTGAAAATATCAGTTAAAAAGTAAAATTTTAAACTGAAAAACACTGAAACTCACCAGTTATAGTTAACTGAGCTAACAATAACTTGTGGCCCCCATGCACTGCTTGTGACCTCACATATTACTTCACTCATAAATTGTTCAATGACATCATTGATGACATTACTGATGACATCTCAAAGGACATCATTGATGACATGCATTGGAGCAAACCAAATAGCATTGGTGGACTTTAATGAACTTATCCAGTTGCTTTTGTATCCGAGGCAATTAAACCAAAATTAAAATGTCAAATCATGAACAAGTACAGCCCTGAATTTGAAAGGTCTCTGGCATTGTTCTTCAAAGGCAACCTAGGCTCCAACAAATATGCTCAATAGTAGTCTATTCTGCTTATTAAAGAAAGTAAGTCAAGCAGGATGAAAATGTCACTGCTGCTGTGGGATCACTTCATTTCCTAATGAAGTGATATTTAGAAGTGTTTTCTGCCGAAAAGAAAAGAAAATTGCTTACAGTGCATGACAACAGTTGTGTCAACACTGAGCTTTTTCGTTAAAACAGTCCTTCATGACAATAGTGCAGAAAGTCCACTGAATTGAAGTTGTTCACATCCAGTACTGCATAAAATCTGCAGTTTCTGGACTCCTGAAGTAAAGTGAACTAAGCAGGAGCTTCTGTGGTACCAACTGGTTGAAAAGGTTTCAAGATCTAGGGGAAAAATTGGAACTAACAAAAGAAAAGCAATAAAGGTGAATTCAAAATGTTAAAATAATAAATTGAAAATGTCTGCTATTACAAAAAACTAGGGGGCCGATTCTGAACTCGCTAGGAAAGCCCTCCGTACGACTCGGATCTGGAGGGCTTTCCTAGCGAATCTCGCCGTTAGTCTGACCGAAGGAGTACGATGCATCCGTATGCTGACGGACTCGGTTCGCTCGGACTCCCATTGAACTCTATGGGAGCCTGTATACCGATCTCGTACACAGGCTCCCGTAGCGAAAAGGGGTGGTTGGGGAAAAACGTACACCCTGTGGTGGGCACCCCATGGTGACCACCACACTGTGCATGCTTGGATCATGGGAACCCATGGGCACCCCCCCGCAACAGATTCGGAGGGCCCCGGGTGAAGGGGGTCCTGCTACGGCCCCCCGAAGTCCGATTCCCACAGCCGTTTCGTCTTGCTGAGACCGAGTTTATACGGCTGTCCGAATCGTGCATTGTAGGAGCCCATCGGATGCGTGATGGTCAGGCTTTCTGCCCGCCTGCACACCGCCCGCCATCAAAATCTGGCGGGCGGAAAAGCTGCTTAGGATGGCGGGGAGACCGCCATCGACAACCTGTCGTTGGCAGTCTCCCTGCCATCCTAATCAGCCCCTTGATTCGTTATCATCTGCAAAAAATGGTGTACTTGTGCTGTTTTTTTTATTGTTCTACTTAAGTAAGGAATTAAACATTTCTTGGTGTTTTTTTCATTATATTTACAAAATGAGGTAAAATGCAAGAATGTCTGTTTGGACTGACTGTCACAAGGACATTCATCCAAGCTATCTCTATCATATTTGCCCAGAAGAAAAGAAAGCAAATTAAACAAGGAACTAGATCTAAATAGCAATGCCCTTTCCAAGTGGCCAGAGATATGCAATAAATATGTTTAAGTATCAAACGTGGTCTGTATGATAACATATTGTCTTTTCCTGGGTTTGTTTAGTTCTTTGCCTTTCCTGTCAATGTGTCTACTATTGATAAATGTGTGCTTTATCCAGAGTTTATAATATCTACAAATTTAACAAGGTTTGAAATAAAGACACTGCCTGCTCAGAACCCCCAGGGACTGTTTAATCTAAAACAACCACAGGATTTGGAGCTCATTCTTGCAGTTTAACCAGTCCCTGACAACGAACTGTTTAAAAGTGGTATATGGATTAGATCAAGTGGACAACCATAACATCTAAGGAACAAGCTTAACGGAGTCCTCTGTAAACAAAAGTCCCAATTCTTTGTGACAAAGAAAATACGGGCTGCTTGGTGATAAAGATAGGAGTTGATGACGAAAGTAATTATTTCCTCACTGCAGGGGCAAAGCATTAGCATAACCTCATATTAAAGTTCCGTATGTAGCAATTGGGAAGTACCGTGCTTGGTATATATCTAAAAAGGGAGTGATAGGTTTACCTCCTATAGAAGGAATAAAGTTCAAACATGGAGTGGGGAAATATTTGGCGTCTTAAAGCGAGGTTAGACTGTGAAGAATTAGTGAAGTTGAAGACCAGGGAAAGCGGAGCACCTTCATAAGCTTATTTTCCTTGATGGAAAATCTGTGCATATTGAGGCTCTTGGGGACACAGTTCATAATTTGGGACTTGGAATAAATAGTGTCCAGATTAAGCCTAGTCGTAAAATGTAAGAAATTTGGCTGGAATAGGTCTAGAGTTAATCATGGGTGACATCTTGCAATGGCCCACTAAATGTGAATTCAAGGTGCTACTATATAGGATAAATAGGAGAGGAGCCAGGATGCGGCCCTGTCATACTCCACACTCAAGGGTAAATGAGACGGAGCACTCGCCACTTGAACCAAACCTAATGCGGGCAGACGAGTTGCCATGGAGATCAGAAAGGAAATTAACCAAAGTCTCATCCAACCCCATACCTAAGAGAGGGTTTTATAATTTGGAACGATTAACATGGTCAACATGCAAAAAAGTACCATAAATGCGAATTACAAAGGGCAGTACTTGCCTATGGTATATTTATTTACCTATAATAAGAAGATTCAAGCACTGGTCCACTGTACTACCAAGTCCCTGCATAAATCAGTATTGACCGGGGATGAGAATATTCTGCTCATTGGCCCAACTCCTAATACTATTGAAAATGACTCTACTGTTGAATCAATAAGGGATATGGGCCTAGAAAAGCACTGCTCAAGGTTGTTTTTAACAATAGGGACTATTATGGAAGCAGACAATGAGGGAGTAGAGGAGAGTTTCGCAAACTATTAAAAACATTAGTAAGCAATGGTGTCCATAAGTTAATGTTACTCTTAAACATATCTATTGGTACCCCGTCTGGGCCTGGTGCTTTTCTGGAGGAACATGACTGTAAGGTAAGAACTACTTAGTGAATCTCTATAGATAAGTTGGTAATAATGACTAAACGAATCGGTTCACTAGTACTAATGTGTTAGACCTGGCATCATTGGCGCGGGTCTCCCTTCCTCTTTTCGCTTCCTATCTTTTATGTTGGCTGGATTTAGATGCTCTGGGCGCTGTGCCACTGCCAATCAGTGCCACAGCGCGAATGCTCCCTGTGTAAAGATGACTGTAGGAATTGGGATAACCATAATTGGCTCGTTTGGTTTACCTGTCAGTCCCTAGTATAAGTGCACTGTGTGTGCCCAGGGCTGGTAGACCAAATACTGCTGGTGGGCCTGCAGCGCTGATTTGCGCTACCCACCGAAGCAGCTTTTAAAGTATGTCTGTGTAGCATGTTCTAATAGCGAGTTACCCTCCATTTCACTGTTTACTATTGTGAGGCTATCCGTTCTCATAGGCCAGAATGGGCAGGCTGAGTATTAAATTCCATAATCCTACCTGCCCCCAGGAACCTGATAGGAAATTCGAATTTGATATGTTTAAGCTCAGGACATTGAGATACATCTTTTAGTAAGGATCATTTGCATAGCCCGTGTTCGAAAATGCCTCTTCTAGAAACGAGGTATTTTCTTGCCTAATCTTTCCTGTAGGCTTTGCTAGTGTGTGTATTGGCCGTCTGGTTTTGGAGCAGCAGGGCCAGCTGGGTCAGACCTGGCTGGAGAGAGATCGGCATTTAGAGTATGGGGAGGGGTGACTCTTTGATCTGAGCAGGGCCGTGCCTGGCAAGGTGAATGATGACTCCACCTCCCACTGGGCGTCTGATAGCAGACCCCCTAATTCTCAAAGGGCAGGATGTCGCCTTGTAAACCAAGTGCTCCCCGACCCGACCGAACTGGTTCTGGCTGGATTCAGTGATTTGTGACTTTAGAGAACAAAGACTTTTTAGGTATAAAACGCTGCACTGAAACCTTTTTCAAGTGTGTTCCTTCTGGATGTCAAGACGAAACTCTGTCTGAGTGAACAGAGGAAAGGACTTTGAAACTTTCACCAAGCTTGCTGAAGAAACTACCCGAGGGCCTGAATTGAGAGCGCCTCCTGCTGAAGTCTCAGGGACATTAGACTTCACCCCGTCAGCCGTCTGAATTCCTGTGCGAGGGATTCTACTTGCAGGTGAGGCCTCCGGAGCCTCTAGTTCTACTGTGAGGAACGCGGACTGGTAAGCCTTGTTAACTCTGTGTGGGCCGCCGCAGCTAAGAGAGAGCTGCCACCGCTGAGAGCCCGCCTTAATTTGAACCTTCGGAACCTTTGCTGAATCTGTGTGGGCCGCCGCAGTTAAGAGAAAGCTGTAGCCGCTGAGTGCCCGCCGTTGTGCCAGCCTGGTCGAGATCATCCTTTGTCCTGTGGGCCGCCGCAGCTAAGAGAGAGCTGCTGCCGCTGAGTGTCCGCACCTTTGCCACTTGGCATCATCGTGATTTGTCCTGTGGGCCGCCGCAGCTAAGAGAGAGCTGCTGCCGCTGAGTGCCCGCACCTTTGCCACTTTGCATCATCGTGATTTATCCTGTGGGCCGCCGCAGCTAAGAGAGAGCTGCTGCCACTGAGTGCCCGCACCTTTGCCAACTTTGCATCATCGTGATTCGTCCTGTGGGCCGCTGCAGCTAAGAGAGAGCTGCTGCCGCTGAGTGCCCGCATCTTGGCCAACTTTGCCTCATCGTGATTCGTCCTGTGGGCCGCCGCAGCTAAGAGAGAGCTGCTACCGCTGAGTGCCCGCATCTTGGCCAACTTTGCCTCATCATGATTCGTCCTGTGGGCCGCCGCAGCTAAGAGAGAGCTTCTGCCGCTGAGTGCCCGCACCCTTGCCACTTTGTATCATCGTGATTTGTCCTGTGGGCCGCCGCAGCTAAGAGAGAGCTGCTGCTGCTGAGTGCCCGCACCTTTGCCAACTTTGCATCATCGTGATTCGTCCTGTGGGCCGCCGCAGCTAAGAGAGAGCTGCTGCCGCTGAGTGCCCGCATCTTGGCCAACTTTGCCTCATCGTGATTCGTCCTGTGGGCCGCCGCAGCTAAGAGAGAGCTGCTGCCGCTGAGTGCCCGCACCTTTGCCAACTTTGCATCATCGTGATTCGTCCTGTGGGCCGCCGCAGCTAAGAAAGAGCTGCTGCCGCTGATTGCCCGCACCTTTGCCAACTTTACATCGTCGTGATTTGTCCTGTGGGCCGCCGCAGCTAAGAGAGAGCTGCTGCCGCTGAGTGCCCACACCTTTGCCACTTTGCATCATCGTGATTTGTCCTGTGGGCCGCCGCAGCTACGAGAGAGCTGCTGCCGCTGAGTGCCCGCACCTTTGCCAACTTTGCATCATCGTGATTAGTCCTGTGGGCCGCCGCAGCTAAGAGAGAGCTGCTGCCGCTGAGTACCCGCACCTTTGCCAACATTGCATCATCGTGAGTCATCCTGTGGGCCGCCGCAGCTAAGAGAGAGCTGCTGCCGCTGTGAGCCCACCACGGAGCTGCACGACGAGAGTCATCGCCACCACCAGCCCGGGCCGCCGCAGCCGTGTGCTGCTGCCGCTGAGAGCCCGCCTGTCCCCGAGTGCCCAAATCATTGTGAGTGCACGTTGCGGACCACTGCAGTCAAGAGTTGTGGTCGCTGGGAGTCCGCCTGTCACCGTCTCCGCTTCTTCGAGAAGCTGCGTGCTGTGTCCCCGTCCAACGGCAGGTATCTGGTGTGCAACGCGTCGCGTAGACCCAGGCCTTGAACTCAGTCAGTGCCACGTTCTGGTGAATACGTTATTGCCTTTTTAAGTCCCTACTGATTTACGTGCATTGTGGCTGGTTAAAACGCTTTGAGAGTCTTGTGTTAAACCTTAGATAAAGATACTATTTTTCTATACCTACTTGAGTTGTGTCCTTTTGTGGTGTCGTTACTGCCTTATTGTGCATGGTCACAAATGCTTCACACACTGCCTCTGAGATAGGCCTAACTGCTCGTGCTACGTTACCACAGGGTTGAGCAGGGGTTATCAAAGGGGTAGCCCCTTGCCCTGACTTAGGAAGAAGGGTCCCTATTTGGACATTGGCGCCAGCCAGTGCCAACTAGAGACCCCCATTTCTAACATTGGCGGTCAGCGGTGAGGATCAGGACTTGCATTTATGATCCACGTACAATAACTGGTAGACGCCACTAGTGAGTGCAGTCCAAAGCGCAGCCACGCACGGGTTTTTTGTCCGTCTTCGAATTTTTTTTTTTTTTTGTTTAGTTGGTTGTTCTAGTATTGAATTGTTGATCGCAGCCATGAGTACTGCTAATATGGGAAGGCCAACATCCAATGCTTCGGAGGATCTCACCTTTGAGGAGGAAAGATTAGATACCTATACTGCCAGACAGCTGAAGTCATTTTGTAAGCAATTCGCAGTCCCCGTGATAGGTCTCTCTAGGAAGGAGGAGTACCAGAAGGCGCTGAAGGCCTGGTGGGAAGCGAGAGAGTCCGCTGGGGATGAGGAAGAGAATGCTGGAGGGCAGCAGGTTGATGCAGTAGAGGGGGAGAGATAGAACACCCTCCAATCCAGGTACTAGTGTATCCCAAAGGAGCCTGACCCCAGAAGAGCTGGAGGACAGGGAGAGAGAGAGATAGGAGGCATAGTTTGGAGATGGCTAAATTGGAAGGTCAGAAGGACCTTGAGAGTAAGAAGTTAGACATTGAGAAGGATCGATTGTCAATTGAACTTGAGAAAATGAGAATGGAGCATGAGAGAATGTTGAGGGAGATAGAGATCAGGGCGAGGAGTGTCCCGGTCTCCCCCTCTGATGGCAGCATACCTTTAGTAACTCCTGAGAGTAGAGTTTATATTCCTAAGGATGTCATTAAGGATTTTCACAAGAGTGAGGATATTGGGCAATGGTTTGCCGCATGCGAGATAGCAATGGTGTCCCACCGGGTCCCTGAGAAGGATTGGGGAGCGGGATTGTGGGGATGCTTTGTGAGTGATGGTAGGGATACCCTGTTGGACCTGCCTGAGGAGAGCAGGATGGTGTATGCCCATATGAAAGAAGCTTTGATGACCCGTTATGGTTTGACCCCAGAAATGTACAGGCAGAGGTTTAGAACCTGTAAGAAGTTAGAGGGTACTACGTGGGTTGAATATGTGTCTTTTTTCTGCAGAGCTCTAGATCGCTGGGTAAAGGGTAGCAAAGTGGAAACTTTTGAGCAATTGTATGATTTGTTTGCGTGGGAGCATTTTTCTAGTAACTGTTTTCCAGAGCTACGCCAGCACCTGATTGATAGCAACCTGACTAACCCTAGGAGGCTTGCTGAGGAGGCGGACCGCTAGGTGAGCACCCGGGTCTGCAAAGGTTTTGTGGGAGACTTCGCCAGAGGTGGGCAGGGTCCCCAGCAGAGAAGTGGGGGGACAAGGGTAAGCCGAGGGAGTTCCAGAGAGGGCCCCAAAGTAATTCCCAAGGGAACGAAGCAGTGGTGTCCCAGCCTCCCCCTGAGAAGAAGCCAGTGTCCCCGACAGGTAGGCCTGTTCAGAGGGGGCCACTCACTTGTTTCAGGTGTGGTCAAGTGGTCCACCGGTATTATGATCCCCAGTGGGACCCCAAGGCATCCCCTCGTGCACCACCCCGTGCACCATCCCGCCAGATTGCCAGTGTAGCCCTGGGGGGGGAGGAGGTAGAGGTCCAAGGTGGGTGGGATCCCGTAGAGTTAACCCTTGTCTCGCTAGGAGACTTTGAGAAGGTCCCTAACCCCACACTGCCTAATAACACTAAGAAGTACCGGCAGTGGGTGACCATCAATGGCCATAGGGTGGAGGCTCTCAGGGACACCGGAGCTAGTGTGACTGCTGTCAGCTCCCGCTTGGTGTCCAAAGAGCAGGTTGTCCCCCATGCATTCTGCCCCGTAGTGTCAGCAGACAACTCAGAGAGCCAGTGTGAAGTGGCTCAGGTTCCCTTCAAGTGGGGGGGGGTCTCAGGAACTCTTCAAGTGGCTGTGAGGCCCGCCATGCCTGTAGACTGTCTGTTGGGCAATGATCTAGAGAACTCCCCGTGGGCTACGGTGGAGAGAAAGTCTCATTTGGAAATGTTGGGTCTGCTTGAGTGGGCGTGTGCGACCACTCGGTCCATGACAGCTCAGAAGGGTGTTCAGGAGGGTCTGGAGCCTGAAAGTATGGCCCAGGCCCCTGCCTTAAAGAGAAGGGGTAGGAGGCGCGGGAAACCGGCCCCCGCGGTTCCCACGGTCCCGGAGGGAGCAGACCTTGAGGGGGATGCCCTGGAACCTACAGGGGAACAAGTGGCTGAACTGGGGGACCTACCGGAGCTGACCCATTGGCAGCAGGAAGGGGGCCCTCCAGGGAGGAATTTTGCGAGCAACAGAGAACCTGCCCTTCTCTTGAGGGGGTGCGGCGACAGGCCGCCGCCCAGGCCGCAGGTGATCAGATAGGGTCACATTGGATCTATTGGGAGAATGACCTCCTTTACAGCGAGCCTAAGGTTGCTGAGCCTGGGTCAGCCCGTGTGCTGGTGGTACCCCAGCACTTCAGGACCTTCCTACTGGGGTTGGCTCATGATGTGCCACTGGCCGGACATCTGGGGCAGACCAAGACCTTTGAGAGGCTGGTCACCCATTTCTATTGGCCTCAGATGCGCAGGAGCTCAGATGCTCACTGCAGGATGTGTGAGACTTGCCAGGCAAGTGGGAAGAGTGGGGGGAAGATTAAGGCCCCACTACAGCCCTTTTGTGAGTACCCCATTCGAGAGAGTGGGCATTGATATTGTGGGGCCTCTGGATCCCAAGACAGCCATGGGCAACAGGTTCATCCTGGTCTTGGTGGACCATGCCACCAGGTACCCTGAGGCCATCCCGCTCAGGACAGTGACGGCCCCCGTGGTGGGACGGGCACTGATGGGGATTTTCTCCCGTGTGGGATTCCCCAGAGAGGTGGTGTCCGATAGGGGAACTAACTTCATCTCCAAGTACATGAAGTCTCTGTGGGAGGAGTGTGGGGTAACGTATAAGTTCACCACTCCTTACCACCCCCAGGGTAATGGGCTGGTTGAGAGATTCAACCGGACCCTTAAGGGCATGATTATGGGCCTAGGTGAGCCCATGAGGCGTAAGTGGGATGTCCTCTTGCCATGCCTGTTGTTTGCTTACCGTGAGGTGCCACAGACGTCCTTAGGGTTCAGTCCCTTTGAGCTGCTCTATGGTCACCCGGTAAGAGGGCCTCTGAGTCTGGTCAAGGAAGGCTGGGAGCAATCTCCCAGGAAACCTCCCCAGGATGTGTTTAGTTACATGCTGGCCTTCAGGAACCAGACTCGATGTTTCAGGAAACTTGCTGAGGCAAACCTGGAAGCCAGCCAGGAAGAGATGAAACGCTGGCACAATCAGAATGCCACTCTGATCAAGTTTCAGCCTGGACAAAAGGTTTGGGTCATGGCCCCGGTGGAGCCCTGTGCGCTCCAGGATAGGTGGACCGGCCCCTTTGAGGTGGTGGAGCGCAAGAGTCCTGTTACCTACGTGGTGGACTTGCGGGTCCTGCATGTTAACCGACTGAAGCCCCACTTTGAGAGGTCTGAAGTGGGCATGCCTCTGGCCACAGATGCTGGGATGGAGGAGGAGAGCGAGCCCCTTCCTGACCTCCTGTGTGCAGGGGAGCGAGATGGGTCAGTGGAGGGTGTGGTCCTCTCCACCACACTGACTCCTGGGCAGCAGGGTGATTGTCGCCAACTGTTGGGGCAATTCAGTGATCTGTTCTCCCTGGTGCCTAGTGTCACTGATTGGTGTGTCCATGACGTGGACACTGGGGACAGTCCTCCCATTAAGCACAAGGCTTACCGAGTGACAGACCGGGTAAGGGCCTACATTAAGGATGAGGTTACCAAAATGTTTGCCCTTGGGGTGATTGAGTCCTCTAGCAGCCCTTGGTCCAGCCCAGTGGTCCTGGTACCAAAAGCTGCAGCGCCTGGTACCACCCCAGAACTTCGGTTCTGCGTGGACTATCGGGGCCTCAATTCAGTCACGAAGACTGATGCGCACCCCATCCCCAGAGCTGATGAGCTCGTAGATCGGTTAGGGGCTGCAAAATACCTCAGCACATTTGATTTGACGTCTGGGTATTGGCAGATCGCCTTGACCGAGGGAGCAAAGGAGAGGTCAGCATTCTCCACACCCGATGGGCACTACCAGGTCCGGGTGATGCCCTTTGGAATGAAGAATGCCCCTGCCACCTTTCAGAGGTTGGTCAACAGGGTGTTGGTTGGGCTGGAAGACTTCAGTACCGCCTACCTGGATGACATTGCGGTGTTTAGCTCCTCTTGGGAGGACCGCCTGCGCCACCTCTGGGAGGTATTGATGGCACTGCGGAAGGCAGGCCTCACAATCAAAGCCAGTAAGTGCCAGATTGGGCAGGGTTATGTAGTGTATTTGGGGCACCAGGTGGGGAGCGGCCAGGTGGCGCCCCTTCAGCCCAAAATTGAAACTATCCTGGCGTGGGAACCCACCAAGACTCAGACGCAGGTGAGAGCCTTCTTAGGACTCACGGGGTACTACAGGAGGTTTGTCAAGGGATATGGCAACATTGTTGCACCCTTGACTGAGCTGACTTCTAAGAAGCAGCCAAAGAAGGTAAACTGGACTGACACCTGTCAGAAAGCTTTTGACGCCCTGAAGACTGCCATGTGCACTGCACCCGTGCTTCAGGCGCCCGACTTTTCAAAGGAATTTGTTGTCCAGACAGACGCCTCAGAGCATGGTATAGGGGCTGTTCTGTCACAGGTCAATGAGGAGGGACTAGACCAACCGGTAGCCTTCCTAAGCAGGAGGTTACTTCCCCGGGAACAGAGGTGGAGTGCAATTGAGCGTGAGGCATTTGCTGTGGTCTGGGCGCTGAAGAAGCTGAGACCATACCTGTTTGGGACTCACTTCTGGGTTCAGGCAGACCACAGGCCCCTTAGATGGTTGATGCATATGAGGGGTGAGAATCCCAAGGTGTTGAGGTGGTCCATTTCCCTACAGGGTAGGGATTTCACGGTGGAACACCACCCTGGTACAGAACACGTCAATGCTGACGGTCTGTCCAGATTTTTCCGCCTTAGTGATGAGAACTCCCAAGGGGATGGTTAGTTCTCCACACATTTCAGCTGGAGGGGATGCGTGTTAAACCTGGCATCATTGGTGTGGGTCTCCCTTACTCTTTTTGCTTCCTATCTTTTATGTTGGCTGGATTTAGATGCTCTGGGCGCTGTGCCACTGCCAATCAGTGCCACAGCGCGAATGCTCCCTTTGTAAAGATGACTGTATGAATTGGGATAACCATAATTGGCTCGTTTGGTTTACCTGTCAGTCCCTAGAATAAGTGCACTGTGTGTGCCCAGGGCTGGTAGACCAAATACTGCTGGTGGGCCTGCAGCGCTGATTTGCGCTACCCACCGAAGCAGCTTTTAAAATATGTCTGTGTAGCATGTTCTAATAGCGAGTTACCCTCCATTTCACTGTTTACTATTGTGAGGCTATCCGTTCTCATAGGCCAGAATGGGCAGGCTGAGTATTACATTCCATAATCCTACCTGCCCCCAGGAACCTGATAGGAAATTCGAATTTGATATGTTTAAGCTCAGGACATTGAGATACATCTTTTAGTAAGGATCATTTGCATAGCCCGTGTTCGAAAAATGCCTCTTCTAGAAACGAGGTATTTTCTTGCCTAAGCTTTCCTGTAGGCTTTGGTAGTGTGTGTATTGGCCGTCTGGTTTTGGAGCAGCAGGGCCAGCTGGGTCAGACCTGGCTGGAGAGAGAGATCGGCATTTAGAGTATGGGGAGGGGTGACTCTTTGATCTGAGCAGGGCCGTACCTGGCAAGGTGAATGATGGCTCCACCTCCCACTGGGCGTCTGATAGCAGACCCCCTGATTCTCAAAGGGCAGGATGTCGCCTCGTAAACCAAGTGCTCCCCGACCCCACCGAACTGGTTCTGGCTGGATTCAGTGATTTGTGACTTTAGAGAACAAAGACTTTTTAGGTATAACACGCTGCGCTGACACCTTTTTCAAGTGTGTTCCTTCTGGATGTCAAGACGAAACTCTGTCCGAGTGAACAGAGGAAAGGACTTTGAAACTTTCACCAAGCTTGCTGAAGAAACTACCCGAGGGCCTGAATTGAGAGCGCCTCCTGCTGAAGTCTCAGGGACATTAGACTTCACCCCGTCAGCCGTCTGAATTCCTGTGCGAGGGATTCTACTTGCAGGTGAGGCCTCCATCGAGTAATCGGGAGCCTCTAGTTCTACTGTGAGGAACGCGGACTGGTAACCCTTGTTAACTCTGTGTGGGCCGCCACAGCTAAGAGAGAGCTGTAGCCGCTGAGTGCCCGCCGTTGTGCCAGCCTGGTCAAGATCATCCTTTGTCCTGTGGGCCGCCGCAGCTAAGAGAGAGCTGCTGCCGCTGAGTGCCCGCACCTTTGCCACTTTGCATCATCGTGATTTGTCCTGTGGGTCGCCGCAGCTAAGAGAGAGCTGCTGCCGCTGAGTGCCCGCACCTTTGCCAACTTTGCAGCATCGTGATTCGTCCTGTGGGCCGCCGCAGCTAAGAGAGAGCTGCTGCCGCTGAGTGCCCGCATCTTGGCCAACTTTGCCTCATCGTGATTCGTCCTGTGGGCCGCCGCAGTTAAGAGAGAGCTGCTGCCGCTGAGTGCCCGCACCTTTGCCACTTTGCATCATCGTGATTTGTCCTGTGGGCCGCTGCAGCTGAGAGAGCTGCTGCCGCTGAGTGCCCGCACCTTTGCCAACTTTGCATCATCGTGATTCGTCCTGTGGGCCGCCGCAGCTAAGAGAGAGCTGCTGCTGCTGAGTGCCCGCATCTTGGCCAGCTTTGCCTCATCGTGATTCGTCCTGTGGGCCGCCGCAGCTAAGAGAGAGCTGCTGCCGCTGAGTGGCCGCACCTTTGCCAACTTTGCATCATCGTGATTTGTCCTGTGGGCCGCCGCAGCTAAGAAAGAGCTGCTGCCGCTGATTGCCCGCACCTTTGCCAACTTTACATCATCGTGATTTGTCCTGTGGGCCGCCGCAGCTAAGAGAGAGCTGCTGCCGCTGAGTGCCCGCACCTTTGCCACTTTGCATCATCGTGATTTGTCCTGTGGGCCGCCGCAGCTACGAGAGAGCTGCTGCCGCTGAGTGCCCGCACCTTTGCCAACTTTGCATCATCGTGATTTGTCCTGTGGGCCGCCGCAGCTAAGAGAGAGCTGCTGCCGCTGAGTGCCCGCACCTTTGCCAACATTGCATCATCGTGAGTCGTCCTGTGGGCCGCAGCAGTTAAGAGAGAGCTGCTGCCGCTGTGAGCCCACCACGGAGCTGCACGACGAGAGTCATCGCCACCACCAGCCCGGGCTGCCGCAGCCGTGTGCTGCTGTTGCTGAGAGCCCGCCTGTCCTCGAGTGCCCGAATCATTGTGAGTGCACGTTGTGGACCACTGCAGTCAAGAGTTGTGGTCGCTGGGAGTCCGCCTGTCACCGTCTCCGCTTCTTCGAGAAGCTGCGTGCTGTGTCCCCGTCCAACGGCAGGTATCTGGTGCGCAACGGGTGGCGTAGACGCAAGCCTTGAACTCAGTCAGTGCCACGTTCTGGTGAATACGTTATTGCCTTTTTTTAACAACAAATTTTATTGCATTTATTAAATCGAGTGGGCAAAACCCCATAAACATCATAGAGGTATATGACAGAATGCATGAACATGGGATACTGGAGAGAGCCCCACCAGGAGATCTGTAAAACATTCGGTCCAACATCTCACCCCTCCCCCCTCCCCCCAACCCTGCACCGCACATCCCATAAGGAACACAAAATACATGTACAATAAAGAAAGTAGGTCCACAGCTACAGCCCGTTAACACATTAGATCGGTGAGTCATTGATGACCTGTCGTTCGATAGGGTCTTGGTTTGCTGGCTGTAAAAGGAGGGACAGGTCAATACCCCTGTGTGTTGCCCACCTGGCCCAGATCTTTCCATGCTTTTGCGGGCACCCCCGTGCCTGAAACACCGCCACTTCAGCCGCCATACAAGTATCTAAGGCTGTTTTCCATGCCGCCGTCCCAGGGGGAGATGAAGATTTCCAATGCTGCGCAATATCGCGCTTGGCTAAAGTGAGACCCAGGAACAGGAGGTGCCTCTTATATCTATTCCCCCGATGCCCTCTGTGCTGTGAAGAAGTATCAGTCTAGGGTCCGCCGGAATGTCCCACCCCAATACCTGCCTCAGGCAGGACATCACACCTGACCAAAATGTTGCAGTGCACCGCAACTCCAGACCGTATGAAGAAATGACCCCTCTTCAGAGTCACAGCGGAGGCATGTAGGGGACTGAATAGCCCCCATCTTCCAGAGGCGGAGGCGGGTGTAATATATTCTGTGAAGGTATTTGAACTGGATCAACCGGTACCTAGAGGAGACAGCAGCATACCTAGGGCTGGCAAGGGCCTCCGTCCAGTCGTCATCCGTCAGGGCCGGCAGGTCCGCCTCCCACGCCGCCCGGGTCCGTGGTATGTTCGTCTTGGAGTGTGTGATCAAAGTTTGATAAATTTGGTGGGTTTTATGGGCCCCTAGATCCCCCATTAACAGTCTGCCCTCCATGGGGTGGAATTCTGGTAAGGACTGGAGATGCCTTATCAGGGGAAACAGGGCATGCCGGAGCTGTAAATACTTATAGAACTGGGATTTGTGAAGGCCAAACTCCTCCTGCATCCTCTGAAAGGATTTAAGCGTGGGCCCACGCATCACATCTCCCAGTGTAGATATTCCTATGTCATCCCATCTGCGAAACCCGGTCAGGGCGGAGACGGGCCGGAGGCGCGTGCCTCGCCAAAGGGGGTTGTGCCTGTCAGCATGCCCCACCAGCCCATGGACCGGGACACATGTCTCCAGATCCGGATCACCGTACTGCAGGCCGGAGGGAGCGCCGCCAAGGACGAATTGCTGTATAGGAGACCAAGTAGTGGGTGCTCCGCCAGGAAAAGTCTTTCCACCGCATAGGCCGGATCATCTTGAGAATTGTACCACCATTCATTAATTACCAAGAGCTGAGATGCCCAATAATACGCCCGCACGTCTGCTGCCGCAATTCCGCCACAGTAGGTGGATTGGATACATGTCGCCAGGGCTACCCGAATCGCCCCTCCCCCAGAGGAATCTGTTTAAGAGTGCGTTAATTTGGAGAAACCACGACGGAGGGATGGGATACGGGAAATTCTGCAGCCTATAAAGCAAGCGTGGCAGGGACACCATTTTGAAAATGGCTGACCGGCCATATAGTGATAGGGGAAGATGGGACCACACGGTCGTCTCCTCACGTACCGCCGGAAGCAAGGGGGCTATGTTGCGCGACCACGCCACAGTGAGGCATCTAGTGATATGGACACCGAGGTACTTAAACCCCTCGTCAGCAATGATCAGTTGTGCGGCCCACGTTGTACTCCCCTGTTCACCGCATATGGGGAAAAGAACCGACTTGGACGGGTTGGCATATAGTCCTGTCGTTTCGCCGAACACCCGCAAAATCTGCAGCACCCGAGGCCCCGAGGCCCAAGGGTTGGAAAAGAAGAATAACGCGTCATCAGCATACAGTGCTATCCTGTCCGAGCACTCAGGTGACCAATCCAATCCCCGATAGACCGCATCCCTGCGCACCCACGCAGCCAAGGGCTCTATTGCTAAGGCAAAGAGGAGCGGGGAGAGGGGGCAACCCTGCCTGGTCCCCCTGCGGATGGGAAAGGGGACAGAGTGATGGCCGGCCACGCGAACCGTGGCCGTAAGGTCGTGTATACAGCAATTTTACATAAGCGCGAAAATGGGGCCCTAGATTCACGGCTTCTAGAAGTTTAAAAAGATAGATCCAGCTCAAGGAGTCGAACGCCTTGTCGATATCAGCTAGGAGGACTGCCGCAGGGCGTCCCAGGCGGTGAGCCTCCGCTACGGCAGTATGTACGCGCCTGATATTGTGCCTAGTAGAGAGTTGAGGCATAAAGCCAGATTGATCTGGATGCACTAAGTCCTGAATGCAGGTGCGGAGGCGGTCAGCCAGAACCTTCCCCAATAATTTCGGCTCAAAGTTTAACAGAGATATGGGGCGGTACGAGCCTGGATCCTCGGGAGGGCGACCCGGTTTGAGGAAAACAACTATTTCGGCATGGCGCCAGTCTAGGGGCAAGATCCTCTGTTCTACTGCCTGGTTCAGCTCTTTAAGAAGGTGGGGACCGGTGGTCCCTATAAGGGGTCGCATAAAATCGCAGGGGAACCCGTTTGGGCCCGGCGCACGACCTGGGTGTGTATTGGTGAGGGCCGCCCGCAGCTCATCCAGAGAAATGGGCTGATCTAGGGCATTCCGTTGCTCATCCGAGAGGCGCCTGGGGGGGACATCCGAAAGAAAGGCATCTATGAGCGGTTCGGCGAGTCCCTCTTGGGCGCTGTATAAGGAAGCATAGAAATCAGCAAAGGCCTGCACCACTGCCCCTGGGGAGGTACATGTGTCACCTGCAAGGGATCTCACGAGGGGGACCTGCGTCGGAGAGGCCCGTGCTTGACATAGTCTGTGGAGCATCTGACTAGATTTATCACCCCATTGGTATATCCTATATTGAGTTGCCAGCCAGGCTTCCCCACCCCAACCCCTCACGCCTCCCCCCCAACCCCTATACTTCCTAGAACATGGAGTACCTGTCGCGGAGGAATCTCGTCCTGGCCCCCGAACGTGAAGACCTTGGCGGAACCCCCAATGGATCCCCCCCCTCCCAACATCACCCATAATAACTCAGAACAGTGGAGGCGTGGAAGGTCTCGCACCTTCCAGGGAAATAGCATAGGCCCCAGTTCCTAAAGGCAAGAGATCTCGGCAAGTGACCGCAGCCAGCGGACCCTTCAGGCAAGTGAGAAAAGGAAAGGTCAATATAATAAAGTTTGTCCGAACCCCAGGACTACCTCAGTCTTCGGTATCCTTCTTGCTCTGGGAACGCCAGTTGGAACGGGATCGATGTCGTCGAGGAGTTGCGTCTCCGCCTTGTCGGCCGTTCCTGTGCGAGCCCTGGGAAGAGTCAGAGTCCAAAGGGAGTGGAGAGTGCGGCTTGAGGGTTCGTCGCTCATCCGTCCATGTAAACACCGCCTCTGGGGTATCGAAGAAATACGTTTTCGAATTGTAGATGACCTTCAAACGAGCCGGGAACAGGAGTGCATACGTTATGTTCAGTTCACGTAGTCACCGCTTGGCCGCAACAAAGGATTGACGCTGCTGCTGAACTATCCGGGTGTAGTCCGGGAAGACCATGATGGGATGGGACTCAAAAACCATTTTGTCTTTATGTGTCCTGGCAAAACGAAGGATGGCATCGCGGTCCGCGTAGTTAAGAAGTCGAGCAATAACCGGCCGCGGACGTTCCCCCGGCGGCGGCTTTTTGGTCAGGGCGTGGTGAGCCCTCTCGATCATGAAGCAGGAAGAGATGTCTTCAGCAGGTAACAGCGTCTTGAGCCAGCCCGAAAGGAAGCCCTCCATCGATGATCCCTCGCAACCCTCCGGGAAACCCACCAGGCGGATGTTGTTGCGGCGGGCCCGTCCTTCTGCATCATCGGCCCGTGCCGCCAATTCCTGGCAAGCCATGGCCAGCTTGTCAACCTTCTTCTGGAGGGCGGAAACCGTGTCCTCCACAGTAGAAACCCTCGTCTCCGCCTCAGTGATGCGGTCGACCGCCTTCCGGAGATCTTGGCGGAGGAATGACACTTCCGTACCCACTGCCCCAATCTGGGCCTCGAGGGCGGTCCTTGATTGATTAATGGCTTCTAGGAGCGTCGCCGTGTCTGGGGAGATGCCCTCCGTGGCTCCCTTACCCGCCGGGGCGGGTGTGGTGTACTGGTCCATGGTAGGTTGTTTGGGTGCCGCCGCACCAGGATTGCCTTTGCCCATGATAGTGTGGGGCGCTCCTCAGAGGCACCACTCCCGATCCGTCTGCGTTACAGCCAGAGGCGAAGGTGAATGAGGAGCAGTATAGTTAGCCACCCACCTCAGGGCCAGGTGGGGGCACTGCGACCGTGTCCCCAGCCCTGAGCGCCCCGATCCCAGCCGATGTGGGCAGGAAGCCCCTCAAAGATCTCCCAGGGCCCCCAGTGCGGCAGGAAGGTCAGAATGGTCGACGCGGCCTCTGAAGGGGAAGAGACTGGGCGGCACTGACCGACTCACCGTCCAGGTCCGTGGCCAGGAAGGCCCCGATCTCCGGATCGCTCTCCCCTCAGGTGGGGGTCTGGCACATGGGGCAGCAGCAGGTGGATGCCGGGTATGCCGCTGGTGGGTCCGATCCTGCGGGTCTCCCGGAGTGCCCGCTGCGGCGAGGCAGCGCAGCCACCCGCCCGGGACCCTGCCCCAAGCGCACCACCTGCCCGGCTCACCGGAATAATGAAGTCCTCAGTAGGGTCCACTCCAGATCGGTCTTTACTGCGGCCAGAGGCGAGGGTGAATGAGGAGCAGCAGGGTACGCCGCCCACCTCAGGGCCAGGCGGGGGGGCACTGCGACCGCGTCCCCAGCCCGAGCGCACCCGATCCCAACTGATTTGAGCAGGAAGCCCCTCAAAGATCTCCCGGGGCCCCCAGAGCGGCAGGAATGTCAGGATGGTCGACGGGGCCCCCCCCGGAAAGCCGCCGCTCCAGAAGGGAAGAGATTAGGCGGCACGGGCCGACTCACCGTCCAGGTCCGCGACCAGGAAGGTCCCGATCACGAGATCGTTCTCCCCTCAGCTGGGGGTCAGGCGCATGGGGTAACCGCAAATGGACGCTGGGTGTGCCTCTTCGCAGTGAAAAAGTCCACAGTAGTGTGCAGGCACAGCGGCGGTCCTCGGGCGGCGAAATCCCGGCCCCGGGTAGGCCTCTCTAGGCCCAGAGTCTCCACATGCAGGGCCCAATGCGGGTAAGGCTGGGGGAGGGGCACCGCAATGGCGTCGCTGAAGAGACGCGACCTCCGCCGACGGATCGCACCCTCCGCCGCTCCTGTATATCGGGACATGGTCCGTGCCACCGAGGCGGGGCCCCCAGACAAAGTGGCGCCAGGTACGGTCTCGCTGCCTGTGGTATGCGGCCGCCGCAACACGGCCGCAGCTGCTCTCCGGTGCGCGTGAGGTCTCCTCCGGCCAGCCGGTCCGCGGGTAAAGCGAGCTCCCCGTCCCGCCGGAGTACCACAGCGCTGCGTGTCTATGCGTGTGTAGCGCACGCCGATAAGCGCTAGGATCCAGGATTATGGCGGATTATGGCCCTGGAAGGGAGCGAACAGCGGAGCTCTAAGAAGACGCGTCTGCCATGTTCGGCTCCTAAGCCACGCCCCCCACGTTATTGCCTTTTTAAGTCCCTACTGATTTACGTGCATTGTGGCTGGTTAAAACCCTTTGAGAGTCTTGTGTTAAACCTTAAATAAGGATACTATTTTTCTATACCTACTTGAGTTGTGTCCTTTTGTGGTGTCATTACTGCCTTATTGTGCATGGTCATAAATGCTTCACACACTGCCTCTGAGATAGGCCTAACTGCTCGTGCTACGTTACCACAGGGTTGAGCAGGGGTTATCAAAGGGGGTAGCCCACTTGCCCTGACTTAGGAAGAAGGGTCCCTATTTGGACATTGGCGCCAGCCAGTGCCAACTAGAGACCCCCATTTCTAACATAATGTCATTGTTGGAATTCGCGCGATAAATACTCCAAAAGTGGGCAACCCATTGATGTGCATATGGGAACTTATACTTGCCAAAACACTGTTACTAGCTTTGATGGAATTAACAGTATGCAAAAAGAACAATTGATGGACAGAATGCTGATCAATGTCAAACATTCACCCCAGTACAGAGATCTTGGCCTAAATCCATCGTTTTTTTGCTCCCCATGGCATTCCAGTTTGAACCCAGCCATTTGCAAATCAGTCTTGACCCTGTTCCCTATGGGAACAGTCCAGCCCGAACTGCCAGGCCAGGTCCTCCCCGGACTGGAAACAAGCATCTTGGGGCTGGTTTCGGGGCATCGCCCCTCATCAGCCAGCAGTCGCGGCTGACATGAATCGCGGGGGTGGGGGTCGCGCGGGGAGGGGGTTGGGGGTTAATTTAATTAAAAAAATTAAAAATTTTAAAAACTTGCCTCCGGTCCCTGATTCTTGCATCGCGTCTCCTGCTCTCTGCTCACAGGAAGCAGAAGCAGGCAGCCTCCCTCTCTTCTCCTAAGCCAATCACAACGCTGCAATGGCAGCGTTGTGATTGGCTAGAACGCCGTCCATACAGGCGTCTATGGGGAGGCCGTTTTCTTCATGCAGGCTGCGCAGCAGTCTACATGAAGTAAACGGAGAGTGCTATGACTGTTTGGTCAGGCCGACCAAACAGTCAGCGCCCATAACATTGGGCCAGCCAATCCTCCACGACCCGCCCACCCGCCCGCCCCCAACCAGGCATACCCTTCTTCTGCTTTCTCGCAGTGCGAGAAGCAGAAACGTAAAATGGTATTTATACCATTTTACGTTTCTGCTTCTCGCACTGCGAGAAAGCAGTGGGGCGACCCTCCGACGCCCATGTGGAGGAGCCGCCCCGGTCAGCCAGGCTGGCTTGACTCCAGAGGCTTGGAGAGCACGGGACCCACGTCTGCTCATACCCGTCCCACTCAAGGTGACAAATGCAAAAAGAACAACGGTCAAAATACTTTAAAACTTTTCGATTTACTTGCTCATTTTAAAGAGTAACAGTTTTCTCCTTAATCTCGTTGCTCCTGTTTCTGAGGGTGACTTTGTAATGGGCGCGACAAACTGCAACCCCCTCTTTGTTCCTTGTGTTTTTTTAGAAAGGGCTTCCTCATGTGTCTATTTGAAAGAGAGCAGGCTGCATTAACCACCTAGGCGACAAATACTTCAAGGGAAGGACAGGTTTAAGAAGTAAGCCTTTGACTTGGGTGCACAAGTTAATATAAGTCAATGTAATAGCACCCTTGTCAGCCCGATCAGAAAGGCCTATATTGAAGCGGTTGAAATGGCGTCGAGCCAGAGACTCCAAGAACAAGCAAGGATTAGGTAAACTCCATGCTGATCTGTGATTGTTATTCTTGGCGCTGTGTCTCGGTTGAGCAGCAAGCATACTAGGCGCAAAAGGCGCAGGATGCAAAGGCATGGCAATCAGTGGATTATTATCGACAAAGTTCATATTAACCACGCTACTGGTAAAAAGATATTTAATAAGACCTCTGGACAAAAAAATGCAATAGATTATGCAAGAACAGTCTCTGCCTAAAAAAGGTAGCTGTTTGCGCCAAAAGTATTATCAAATTTGTGTAAATTTGCCAGGTCACGTACCCTTAGAAAACTACCTAATTTGATACCTCTGTGGTTAGGCCGCACAGAGGTTACTTCTAAAGTCTGACAAATATCCAAATCATCAGGAGCCGAAAGGACCACAATATGTTTGGCATTAAAATTGGCATTAATGATCAAGTTAGGCCCAGGGACAGAGGACGTTAATAAAATTGGCATGTCATCAATAAGGTCAAACAGTATACAAAAGGTGTTATTACTAGAGTAAAAAAAATCATCATTAAAAAAAATTAAGCTAATTGTGACATTTAAAAGCCATTCCGTTTCCCCATGTCAATAAAATTCAATGACGAAGTAGAAAGAGGGTGGCCCTGGCCGGCCTTAGTTGGGCGCTGATGGGTGCAGACAGGTCTGGTCTTGGAGCTTCCTTTGCCTGGGCGCGTCCTGTGCAGTGGGATAGACGAACGCGCTATGTAGGCCATCAAAGTGTAAAGAGGTGCAGGACAGCCAACCTCCTCAATGCCTGCAGCAGCCCACAGCAGCCTGGTACTTGTTATCGGCCAAGGGAGAATTCTAGCGCCTCTCGCTCAGCGTAATAGACCAATGCGCTATTTATGGCAACCAAACTGGAAACAGGTGGAGAGCCCACCTCCTCACCTCGCACAGCAGCCCACAGTAGACGTGTAGTTGGAGCCAGCCAAGTGGGAATTTTAGCGCAACATTTAAAAACTCCCCGCCCAATTCTCCAGTAAACCCTACACCCCACTCCTAAAACATTTTTAAAATGTCTGCATACACAATATCATTAATCACTCCCCCTTAAATGTATTCACAAATGCTTCCTCAGGGAGACATGAACAGGTGTGCCAGGTGCAAGATAAATGCAGGCGGGCAGTCATGAAACCTATAATAAGTAAATTGATCCAGTGTTAAATGTATTCTAAAGTAGGAATGCATGTTGGTCATTATGGTGTCCATGTCATGTCTTTAAACAAGATTTCAGTGCCTGAAATATAGTGTGATCTGTAGTTGGTGCCCAAATAGCAGGAAAAATGTATCGAAATACATAGAAACAAAGCAAATGCGATTGTCTAGGGGCTGGCCATGGTGTTGTGGTGGTTTGTTGTTTTTCTCTCAATTCTGGCCAATTAGTTACAGTTGTTTTTGTAGACGTTTAGCTATTTTTCGTTGGGTGCCACCTATAATACTGGAGGTCATTTGCTGCGGGTACTGGCCCCTTTACTGGAAATGGTTCGCCGAGTTGCGTCGCCGGTTGTTGGGTGTGGGGCTGTTGGGTTACAGACCGCCTGCTTTACTCGGCTCAGCCTGGACGCTGTATTGTTACTGCCCAGCGCTTCAGTCTCATCCTCAGCCTGACATAAAGTACCACTGTTATGCTGTGGTCTATGGGAGGGGCTGTTTGAGAAGATTCCTAGACTTCAGCGCTGCGTCCGCTGTCCTGTGCCCGAAGGTGCTAGGACCCGGGAAGCCTCGCTGTCCTCTCCCCTGTACATCCCCTCCCCCGCCAGGGGGCTCAGGTGTCCCAGAGGAGGCTGCTGGCTCTCCTGGTAACAGCCTCCGCCAGGCTGCGTGACATCGTTTCGAGCTGAGGCACAGCTCTGCTCCCCGACAAGCTCACTCAGGCCCCAGGTGCCCCTCGGACGGGCACTGCCCTCTCTCCATGAGCCTGGCAGCCCCTCACACCCCTCACCATGAACGACCAGTACCACCGGGCGGCCCGGGACGGGTACCTGGACCTGCTCAAGGAGGCCACACGCAAGGACCTCAACTCCCCCGACGAGGACGGCATGACACCCACCCTGTGGGCCGCCTACCACGGCAACCTCGAGGCGCTACGGCTCATCGTAAGCCGAGGGTAAGTGAGGAAACGGGGTGGGCGTTGGAGTGTCGGGTGGGAGGGTGAGTGGGGACAGGGGTATGGGTCAGGAGGTCAGCATGTGATGAAGGCGCGCGAGGGAGGTAGACACAGCGGGGTTGAGGGCTGTCACTGACTTGTTGATGGAAAGCATGGAGTGAGTGAAGAGGGCACCGGTTGCCCCAGGCTTCCTAGAGGTCAGGAATGGAGGAGTCGAGACCTGCCCAGGCTGCCCGATGGCCTGGCTCCGCCTATTACAGCTTTCACGATAAGAGGCGGCCAGTCTTAGGTGTAGAGAACAATAGAGCTGGGTTGGAGTCAGTAAGCTAGTTTGGGGGAAGAGAGTGACTATGACATCAGAGGTGCTCTGAAGGCGATGATGCTAGGGTGTAGCAAGAGTGCTATCGGGTCGCCCTTAATGTACACAAGGAACGTCCTCGGATGACTAATAAAATAGCCATAATTGGGATGCAGTGGGCCCCTCATACCTCTGGGCCCTGGCTCTACTGCACCTGCTGCACTATTGATACATATATATATGCCGCGCTGGGTGAACAGCTATTCAAGAGATAAGCAGGTGTTTCTGAAAGTCCTCTGAGGCATGCCAGGGCCCTAAAAGCTTGTGGCGTGTGCAAGGCACATTGACAGGTCGGGATGTCTTAGGAATGCAGGGCTGGGGCAGAGTCATTGACACGTTAGGGGCGTGGAAAGCTGGTGGGCCTGTGGTGAAGTCAATCATATGATAGGTCGAGGGGATGGTAGGGCTGACGGCGGATCACCCCCGTGTCCCTCTGGTCCTCGAGAAAGGCTCGGAAACTACATAAACCTTAGTATTTGCTGCCTACATAAGATATTCTATTAACCGACTCTTGGAGGTTGGGGAGAGGATGTGGCGTAATCGCCAGAGATACCGACCTTGGAGCTGGGGAACCACGTTCGAGTCATGGCGTTGGCTCAACATCCTGTGATTCTGGGCAAATCACTTACTCTCTCCCTGCCTACCAAAAATGAATGTGTCCTTGTGTAAGTAACTGGTGTCCATCTAAAGCGCCCCAATGCTTTCGGGTCGAGTTCCCGCTATATAAAACTGCAAAAAAATAAATATATAATAATTAAAAAAATAAATTAAAGATAAAGATGTCGGTCTGCACTCAGGTCCACTTAGATTTGACGTTTCCATTCGAAAACGTATTTGAAGCAGTACCTCCCATGTTTGTTTCCTAAATACTAAATTATCCCATGCAGACCCGCATACATGGGCCTAAATAGTTGAACGTTTATGTAAGAGCTCACCCCTAGATGCCATGTTAGTACAAAATATTTTAAAATTGTACTTTTCGTTATAAAATTAACATGTGTCACACCCATAATTTAATTACCAGCCCCACGAAATTGAAAGCTGCAAGTTCAAAATAATATCTATCAGTATCGGCACTCCATAAGCCTCAGGACGCAGGGATGAGGTTCCCATTCCGTTCTGGGAGATTGACGTGCTGGTGCGGTGGGGAGTGAATGCGACGGGGCCAGGGGCAGATGCCCTCTGTGATCCCTGGAGATGGCGGGGACCACCCGTCAATCGCTTTTTTCATGGTGGATATTTTAGTTTAGGACTACACGTAGGCACAATGGATTCGTTTTCTAAATTTTGCTATAATACATTTGGGTTTTTCAGTGTCTGTAGGGATACACTCGGTTTACTGAATCGCGCGAGTTGCTTGCTAGATATTTTTAGACTGTACACGTTCGTGCTTCTGTAGTGTACCTTCAAGTTCGCTTCTGGCGTGTTTCAACTCTCCGTTGCCTCAGCGCGCTATGCCGAGGAAGGTCAGAATTGAGTCCACACCACGTGCTCGCTTAGTTGTTGGCCTCTCTGTTTACTAACAGCACAGGTGCCAGAGTGGGTTTAACGGACACCCCTACTACACCCGAGAGAACTGCGCTGGACTAACTCATCTCTCCGCTTCATACTCTGAGGATATGTACCGCGCCGACTGACAGATGGCAGTGTTACACATATGTTTTATTCCAAGCGGCACACTCGCCATGGCTCCCTGCAATAGAAAAGCAGCGGTTCTGAAACAATTTTCATAGTGGGGTTGCTGCTGCTGCCATCAATGTGACTTCACTGAACTCGTAAAGACCGTGAAACATCTAAGGGTAACACAAAGAACAAGTGTAGGAAATGAGCCACGCCCATTTGGCAAGAGAGTGGTATGGATGTAGTATGTAGCTGGTAGTGCATTTTAGTGCACACTGTCACACATATATATGTATATATATATATATTTCCATAACATGATATGGTAGTTCATTGTCATTTACAGACAGCACATTCTCCCTTGAAATGGACACTAATTTTGCACAGACATACAGTTTTAATGAAACAAATATACAGGGCACAAACACTAATGTGTGGAAATAATTGAATATTTGTCATTTATGCTTCACCAAGGAAAGTGTCTTGGTTTATTTTGATCCTAGTCAAATCTGTTTCTTCCATCACACTTCAGAATTGCAAAAAGCACTTCATTTGGGCTTTCCTAGCTGGTAACATATTTTAAAATATTTGTAAAGTTCATTTATAGGTACTTATGTGTTGCTTCGTAAAAATGACATCCTACATACAGCCTTTCCTTTCTTACCAGCAAGATTGTGACTTAGTTTCACTTTACAAAATCCTCTTACTTTGGAGTGAGAGAAAGAAAAGTAAACACCAATCTCCATGTTAAAAGAAGCAGCCTGACAGTTGATCTCTGTCTTTGAATGCACTGCCAAATGTGGCAAGATAAAAACACATATTAAAGGCATCTTTATTGCTCACTCACCTTCGGAACTCCAGCATTGTTATTTTAGGACAGTGCTGCACCACCCCCAGCACCCCTACTTCCAGCGCCTATGTAAAAAAACGTACAATCACCAGTATTTCTTTTACCAGTTGCAAGTTCCACTACAGCTCTAGCGATTCCCGAGTAGGCTGCAGGCCCGTGTGTTGGTTTCACAGCAGGAAAGACTTCCATGATCCAACTCAGCTCCAGCAACCAATCTAATGAGCATCTTATAGTGTTGGGCTGTTGTGTCTTCTAGAAGTGATTTCTAGTGGGACTCTGAGCCAGAGATAAACCTGGTGGGGCCTTCTACCAGGAAGGGGGAAGAGAGAGGGAGAGGAGGGAGAGAGAGAGGGAGAGAAAGAGAGAGAGAGAGAGATAATATGTAGGTGTGTTTATACACGTGCATTTTTTAGGTCTCGCCTAGGCAGCGCTTGCGCTGTCTCGTTGAGACATGCAGTATATACTATAGCAGGGAAGCTTTGTTTAAGCACCGCCCACTTTCCGCCCATCTTTTGAATTGGCTTACATCCTAAATGCTGCGTTCTGATTGGTTTTCGGCTTGTTAGTCCCTCCACATGACGGGCATGTCGTCATTTGTGTCCTTCCATGGCTATCAGCCCCTTTACTGCACAGACTACTTTCTTCCTGTCTCTCCCCCTGCAGTCTGTGACTTCTTGGCGGCCCCCACCCCCTCCAGGCATTAACGGTCATGCTCGTGCCACTACGGGGGCCCAGCCTTTGCCTTGTTCGCCGTGGTTGCCCCTGTCTGCAGGAGGGAAGCGGGAGCCCACCCCGCTGTTGCGTGCCCGGCGTGTTGCATTACATTCCGAGGGAACCCCAGCATGGGGATTCCCCCATACTTAGAGGAGGAGCGGGAGCCCACCCCGCCTCTGTCCGGTCAAGCGGGAGCCTACCTCGCATTTGCACCACATATTTGGCGGGAGGCCACCCCGCATTTGTGGTGGAGCTCCCGCCCACCCCGCATGTTTGTGCTGGCGGGAGCCTACCCCGCGTTTCTGTGCCTCAGGGAAGAGTCACGGACTGTTACGGCCGCCACCGGAAGTCAGGCGTGGGTTGCCTGGACGTAGGCGGGCCGGCCGGCAGGAGAGAGGAAGTCTTGTGAGCTCTCCCGGCCTCAATAGGAAGCCAGGCGGATCGTGCCTAAAGAAAGGCGGGGCCCCCGTGTGCCGGTGGGAGCCCCGCATAGTGCTGGAAGGATCGGAGCCGTGCAGGCTCCATTTCTGCCTCCCCCCGTCCCGTGGAAAAGAGAGAGACGGGTCCCGAGAGGCCCCAGGAGAGGGGCCGGCCGAGGCACATTGTCGGTGCCTTTCTCCCGACTTTCAGGAGACCGGAGGAGTGAAGAAGGAGAGCCCGGTGAGTGGGGCTCGAATTCTGCACTCTGGTGGTGCCATCCTTCTGCTGCTTCCAGCTGCACCACGAGAGCGTGGGCAGCTGCACCGAGGGGCAATATTGTTTTTAAGTACCGGAGTGGGCTTCAAAGGCACTGTTGGTGCCAGTGCTTGTTTTTTCACTTTGTTGCAGACATTATGATTACTTGAGAGAAACTGCATTTAAAATACTTGACAGTACTAAGTATTTCTTCCCTGACTCCCTTATTCCAATATGTGTGCTGTCGGCCTGCTTTATCATTATCCAGTTTTATATAGCTCGGGCTCTACTTGAAGGTATTGGAGCCCTTTACATAAGCACCAGTTACATTCCCATCCCTTCATTTTGCACTTCTACCCTTTTAACCTCTCTTTCCAGGACATCCATCTCGCATGTCCTGGATAAGGCCGTCTTCCTGTGACCTCTTCAATATTGTGGACCGGAAGGGCCTAAGGTTAGCAGTTCCTTAGCAGTACCCTCTCCTGTGGTATGCTTCATCTCTGCATCTAGATAGACCTATATACTATGGGGTGTGCTGTGGTCTCTGGGTTGTGCCATCACTGCTTCTGGGTGCACCCCACAGAGCTATATACTGTAGGGTATGATGATTCACTTGAATTGTGACAACACCGCTAAAAAGGAAGGTGTACCACATCCACCTTTATATGAGGTAAATACTGCATGAAGCGGTGTCTATTCTTCCACATACCAAATAAACTCTGGCACACATATCAGAAGTATCCAGTTCCAGGTGTACTACTGGGAATGATTGTGATTTCCCCAAAGTTGTACATTTACAAACATGCGTAGAAGAACCTCTGCCTCTTAAAATCCGAAATTGTATGTGAATAGGGCCCTGTGTGTTTTGCTTCGTCCATATTTGCATATGGACTAGCCCCCTCCCTGCATAGTCCGTCTCAGGTATCTCCGTTCGGCTGCGCCGAGGCCTGTATTTTCATTGCATTGCACTGCACTGCTGGTCTACAGTGAGAGCGGCCCGGAAAGTGAAAATCGGCCCCCTTAAGTGAAAATCGGCACCCTGGCCTCTAGCCTACCGGGGAAATGCCCGATGCCCGGTATGACCAGTCCGGCCCTGATTGTGGCATTTCGTATTCATGCCTCAGTACCTTTCTTTGCACTTTGTGGGCATTATTGGATTGATTGATTTATTATTTTTTTGTTTTTCCCCAAGTTAATTTATTTGGTCATTATGATCAAATTGTAAATGTTGTAATAAACATCGGACGTTAAAAATAAGTTAATATACAAGAGCTATGCTATAGTTTACTACTAAACAGGCAGCCGCAAGTGCAGTTACTGTGCATACAACAGGGCCGTGATTTAAATGGTGCAGCAGGTGCAGTAGCTCCGGGGCTAAAAGCTCTAGGGACCCCTCTCAATGCATAATATTGCTAAATTTTACTACTAAACAGGCAATCACAAGTACAGTTCTCTAGCAGGCACTAGAGCCTTGATTTCAATGGTGGTGCAGTGGCACCGGGGCCAAAAGTTGCCATAACGCCTCCTAAGCACCAAATATTGCTATATTTTACTACTAAACAGGCAGTCACAAATACAGTTAACTTATATGTGTATGTACTTTGTGGGACTGGTCTGCTTCCGCTTAAGGACTTTTTTTTTCTGTTCAACTGCCTCTATTTAACGGTTTTGATAGAAAACGACCAATAGAGGTTAGTAAAATACCAGAATTGCTTTCTACTTGTTCAACTGCCTCTATTTAACTGTCTTGGTAGAAAACTACCAGCAGTGGTCAGTAAAATACCACAATCACTTTAGCATTCTTTAAATTCCAGTCCATAGAAATTGTCTTCCACAAGCACCCGTAGACAATAATATTTTTTCCAAATCTTGTATTTTCAGTGATATGACCACCAAAGGCCCTGATTTTATATTTAAAAACAGAGCTTTGGACTATACCATTTCCCGCTGAAAGGCAATATTTCTCTCCATGTGTTCCCATACCTGGCGTGTCACGCAGTTTGGTGCGTACTTTCCCTCCATGTTAAAGAACAGTAGATGTTTAGCACCCAGGCTAATGTGCTGCATAGATAAATACATATAAGGTCCCAAAGGTGAGACCGATGCATTGCAAATGCTTGTTTCACTGGAAAATAGTAAAGTTCATTGTGAAGTTATAGTTAGGTCTTGTAATAAGATCTTAGCTTAGGTTTAAAGAAACCCTAGAAATTCACTTAAGAAAACAAAGGTTCAAGTGACATTGTATTTTGGTCTTGTAATAATATTAAAACTTCATATACCTTTATTTAACCTTAATAACATAAAAATTAAAAAATGAAATTCACCAGTTATACTTTTCTGACCTAACTAAAACTTGCGGCCACACCATGCACTCATTATGATCTCACATATTACATCACTCATGACTTGTTAAATGACATATTGATGATAAAATATGATAAGGTCTCTTCAAAATTCCAAAAGGTGCATTTTTTAACACTTGGAAGCTTTGACAATAACAGAGCCACACTGAGAAGTTCTAGTTTTTAAACCCTGATGACACTGCCGTTAGTGAACTAAGAAACAAGACAATTGTAATGTTAACCCTGCATGTGGCCCAGATTTTTATGTATAGAGCAACATTATGTTCAATTAAATCAGGTACAATAGGTTTTTGTACAGCTGGTATTCTGAACGTACGTATTTGAAGTTGCTTTATATGCGATAGTGAAGAAAAAGGAGGATCAGTAAAATAAAATATTTGTTTAAGATCACACAATTTGGCTAAGCGGGGTAGCAGCAAGTAATACAGGTTTTCTGGTTTCACTTTGTACAAACAGCCATTAGTGTATCTATGGGCCTCATCATGATGCTGGTCGGTACAACTGTCCGACCGGCGTGGTAGCAGGAAAAATCTGACCGACGGGGACTATCCGACGGCCCCATTAAGTTACATGCACTGGAAAACTCGGACCATGGCGGTCCGAAAGACATCAATTCCGAACGATGAGGTCAGAAAGCTGTTAGCTCCGACCAATGCAGTCGGAAAGCCACTGATTTCATATATGGCAGGAGTGGTGGGGTGTGCAACGGCGTCGGATTTCATAGTAATGGAGCAGGTAGAGCAGCGGCAGGACTTGTAAGGCAGGATCCATGGCGTTCCAGGACGTGGAGAGGTGCGTGGAGTTGAGTTTGTGCCATCTGTGCCTCTGTTTCCCCAACTCTAACGAGCTGTTATAACCGCCTCGGTCTGATAGGCGCATCGTTATGGGGTGGGTGGTTGGAGCGGCTTTCCGCCCGGCTGTCTGTCTCCATTGGCCCCTTCCCACACCGGCGCGGTTGTAATTTCCTGTCGGAGTCGGAAGGACTGTGTCAGTCAGAGAACTACCTATCAGTGCCCATTGTAATATGGCGGTCGGGAAGACCGCTTCCGATGCAACCGCATCAGTCTTTTCCGTCTCTGACTGGATCGCAGAGGCCCTTTCGACGGCCATCGTAATCAGGCTCTTTGGAGCTATTCTTTTTACCTTAAATGTTAAAGCTTTGTTTTCACCTCTTTGTGCATGAGAGTAGAAAAGCAAGGATAGCAGGCAGAAGCCACATGAAAGCTCGACTCATCATTAACCCTGGGCATAGTACTACGCTACGCTCACGGAGCATAAGTAGTTTGTGCTACTACACACATTGTACATAGCACAGTGCAAAAACTGTGCTAATTGACGTAGCATAGCAGCAAAATCATCAACACCTACAAATGCTTTGATGAAGCAATTTTACATGCTAAAAAGCATATAACCAATTCACAAAAGTGAACTTTGAGAATAAAATAACAGGCAATGAGAGAGGTGATGATTTTGGGGTCCCCCCTAACCTAGGGGGAGGACCAAGCAGATGCCTCGAACACAAAGAGCATATCATGATGATGAACAATTCAGTGGTGGTCCCTTCCTCCTAGGACCACCCCAAGCACAGTTAAGGGCAAAAATACAATCCCAACCAAAGGCCCTGCAAAGCATTATGGGGCCCAGATTAGCAGTGGGCAGTGAATATTATAGTGTCCAATATCAAAATAATTCTACAAAGAGCTGCAGTTCAACTAGTCGTTACTAGATGTCTCTCACGAAGTCAAATGCAAAAGCATTGAAATTATTAATACATCAAGCTGCAGTCTCACTAGTCGCTACTAGATGTCCCTCACGAGTCAAATGCAAAAGCTTCATGAAAGGGTTTCAATGCTTTTGCATTTGACTCGTGAGGACATCTAGTAACTACTAGTGGAACTGCAGCTTGATGTATTAATAATTTCAATGCTTTTGCATTTGACTCCTGAGGGACATCTAGTAAAGACTAGTTGAACTGCAGCTCTTTGTAGAATTATTTTGATATTGGACACTATAATATTCACTGCCCACTGCTAATCTCGTCCCATAATGCTTTGCCAATAACTGTGCTTGGGTGATCCTAAGAGGATGGGACCACCACCGAATCGTTCAACAAGATGTGCTTTTGTTTTCAAGGCATCTGCTTGGTTCTCTCCCTAGGTTAGGGAGGATCCCAAAATCATCACCTCTCTCACTGCTTGTTAGTTTATCGTTTTCACTTTTGTGAAATGACTATATGCATTTTAGCATATAAAGACAGAAATACTTATTTTATCTTAACTTGCACTGTGCAATATGCTTTTAGCAATTATTGTACAGTGCAGTCAAGCACACAGCTACACACGAGGTTCCAACAGGACCTTGAGCTGAGCCAGAGCCATGCTACCTCTACCCTAATCTTGCTTTTTCCTAGTAATAAAATGTTTATTTCCTTTTCTTGATCCTCTGTCATGTTCATTCACTCCTGTGCCTTACAGAGTTCATGCTGGAGCAGCAGTTCAGTGTCAGTGGAGCCTTATTGCAACATTCACTGTTGAGAACTACGCAAGAAGCCCTTAGTTCACATAGTTATTGTTATTGACTGTGCTTGTTGAGGGTCCATTTTGAAACGTGTCCTGGTGGTGTTCTTTTACGGCCCGTGCCTGCTGGGGCATTGTCCTGTCACAAAGCCTGTCTCTGTCAGTATTTAATTTTTAAGTGTGCAGGCTTGAGCTGAATCCGCTGCTGTTGGTCAGCTGGTAGTGGACAGTTGAGTTCTGGGCAGAGGACTCCAATAACGTTTAAAATCCGCTAAAGTAGGTTGGTGTCTCTTCAGAAATAAGACGTTGGCCCTCTGGCTTCCTAAAGTCTTACGCCGATGGAAGACACACCCTGGGTCTGCATGACGACTGGTGTTCCTCTAATACTGTGGAAGGAGGCCAACTATGCAGGCCACATACAACACTGTGTGAACATCTCAACCGCGTAAGGAAGAAAACCATTATCCACAAAAGAAGCACAAAAGAAAACCATGACCACAGATTTGGGTGGGGATTCACTACAGGCTGCCCACAAAGAAATGTGTGAGGCGAGAGAGGAGGAATGGGTGTTTTACCCCAAAAATAAAGGAAACTCCTTTGACAAACATAGACAATCGTGGTAATGGGTTCCTTTACTTTCCTACAGGTGCGCTATGCATATGACCAGAGGCATCTTGACATGTAGTGCGCCCCTGCATTCATTTCAGTTGGAACCCGTCACAAACGGTCGCATGCCTTTGCCGCAGGTAGAGAACACAATGGAAGCTCTATTTGGGATGCACCCTAGGGCCCCCTGAGGTTCGTTTAAAAATGATTTTAAAATGCATATTTAGGGGCATATTTACGTTCCCTGGCGCATCCCTGCATATCAGCAGGGATGCGCCAGGGAAAATGCGTCACGCAAGTGCTTCCCCTTGCGCACGTCCGATGCGCCGCATTTACAATGCGGCGCATCGTGGCGCGAGGATAAGCAGATGCGTGACGCATCTGCCGGCGGAAGGTTGGCGCAGTGCTGAAGTCGTGTCGCAAGCGCGACGCAACTCCAGCACTGTTCCAACCTTCCCCTATCCCTAACATGGTGCATCAACTCTTACGCCTGCTTGAAGCAGGCGTAAGGATTTGACGCAGCTGCCGGAAAAGTGACTGCGTGAAATTCGCAGATTTCACTACGTCACTTTTCCGAGGCGTACCTGCGCCGGAACGCCCCCCCCAGTGCGCCCACATGAAACCTGACGAGGTTTCATGTGGCGCAGGGCTTACTACGTGACGCATCTCCCGAGATGCGTCACGTTGTCAAATATAGCGCAACGCGGCGCATGGCTTGCGCCGCCGCTGCGTCACTTGCGTGACGCAACGGCGGCGCAAAAGTGGCGCATGGGGCTTGTAAATATGCCCCTTAATCTCTAGGGACCCAACTCAATATAATGGACAAGAACAGGCAGTATCTCTCCACCAGTGTCACTGAAGCAACCCCAAAGCCAGTGAACGACTTCCAACAGCTTTGCCTTCTAATTCATGTTTCCCAACCAGACCAACAGGGCAGCACATTCCCAACATCTATAAGAACATTTATCCACCTACAGTACTTGGTGAAAGCACTTGAGTGCCACAAACTCAAGAAAACGAAAAAGTAAACTGTTACGGCAAGAAACACTGTGAGTATCGTTATAACAGATAGTGTGGTTTATGTAAACAGTGACAACCTAGTTTTTCTGAACTTTGTTTGCAAAATAATTCCACTCTCCTTGTAAGCTAATGATTTGTGGATTCAGTTAGAAGAGGCACCATTTCAAGATAGCTATTTCATTGAGAAAAGTAAAGCGGCCAATCACAGGAAGACAACCTTGATCTGTATACCCCTTTCCATGTATAGGAAAGCTGTTACAGTGTAGGTGTAAAATGTCATGCATCCTTCACCCGAATTCCACAGGTCTCGCTTTTTACTTCTTATAACACATTTGTTCCACTATGATGACTACACATTAGCAGAATTCCCATTGCTTAACAAATGTTGGGATAAGCATATCCACCTCCTCCTTTTTTGTTACTTCATTCTGTTTGAGACCTTTTTGAATTACCGCCTCAAACCTGGAAACATTGAAACAGAACAAAACTACTTCAAAAATCAAAACATATTACTAAATCATGAAACATTGAATTCCTTGATGGCCGGCATGATTCGTGAGTTACTTCTACCACAAGAGACCTGCCACGACAAATGAATCGGCAATACATATGAATTTTTCTGCCTTTCTTCTAAACTCACTCTACTCCATCTAATCCAACCTTTAACTATATTTTAAACTTAATCCAAAGCAGAGCACTTGGATTGATGCTAGTCCCAATACTAGCCTTCATGTCACTCTTAACTTAATTGAAACCTTCACAGAACCCTAAATATAACTCTTAGATTAGGTTTACCCTATACCTGTCACTTACCTAACACTAACTCTAATCAACAGATTAGTTCAACTCTTTATCGCACCAAACCTACAACAAAAATCACCCATCAAGTTTATTTATAACAAAACTTTAAAACATTTTTTTTGCTTGTAATGACTTTTCGTTGTGGTAGATTGTCTGTAATAGCCTTCTTTGTCCTAGATTCATTGTCATAAAATAAACCTCAGATTTATTCATTTATTCTGGTACATGTCTTGAAGGTTCCTTTGTGTTCCTAATAGTTCCATTTATCCTTCACTCTTGCATTTCTTTTATGTAATGCCTTTTGAAATGTATTTATATTTCTCTGATGCTGCTTCCTAGGTTTTGAGGCGGTCGGGAGGAGTTAGAGTATCAGTGGCGGCCAGTGATTCAGGTCGGGGGGTGTGTGTGTGTGTGACGGGACCCACATGCAAATATGAACACTCACTCACACACACACACACACACACACACTCACACTCACACACACTCACACACTCTTACCAAGCATTAAAAAAAAAAAATGTTCTGGGTCAGAGCAGTGATCTCGGGTGGCGGGAGGGAAGCCTTGTGGTACCTAATGATTCGGCCTGCTGCCTCCCCTTATTGGCTGACCTTGTTATGGGTCATTCAATGAGAGGAGATGGCAGCCTCCTACTCGTCACAAAGTAAAAAGAGGTCAGTGAGACTGCTGACCCCACCCCACTCTGTGACAGGGTTACTGATAGACACACGGCCCTGGGCATTTCAAGGCTTAAAATTGAAGCGCCCTGGCTTGAGGCCATCAGTGACGCTCACCCTCGTCATGAGAGGGAGGACCATCAAGTAGTTTGCCAGGCTGAGGAAGGCACACCGTTAGGGCTGTGATATCTTCAGCCCGGCAAAGTTCAGCTCAGGCAGCCAGGCACCTGCACATTTAGTGCAAGTACCGCACCTGGCTGCCTGACCTGAACATGAAGAATGTCTGTTAGGCTGACCTTTGCTGTGCCTGACAGACACTCTTGATGTTTGGAAAAGCCCCTCGACCCGTAAGGACGGACCCCCACTGTAGAGCAGTAAACGTGGTGATACAAGATGGATTTACGATTCATTGCACTATTGGTACAAGGTGATGAAGACGGTCCCAATCACTTTGTTTAGAGGCATTTATTACACAAAGTAAGGATCAGGGTAATCTCACATTGTAGAAAAGGCAGCCTTTACATTGCTCCTGAAATTTCTGAAGTCTTCTTCTGCAGGATTGAGCTCCAGAGAATGGAGCTGTGTGTGTGCAGAGCTCTTGTCCAACTGACTGTACTTTGTGGGACGGAGTGTGTAGGGCCATGCAAAGTATTTTGTACTAGGCAGAGGACCTTGAAGAAAGAATGTGCCTTAGCCAATAGCCAACGTGGTGCAATAAGATGTGGAGCTCTAATCAGGTCTTTTCGGCCCAAGAAGGAGACAAGCTGGGTGGTTTGGGCTTCATGTCTGCAGTTCAATCATAGTATTGGCTGGTAACTCCATCTAGATTGAGTAGCAAAAGCCAATGCAGGGCATGAGCACTGTGAGGACCAGTGTGATTTGCTGTGGTATGAGCACCAGGATGAGAATCACCAGCAGAAGACGCAGGTGGTAGACACATTCTTTGTAAGGGAATTGGCGGAATTTTGGTCACTCTGCGCTACTCTTCAACTTGGAGCTCTGTCCAAATTTCGCCAGTCACCGCATGGCAGAATTTTTCCTCCTGTGAGGCTCCAGAAAATGCGAGCTGGCGAGTACGAACAAGATTTTACATCCCCTAGCGTGATTTTCTGATGCGGGCATTAGCGGTCAGAGGGTTTCCGCTCGAGTAGATTTGCTGCTGCTTGATTTTCTGCTTGAGTGGCAGCAAAATCAACTGGAATGGCTGTGCTCTTGTGCAATGCATGGTGCTGTGTGCAGTGCAAGCTGCATATTTTCCACCCATTGGTGGAATTCTGCAGATCCTCGCATAGTTTTTATTTAACTCAGAGGAATCCTCAGAGTGAAACTCTGTGAGTTCCGCCCACCCCTAATTCTTTGTCAGTGTTGAGTGGGGGATGAATAATAAGGATGCTTTAAAAAAGGATGCCCAACTTATGAAGTACCAGCGTGGGAGTCATAGAGGATCCATCACTGACATCTAGTCCAGGGGAATGATAGAGAGTTTACCAGTGGCGGCTCCTCCGTTAAGGCGGAGGAGCATCGTCCCACTGCTGCTGTGCAGCAGTAAAAGAAAGGAACAATAAAATGATAATAATGCAATGTTATTATCATTTTATTCTTCCCTGCTGCGGCAGCATAAGGGTGGTCTGCTGACAGAGCAGGGGAGGAGTGGTGGGCACACTAAAGTGCGCATGATGCTTTGACCGTCATGCACACTTTATTATGTTCTCCATGCAGGCTGCATTACAGCCTGCAAGGAGAACATGCCCAGGCCCCCAGTCTCCGTCTGAGCACCGAACCACGGCACTCAGACCAATCACTGTTCTGCATTGCAGCGCTGTGATTGGTTTAGGGGAGCCAATCACAACGCTGCATGCAGCGTTGTGATTGTAGCCTGGCTGCTTCCTGTGCGGTGGAGGAGAGATGACATGGGACAGAGCGGCGAGGAGGTAAGTGATTTTTGTTTTTCCAATTATACCTCCTTACCCCCTCGCCCTCCCACCCCACTACCCCAGATCTATGCTGGCCGCCACTGGAATTTACTTTGGTTAATGAGTAGAGTTTCGGGCCAACCACAGCACCGAGACCGCCCTTATCGCAGCCACCGACGACATCAGAACCCTAACCGACAACGGGGAAACAGCTGCCCTCATCCTCTTGGACCTCTCCGCGGCGTTCGACACCGTCTGCCACCGCACCCTAGTGAAGCGCCTCAGCAACATCGGAATCCGAGAGAAAGCACTGGAATGGATCATCTCGTTCCTCGCCGGAAGAACCCAGAGAGTCCGCCTCTCCCCCCGTTCAGATCCGAAGCCACCGAAGTCATCTGGCGGCGTTCCACAAGGATCTTCACTCAGCCCAACCCTCTTCAACGTCTACATGTGCCCCCTCGCAGCCATCGCACGCCAACACAACCTCAACATCATCTCCTACGCCGACGACACCCAGCTGATCCTCTCCTCACCAACGACCCCACCACCGCCAGAGCCAACCTACACGACGGGATGAGAGACGCTGCCGCCGACTGGATGAGGAACAGCCGCCTTAAACTGAACTCCAGACAAGACGGAAGTCCTCATCCTGGGCTCATCACCCTCCGCCTGGGACGACTCCTGGTGGCCCCCGGCCCCTGGGCACCGCGCCCAAGCCAACGGACCACGCACGCAACCTGGGCTTCATCCTGGACTCCTCCCTGTCGATGACCAGACAAGTCAACGCAGTCTCATCTTCATGCTTCAACACCCTGCGCATGCTCCGCAAGATCTTCAGATGGATCCCCACTGAAACCAGGAAGACCGTCACCCAGGCACCTCGTCACCAGCCGACTGGACTATGGGAACACCCTCTACGCCGGAACCACAGCCAAACTTCAAAAGACTCCAGCGCATCCAGAACGCCTCCGCACGACTCATCCTGGACATCCCCCGACACAGCCACATCACCGGACACCTGAAAGACCTGCACTGGCTCCCCGTCAGCAAGAGAATCACGTTCAGACTCCTCACCCATGCACACAAGGCCCTCCACGACCTGGGCCCAAAGTACCTCAACGACCGCATGACCTTCTACACGCCCACACGCCAGCTACGATCAACCAGCCACGCCCGCCACCGTACCACGCATCCGCAGAACCACCGCCGGAGGAAGATCCTTCTCCTACCTGGCAGCCAAGACCTGGAACTCCCTCCCCACTCACCTTCGGCGAACCCAGGACCATCTCTCCTTCAGGAAGCAGCTCAAGACCTGGCTGTTCGAGCAGTAACTTACCCCCTCCCCCAGCGCCTTGAGACCCTCCCGGGTGAGTAGCGCGCTCTATAAATGCCGTGATTGATTGATTGATAGTACTGGCATGCATGGTTTTTTTTTTATCAGGGGTCAGCTGATAAGGCAACAAGAGCATCTGAACCCTTGTACAGAATGTCATTAGTTTGTTTACACAAAGTGCCAATGCACACATAGGATAGCAAGGATAATGCTACAGACATATGAATGAGGCATGAGATGTGGCATGAGATCCCAGATAAGACAGAATAAGGAGATCATCAGACATGGGATGATGCAGGTGAACGATGACTTAAGTGGGATCGGACTGAAACTCATGATCAGACCTCTCTATAGGGCATGCATTGTATAATGATACAAAACAATGTGGGCATGAGATGAGGCAGAGACCCAGATATATAGGACATGCAATGTATGATGAGACACAGCAATCTGTGAATGGGATGAGGCAGAGCAATAAGGTACATGAGCCCTGGGATGAGGCTGAATATTCGGACAAGAGATCCAGGACAGGACAGATCAACAGGCTCATAAGGTACTTAATAAGTCAGAGCAAAGGTGGTCTCAGACATGCAACGAAGTGTGGAATGGGGGTGAGGAGGCAGATTCTGCTCATTAAGGACTGTGTGATTGAGGAGAGGTGTTTGGAGAGGATAGATGTTGTTGATCCCCTTCACCCTCATCCAATCCATCCTACTACTCTTTCTCTGTAAGCACTTGGTTGGGTGGACGAAACATGTGTCTGTGTATATTTGTTTTTAGGCATTTATAATGTGCTGTTCTTCAAAGACTTAAACCGGTAGGTAAAAAAATAGAACCATAAAGCTTCAAAGAGTAACATCATAACACAAGCCTCACAGTAGAGCTTCAGGGAACTGCTCTTGCATATGTGTTTACTCAAGTCAAGGTGAAAGGAGTTGGCTTGTATTACATGCAGGGAGTTGTTTAAGCTAGCTACATGTTTGGACCTCTTGCTCGTGAGTCCCCTTCTGACAACCATAGAAGAGGCAGTAGAGTGACTGACCCCTATGGTTGGGATTTCTAACCAGGAGGCTAAGAAGTATAATCCTAGCCATCCCCCAAAACAGATGTGGTTTGATAAAGAGCGCTTAAATGCCAGGAAGAAGTTGAGGAAAGCAGGGAGGATGAGGCGCTCAAAGATGAGCTCCAGTGGAAGAGAGGGTTACATTAACATGAAGAAGGAGTATGAGGCCCTGATAAGGGCTAAAAAGCAGGCTTTCTACCAATCTAACTGGGACCTTATGATTGGTACCCTCCAGGACAAAGATAAGATTACGTTCTGGAAGTTAGTCCAGAGTAGGTGTAGTAATTTGAATTCCCTCCCTATGGTGCACAGTGCCAGAAAATGATTGGGTTATCTACCTAAGTAACATCTATAAGACAAGGTAGACAAGTGTGAGAGTTAACTGACCCCAATGGGAAGAGGGTTCATTGGACTCCTTTTCAGTACAGACTATAGCTAAACTGATATCTTCCCTAAACTTAACACAAGTGGTGGTGCCGTATATAACATCCCTGCAATTGTATTAAAGTCAGATTCTATGTGGTGGGCAGCATTCTTCTCCAAATTCTTTGTAGAAATTAGAAAGTCTGGTGTATTCCTGCCTAGCTGGAAGGGTGCAATAATTAAACCGATACACAAAAAAGGGATCTCCCGAATAATTTTCGCTTGATAAGCATGCTTGATGTGCATGCTAAATTATACTCAAAGGTAATCCTCATTCCTCTTAAGAATTGGATCAAGTGCAATGATATGGTCCCTATGAATCAAGGCAGCTTCAAGCAAGGGCATTCTACGGTCGATCATTGTTTCAGCTCATGGGCCCTGGGGCAAAAGGCGATGGAAACATCAGAGAATTTGTACTGTTGTTTTGTCAACTTTAGCTCGGACTTCGACCTTGTGGATCGAAGTATCCTATGGGACAAGCTGTGGCAACTGAAAATACCCTCCAGCTTACTTGTAATCCTTCAGGAATTGCACTCACAGAACTGGGCTCAGGTAGAACTTGATTTAAATGGGGCCCTATCGAAAAGTATACCTTTAGAAAATGGCCAAAGGCAGAAATGTGTTATGGCACCCACGCTGTTTTCCCTGTTCCTTGCTGACCTCCCAGGATCACTTGCTTCTACCAACTCATTTTCTCCGAAAATTGGGGGTAGGCACATTTCATGCCTCCTTTATGCGAATGACCTGGCTATCTTGGATTTGACCCCAGTAGGCTTACAGCGGAAATTGGCTAGATTTAGTAGTTATTGCGAAGATAATAAACTTAAGGTAAATATGAAAAAAACAAAATAATAGTCTTTGTGAAACATTCGAAACCTTTCAAATGATATCTGGGGAACAGGAGGGTGGTAACCTTGTATAGATACTTAGGCATAATGTTTACTAAGAAGTTGAACTGGACTATACACAAAGAGTCAGTGGAGATGCGGGTGGCCCCAACAATAGAAGGATTAATTTTATTTAAGAATAGTTTTGGAGGCACCTCGTGGAGTCCCCTCTTAACTGCTTACAATGCTATAGTACCCGCTCAATGCCTTTATGGGGCTGAGTTACTGACCTTAAGTATGGAGGCAAAAAGCCGGGGGAAATGTGAGGCCAAATATTAAAAAAATTGTTAGGCCTTCCAAAAGGCGCGATGGCCCCAACAATAAGATTGGAAGGGGATCTGCAGGCCAGGAATTACTTGGCCTATAAATCAACCCTGCGATTTTGGGACAAACTTTAGTCCTCTGAGGTTCTGAAGGTATCAGCCTTCTGTGCTAATGAAATTGTTAAGAGTGAACTCAAATGGGCAGGGCAAGTCAGAATTAGACTAAGGAAAATCTCTGCAGCCCTAAACATTGAGAGATTTAAGTTGACTGAGGCTTCTCATCTTTCGAAAAGTGAATTAAAAGAGGCATGTAGAAGAGCATCTAGACTCCGGGGTCTGATGTATGTAAGGGTGAAGGCCTCAGCCAACTATATTTTGGAATCTTGGAAAAATCAGAAGGTATTCCCGTACATATCCACACTCCCAGATGCTCAGCTTTGGCTACTGCTACTAAAATTCCGGGTTTCACTGAATTTCCGGTACCAAAGGCTGGAAGAATTTGATGCACTTTTAGATACTGAGAATATCTGCAGGTATGGGTTATGATTTTAATGTCCATTTTTTAACTAGAATATCTTCACTTTTATAAGGTTTGCTGTTTTAATTTTAAAACCTCTATTTATAAAATATAATATAAGACATCGTAAGGAAGCACTTGCCCTTTTGGTAAATATAGAATTTTTAGATGTAGCATGTGCCCTAGCAACATTTTAAAAATTGAGCTTGGGGTAATGTCGTGACCTGGGCAAAGGGCACTAGGACCCTGCACCCAGTGGCCAGAGGGGACAGCAACAGGACACCACTTCCGGTCAGGGAGTGGGGGGACGTTAGTATGCTACTGCGAGGGCAGGGGACGAGACGTGCTTGTGAGCATGGCGCAAGAAACAGAAATAAAGAATATATGATCACTCACCGGTCTCTGCGTGGTTCCTGCAGGAAGACACTACAACTGGCGACGACGAGGTGGGATTTGCAAGCACCACACCACCGGAAGCGCGTGCCCGTGGCCTCTACAACGTTCGAACGGAGCCAGGAGCCCACCCTGGTCCGCTGATTGCCAGAAAAAGAAACACGACATCGGGAGCCCGCCCCGATCGCGGGTAAAGCGAAGCCAGGAGCCCACCCTGGTCCGCGTGCGCAAAAATACAGCGACATCGGGAGCTCACCCCGGCCGCATCAAGTGGAAAGGTGAGGAGAAGGGGAGCGGTGCACCCAACCGTGACTGCAGCTGCCCGCTGACTAACGAGATAGCCCCGAGCCTCCCGCGTAGATTTCAAGCTGAAATCTCGCGAGAACTCCATCTTAGGGTCAGGCGGGAGAACCAATCAGAGGCTGGAAAAGGCCCGGTGGCCATCTTAGAGTCAGGCAATAGAAGAGATAGGAAATCTCACCCAGCAGAAATCTTGGCGGCCATTTTGAAGTCAGGCGGGAGAGCCAATAAGAAGTTGGAGAAGGCCAGGCGGCCATTTTAAAGTCAGGCAAACACTAAAAAAGCACAAAAGAAGCAAAAAGGGGGGAAATAAAAGGAAATTATAGCAAACAAAGGTGAAATAAAGTAGAAATAAAAGGAAATTACAGCAAACAAAGGTAAAATAAAGAAAATAAAGTATAGTGAAAGAATAAAACTGCACACAGAGAAAGGAAATGCATACAGAGTAAGGAGAAGAAGGTCTGCATCACAATAAAATGACAGAAGACGGAAGTGACAAGAACAGTGCAAACGCAATCTTCCGCAGACCACTACCATTCAGTTTATCAGACCCGCAAACAGGCATTCGTTGGGAAAGATGGATAAGGCAATTCGAACGCTACATGCGTGCCACATGCAAGGATTACACAGATGAGCAAAACATAGATTTGTTCCTAAACTTCGTAGGTGATGAGGTTGAGGACCTCTTGATAACCTTTCCCCCAGAACAGACCTCAACATACAAGGGACTGATAAAGTGTCTCCCTGACAAATTTGACCCCCAAAGAAATGTGGACTTTGAGAGTTACACGTTCAATACCACGTGCCAACTAGCAGAGGAGTCCATCGACGACTTCGCGACCAGACTACGAAAACAAGTTACATATTGCGAATTCGACAAATTTGACAATGAGCAGGCCATACGACTGCGCATCATTGAAGGCTGTCAGTCGGAGTTCCGTGCACGAATTCTGAAAGAACCGTCCACGCTAGAGAAAATACTGACCATGGCCGAGTGGAGGCCAGAGCCACAAACCATGCCAGACAAATGGAAAATGGGAAGGCAAGAAGAGTGGAACAAGCAAACCGCGCATTTGGGAACATCAAGAAACGAGACAATACACCGCCACCCCGGAAGCAGAAGCAAGAAAGAACATGCTATCGCTGTAGACTTGAATTCCCACATGCTGGTGCCTGCCCGGCGATGGGTCACAGATGCCAGAAATGCAACAGGGATAACCATTTCGCGAGTGCCTGCATGAGTGGACAATTCAAAAGTGAGCGTGGGAGACTAGCAAGACCTCGGGCAGCGACAAGCAGGAACGCACGACACATGGACACGCAAAATCGCAGCCCCTCAGCTGGATTGGATGGATCAGACATGCTAGAGACAGCAGAACGGCTGTATCTGATGTCAGAGGTACCAACAGAAGAGCGCACACCGGAACACATTCATCTCGTAGACAAACAGCAGATAAAGAAAACAGCGACGGTGAACATTGAGGTAGGGAGTCACAGCACAAGCTTCGTACTAGACAGTGGAGCTACATGGAATATCATGTGCATGTCAGAGTATGAGAAGATTAGAGTGAAACCGCCGCTATCACTGTCCACTGTTGATGTGTTCACCTGGGGCTCTAGGACACCAGTGATGAACATGGGGAAGTTCATAGAGACACTGACATACAAAGAAATGTCGGTAAAGGAGGAAGTACATGTACTACGAGGAGACATTCCAGCACCCTGTCTACTAAGCAATGTCACAGCGCAGGTCTTTTAGCAATGACCTATAACATGTCAGAATGACAGAACATTCTGAGGGAACGTCCAGCCATACTACAAGGACTGGGCAAACTAAGAGACAAGCAAATAACACTACACATCAATGAAGCAGTCAAGCCTGTGGCTCAGCATAAACGAAGAGTGCCCATACATCTGCAACCACAGGTGGAAGATGAAATACAAAGCCTACTGGCGCAAGACATCATAGAGCCAGCTGACGTACCGACCCCATGGGAATCTCCGATAGTAGTAGTACCAAAGAAGAACACATCAAAGATTCGCATTTGCGTTGACATGAGAATACCGAACACTGCAATCGAGAGGGAAAGACACCCTGGGCCTCACTTAAATGACATGATCAGCTGTCTTACTGGCGCATGCAGATTTTCAAAGTTAGACCTGTGCAAAGGATACCATCAACTGGAGCTTGATCCGCAATCGCGATACATCACGACATTCTCTACCCACATGGGTCTTTTTCGCTACAAACGGCTAAGTTTTGGAATTTCATCAGCAGCAGAGATATTTCAAGAGATCATAAGACAAGTGATCAGGCCGGTAAAGAACAGTTTGAATTACAGTGACGACATCATGGTATTTGGTCGCTTAGATGAGGAGCACTACGAGGCTCTACGTGAGGTCTGCAACCAATTGGAACAAGCAGGCCTGACCCTAAATGAAGACAAGTGTGAATTAGGAAAAAGAGAACTAGTATTCTTTGGACACATCTTTTCAAAAAAAGGAATGAGGCCGGATCCCAGCAAAGTAGAAACACTGGAAAAAGCAAAGCCTCCAACAGAAGTAGCAGAAGTGAGGTCATTTCTTGGGTTAGCAAGCTACTGTGCTCGATACATAAAGGACTTTGCCACAGTGAGCACACCGCTTCGGGACCTAACAAAGCAGGGTCAGAAATTTCTCTGGACATATGAATGCGGCAGGGCGTTTGAGGCCATCAGACATGCAGTAATGGCTGTAGATCATCTTGCTTATTTCGACCCATTGCTATGCACTGAGCTCACTGTTGATGCCAGCCCGGTAGGGCTAGGAGTAATCTTGGCACAACACATGCCTGGAAGAGATTCGCCAAGGCTAATTGTTGCATATGCGAGCAAGAGCTTATCGGACATTGAAAGAGCATACTCCCAACCAGAGAAGGAAAATCTAGCAGTATTATGGGTGTGTGAACACTACCACATGTTCATCTATGGAAAACCCTTCACCATTGTAACTGACCACCAAGCTCTAGTGACAATATATGGAAATCCGAACGCAAAGATACCGCCACACATTGAAAGGTGGGGAATAAGATTGATGGACTATGACTTCAAGATCGTGCACAAGCCGGGAAAGGAACACAACCCAGCTGACTACATGTCACAACATCCCCTACCGCAGGCATCTGAAAACACATCCATGGCAGAAGAGTACCTAAACTTTGTGTTAAGGCAAAACCCTCCCACCCCAATAACAATTGAAGAGCTGGAACGAGAGACAACAAGGGATGCCACAATGCAAGCCGTCAAATCAAAAACATGACAGCAAAGATGGAGACACGTAAACAACAACAGTCCCATGGGAGAAAGAGTGAGCAGGGAAGAAATGCTGGCATTCAAAAACATACAAGAGGAACTCTCAGAAACGGAAAGAGGAATCATACTAAGAGGAACAAGGATAGTGATGCCAAAAGCATTGCAGTGGCAGACTGTAAACCTGGCACATGAGTCCCACAGAGGCATAGTAGCAACAAAAAAGATGCTACGGGAAAGAGTATGGTTCCCAGGTTTGGATCGACTGGTGGAAGACACCATCCTAAACTGTCACCTATGCCAAATAACGGGACGGCCCTCAAAGCCAGAACAGCTACAGATGTCGGAGCTTCCAAGGGCAGTGTGGACCACACTGGCAGCTGACTTCTATGGGCCATTGAACATTGGCAACTACGTGGTAGTGGTCATTGATGAGTACTCCAGATTTCCCATAGTATGACACGTCTCGTCAACATCAGCCACTGCAACGTTGCCGATACTGGATGACATTTTTGCAGCCTGGGGCTCCCCACAAACAATGAAGACAGACAATGGGCCTCCCTTCTCAGGAGAGGAGTTTCGCAAATTCATGGCCTACCTGGGATTTCACCATCGGAAGATAACGCCCCTGTGGCCACAAGCAAACGGCATGGTGGAAAGATTCATGGGAAATATCAAGGAAGCAATCCAAAGAGCAAAACTGGCACAGATCTCCGTAGGCCAGGCACTCTGTCAAATACTAAGAGACTACCGCAACACCCCTCACAGCTCCACGGGACGATGCCCAGCAGAACTGGTGCTAGGAAGGACAAGCAGAACAAGATTGCCCCAGCTAGAGGCAAAAAGCGCCACCAGAACACAATAGCATCGCAACAAGAGATCAAGAAGCAAAAATGAAAATGAAACTATATGCAGACGCCAGCAAACATGCAACGTCATCACAACTGAGGCAAACGAAGGGACAGAAGGGTCATACCCAAGGAGAGTGAGCAGAAGGCCAAAGAGACTGAAGAAATGTAGTGGTGGACTCTCTCTATCTCTCTCTCTCTCTTTCTCTTTTTCTCTCTATCTCTCTCTTTCTCTTACGTCTGTCTTTTTCTTTCTTTCCACAAAGGGGGAGATTTCGTGACCTGGGCAAAGGGTACTAGGACCCTGCACCCAGTGGCCAGAGGGGACAGCAACCGGACACCACTTCTGGTCAGGGAGTGGGGGGACATTAGTATGCTACTGCGAGGGCAGGGGACGAGACGTGCCTGTGAGCACGGCGCAAGAAACAGAAATAAAGAATATATGATCACTCACCAATCTCTGCGTGGTTCCTGTAGGAAGACACTACAGGTAATATGGCGATGACTGCAGTTTTAAGACATTTTATTTATTTATGTTTGCAATTTTATATAGTGCGTACATGGCACGAGGCCTCCAGAGCGCTTTACAGCAGTAGCATGATACAAGGGTACAGCAAGTTACAGTTACAAAAATTACGTTCAGGCATATTGCATCGGTAGCTACAACCAGGACAAATGCAACCATTGGACAAGAGATGTACATGGTTCAAGCATTGATTAAGATAGTGGGGGGACACAATGAAGGTAGTTCTTCTACTGGATAGAGTACTTAGGTATGGTCGCGAGTAATTAACCCAGGTGTCTGTCAAAAAGGCAGAGCTTGGGGTCCTTTTTGAAGGTGGCTATGAAGGTTGTTAGGCGAAGGGAGGAAGGTAAGGAGCTCCAGATTCTTGTGGCACTACCAGAGAATGACTGGCTCATGTACTGTTCTCGATTGAAGGTGTGCGTCAAAATAGCTTTTATTTTATTTTTTACTTTTCCCTTCCTTTTTTTCTACACATTTAGAAATCCATTTTACTCAAGTCCCAGGATTCTGTGGTTGAACTTTTGTGTTTAGGTTTCTAGTCTCCCTACTTTCATGGCCACCATGTCTTAGTTCCTGATCATGCTAGCTTTCTAATAGTTTGTATCTTGCATTGTACTTTTGGTCTTTCCACTTTTCATGCCTTTTCCGTTCATTAGTTTCCTAGAAGGTTTTTTTTATTTTTTGTCTAAGACAGCGCTGGCTGATGCAAGACATTTTGTTAGCCTACAGGAGACCTGAAGCCTGCCCATTACTTACCATTGGTTGGGTTTATTGTTGCTTTCATTAGCTTGCTTCTGATTCATTAAAGTGTATGAGATCCACTTCATCTTCTTGGGTTTGTCCCTCCCCTGGATATGGTGTTCTTCAACTGCTCCTTTTTCAGGTGCTAACTTTTTCTACATTTCTCTCGGGTACGTCTCCCCCTTCGCACTCTCACTGCCCATGTGCGCCCCCTGCCTTTGTGTGCTTATCCAACCCTGTGTTGCTTTTTTGCCCATGTACATATCCGCCCACCACCGCAATGCGCTCTCTCCCATTTATTTGCTTTCCCACATTCCCCTCTCTCTCCATTTGCTCCCCCTTCCGTATTCCTTCCTGCACACACTATGGGGCATATTCACAAGGAGCTATCGCCGAATTAACGGCACTTCATCGCAGCCAAAGTCGTGATAAATGTATCTCCCCATTCACAAGCCGGTGTTAACAGCCCACAGCACTAGTTTACCCGTGATAGCAGCCTCAAAAAACATCGCCACAGAGGAACCCCGCAAATATCGCTAATGAGATGCAGAGTAGGCGTTCCCGTGCCAAAAGCCGAGACAACAGCACACCTCAACATTCTCAATGACCAGCCACATCGGCGATAAAAACACAAAACAGGCGATAAGGCGCGTTAGCACTAGGAAATCTACACCTGCTCTGACCTGGTGTAAAGTCGGACGGCAGCCAGCACCACAAATGGCCACATCCGAAGGGCAACAGATGACATGGAGCCACACATCATGCGGCCCGGACACCCAAGAGGGCCACAACACCCACCGCCACCACCCCAGGACCCCAACCCACACCCGGAACACCCCCCCGGACCACCACAGACGCAGCGCAGACAAAGACAGCGGAACCCCAGGAAACGTACCAGCCGCACAGACCCAACATCTGACAATGTTACCGTCCACTACAGGCTGAAAGGGACAACCATCCTACGCATCCTGACCATCATCGCCTAACAGGCCTATGGCACCAACACAGCGGACAACCAACATCCCACCCCACACAAAGCTGCTGGCTTGGCTGCACCTGTTGGCCCCTGGTACCCACCAAACAACAACCGCCAGAGTCGGAGGAGTCACACAGCCAGCCACATCCAAGTCCCCCACACCTGTCCTGGACATCACCATCACCCTGGTACCCCAGTCCCCATACGTACAACACAATGGCCAGGATCCGCTGGAGACCAAGCAAGGACCATACGCCATAGCAGGATGCACGCACGTGTTGGGGGCAATACACAGCACACATGTACTACCTGTGCCCCCTGGTGACACAGCACACAATCACCGCAACAGGAAGCACACGTCTCACATCAATGTGCAGGCAACAACAGAACACCGTGGAACCCCCAACAATGTTGCCTTCAAATACACAGCCAGTGTGCATGATACCTTCATCCTCCGACAGTCCATCATCAACCAGTGTTCCCAGGATGGCAACAAGGGAAATGCACAGCCCCTTGGCAATATCCAAATGAACACCCCACACACCTCAACTCCACAACCATGCAACTCACAACTCTGGCAATGCACACGTCACAAAATCACATACAACAGGCACAACAACATGCCCACCCACCAAACACGACAGAACAACTTACAATGTTCACATGGGAAAGCCCTGAACATGAGCCAGCAACGGCATGGCACCATAGCCACATAATAACCGAATGTGTGGAGAGGTGGCAACCAGGCATGTGTGAAGGATGCAGTAGAACCATGATTGGGAAAGTACACAATGCCATGAGTGGCGGAGATGTGCTGGACACACCGCAGTATGCAGAACACACCCCTATCCATGGCGACATACACCGCTGGTGTATGGAGTGTAGTGGACAGTGGATGCCACCATGTGACCCCAGCCAGAGGGGGACCTCGCGGAAATGTTGCCTGTTACGCCCTCCCATATGTGAAACCGTGTCCTGAGTCATGAATGGCAGTGACCCCAAATCCGGGCCAGCGGCCACAGCACCAGACCCCCCGATCAGTGAGGCATAGTTCCATATGGGCATCTTCGACACGTGGTGCCACTAACCCTGTTCAACGCCAGCCGGCTACACGTGGTGCCACTAACCCTGTTCAACACCAGCCGGCTACACGTGGTGCCACTGAACCTGAACAACGCAGGCCGGTGGGGCCATCCAACCTATGCCGGCGACACTAGGTGAATGGGCCGTGCTGACCGCTGCCTCAGGCCTACACTGCGGTCCAGTGGGTCACAGTCCTGATTTGGCAATGGTGGAGTTCATATCAGTGTACCGGCATCATCGCAGACTGCATCCCCTCACAGCACCTGTGCCACTAAGTCTGTTCCCCGACATCCATGGACACTCACTGCTCGTACATTGGTGGCGTTTGAGTCTATGGACTAGGGGCTAGTTTTCATCCTCATGTAGCTGATACCAAATTGTTGGTGAGGACGAGGGTTGCGCTTTCTACTCCTCCATTTGCTGCTTCCAGATAACATCAGACCTTCCGCATCATGCCCTGGAGGACACCTTCCACTGTCCCCCGCAACCCTCTGCAACATACACCTCGGACATTGATGGGGACCCGCTCAGGTCGCATGGCCCATCTGACTGCACCGCAAGTCACCGTCCCGTGGCTGGGTGCCTGTGCCGGCCGCAGTGCATCCGGGGCCACTGACTCTGTGCTTGTCAGGTCTGGGACCCCTTCTTCTGAGACATTGGATGGCCTCTGAAGCGATGGTCTTGGGGTCATCAACGCCATGTGTCTGTGGCCCTGCACTGTCCGCAGCCTCCGGCCTCACTCATGGGCCACCAGGGCCCACACATAGCATCGAGTCCTGACCGGCCCGGATGTCACATCACCGCAGGAGGCACACGCCACCACCGCAATCACCACCTCCAACCGCCATCTGCCAGAGTCGAAACTGTGGTCCTGACAGACCTACGGAGTTGCTCAGACCTGTCGTGGATGCCATCATCGGCCTGATACCCTGCTCAGCACTCCAGCTGCCAGAGACTCAGTGCACCGCAAGCCATTGTCCGTTACTGATTGAGTTGTGTGCTGTGTAGAGGTTGCACAGCAATGTCACCTCAAACAGTGTGGGAGCCCTGGTACGTTGATGGGGGAGATGATGCAGGTCTGACACACCCCACTGCACCTGCATCAGGAGTATATATCGAAGGGACACAATCCGAGACTTTTTCTTCACATAAGCGCGCTCATCTCTAGTGCCCCAACCCCAGTGCACTGCAACTCACGGACACTTCTGTTTGCATGTTGGCTGTCCTCTGGACTTTCTCCGGCTCACTCCATGTTGCTCAGCTGTTGACTCTGTTATACATATGTTTTCTGTTTCCGTTGCACTGGTGTCCAGTGTTCAAGTTGTTGCCAGCACCAAGCATTCCGTGCGGACTGGCTTACACTCAACCCACACACATCCAGCACAGGCGTCACTGTACATGTGGCCCTGCCAATAAAGGGGCCGGGCGCACGTGCCCGTGGCCAGTTCATCATGATATATGCGTGTGTCCCTGTGGTCTTGTTGTATGCATGAGGGCCCTGGGCCCTAGGACATTACATTGTGCTGTGTACATCGGATGCAGACATGTCACCGCAGGCAGCGGGTTGTAGCTTGGACATGTAGCTTTGTCGTCACCCACTCAATTCGCAGGGAGTGGCCGGGCCGTCGTACGCAGAGCCAACATGGATTTGTGACTGCTATTTGCGGGCCCCTGGGCGTGGTTCTGTACTGTGAATGTGCATCTGCATGTGTCTCTATGGCAGTGTGGGTCTCCTTTGTGGGGTGTGGGTGGTCCCTGAAGGGTGATAGACACCTACGTATGTGTTCTAGTTCGCATTCCAGGTGTTCGGCCCCCACCCAGGCCTGTTGGGCCACCTCCTTTGGCGCTCTGACACCTGGCATTGGGGTGCCATGTGTGGGTCGGTGAAGTGTCGTGAGCCAGCTCTGCTTGCGTGTGCTTCCTGCTGTGTGGTCTGTTGCAGGCTCTGTGTTCGCCTCTGAGTAGCTCGGCTGCCCGGGTCCTGGTGGTGGGTTGCGTGGGATATCCAAGGGCTGTTGTAGGGCGTCGGTGTCGACGGTGTGGTGGTCCTCTCCGGCATCGCAGATGTGTTGTCTTCTGTGCTCTGCTGGAGGTGTTGTGTGCCCCTCTGCAATGTGCAGGGGAGATGCATGTTGACATTGTGTTACAATGTATGTTGGCGCATTGTTCTGGTTTACATGCAGACTGTCTGGCAATGTACATTGTGACTGTTTGGGAGGTGCTGGGTTCTTCTGTGGGACAGTGTACATTTGGACTACATGACGGATGTGAGGTCGTACGCGTATATTTCCATTTCACACTTTCCAGCTCTGTCAGGTGTAGTAGGCATGTTTCTGGGCATGTGCGGAGCCAGTTGTGTCCTCTGTTCTGCAGTGTCGGCTATGCGCATTGTACCACATTATCGTGGATGTGGGTGTGCTGTTCTTGCTATGTGTGTGTGCTGCAGTGTGCCAAGGGGATCTGGGACATGATCCTGGATAATTGTGGGTGTGCAGTGTGCTACACCTCGTTGTGCATGTGTGCCATTGTGCCCATCTCCCCCCGTCCCCCAGTCCCTGTTCTGTTCCACTCCTTGTTGATGTTGTGTCAGGTCCTCTCGAGCTGTGTCCGTACTCCCTACTCCTTGCACCGTCTACACACTGATGACTGTGGCCTGGGTTTCCTCCAGCTCCTCCTGTGGCACAGGACTGCCACCTCCTTTTCGCCGTTGCTGCCTTCCTGTTGGCAGCGGGTTTGTACCTGGTTTAGGTTGTCACGTCCTGCCGGCGCCTCTTGGCCTCCTGGATTGGCCTCCTCGGCACTCCGACTGCATTCCAGGTGGTCTGCTTGTGGGTCAGTTGCTGGTAGTGTTCTGTCACCTCCGTGACGCTGGTCTTGTTTTCCTGCGGTCTGCACCCCGTCTTCCTCTCCCTTTACTCTTTGGCCTTCCCCGACCCAGTTGTTCCTTGCTGGTGGTCTGTGGGGGTTGTGGGGTTCGAGTTGACCTCTGCGCTGGGTCAGGGTGCATCCATGTTGCTACGTGCTTTGGCTTGTTTCTGGTGTGTTGTTTCTGTGGTTTTTATGGTGCAATTTCCCGCCAGACGCGTGGGATTGGCAGGCCTGTGGCTGCTTTTCGCTACTTTTTGTACCGCGATTGGCATCATTGGACGATTTCTCGCGTTTCGCATTTTTTCGGCGTGGCGTTGATTTTCACGCTGACATTTGACGCGTTATCTGGTGACTATCGCATGCTACCGCCTTGTTGTGAATTCCGCGTTGACACGGGGTTATTTTCCCGCGATAGGCTGCGATATTGAAAGTTGCGTTACACTACTCTTGCGGTAGTTATCACACGTTCTTGTGAATATACCCCTATGTTGCTTCTCCCAACTTGTGCCCCCGATTTGCTTGGCGCATCCACCCCTGTTGCTTCTGCCCTCAGTGTTGCCCCCACTTATTGCTTCTGCTTACATTTTTTTTTTGTTTACCAGTCGGCAAACCGAAAAAAAACCATTGTGTCATTTTGCAGGCATGCGCATGCTGGGTCACGTGTCTACCAAAGGAAGGGGCTGCCCTCATATGGCTATTCTTTTCTTTGTTTAAAGCCATGCTGTACATCATCGAGGTTACTGTAGAGCATGGCTAGAACAATTGGAAACAGCCAATTGATCCCAAAGGCACAACCTATTGCCTTTGCCAATGTTTGTTACTGATGTGCCCTTAACTTCTTTTTCTTGATTTTGTGTATCTTATGTCATGTGTTTGTTCTTGTGCAAGGATTTACAAGTGTGATCATTGAAAAGTCATTTAGTATAGTTGAGTACCTTTTGTTTATTTTAGTCTTATAATTGTCAATCTTTAATGTAGTCAATTTCTCCTACTCTCTGTGCACAAACTTTAGGCGTGAGGGATTGCTGTATACTTGCTAAGCTATATCCCTGTAGCACATACATGGTAAATGAAGTTGTATCTTACATTTTGTCATGGGTACTTCACTACCGTTTTAGTGTTCTCCAGGATGATTTCATAATTTCATATCTCCTTGTTTTGAAATTTAACTTTGCATCTTTGTCTTTCACAATGTGTTTATATGTCGGAATTTCATATTGCAGTGGCGTAGCTAGAGCTTTGGATGCCTGGGGTGATACCTTAGTCTGCCGCCTAGTGCCGGTAAGACGGGGGGGTGCGGCTGATAGACGAGTGGGGGTTTGGCTGACAGACGAGAACGAGCAGGGGGGTGCTGCTGACAGCTGAGAACTAGCGGTTGGGGGGGAAGGTGGGGGGCTGACAGATGAGAAAAAAGAAAAAACAAAACTTACCTAGCCCCTGCCCCCAAAAACGTGACGCCCTCTCCTAGCTATGCCACTGTAATATTGTATTCTTCTTTCGGCTTCATGTTTCCTAGGAGGATTTTTACCTTCTTGGTGAACTTTGTCTTATGAAGCCAAAATCCATCTTATTGTCACTGGATAAGGTTTGTTTGGTTTAGCTCTTTTCCAGGTAGTTATTAGATTTGCAGTTAAGACAACCAGAGCAGCAGGCATAATGTTCTACGAGGGTCTGTTAGCTTCTTGGTGTATAGGATCACACTATGGGGCCGATTCCGATCTCGGCCGGTAGGGCACCGAATCGGATTCGGCTTAACCGGATCCGATTCGGAGCCCTCTTTCCCGACCGATTTGAACGTGCGTCCGGGCGAGCGAGTACGATGCGAACGCACGTGAAATCGCCGACCGACTCGTTTGCGGGTCCGAACCACTCCGACCGACTCGCACGGACACGACTCGCACCGCGCAATGGAGACGTTCCCCGGCCGGGCAAGTACGATGTGCGCCTCGAGCAGTCCGACCGACTCGCGCCGTCCGGCTCCAAAGGGCAGTCGGAGCTGGACTTTGGGGGTCCGTGTCGGACCTCCTGTACGCGTAGCCACGCGAGTCGCACATAGGGGGACCCATGGGTCCCCCTACCTGTGCATGTACGGCGCGAGTCGCATCGACGCGTACCCGCTGTAGGGGAGCCCTTGTTCGCCTCGCACCCATTGAGTCAATGGGAGCCCGCGTACGCGTTGTACGACCGGCTCCCATTGACTTCAATGGGAGTCCGACCGAATCGAGTCCGATTGCATGCGTACGCATCGTACTCGTTCGGTCGGGCTGCTAGAGTCCGATTCGGCTGGAAATCTCTCCGGGTCCGGCTCGGTCGGAGTGATTTCCGGCCTGAATCGGAATCGGCCCCTATGTTTGGGGTTAGTCAAGAACTGTTCAGTAGGTTGTGTGCTGTGCTAAATTCAAATGGTGGAAAAGAATTCGCCCGACCCCGCACCATGATTATGTTTTCAACTACATTGTTTTGTTTTATTGTTTAAGTAGGAGCATTTTGTGAACTGAGAGTATAAAATAATATTTTAGTTTTAGGTCTCGCCTACAGACAGCTTTAGCTTTCCCCCTCTTTCTCTGTGCCCTCTGTGTTGCTCCCCCACCAGCACACCCAAGCTCATCCATTGCTTCCCCTACTGCTCCTCTTTTTTTAAAATTGTATTTTTCAGCTCACCCCTAAAAACTTGTCTGTTGCTGCCATGCTCCCTTCACTCCCTGTTGCTCCCCACCCGCCTTCCCCCAATCGTTCTAAGGTTGACTTCTGCATCTGCACCACCATTACTCCCCCGCCTCTCTGCGTTTTTTGGTAAAAAAAATATCTTTTTTTTTTAGAGACCCGGCAGTAGCAAATTGCTCTCTTTAAATGTATTAATATTTTTTTAATTTACTACTCTGATATTGCATTCACTATCTTAGAATGCTAATGACATTAAAATCAAGACCTATTGGCTTTGCCAAATCATATTTCATAATTATACCTGAAATTGCGGCATTTGGTGCATGGTGGTAGTCAACCTTGTAAAAAAATGCCTTTTTTTTCATGATCACCCCATTCTTTTGGACTGATGCTGTAGGGAAAACAGGACTGTTGCAAAGTAGGCAGGTTATCCCTGAGAACGTTTTCCCTATTTGTCTAAGGGGGGCACGATTCACCCCCACACACTGGCTAGTTCCAGGCATAAATGTGGCTACCCTGGGTACCCTCTTTATAACATTCCTGGAATGGTGGAAGACAGAAGAAGGACTTCACCTCCTGTTGAGACCTATGAGGACATCTGAAAGGTTGGACCTGCTCCTACTTGTACTCAGGACAAAAAGTGGACTCCACAAGTCAGTTTGCTGGCCTCCTGTTAGCCTACATGTACACAGCAAGCAACTAGAAGCCCTTTTTTCTGAAGAGCCCAGCTGACCAGTTCCAACTGGACCTGCCTTGGACCCAGCTAGCGGCTTCAGCTGGAGTGAGTCTTGACTTCCCCAGGGGCTTATCTTGAGGTCCTGCTACCCTTACCTGTGTCAAAATGTGCTTCTCCTATCAGTCTAAAAAAACCAAAGACAACTTTTAGGCTTCGAAGACCTCCAGAAGAGTGGGACAAACCTGCCAAGTCAATCCGACAAAGGTGAGTTGCCCTTGGGCCAAATATTCAGGTTGCTCCTGGTCAGACCTTTTCCGTAGCAACAAATCCATTTCAGTGCCCCATTTCAGAGAGTGTATCAGACCTCGTGGAGCCCTGGTCGGCAACAGCTTGCAGCCTTGCCCCGCTAGAGTGATATGAGCTCCAAATCAGTGAGTACGTTTGAACTTAGAAATCTTCACCGGACAAAGAAACCAAAAGTACCCTGTCAGTGAGGGACCTTCCTTGGGCATGGATTTTGAATTTCTCCTGCTAGGAGCTTTCCCACAAAAACTCAATGGCTTCATCCAATGGCTGTCTGACCCCATAGAGCGCTTCTCGGCCAACACATGCGGCCTTGTCCTGCTGAGGAGTTTCAGCTTCTATTTCAGAGACTAAGTCAGAAGGTAAAATTTCTGGCCGGGACAAAGCTCCTTTCTGTATCCGACCCGCGCTCCATCATGATCAGCCTTAAATCATACCTAGGTACTGGTCAAGTGCAACCAGATGATCATGGTTGGTTACCCAACGCTTTTTGGTGCTATTTTTAACTTTAGAAATTCATATCTTCAATTCCCTTATTGATTTTTTGTTGTTTTGGTGTCATTTTGATCATTATATTACTGTCTATTTTTTAAATTTTGGGGAATTTTTATTGTGTTGTGCTTTTGACTTTTAATTGTTTTGGTGCTTCTATATGCTGTATACATTTAATTAAGTTAAACCTGTCTGCTCTGTACCATAGGTACGAGGGGTTAAGCTCAAGTTTAAATTGCTAAAACCTTTACTAGACCTAACAAGAACTGTGACATTATTACTTGTGGTGGACTACTATCTACTCCAACAAATAATCCACGTTCTCACAAATCTTAACTGGATTCGGGCTCCAAACAAATTTTCTTGTTGCCTTTATATTCAATTGTGTTGCTGTCACTTTTTTTAACATGTCTGGACCAATTTGGGTGAAATATTTCTAGGCTTACAGTTTAGAGAAAATTGACTATAAGAAGAGAAGGATTGTTCATATTTCACCAAAAGCACATTGTCTTTTCTCTTTCTGAGGCTGACAAAATGAGTACACCACTGAGTTGGGCAGTAATAGGACCTACTATTAAGAGCAGGTAACCAATTCAGGCTTTGGTGCATGCAATATAAACCATCAATACTAATACTATTGCTGACCGTATTGGTGTTTGATCAGAGATTTAGTGTTGGTATATTTTTTTTTTTTACTTTGGTCGACTTTCCTTATGTTTATGTCAAGACTCAGACTTAAAAGAATGTTGGTTTGCTTTTCCAAACACACCTATCCCAGAAATCCAGCAAATGGCTCTATAGGTCCAGTGGTGGCATTGGTAGGTTTTCCACATGGAGCACACTGGAAATAGACCTTGTAAAAAGAGTTCCTGGAAAAAAGTCACTTATTCCAAATGTGCTGTATTTTGGTTTGCTTTCATGGCTATGTGACTGAGTTTGGGAACTCGGTGGATGAATGCATCCCCTGCAGGGATCTGTGTTTGACCTCATAGTCACAGCTTGAATCGCTGCATGTCATGTCAGTATTTTGTCCTCCTGAGGTCAGTAAAAACAGTACTGTTTCGTAATGCAGCATAAAAAATCTACCATATAGCACCAAGGACCCCGAGTGTTTTTGAACTTTACAAATATGTTTGTTATGGTAGTTCATAAGAACAGCAGTAGGTAGTTGGTTTGGGAGCTGGGGAGCATTTTATAAAGCAGACCTGCGAACATGGGAACATATTTTCACCGTGTGAGGGGGAGGCGGGCCTCAGGAGGGGTGGGGCCTGGAGATGGTGGCAGGACATTTAGGCCATCACAATCTCATATAAGTTGGAGGGAAGTTTGAGGGTGTGGAGGAATGTGTTTCACTATGATTAAAATGTATATATGTAATGCTTTGTTATTAAATGTATTGAACCCACTACCATCCGCAGTGTTTCTTACCACTTAAAACCCAGATTAGTTGCAGAGGTTAACTGGAATAGATCTTAGGGCAAGCGGTAAGGAATTCCCCAGAATATTATTATTATTATTATTATTAGCTTTTGTAGAGCGCATAGCTACCCGGGGGCATCCCAGCGCTGGCGTCTAGACAGGGGTTCCGGCGGAAATTTATGAGGCTGATTGCTGGAATAGCCAGGTTTTGAGAAGGTTCCGGAGAGGAAGATGATGGGATTCGGCTCGGATGTGTGGGGGCATTGTGCTCCAGAGTCTAGCCACATTGTAAGCAAATGATCTGCCTCCGCTTCTTGCCCTTTTTATTTTTGGTGTGGCTGCTAAATGAAGATAGGTGGATCGGAGGTGTTTTCGGGGGTGGTATGGGGTAATGAGTGGTCTATTGATAGCTGGGCCGATACCCCAGTAGGTCCTATGGGCTATGCACAGAGCCTTAAATTTGACTCTGCCGTAGACGGGTAGCCAGTGGAGTGTCTTTAGGGCCGGTGTGGCGATCTACTTTTAGGTCCCCCCAGCAGTAGTCTAGCCGCACAATTCTGTGCGACTTGGAGCTTTCTTAAAGTTGCTATGGGTGCTCCCAGATATAGAGAGTTTCCATAGTCCAAACGTGATAGGACCAGAGCCTGTATCAGGGTCCTTCTAGCACTCATTGGAAGAAGGGGGAGGATCTTGCGGAGTAATCTAATGGCACCGAAGCATGCTCCTGTAACTTTTATTGCTTGGTCCACGAATTTAAAAGAGCTGTCCAACCAGATGCCCAGGCTTTTAATCTTGGTCTTTGGGGAGGGGGTAGGCCCCAGGCAATTAGGCCAGATCTGTTTGAGGTCCAGGCCGGAGGTGTTACCCAGTAGGTGTCAGTATTAAAAAAGAATGGCTGCCAAGATGAGATTTGCGAAATCTCGATATGGAGAGTAAATGTTGCAGAGCTGACCGTACAGATTTACTGGACGTATATCTAAGTAATCAGTTAGCAATGAAACTTGGAGTGGTTCCATAAACAGGCTGGTGGACAATGTATAAGATTTTAAAGGAAATGCGGGCTTGAATCTGCAGTCAATTTAAGGATGTCAAGATGGAAGATGAACCGCTGAATTATGGCAGTATAGTAACAATGTGTTAGATGTACGAACAATAGTAACATTGACTACCAAATATCGATTATTTGTTTTTGTGAATCACTATTTGGTAATCGCTATTACTGATTACAAATGGGGTTATCCAGCCCCTATTCCTAAATAGCAATTTCTGGTAGGTTGCAAAAACCTACCTCATGAATATTAATGAGATAGGTCACGATTTGTGACCCACTAGGATTCACTGCCGTCACGGAGACAGGGGCCTTCTGAGGTCAGTAGAAGACCATGTCTGTGATTGCTTTTAAATAAACCAACCTTTTTTTTTTTAAATGCCCTGACTCAATAAGTGTGTCATGCATCTTGGGAGAGTAGTGGATGTAATAGACGATTTCTCCTCATAACAAAAGTACAAGTAGAAGTGACTAAGTGGGCTAGACACTGCATTTGAAGAAAAACATCAATTTGACAATGTTTAACTGAAACTGGAGCAAGGGCTGAACTTTCAAAGGGCTAAGAGAAGACTGCCAAACATTAGGTTTACTGCCAGTGACTAGACTTTCAGTTTTTTCAGTATTCATTTTTAACCCTCGGTGGCCCAATCACATACAAACTAAAGAGCGATAGAAGTGGAATGAAACACTATCAGGACGACCACTCAATCTGAAAACAATTTGAATGTTGTCAACATAGCAATAAAATTGAAAATCATGTGAATCGATAAGCAGGGCATGAGGTGTAATATATAGACTAAAGATGTATGGAGAAAGCAGGCCATTGGGGCATTTCACAGGTGATCTCAAAAGTAGAGAGAGCTCCTGTCTGGGTTCTTTCAGAAAGGACAGACCAAAACACTGCAAAGCAGTGCCACCAATGCCAGTTACGCAGAGTTCATTTAGGAGAAGAGTATGGTTGACAGTGTTAAACGCCGCTGAGAGATCTAAAAGGTGTATATAGATAGATAGATAGATAGATAGATAGATAGATAGATAGATAGATAGACAAAAATTGGTATATAGTAGGGACAGATAATCGTTCCACAGTTCTATCCAATGAGAAAACAAATTAATCATTGGTCAGGAGTATACCTGTTACAAAATGAATTTATTAATATTAGGCAAGACAAGTAACTGCATTGGTACCTTTAAACTATTTAACATTGCTTACGTATATTGACACATACACATATATAAACACTAACACATAGATAACAATGCATTTTAATGTAAACACAAACAATTATTTTCATTGTGTGTTTGTGAGCAGGCAATATCATATATTACTATTAAACTTCAGTCTCCAATTTATTTAAAGAATTGTGTGGCTGTATTTAGAAAAATCAAGTACAATCCACATTCAGGAGTTAGTCCTTCTTAGGTCAACATTTGGTGAGGACCTAAGACTCCTCTTGTGTTTTTAGGTCTCGCCTAGGCAGCGCGCATGCGCTGCTCTAGGAGGGCCTTTAGCCATCGGTCTTTACTTTTCAAGCACTACACTCGTGTTTGTGGCGGCATCCACCTTGCGGGAGCGAGCAGCGGCGCGCCACAAGCACGAGTGCAGTGCTTGAAAAGTGAAGACTTGGCGCGCACGCACGCATTGTTTGAGTTTCAGCATTAGGAGGCATTGTTTGAGTTTCAGCATTAGGAGGCTCTTGCCGGCTCTCGCAGCACGTGTGCGGCTCCAGGCGCAGTCTCTACCCCGCTAGAGCTATCAGTCTGTGCGCAGCTCCGGCAGTCTCTCCACGCCGGCTCAGGCACTCTGTCTCTCCCCGGATCCCACAGTCTCTCCCGCACTCTGCGTCCAGTCCTTCCTCTTCGCGACAGAGACACTCAGACTGAAAGTGGCAGCTCTGCGCGGCTTCCCCTTCCTCCAGAATCGCGTCTGTCTCATCCGAGAGCCCTGCTTCCTCCTCTACCGTGCCTGCCTGTAACTTATCCCCACCCCGACTCTTCTGCCGCGCTGCCTCCGGGCTTCTCTCCTCATTCTCTCACCTTAGTCTTTCCCGCTTCTCCATTCCCATTCTCTGCTTCCACCCCTGCTCTCTCTGTGGCTTCCCTTCCTTTCTCTGACTTCTCTCACTCTCTTCTTCGCTCCTTCACTCACCCTGGCTGACTTATCTCTCCCCTCTCACTATCTCTATGTCCTCTTTTTCACACTAAAGGCTCCCTTCCACTCTCCCCTCTTTCCAAAGCTGCAAAGTTTTGAGACTGCTTATGTATGACATTTCCATGTTTCGGGTGTGTTTGTATGTGACATTCACATGCTTTAGCAGTGACACTTTAGCACTGAGTAGAGCCACGTAGTAATGCTCAATTAATGAGATAAATTGCAGAAATGATTGGGTGACACCTTCCAGACATTACTAGGGTTTTCAGCCAACATCAAAGCTGCATTATGGGGCACGTAGTTTTGTTCTTAAAGATTACTGGAGACTACAAAAGCGGCACAGGATTAAAGTGGTACATAATGCCACCCTGGCTACACTTTACTTTAAGTCCAGGCAGAAGCAAGCGTGTGTGTTAGGAGTTGAGGGGTTAGATGCAGTATCGTGTTTGCTGCTGCTGAGTGATTGCAAAGTAGATAGATCAACCCTGGTGTCTGTGACCACATTTTCAAAGACCAGAGAAGAACACCCTCATTTTATGAACTTTATTCTCTGCTAGGTTATACTGCTGTTCAGACTAGGTGTTGCCATTTGCAACTTCGTTTTTTTTTCGCTGTAAAATTAACAGAACAAGAATAGCTTCACACACATGGTTGTTGTGTGCTCGGAACCATGTGCATACAAAAACATGCTTCCAGCGCTGCAACATTATTTAAAAAAACAGCCAGACGTGATGATGTAACGGAATCTAATTAAAAACACGGTATATTCCAACTTCAGGTGGATTGATGAGTTACTCATTAAAACGCAGCAAGCAATAACTTTTTTAAATGGACAAGAAAAAGTCACAGTGTTGAGCACACAATCACCTCGGTATTTAAATACAGCAGTAGAGGGCACTGGCACTGTCTCCAGCCAAAACACACAGAGATCTCTGCTCGCTTCGCCTCTCCTCCACCTCAGAGACAGATGACCTCGCACTGGCTGGCACACTGCCATGCAGAGAGTACCTGGAGCAATGTGAAGGCACAAAGTAGCTATAATAAAAATGGCGCGACACAGCATTTCAGTGCTCTCATGCTCAGCAGAAGCTCATATCCCCTGACTCTTGACTGACTCAATCTGCCATCATGGACACGTTCACTAGGCCCTTGGTAGCACTTCCTTCGGACACTGGCACCAACACCACTGCAAGAGGTCTTGGGTATCAGTTCAGACAGCATGCTAAAAGTAGAATCCATGTTGGTGGAAACACACCTAACAATAACATAACATCAACTTCTCTGAGTGGACAACTAAAACCACATGTCTCTTTACCACCAGCAAGCACAGTGCAGTCCGGCGTCTTAAAAATCAATCATTTTGAAATGTTCTGCAATAATATTTATTCTGATCACTCAGTGCAAGCCAATGCTCAGATAAGAAAATAGACGTGTGGGACTCAAGTTCATTTATTTCCTAATTGAGTAGTTTGTATTCTTACATACAAGAATGGTGAAGCTGAGGAGGCAGACTTAAACCCAGAAATCCTTAAAGCATTGGCATAGCCAATAGGTCTCGCTTTTGGGACCTTATACGTATTTAGTTATGCAGCACAATATCCTTGGTGCAACAACATCAACTGTTGCATGGCTAAACACTTATAACGTCCCAAAGGTGAGACCTATTGGCTATGCCAATGCTTGTTTATATGTTGATGCAGTTTTCATTCATAGGTCATTTCAATTTCCATACGACTCCTCCACTAGAGATGTCGACGCGTTTCGGCCATTTCTCCTTTGGGCCTCATCAGGACAATGGAAAGGCTAGAAGTGCTTGCAGACACTGTGGAACAGTTGGCTCAAATATATTTTCTACATTACAGCAAGAGAGCCAATCGGGGTGCACTCTGAGACCCCTCTCAGTGTGGTACGGACTAGTATACTTTAAAGTCCTGATTCAATCCTATTGTCCTGAAGATAAAAGCAACGTCTCAGGGATTCGAAGCTGTGTTACAGACGCTCATAAGATCTGTCTTGGAGCTCGTGTGTGTCTTCGCTGTATCTGCACATGTTTGGCACTCAGTAACCTCATCTGGGTCAGCAGGCTGACCTAATGACCCTACTATACCTGGGCAGGGAAAACCTATATATATGGGTTGACCCAGATGAGATTCCCGAGTGCTGAACGCACGCAGATACAGCAAAAACACACGCGAGCTCCAAGACTGATCTTATGAGAGTCTGTAACACTGCTTCGTATCCCTGGGACGTAGCTTTTATCTTCATCCCAAAAGGATTGAACCAGGACAATTTAAATTATACTAGTCCGTAATGCACTGAGAGGGGTCTCAGTGTGTACCCCGATTGGCTCTCTAGCTCTAACGGAGAAAATATATCTGAGCCAACTGTTCCACAGTGTCTGCAAGCACTTCTAGCCTTTCCATTGTGCTGATGAGGTCGAAAGGCAAAATGGCCGAAACACGTCAAAACCTCTAGTGGAGCAGTCGTCTGAAAATTGAAATGACCTATGAATGAAAGCTGCGTCAACATATATAAAAAAACAAGAGGACTCGTAGGTCCTCACCAAATATTGACCTAAGAAAGACTACCTCCTGAATGTGGGCTGTACTTTGATTTTTCGAAATACAGCCACACAATTCTTTAAATAAATGAACGACTGATGTTTAATAGTAATATATGATATTGCCTGCTCATAAACACACACAATGAAAATAATTGTTTGTGTTTACATTACAATGTATTGTTATCTATGTGTTAGTGTGTATATATGTGCCAATATATGCAATCAATGTTAAATATGAGTACTAAAGGTACCAGTGCCGTTACTTGGCTTGTTTAATAATAATACATTCATTTTTAACAGACATACTTCTGACCAGTGATTAATTTGTTTCCTCATTGAATAGAACAGTGGAATTATTATCTGTCTCTTCTACTATATACAAATTTGTGTGTGTATATATATATATATATATACTTCCCTGCCCAGGTCTAGGAAGGCCATTTGCGCACCCCCTTCTTTCTTTGTCTCGAGTGATCTAAAAGGGTCAGGGCATTGACACTGTTGATGTTGGCAGCACAACACAGGTCATCTAAGACTGCTATTTTTATTTTTTTTACATCTTTATTGCATTTTTTCCCCAAACTTTTTCCAGAGTTACAAATAAGTGCATACATAAACACTTTAAAAGGTAATACTCTTCATTTGCAACAGTTGTCTCATCCGATTTGGTATCTTTCTGTATCGTTGTGTCCAATTTAGGGTATTTACAACTATCTGCCGCCTTACTCGTCAACAGATTGGCAGGAGAATGCAAGACAAGATATAATATTTAAATAAACATATTAACAATGCCATCAGCTACTTCACACTCCTGGGACAGGATATATACAATATACATGTCTCAGTCCACATTCCTTTCCTGTAGATTCAGCTCGCCCTCCGCATTGCGGTAGACTTTTCTTGGAAAGCCGACCAATACTGCCTGTACTGTCTAATGTGTTTCATAACTCGCTATTAGTCTTGTATCGTAGCCTATGCGTAGTGTCTTGTGTATCTAGTTTACCGTAGCATCGCCTCCTGCTTCACCGGCTTGTGATGAAATGTCTCTGTCCTCTCTGTCCATGGTCGTTAATTCCCTAAGTATAGTGTCCCAGTACTGTGCTATTGGATATTTGCGCTGTCTAGCTATTTTCTCTCTGTGTAGTGATGTGCTTTCTGCATGGGCCCACACTAAGAGCGATTTTCTCCAGCTAACAATCACAGGGGGATCGGCGTGCTTCCATCTTAGTTATTAGACGTTTTGCCACTATCAATCCTAAATCTATGAATCTAGCGGTGACCTTATTTTTCTTAGATCTGGGGTAGAGGCCCAATATGCATGTTTCCCACGTGTGTGCTATCTGTCGGTCGGTGCAGGCCTTAAGCGCCTCCGTGACCGCTCGCCAGTATGTGCTTAAGGCATTACAGGACCACAGCATATGCAGAAGATCTGCATCAACTTGCAGGCAGCTTGGACATGTGGAATTAGTGGTGTGGAAGTATTTGTTGAGCTTGTCCGGGGAAAGGTACGCCCTCTGTGTTATGTAGGTTTGTATAAGTTTAAACTTTGAGCTTCGTGGTATGTTTGTGGGGCTGGCTAGCAGTGTGTTCCATTCTCGGTCTGTCCATTGCTGGCCTCTATCTGCTTCCCACCGCGTCCGTAGGGCCGCCATGGGTTTCATTGTGTGTATAAGTAATGCCTCAACCAACCAGTGTACAATGTGTAGGTATTGCATCAGGAGATTTGTTTCTGGTTCAGTTGTCATGTTCCCCCACGCCGCTGCTAGTGTCCTCGTAATTGAGGTGTGCAGTATGAACTGTCCTGCGGGTAGGCCGTAGTTCGCCGCTAGCGCTTCAAACGATATCAAAGCGCCATCTGCATAGAGATCACCCAGTGTGTCTAACCCTACCGCATGCCAGCTGACAAGCTCCTCGTTGGTGGTGCCCGTTCTGCCTCTGGATGTCCCTATCAGTGGCATCGACGGGGCATAGGGGGTTACAGTCTTGGTTAGGTATAAGCTCCTCTTGTAGCACCGGTACGCCAGGGCAATGCAGCTCTGTGTTGGGCGCAACGGCCGAGCGACAGGGTGGAACAATTGAAATATTTGTGATTGCGACCAGGGGGGTCGTTCGGTGGCTGTGTCTTCCAACCCCGTGCCTGCCAGCCATCTCGTTATCCACTGTAACTGCGCCGCCAAGTAGTACAACTCCATATTAGGGACCGCTAGGCCCCCTTTACTGACAGGGGCATAGAGTTTCCATAATGCAATGCGAGGCCGACCCTTATTCCAAATAAGGTCCCTGAGTAGCTGTTCAAGGTCACGAAATATTTTGGCAGGGACATATACCGGGAGATTCGAGAAATAATATAATAGCTTGGGTAATATTATCATCTTTGTCAATGTAATTCTGCCCATCACGCTCAATGGAAGTGACTTCCAGAACTGGGTCTGGGCTCTGATAGCGGCTATGGCTCTAATTAAGTTGCCCTCCAACACATCCGTGGGGTTGCGATAGATGAAAATGCCTAAATACCGGAACATTACCGGATACCAACTGAGGGTGTAATTATTCATACATACATTTATTTCTGTGGTCTGGTCACCGAATGGGTATAGCCCTGATTCAGTCCAGTTCACTCGGAGACCCGATATCTTTTCAAAATCTTGGAGTATGTTTGCAATTGAATTGGGGATGTCATGCAGGTCTTGCAGGAACAATAGCAGATCGTCAGCATATAGTGAGACAGCATGCAGCCCGTCAGCTAGATGGATACCCCATGTCTCCCCGTTCCCACGGAGACGTGCCGCTAACGGTTCCATGGCTAGAGAGAAGAGGAGCAGGGACAGTGGGCACCCCTGCCTGGTGCCTCTGTTGACTGGTATAATTTCCGATATAAGCCGGCCGGTGTGGACCCTAACAGAAGGGCGCCTATAGAGCAACTGGACCATTTGTATATAGTCATCGCCCAGCTCATATTTCTGTAGCACTTCGAAGAGATATGGCCATTCTAGAGAATCAAAGGCCTTCTCTAGATCTAAGACCAAGCAGCCTGAAGGCGGCTATCTCTCTGTCGCATAACGTTGCACCCTAAAAAGTCTACGTATATTGAGCGACGTGTTCCTTGTGGGGATGAACCCATTCTGGTCCACATGTACCAGGTTTCGTACTAGTGGAGCTAGGCGTGCCACCAAGATGGATGCGAGGACCTTGTAATCTGTGTTGAGCAGTGCCAGTGACCTATATGAGCCCAGATATTCCGTGTCCCTGCCAGGCTTAGGGAGCGAAATCAATAATGCTTCATTCTGCGTGTCTGAGAGGGTGGAGTCAGTTATTGCGGCATTATAAACTTTCTTGAGTTGAGGCACCAGCTCAGCCATGTAAGCTTTATAAAACTCCGCCGGTAGGCCATCCGGGCCTGGCGTCTTACCGTTGGCTAGCGAACCTATACTTGCCCTAATTTCCTCTAGGAGAATGGGATCGTTCAGCTCAGGTTGTTGCTCGCGCGTGATTTGTGGCAGGGCAATGTCTTCTAAATAGCTGCAAATATCTGGCGAGGTAGCTAAGGTATGAGATTTATAGAGTGTGGCATAGTGTTTCGTGAACTCCTTGTGGATATCCTGCTGCGAATATACTAGTGCACCCTGTGTAGAACGTATAGATGAGACGGGGGATGTTGTATCATCTTGACGTATCAGCCATGCTAGTAGTCTACCAGCTTTGTCTCCTGTGTGGTGTGTACGCGCAGAGTGTGCTGCAAAATTAAGACAGTGGAGTCGCTCTTGCAGGCGGGCGTGCTCTTCCCTGTTTTGAGTCAATCTCCTAACAGAGCCCTCTATCGCCTCTTGTTCGTTAGATGCTAACCTTCTCTCTATTACAGTGAGATCTGTTTCTATTTGTTTACGCATGCCGGCTTGCATGCCCAGACAATTCCCTCTAGTGACCACCTTAAAGGCGTACCATTCTATTAATGGGGATGAGGCTGTGTCTGCATTCTCTTCAAAATATTGTGTCACAGCTGTTGCCAGAGATTCCCGAAATGTTGCATCTAGTAGTGTGTCAGGCTGTAATCGCCATCTGGGTACAGGGGGTGCGGTACTTGTCCACTCTATGCTCATCATGTGCGGATTGTGGTCAGAGTGCGTCCGCCCGAGGTATTGTGGGTGGGAAATGGCTGTCAAGAGGGCATCTGATACCATTATGCGGTCAAGTCGGACATGTAATCCGTGCGCCCCTGAATAGTACGAGTATAGTCTGTCATGCGGGTTTCTGTACCTCCATATATCTGTTAAGTGCCATTGTGCAGCCCAGTTGTTCAATGCCTTCATAGCAGCGTATGTTGGCGCTCCCGGAAGGGGGGGAAAGGAGCGATCTAGTGAGACATCGAGAACACAGTTGTAATCTCCCCCCACTATCATTGGGATATCATGCCATATGGCTAATTTGCATGATAGTGCCTCCAGGAAACCAGCCTGATCCGTGTTTGGTGCATATATGGATGCAATAAGGACAGGTCGGCCATCTAGCTTACCCTTTAATATTACATAACGGCCTTCTGCATCAATAAGTGAATCTTCTACGCTAAACGGGGTCCCCGGCCTAACCCAAATTAGGGCTCCCCTAGAATATGCTGAGTAGCCCGTAGCATACAGCCGCCCCCTCCATCGCCTCTGTAAATGTGTCACCTCTGATTGCGTCAGGTGAGTCTCCTGAAGGAGAGCAATTTTAACATGGTGTCTCTTAAGATATGAATAAATGAGGTATCTGCATGACGGGCTGTGAATGCCTCTCACATTCCATGTGCCTAGTTTAATCGAGGCCATAGTGTTAAGTTAGGTATTGGCATAAGCGCTATTAGTGGTCTGGTAATCGGTCTGATTAGGGAGATATCTGTCAGGAATGAGATCTTGTGCCACGTGGGTACGTAGCTAGTATTCAATGTACTTCGGCCCATTGCGTGTGTGATGGCGCGTCTACAACTAACTAAAACTAAGAATACCAAAAGGGCAAAAATGCCACAAGCAATCGTCCAAACAAAGAACAAAAACGACATATAGGCAATGACAAGGGGGGGGTGCTAACACAAACAAAGTGTGTTCGCTAAATAGAGGAGATGGTATCGCGATGACTCCTCATGTCCCCGACTTAAGCTTCACAAATTAGGATCGTATAGTGGGAGAATAAAGACCCGTGGCGCCGGGGAGCGCGCCCCACCCTCCACAGAATGGGACCGCCCAGGCAACCAACCCCCATCGCCAGGTGCTTTCAATGTGCTATAGTAAGTGCCAACCCACAAATGCCACGCAACAAACTAGAACTGTGAAGCAACAACTATGACTTCATAATATACTTGCGTATACAGCAATATGTGTCCATTGAAGTCTGTCTCGCAATGTATTTCTATGCTTAAGCAATCTCGTCTGCGGGGTGACCTCTGGCAGTTCGCATGAGTCTTGTGATTTTAGGACTGCATCTGAAAGGTCTTCTTCACTGTCTTGCTCTTGCAGGCTGGACACCAAGGCTGTCTCTCCATGTGTTCCACTAATGTCTTCTGCTGCTTGGAGGGCTCTGCGTTGGTCCTGTAGCATCTGTTCTGGGTTTGGCCCAAGATTTGGTGATGCTTGGAATTTCGCACGGTTCTTCCCCCTCCATCGGCGTATGTGGGGGCTGCCGGTGTTAGCTTCGGGCGTTCCCGCCTGCGCGGTGGTCCTTCCCGTAGTTCCATGTGTATCTAACCAATCTCCTGCTGCCTCTGGGGTATCAAAAAAATTAGTTTTGCCACCTGCTACCACTCTTAAACGGGCCGGAAACAGCAAGGAGTATTTCAAGTCTTGTTGTCGGAGCCTTCTCTTCACTGACATGTACGAATAGCGCTGTTTCTGTACTTGTATCGTGAAATCCGGGAAAAACATGATTTTATGATTATCTATTTGTACTTCTTGCAGCTTCCTGGTTTCCCGAAGGATGGTGTCTCTGTCTCTGTAGTTCAGCAATCTTATCAGGAGAGGTCTGGGGTTGGACCCCGGGGGCGGAGGCCTGGCCGACACCCTGTTTGCTCGTTCCACTACGAAGTGTGGGGAGAGTGACTCTTCGGGTAGCAAGGCCCGCAGCCAGGATTCAGTATAGGCTACAGGGTCCCTGCCTTCCGTACCTTCCGGAAGGCCCACAACGCGTACATTGTTATGTCTCGACCTTCCTTCGGCATCCTCAGCCCTTTCTTCCAAATATTCCACTCTATTCATAAGGTCTGTGATGTGTTTCTCTGCCGTTGTGAGTTGTGGAGAGATCTCTGTGATGGTGGCCTCCATTACAGACGTCCGGTCAGCGAGTTTGCGGTGGTCTGCGCGCAAAAGATTCAGGTCGATAGCCACCTTGTCTATCTTACCCTCCAGAGAGGCACGGGTCTGGTTCATGGTTTCGCCTAGCTTTTCCACCGCTGCTAGCACTGCATCCAATTTGCTGGACATTGGATCGGGTGTCCCCTCCTCAGACATCTTATCGGATTGGGCGCGGGTTAAGGGAGGTTTGGTCGATGTTCCCCCAGTGCCGGTTTTTGTTTTGCCGCCACGCGACATAGAGTCAGAGTGGGGTGGATGACAGTAGTCTCCTCGATATATTTCCGCGGGCTCAATCAAAGGTCTACACAAGTGGCCAGTGCCCCGTGAGTGCCCAACTTATCCTAGGGCGTCTGGCAGTTGGGGTCGGTCTCCCAAGTGTGTGCCCAGGTGGCAGTAGGGGACGTCGAAGTGCACCGCCTCTTCCTTACGTCTGGCCCACGGTGCACTGCCCTGTGTGAGGCTTGACCTTTTCAACAGACACCTTGACCATCCAAGAGTGTCCGCTCAGCTGTGGGCGCTTGTCCTATTATCAGCAAGTTTCCCAAATGCCGTCAGGGCACCGGCGCTCCTGAAGTGCCCTCTTCGGCCTCCAGAGCCAGCACCTGTTATTTCATACATGGGGTGCTATCGAAGTCGCCAACAGTAGCCAGCCCTGTAGGTATACCTAGTACTGTTCGCCCGTGCCTGGCCGTTCCACAGAACTGAAGTCTCTCCCAATATTAAGGCCTGCGCAGTCACAGATTCATCTTTAGTCCCCAGGGGAGTATTTCAGTCTGGATTGTCTTGTATCTGCCATTTGGAGCTTCTCCAATGCGTTGCCACCCCCTGGCCGTGTCAGGTGCCTCCTATTACTTGGCAGTTATCTGTTGGGGCCCCAGGAGTAGGCAGCTGTACTCACAATTCCGTATTGTGGCTTGTTCGGCAGCGACCCCTCTCAGCCATGCATTCAGACGTCCTCCAGGTCCCCTGCGTCTTGCTCCGGAGGGAGCACCGTACCATAACTGTCAGCGGAGTCTGCAGCTGTTGCGGTAGTTACTGGGCACAATGATCGGTGCCAGCGTCTATTTGGCTCCTTCGCCGTCGTTCCCGCCAGGTCTGGGTCGGGGTGTCTCGCAGCGCAGCCGCGCCGAGGTCCGCTGTGGCGGCAGAGCCCACAATGCTGCTCGCAGTTGGTGAGGGCATCCACTGGGGTCGCGGGTGTATTTATGCTCCCGAGGCGATAGCGGGTTGCAATGTCAGGCTGCGGTTATCGAGCGCCGGGAGCGGGTCATTAATGTGCCATCCGCCGCCTTATTGTGTGGCCTGCTGGGCGGGGCACATCCCCGGGCTCGCGTGGTGTCAGTGTCCGGGCCGCCAGCCAGGACGAGTGGTGTATCTGCCACGGCGTAGCTCCGGACGCGGATCTCGGCACCCGCTGTAGTCGCAACTTTCCCTGCACCGGCCGGGCAGGGCTTTAACTCAACCAGGCCGATCTCCAACCTGGCAGCGCCGTAAATGCCAGATATTGGTGGCGGGGAAGGGGAGTCCGCGACAGAGCTCTAGTTGAGCGCGTCCGGCTCCATTACCCGCGTAACCACGCCCCCTCATCTAAAACTGCTATGATAACAGATTCAGTGCCTCTCTCAGATCTGTAGCCAGCTTGAGCATGGTCCAATATATTTTTGTGTTCAAGAAAGGTAGAAAAATGGCTAATTACAAAAGATTTGAGAATCTTCACTGTGACAGGAATAGGAGAAGTAGGTAGGTAGTTGAAAGTAAAAAAGGGATTCAAATAGGGTTTCTTCAAGGGGGAAGATCCGTGGCAGAATTCGGAATATCCAAAAGAAAAAGAATCAGAATATATCTTAGAGAAGATAGATACCTTACAGGGATGGGATCAAAGGAAGAGCCAGATTTATAAGAATCAGGTAAAGCTTGTCCGCTAGTTGATCAAGTAAGTTTAAATTAGCCCAGAGAGAGGCCAACAAACTCATAGGTACAGGAGAAAATGGGGTAGGGGTGATGTATGCAACAATTTCCACTTGATAGGAATTGTACATGTATGCATTTTTTATGTGTTAGAGTACCATAAGAAATATGACTGTTGTAGATCTCCGGAGTAACCCTGAGATTCTTTATTAATCTTTCAAAATTCAGAAACCTGTTGCATACACGGGAGTAATATATTTGATGTTTCAGGTTTTTCTATAGTGCTGTCAGGACCCTATGCAGGGGTGTCAATGCAATTTACAAGAAGATGGTGATGAACAGGATTGTCCACAGCATAGGAGAGATGATAGGTTCCATAAAAGATTATACAGTTTACTACATGCTGGGGCAACTAGTGTAGAGGCTTGAAGTAGAAAATGTTAAAGGAAGTCATTTTACAGGGTTCCAGGAAGAATTTCTTAATGTTGCTTTTGAAAACTTCAGAGGGGCAAGTGTAGACGTGTTGGGAGAGAGTTCCAATGTTGTTGAGGCATTGATGGGGAAGATTTGCTTTACAGTAGAACTTTTCATGCACATTGGAATGTTGAGGTGTAAGGAGGAAAGGCATCTTTAACTCTTACATCCGTGCATCTTCCCAACTATGTTAAGTTTGTTTGCCAGATATTTTGGGCTACTCAAGTGTAAAGCTTTGTAGGTCATGCATGCAGTATTGTAAGTGTTTTGGAATTGTAGTGGAAGCTACTTTAGTGATTGGTGAGATGTTGTCAAATTTCCTTTGCTGAGTGCAGAATTGCTTTTGGTGTGGTGAGTCAAGATCTGTGTATGCCTGTTTATCATGCCTTACTGTAGTCAACTCTGGAAATGATTGTGGCTCGGTCAATCATCTTCAAATCTTATTTGGGAAGGAAGTGTCTGATATTTTGTAGAATTCTGAGTTGGTGGTTGGCATTCCTTAGTTTTGCCTTAACATGAGTCTCAAGGTTGATTTCGGAGTATAGGACCACACCTGGAATTTTGCTTGGGTGGTGGCTTTGGGGACAATTCCCAGTTTGCTGCAGCATACTATCCAGTCAGGGGGGAAGTCTGCAGTCAGGCTTTGGGGCAAAAACAAGGAATTCTGTTTTCTGGGTATTTACTTTTAGGGTAATGTTTTCATCCAGTGTTGTATTTCTAATATACATGTGAGTAGGGTTCAGAAGCTGTTAGTTCATATTCAAATATAACTGGGTATAATCCGTGTTTTGGTGGGTGGCTACATCAAGTTTTAATAGGCATTCACCTAGTGATTTGATGCTAGGATTAAAAAAGGTCATAGCCAGTATGGTGCCCTTTGGTACACCATAACGAGATGGTGTGAGCCTGAAAGTAGAATTTTCAACTTTGACCTGTCAAACGGTGTGTGAGATAGCAGCTGAGCCAGTTCAGCAATTTGCCCTCAAAGCCCATGCATTCTTAGAAAAGCGTATAGAAGGTTTTGTGAACTGTATCATATGCTGCAGATAGGTCAAGTAGCACTAGTAGACATGTTCATTTATCGAGGAGTTGAGGGGAGTCATCAGCTACCTTGTTGAGGATGGTTTCAGTGTTATATCTTGCTCTAAAACCTTACTGATAGAATATTAGCACATTGTTGGTGTGTGCTTTATGTTGTGCAACAGCACAGTTCTCTCGCAGTTTTATATGAGGCCAGTGATAGGTGCAGAACCTAATCAAACTGAAACCCTCTGACCCATTTCCTTAAGAATGGGTTGCATTTCACGGACAAGGCACAATCCCAGTTTGAAGAGAGGCATTGATGCAATTTACCCAAAGAGGTTTACGTGCACCCTTGTGCTCCTTAGCAAAGAACGGAGGGATTTGATCATTGGGGTATTGGTCTCTACAGAGCAGATTTCCTACTTTTCAAGATAGGGCTTAGTGAATCTGCAGTGAGGGGCAAGGATGAATATTTTGGGGGGCATTGGTGGATCCCAAGTGCGGGCCCAGTGGGAATGATAGGAGGTTCTTGGGGGGCCGTCTCCTCAAAGAGCAATAGTTGCGTGTAACGCTCTAGAAGCACCCCTGTATTGCAAAGTCTTTATCACCAGTGACATACTTGTGTGCAATATTTCCAGAAGTGTGACAGGCTATTGTCACCAAAGGAGCCACAATCCTCATATGAGTGGGGGAAACAACCGTTGCAACGCATGCATTACAATGCAAGCTTTTACCCTGCATGCCATTACAACGAAAATGGCTTGCTGTAGGGGGCATAAGGTGTTGGATTTAACTCCAACACCTTCCCTACTGTTGCACAGACTGGAGTTGGAATAGTAAATTATACTATTCCAAACTCCAGCGCACCCCCAACAGCAAGTCGGAGTAAAAAATTGCGTTGTAACGGCATGCGGGGTAAAAGCATGCGTTGTAACGTCATACAACCAAAAACAGCAGATGTCAGGGGCCACTTTCTAGGTCATGTTGCTTCAGGGGCCATCTTCGCCCTGATGTGATTGGAGGCCAGATAGCATGTGGAGGCACAATGCACCTCCGTGTGAAGGGAACATTAGCTGGTCTTTACCCATTGATTCCCTCAGCTCTCTGTACTGCTCTATGTAGTAACCACTAGCAAGAGGAGGGTGACGTGTGTATCGTGTTAATAGGGAGCTGAGAGCATCAGCTCTGACCGCCTGCCGCCCTCGCCTCCCTCGGGAGCAATCTCCTCCCTAAACAACTCACTGGAAGTGACAGGAGCAGATGAAAGGTCACGCTCTGTCATCCACCCCAATCCTACTGTGTGGCGATCTCAGGACATTAATGACCTTGGATAAATAGGCAGCTTTCAGTTCTTGAAGTGCTGCATCTCTTACACAACGTCACCTTTATTTGAAGCAGACATTCCTCTATAAACCACTCTAGACACTCTCTGCCCCGTTATCGCACTCTTGCATGTTCAGCCTCTCACCCTTAGTGACGTTTTTTATGTCTTCCTCTAACTCCGTCTTTCAGATTTGGGTGTTTTTTTCCTTCTCCTGCTCCTGGTAAATATCTGATGCAGAAAAATAAGTGCCGGTGACCCCACCGGCAACCATCGGCTCAAATTTAGCACTTAGGGGCTTATTTACAAGCCCCTTGCGCCACTTTTGCGTCATTTTTAACATGGGAAAAGTGACGCAAAAGTGGCGCAAGGGGCTTGTAAATCTGCCCCTTAGTGTTTTGTGGACCGGTCCGGAACAGTCATGGGGCCTGACTCCACGCACTAACTACACTTTTTAAAAAGAGTATTTCTTATACCACCTCCCTGAATGGAGCTTTTGTGTGATTGTGTTCCCGTTCCTAGAAGTGAGAAGACTGGTGGTGCCTTCTCCAGAGAGGAGCATTTGTGGGTCTATGAGTCCGTTTTCCATATCTGTGTTTGCTGTCATCAGTTTCATGTCAGTGAATGAATCTGCGTTTCTCTGTCCCCTGGTGCTGCACTCCCAGGCCCGCGCCACACTCTAATGGCCCGAGTGTAATAACTCCCAAGCGAGGGGGCGGTAGATGGCGATTGGAAAAGGTCAATCTTGTTTCAGGCCACTGCGTTCATAAAATGTCCCTGTCAACTCTCTCAAGGGAATAACACCTTCCAGTTAGCTGGCGGGGGTCCATGGGGAGGGGAAGCGCAGAGGGGAGCTGGCATTCACATCTGAGCTTCGCGAGTACAATGACTCGTCAGCAAAAACTAAAGACTTGGAGACGGCATGAAGTACCGAGGAGCCATGTGGACATGCCCACGATTCTGGAAGTTGCCTCCCACTCCCAGAATAACGCGTACCTCCTCTTCACCAGTTACCCCTTGAAGGAGTGTCCTCTTTCGCACTGAATCTTTCATTCCTTCGTTGCCAGGTCACTCTGCCATACAGGGAGTGTCAGACATTCCCTCTCTCCCACCCCTTCCACAGTCATGCAAGTACCAAACCACAACCCATAAACGAATATATACCTGCAGTGTAGGGCCTGCTGCAGCAATTTTATTTGTAGTCTTGGGTGGCAAAGTGAGTCAAAACATTTTTTCGAGTCTGGAAAAAAATATTTCCATGAGTTGAAGCTGTGTTCTGTCAGTGGTCAAAGTGGGCGGGATCTGCAGGGCACAGCGTGCCCCATCTTCTTTAATTCAGTAGATTCCGTTCCCCTACTTTTTTATTTTAAACATGCGTCCCAGGACGGCATAAATAGCCAAGGCCTATAGATAAGGCTTGGCGGCGGTCGTGGCCGTTCAGGGACGGGCGCGTGGGCAGAGAAGGAAAAGGGCTCTTTTCCTTCTTGCCCAAGGAAGACAAGGACAGTGTCCACTTCTATTGGCACTTCCCTCTCTTTCTTCCTCTTATTCCGTCTCTTTCTGTCTGCTCCTCCTCATTTACTGAAAACCGTGACTTCAAGAAACGGTTCTCATCCTCTCTTTCCTACTTTCCTACTTTCATTTATTTGTTCTCCTGTGAAATGGATCCAAAAAAGAAAAACACTTTTGCTGTAAATGTCTTCTAAAGTGCAGCCTCGGGAATAAAAGGTTAAAAATATGAACAATAAATAGATAAGGAAATAGAGCAAGACAGAGTGGTTGTAAAGCGGCCGCATTGATTTTATTCACACCCATACACATTAGCGCCACTTACAGAGTTTGCCAGTGAAGCCTACTTTTGTGTCCTTGCCTTTCTTTGAATAGCATCGTTTTCCCGGGTAGGGAAGTGCACCATTCCTGGAGGTACTGCAATACCTGGTTGATGGGTGGATTGGAAAACAAAATGTGTATTGCAGCTCTGAGTTCACAGATGTGGTCTTTTTAAACCATACTGCTTATGTTTTGTAAAGCTATAAGCAATGGACATTGAGGTCCCTTCTGGGCCCCGTAGTCATGTTCTTAACTTTTCAGGCAAAAGCACTCAATGATTTCTGAAAAGTGGGTGTAAAAGCGTTAAGGTAACCATGTTGTTCCTGCTTACATTTCACAAGCTTTACTTAATCTTGCATTTCCTATGAGTGTTTGCTTTTTCCAGGATGTTGGTACTTTTTTTTTAGGCAGCATATTGCTCTTGCCTAGTGCGTAATTTGAACTGAGTCGCTTCCAGGTGTTTGTAGCGGGGCATATAGCGGGGCACAATTGGGTTGTAGCTGAAGGCAGTGCGAGTTTCTCTCAGTGGGGAGGTATGTTGTTCAGTGGGGGAGAGGATGTGGCACTATGGTCAGAGCTGCCAAATTTGGAACTGGGGAACCAGGTTCAGCCGTCATGACCAGTCCCCCAGACCACTCTCCTGAGGGAGCACATTCCCATGCTAGACCTTAGAAGTCCCGCAAGACCTTAGAAGCCCTGGTGTCTTAGCACCAGCAGGTGGACCCTAGCAGTGGCAAGGGTGGGTTAACCATGAAGGCCTGTCCACCATAATCCATACTGAAGTTCACCTCCAGCCTTGTGGGCAGGCCTATGAAGCAGCACACCCAAGAGCAATAGTGACCCTGTCACCGAGGTCACAGGACCCTTGAGAAGGGTCGGCTCTAAGGCGGTGAGACCGGTGTGACCGCTCCGGGGGCTGACTTTGGATGGGGGCGCTGTGTTTGCAAGTATATTATGTTTCTAAAAGCACTTGCGGCCTCCTTCCTGGCCTCCAGCAATTTGCAGCAACAATAAAAATTTCATGATAACTCCAGTGATTAATGTTCTTCCTAGAGAGAGATTGGAGTTTTATCTAGTAGAAGTTTTGCCTCATGGAAAGGTAGTGTAGAGGGTTAATGTGCCTGCTGCAAAGAACATGTACCATGCAGATCACAAAATGCACATAATGTCAATAGTTCAGTGGATTACTGCTTTTGTCAGAGAGATCCTTTTGTTACTTGCAGTTTATAAGTTAAAATCCTAACATAGAACAGTGAGCTATTACCTGTCATCTAAGAGCTGCATGCAAACTGCAAGGTATAAATCAGAGCGTTATGTTTTTTCCTCCATTCTTTGATTAGCCTAATGTTGCAAAAAGTGTTCATTCAGATAGAAATCAATTCTGAATATTAAAGAGAACCCCCAACCATGGTATTACGTTTTAAATTCTGAGTTTCTGTTTCTCCAGACCAATCATTATTAAACTATACCGCCTTCTAGTATGGTTGTCATGTTACTCCTACACCTTGTAGTCCTTTGTCTTATGTAACATTTCCTATACAGTGATTTACACATGTTTAATTGATTGTCTCTGTGTAATGTGTGTGATGTAAAGTGCTCTGACACCCTACAGTGGTATGAGTGGCGCTGTAAATCAAATTAAATGCATCTGAGAGAGAGTGTGGTTATGGAGACTTGAGGGACACTATTAAAGGGTGGTAGTGAAGGAATCCGTCGTGGAGGTGGTCATTGGGGGGCACCAACAAACATTGTTGCACAGGGTGCCACCAGCGCTACAGCCAGCCCTGCCCATGAGGCCAGTCCGCCTCACCAATTGGTACCTCCATTGGCCTTGTTCCAGCAGTAGTAGCTGCAGCTCACCAGGGGTCGGCAATGTAGGATTTGCACGCACACCAAACTAAGTTCGCAAACTTCACAGTCTCACTGCTTCATGCACAAGCACTTTTAATGTGCTGCCTGCTTTGTGGCCCCTGGAATTATGCAGCAAAGGAGGAAAAAATTATGCTGCAGTATTGACTAAATTATGCAGCAAAAAAAAGTCTGCAGCGTAATGCAGTATATTTTCTTGTACTTTATTATTTTTACACATGCTGACAGTCTCTGGAAAGATTTTGCCTTATTAGTACCAGTGTAACATACAAATGCAGCAGTGAGAAAGGTGATCAGTCTACCTTTGCAAAGGGCCGTCCACTTCACAGCAACACAAGTCCCTCTTTTTTTTTGTAACTTTTGATCCGTTTGAGCTACAATTTATTAGTTAAAATTGTCATATTATGCAGCAGATGTTGTATTATGTGGCAAATATGGCAGAGCCATAATTATATAGAAAACATTTGCAAACTTGGATATTTTGCCATTCATGTTTGAACTGCTCTTGTGGAAAAAGGAGAAGAAGTGCTGATGACAGAAACTCCATGGCTCGGAGACAAATGGCTTGTGCTTCCACTTTTAAGCGTATTTGGGACATTCTGTGATTGGAAACATATCCCACTTTGTAAATGTATTTGAATGTCAATAACTTATATTAAACCTTAAATAATCATGTGTATCCATTGGTTGAATTAAATAACATAATAAGCTGTAACTGGTCAGTGAAATGGCAAACAAATACAAAAATTGGGATGTTTTGTGCATTCTGGCCACACCTCGGACTATGCCCACTGATCCAATCCTCTGGTTATTTTCTTAGAATATGTTTCTGCTCCTAAATGAGGTTTTATGCAGGGATGCATTTATAAAGGTTTTTCCCACAAGTCTTGATATATATTTTTTTGGGTGTCAATTTGGGCCAGTTTTCCCGTCATATATTCCTATTTAGGTTTTGCCTACAAGACAGCACAAGCTACTTGGCTGCAAAAGACCTATTGTGGCCTTACCAAGAACTTGCAGAGGCTTACAGCCGGGCCATAGCTTACCAATGTTTGGCCTTATAGTCACTCTCGTTTGTTAGCTTCTTATTCGATGGCTTGCCTTTCTCTTCTTGTGTTTATTTCTCCCCTGGAACATAGCTTCTTTATCATCAGTTTGAGTGGCTGACTTATCCTTCTTGTATCCTTTCCACTGCTCACTTTTAGGGAACTACTTTTTTATTTTTGGCTAAGCATTTCATGAGTGCATGTGTTTTCCAACTCTCTCCTTGGTGTGCTTCTCCCTATGCCAATTACTCATCCGGTCTCCATGTTGACGTCTCCCTTCTGTGCTACTCTCTCTCTCGTGTGCTTCTTCTCCCAAACTCCCCCAATGCTCCGTATTGCTCTCTCCCTCGTGCGCTTATCCCCAGCCCCTGTGTTACTCTCTCCTTGGTGTGCATGTCACTTTTTCTCTTCTGTGATTCTCACCCCTGTCCCGCGCTCCGTGTTGTCTTCGCTATCATTTGCTTCTTTCCTGCCCCATATTGCTTCTCCCTCGTGTGCTGCTTTTCCCAACCTCATCCCACCCACTCCGCCCACCCGGTCCTCAGTTGACCCCCACCCTCACAGTTCTTTTTAGGTTTCGCCGGCACAGTGCTTGTGCTGTGCTTGAGAAATCTATTGTATTCAATATAATCTTAAAAGGGGAACACACCGCCCCCTTGCTTTAATTGGTTCCTGTGCTTGTTACTTACTTTTCCTCCATTTCTATTGGCTGTAGCATAGTTTCTTGCATTTACCAATGCTTTTTCCTCGCATGCTTCTCTTATCAGTTTCCCGTCGCAAAAATACTGTTTACTTCCGCTGTTGGGGCGCTTTTTTTTAATGCACACTTTTGCTTAACACCCTTTACTTTTCCTACCTGATAATCCTAGCTGCATGCATTTATTTTGTATTTTATTTAAACCTTTTGGGCACACATTTCAAGCGTTCATGTGAACCCATGCTGAGACTCGAACCCGACTTCCCAGCTCCAAGGTCGGCAGTTCTGGCCGTTATGCCACATCCTCTGTTTTTCCCCTTTACTCTATATTATTTCATTTAATCTGTAGCACTCCAAATTAGTGCATGGTTTTGCTGTTCTCCCCCCATTGTGACAACCAACGTTGCTGGCATCAGTCTCCCACCGCCATACCCTGGTTATTACTTTCGCCCGCCATCCGGCCCTGTCATTGCTGCTACCAAGGGCCGCGCTCTAATACTAATATCACAGCGTGAAGAATTACACTAGTTTTAATCATCACACGTTGACACGAGGGAAAGAATGGATTAAATCATTGCTATTATTTGCTACAAATCACAACAACAAAAATATTAGGAATCACATAGGTGAAACTTAATGCATTATCAATGCTTATTTTTATTTTGCACTTTTGCACACAAAAAAAAAATATTTTTTATTTTCTGATCCAAGTACTGTCTGCCATATATATCAGCAAATACATGCATGGTGACACCTGTTTGTACCGACACAATTGCGTAAACAGCAGTAGCAGTTGTGTAATAGTACCCTCTGTTCTTTTTTTGTGTGCTTTTATTGCCAAGCTGCACAACAGCAGCAAACAGCGCTGGTAAAACCAATAGGACAACAAGGTGAGGCCCTATTTGCTTGCAGTTAGTTTGAATAGTTTGTGTTTTCTGTTATTTTTCGAATGCAGCTGGATTTACTTAGCCTGCATCTTTCAGATTTGCTTAATGGCTGAGCTCTATTTTCCTAATTTTGTAGTCTCTTCTGAACCATGTCTATTTTGACTTCCTGCTTTGTGTCCGTGTTTTTCTGTTCTTTCTTTAGTCATAGAAAAGCAGCCTTAAGATAAATCTTATTTACATTTTTTCATGCTTGATTTGTACATTTTCATTTCCCTTTCCCAACCCTTGGCATTTTTACCAGCAGGGTGTAGAGACTCGTAGGGTTGGTCCCTGTTATCCAGCCTTTCTGTGTATTGTTGATGTATAATCCTATCGGACAGCGATTAGTGCGAGGGTTGTTGTTTGCATTGGATTCCATTAACATACAAGTAATGATGGATGTACTCCGTCATGCCACACAAAACAGGTGATTCATGTACAGTCTCACTATGCTTAATCATCTTTATTCCCTAGGCCTTGCAAAACCCTAATATTTCTCTCTTAATCTCTTTCTGTGCCGTGTTATTGCAGCCAGTCTCCCTGCCCCTCTCCACACCCTTCAGGGCAACCAGTGGCGGCTGCTCTGGGGCAGTAGTGGTGGGATGGGAAGGGGAGGTAAAAAAAAAAAAGGAAATAAAATATTACTTACCTGCCGACCGGCTGGCTGGCCAGCTGCTGCCTATCCTCCGTCCTCTTCTCTTCCTGCCAGCACGGAAGCACAGAGGCTCCCAGAGTCCCCTAGCCAATCACGATGCTGCTGTCACCAGCATAACAGCAGCATCATGATTGGTTTCAGCGGCCTGGTTCGGTGCTCAGATGGGGAGTGGGAGCCTGTGCATGTTCTCCTCCCAGACTGCAGGTGGAAAACCTTCTAAGTGCACATGACTGTTTGGCAGGCCCAAGACGGCCGGCCAAACCGTAATGCACACTTAAGTGCACCAACCACTCCTCCCCCTGCTGGCTGTGACGACAGCCAAACCTCATCCCAAAACTGGCTTCAGCACGGAAAAATAAAATGATAATAATATTGTGTTGTTATCATTTTATTGTTCCTTTTTTTGCACAGTTGAAAAGCAGTGGGGCGACGCACCGCCGCCTTAGCGGAGGAGCCGCTGCTGAGGGCAACACCTGCATCCAACAGTCTCCCATCCCTTCCCATCATTCTCTGAGAAAGCTTAAATCTTTTTTTATCATTTTGATCACTTCCAACCCAGTCGACTAAATCAAATCATTCTCCTTAAGATGCAATACTACCATGTCTGGTGGAGGCCACTTTGCCCTCAACTCCCACTTTGTCGACATCAAGTGGCCCCATCTCATTCCTCCTGAGCAGTACCAATGTATTACTGCCCGATCAAAATCCATTCTCATCTATAATCCATAAAACTGCCTTCCCATGTGCTCCCACACCCATTTCACTATTGAAAGCCCACATATCTAACTCTCTATTTTCCTACCTTTCTTGTCCTCCACACGTGCAACAGGAAAGCTCAGCCGTTAAAACACTTCTTAAACACCAGCAGTCCCTGATCTCACATATTCCCACAGGCAATCGCTCCTTCAGCTATCTAATCTCTTCAGTTGGCTCTCACTCGAAACCCTTCTGTTGCCACTCTTATTCTGAACGTGAGTCCCAAACCCCCTCTCACTCCATCTACCCATTCTAAGGAACTGCTGCAATACTCCTAAGACTTGGCTGTTCGTTGCTTCGGAGTCATGCAAATATTTAAACAGTGGCCCTGGCACCCTTTTCTCAAACCCAAGAACTGATACAGCTCTTTACCCAGCAAATGTCCTCTTCTCCTGATCTAAAGCAAAGGATGCTCACGCTCCTTTTTGGATCTGTCTTGCTTCGCTGTATCCTAAACCCTATCCCATTGCCTATCCTCACCACGCCAGCCACCTGCAAACTTTCGACCCTTTTTTGCCCCCATCAGCTCAGATATCCGAAAGGCCTGAAGAATAAAACTGTATTTACACCCCCAAACAATCCTCAAAATCTTCACTGTGACCATTTTTCTCAACTCACCCTTATTTAGGTCGAGCCCGGGCAGTGCATGCGCGGCTCTGTGAGGCATGCTGTATTGAGGTATGGCATAGAAGCTCTGCCCATTTTCCACTCATCTATTCAATTGGCTCCTGTTACTCTCCTTTCAAAATCGTTGCTTTACATTACCCCCAGGTCCCTTATGTCCTCGTCCCATTCATTAACATATTGGAGATAACCATCTCCCGACAGAAAAAAAGAGCAGAGGCATGCTGGGACCCTAATCTTGCCAGTCCCACCGGGAGTACATAAGCAGTACTTACCCAGCATCCCGTCTGTTCTTTTTTTCTGTCTGTCGACAGAATGGACGTGGTGTGCTGTTTCGCTGCTCCTGCTGGGCTGGTGTGGCGTTCTTTTCTTCCTCCCCCCGCCCGGCTGCCTGGCTGTGCGGGCGGGGGGTTTCCTGGTCTGTCCCCTGGCCTGCCGGGCTTGCTGGGGGTCCTGTCGGTGATGGCCGGTGAGCTGCCTGGCCTGCGGGCTCTTTGCGGCTGGTGCGCCTCCCGGGTGCTTCCGGGTCGCGTACACGTCTTCCTTAGGCTGGGCTGGTTGGGAGACGTGCCGCGTTTGCTGTGTGCCGTGCCTTCCCGCTGTTGGGGTGGGGGCCTTGCTGCTGGTGGTGTCCGGCCCCTGCCCCGGGTGAGTCCTGCATAGCGTTTTTTTTTCTTCCACATTAGTGGCAAATGGATGGCAGCGTGGAACCATGAAAGACATGACACAAAGTTCTGGGAGTCATTTCTACGCACCCAGCATCAAGAACCTGCATTTACGAAAATGTGCTCGTTGTTGGGGGCTGTTTCAGGATGCCCGCAAGTTGATTTTGGAGTAGCGCGGCTCCTGGCTCCTCCTTCGGCCCAATGTTGGGTGCTGGGTGTCCGAGTCCCACCACAGCTGCTGGGTGTCACGCCTACGGCGGTGGACCGCTACTTCTGGCTGCTGCCTCTGGGTGCTGCGAGGGTTGGTTGCTTCCTGCCTTTTCACCGTGTCTGCCACACTTTGTGCTGGCCCCGGTGTGTGGTGGAGTTCCGTTCCCGGGGTGCACGTGAGGGTCTCTGTTCGTGTGTGCACTGAGAATGCTGTGAGGTCCCGTTCTTTTGTAGGGCGACAGGGCTGCTTCACTTCTCGTTCTTGGAGCGTGAGGCTGTCTTCCTCTGTGATTGCTGATATACGGCGGTTCTTCTTGTTTTTCTGTCGTTCCTGGGAGTGGGTGTAGCCTACCGGCTAGTGCGGTCGCCCGCGCGGCTGGGGTACGTGGTTCGAGTCTCAGCTACGGCGCTCTGTCTCCGGTGATTCTGGACGCTTCACTTATTCTCCCCATGCCTGCCACCAGTGGTCCTTGATTGCTGTTGCTGGCCTTCTGCTGCGGGGCTCCTGTGCCTCCTGGTGGTGGTTTTTTTGTGCCTCCTGCGTGTGGGGCGTGCGTTCTGCCGCTGCCTCTTGGCTGTTGGCTGCTGGCCGTCTTTTTGGACGCTTCCTGCTCGTCCCGCGCTGCTGGCTGCTCCTTTCTCCCCTTTGCTCCTCTCACTTGCTTCCCGGCCCCCTCTCGCCTGCTGGGCTGGGGGGGTGCCGGGTGCCCGGTGGTGTGTGGCTCGGTCCTGGTTCCTGGCAGGCCATGTTGGGCGGCGGTGACTCATGGGGTTGCCGGGGTTTGTTCCTGGGGCCTCCTGCTTGCGCTGCATCTATTCTGCCGCTGCGCTGCATCCCCGCTTCAGCCCTCGTTTGTTGGTCTGCGGGGCTGGGGTTCTTGCCTGTTTGGGCTGTTCCTCGTCCTTGGGTCCTGCCCTCCTGGGTGTTCCGGGTGGCTGGGCTGGCGTGCTGGGGTGTGCAGTGCTGCCGGTGTTTTGGTTCATCGTGTGTGCTGTCTTTTTGGGCTTGTCTCCCCTGCGGGGGCCTGGTCACCGGCCTGGCTCTCTGCTTCGGCGGCCTCCTGCTCCCGGGCTGCTTTCGGGCGGCCGGGGCTGGTGCCGCAACTCCGCTGCCACTTGCAGCGGGACTGTGCCTGCTTGTCCGCTCTGCACTTTTTCCCTCCTGGGCTCCTGTATTGTGCTCCGCTGGGTGCCTGTGGGCTTTGTGGCTCGTCGCCGCATTGCCTCTGTGGTGCGTGGCCTCCCTGGGTGGTGTGGCTGGGGTTCGTGGTCCTCTCTTGGCCGTGGGCTCGCTTGTGCTTGCCCTCTCTTGGGTTCCTGGTCCTGACCGGGGTCTGCCTGCTTTTCTGATGTTCCTGCGCAGTCCTGCTCCTCGGGGTGTTGTTGGTGCAGGTGCTGTGGTCTGGCCTTGAGTGAGCTGGGTCCCTGGGTCGGCTCTCCCTTCCCGGGGGTCCTTGCCTGTGCTGCAGGATCTGTTCCTCTGCTGGCGTCCGGTTCGGCTGGGTTGTGTGCCCTGCTTGGCTGTGCCTTGGGTTCTCTTCTTTCTTCCGGTCCCCGTTGGGCAGTTCGGCTCTCTTTTGGGTGCCTCCGCTTCCTGGCTTCTGCGGCCTCTCTTTGGGGTTGCTCCTTCTGTCCGTTGGAGTGCAGTGTCCCCTTCCTTTCTGGGGTCTGGCCTCCCTGGGGTTCATGGGTTGGCGTTTGCTGGAGGCTTATTTCCCTGTTGCTGCCTCCTTTGCAGCTGTTGTGTTCTCCTTGCACCTGTCTGGAGCTTCCGGTGTGTGTTCCGGGCCCTCCTGTGTGCTTGGGTTGCTTTGTGGGGAGATGGCTGTGTGCTGTCTTCTGCTTCTTGCCTCTTCCGCGCTGGGTGCTGTTGTCTTTGGTTGCTCCTGGCTATGGCGCTGGCTGTTCCTGGCTTCTGGGGTTTCCTTGGTGTGGCCTTGTGTTCCCCTGCTTCTGCGGCACTCCTGCTCTGTTTCCTGGGCTTGCCTTTGGCTTCTTTCGGTGGGTCCTGGTCGCCCCTCCTGATTCTGCCGGCGAGCCTGCTCTCGCCTGGTCTCTGTGGTTCCGCTTGGTCGGGCCTGGTTTGTTCCTGGTTGGGGGTGCCTGTGGATGTCGGCTTCTCGGACTGGTGGGGTTGGGCCCTGCTCTCCCTTTCCTTTGCGTCCCCCCGGGTGTGTTTCCGGTGGTGGTTCGCGTTCTGGGTCCCTGGGGTTTGTGCATCTGCTGGTTGGGCCTGGCTCTCTTTCGCTGCTGCTGTGTCCTTGGCTTGGCGCCTGTTTTTTTCCCCTCTTTTGGTCTGCTGGGGTTTTCCGGCTTCTGCTGGTTTTGGGTGTCTGTTGGTCGCCCTTTTTTTCGGACTTGCGTCCTTGCCTGGGCTCTCTTTGTGGGTCCTGGCGGGGCGCTCTCTTGGTTTCTGGCCGTGTCCTGGTGGGTCCTTCTGGGCCTGCTCCTGCCGGCGGTTCTCTTCACGGGCTTGGTTCGCCTCTGGTTCCCTTGTCCGGTCCTGTGTGGGGTCCTGGTGTTGGGTGCTTCTGGGTTGCCGTGTCCTGGGTTGCTTCCTGTGCTCCTGGTCTGCCGGCTTCCTGCTGGTTCGGCGTGGCCTCTGGCTGGGCCTCCTTGTCTTGCTGGGCTCCGGGGTGTGTTTTACTGGGCATTCCTGGTTCTCCCTGGTTCCGGTGTCCTGGCTCGCTCCTGTTTTTCCCTTGCTTCCCCGGGCTCTGTTCCCGGTGTATCTGTTTTGGTGCCCCCCCTCTTTGGTTGGGGTGCGGTTCTGTGGGATTCCTCTTCCCTGTGGGGTCCTCCCTCCTGGCTGCAGGTTGTCCGGGTTCTGCTGCTGCTTGGCCCTCTGCCTTCCTTGCTTCCTCCGGTTTCCGTTTTGGCGGTTTCCTGTGTTTGTTTTTTCTTCCGGCCTTCTGTTTGGTCCGGCGGTGGTGTGCTGGGGGTCTCTGTCGGCCTCCCTGCCTTTTCCTTTGCCCTGGGCTCTGCGTGAGCTCCTTCCAGGGGCTGGTTGGGCCTGTGGGTCCTCCTGCCTCGGTGGGTTGCTTGGCTCCGGTCCTGGCTTCCTGGTTCCTTGGGCGATTGTTGCCCTGGTTTTTGCTGTCTCTTGGCTCCTCTTCGGCGTTGGCTGGGGTCGGGCCTGGTGGGTTTCTGGTCTGGGTGCTGTGCGCCCTGGGGCCTTTTCCGTTGCTCCGGCCCTTGCTGAGTGCTTGGCCTGGGTGTTGGGTGCCTGTGCGGTCCTCCGCCTTGTTGGCTTCTGTTGTTGTCTACCCTCTGTGTTGCAGTTCCTGTTCGGTTCCGGGTTACCTCCTCTGCTCCGCCTGTTCTGGGTTTTTTGGCCGCCCTGTTCGGTTGGCGGTCTTCTTCCCTGTGGGGCTTTTGGCTTCCTGGAGTTTCGGGTCTTTGTCTCCTTCCCTGTCCTTTTCGGTTTGGTTGGGGTCTGGCTCCTGTTCTGCTCCCGGGCTCTTGCTGCGGCTCCTCCCTCTGGGCTGGGTGCTTGGTGGTTGTCGTTTGGTGGCCCTGGTGGTGCTGGTTTTCCTTCCCGGTCCTGGCCTCCTCTGCGGGGTTTCGTTGGCTTCCCCTCTGTGCTCTCTGGGGGCCGGGTCTTTCGGTTTGGTGGGGTGGGCCGGTTTCTGGCCTGTGCCTTCCTCCTTCCTTGTTGGTCTGGGTGCTTGGGCCTGCGCCCTGTTGCCTGGGCTGGGCTTCTTTCTTTGTCCTTCTCCGGGCGGTCGAGGTTTGCTCGGTGTCTATGCGGCTGCCGGGTCCTGTGTGCCTTCCTGGGGTTCTGGGCTGCGCGGGCTTGTCCGGTGGGTCCCTTGGCCGTGTCCTTTTGGCCTGGTTGCCCTGTTTCTCTGGTTGGCGGCCTCCTTTTTGTGGCTCTGGCCTTCTGTTTTTTTCTTGGTTGTCTCCGGTCCTTGTTTGACCCTGCTGTCCTCTTCTGGGTTGCTGGCCGATTGCTTCCTGCAGTCCCCCCTTCCCTCCTTCTCGGTGCTCTCTTGGGTTGCTGCGTTTGGTGTGGTTTCCTGGGTGCGCTTGTGTGTTCGGAAGGCCGGTTTTCTGCTTTGGTATTCTCCAATATGCTAATGAATGGGACGAGGACATAAGGGACCTGGGGGTAATGCTCTATTACTTACCGGTAATCTTCATTACTCCGGGTCCCGTTGTCCTCGTCCCATTCATACGCCCCTCCCTCCCTCCCGTGCGGCCGGCCTTCCTGTCTGGGCTTGGTTGTACAGACGGGATGCTGGGTAAGTACTGCTTATGTACTCCCGGTGGGACGGGCAGTATTAGGGTCCCAGCATGCCTCTGCTCTTTTTTTCTGTCGGGAGATGGTTATCTCCAATATGTTAATGAATGGGACGACGACAACGGGACCCGGAGTAATGAAGATTACCGGTAAGTAATAGAGCATTAGTGAATAGGCTTAGTAGTCCCTCCTTGGTACCGCCTTGTCTGCATTTGTAACCTCCCATAACGGCTGGACCTTTTACTTGTGTTGTTACACGGTCTGCTTTATCTAGTCGGTGAGCACCATTTTCTTTAATAATCTCCCATAACGACTGGACCTTTTACTTGTGTTGTTACATGGTCTGCTTTATCTAGTCGGTGAGCACCATTTTCTTTAATAATCTTCCCTATTCCACCCACGACATCGCAGCACACCTCCACCTTAATATATTCTTATTAGTCATGTATTTTTTAATTTCCAGCGCGGTCCACTTTAACTATGGCGGCCGCGCTTATTTATTTATTTAATTTACAGCGCGGTCCACTTTCACTTTAGCGGACACGCTTCTTTATTTAATTTACAGCGTGGGCCGCTTTCACTATAGCGGCAGCGCTTATTTATTTATTTAATTTACAGCGCGCCCGCTTTCCCTTTAGCTGCCATGCTACAAAAGCTTTATTCATTTATTTATTTTTACACTTTGTGTAAAAGCACCCCATACGCGCTTTCATTTTAATGTTGGCCGCGCCCCTTTCTTTAGACGCTGCTCACTGTAACATGAATACGGCGAGCAGCGTCTAAAGAAAGGGGTGCGGCAACCATTAAAGTGGTCTCGCATTTGCGAGAGTTTGAGCTATTAGCATTATAAATGACAATGCCTTTTATATATGTGTTGCTTTCAAAAACACATAAATAAAAGGCATTATCATTTACAATGCCAATAGCTTAAAATGTCGCAATTGCCAGCCCCATTGCATTGAAAATGCGTGTTATCTCGCTCTCTCTCTGGATCACCCCTCCAATATCCTTACCCCCATATGGACCACTCCCCAAAAATGTTTTCAGTAAAATGCAATGCCCTTCATTTTTCTCCCAATAGTCATGGGTGCTAAGAAGTGGGGGGACTAACCTAGTTAGGCAGTATGCAAGGGACATCATGGCGCGCGACATCACAGCGCGCAACATCACGGAGCATGACATCACAGCGCACAACATCACACATGGCATCACAGGAATTGACATCATAGAAAGTGGCATCACAAGGCACGACTTTACAGGAAGTGGCATCACAAGAAGTGACATCAGATCTAAAGCCCTCACATATATGTTTAGCAGGTCTATCATGTGTATGTTTAAGCGCATCGCGAGGGTAATAGCACGTTGTTGCTTGTTGCAGATGGAAAGCAGACAACGTGCAGGCGCTGCTGAAAGTGTCCCGGTGTTTGCAAATTACACCGGTACGAGTTCAGCACATTATTCAGTGGGGCCCAAATTCTTGGCAGTGTGGACGGCGTTCACCCTGTGAAAAAAGTGGGTGGATGCCGTCCACCCGCGTGTACCCCCGACTCGTGCCCTGTCTGCCACCCACCACAGAGTCTTCATCTGTCTACCACATTAGCCTTTCTCTACTGCTGTCAACAGCATCAAGAAATTGTGCAAGTAGTGCAGCACCTGCCCAGTCTCGAACAACACTTGCCTCACCACCCACTCCACAAATGTGCTGAATTTCTTGAACACTCTGCAGGCCACCAAACACCCCTTTGGCATCATTTTGTCAACATAATATTGTCCTTGAAATTGAATGCCCAGCATTTGAAAGTCATTGAGTGAGCTGGTCATAATCTAAATGCTGACTTTATATCATCCCGGTTTCCGGCGGCAGGGTAGGTCGTATACGAAGCGCTCCTCGAACGCTGGACCCAAATTGGTGTCCTTTATGACCGCCGGATACTGTTGCAGTCCTAACTAGACAACAGTATAGGTTATTCACCTGAGAACGTGGTATGTAGTTTTCACTTACCACACTGTGTAGATAGCGTTTACAATTGGTCCTGAAGAAGTGCCTAGATCCCCCTGACAAACAGGGCACGAAACATGTTGACCGACCGAGAGTAGGGCACATACAGCTAGATACCTTGCCTCTAGTTCACCGCCACTCTCTATATTTTTAATTAGGCAGTTTACCTTCCTGAATAAATTACTGTTAGGACTAACTGACCTATTTTAACCCACTTCCCTCCCACATCTACACCTACTAGGCCCCTCACCCCCACTGCACCCAACGGCAGGAACAAAGATCCCCGCCAAAGAGCCCCGTACTGGGTGCCCGTCAGGTATTGCAGCGCCGACCTGACGAGGGGCAGGCTCATATGATGAAGCATGACACCTAGCTTGCTAGGTGTGTGAGAGCCCTAGTTCCGAAAAGGGGATCTACCCCTTTACCCTCAGAGTGAGGCCACCATCACCCCCACCTCTAGTATCTCCCTGTTCTTTCACTTGGACTCAGAGGAACTCCATATCTTTCGTGCGTAATTTATATCAGCCTTCCCATTTTTGCGTCCGTGCCACACTTTCTTACCAGTTAAATCATCAAGTATATTCTGGCATTCTGGACTGAGCAGTCACTCTGCTCTATGAGATAGTTTATAGATGTACCTTCCGGCCATGAGAGATGATGAATGAAATTAAATTCATCTCCCGTTTTCTTCAGTACTATACCTAGAGGCGAGACTATCAGTTCTGGGATTGGTGGCTCTTGATACTGGCCTGCAGTACTACCTCACTCCACCTCTCTCTGTAATTTCTCTGTAATTAATTGTACTTTGTCTTAGTCGGATCTCAGATTGTCTGCACTTCTGCCTTTCTTTGGTCCCTTTTAGCAGGGCCGGTTCTACGGTGGTGCGACTGGTGCCACCGCACCGGGTGCTGACCAGCAGCGGCTCTTCGGCTAAGGTGGAGGAGCATCGGCCCACTGCTTTGAAAAAGTGAAAGAAAGGAAACATAAAATGATAATATATCGAGGTTATTATCATTTTATGTTTTCCTGCTGCGGCAGGTTTACGGGTGGGGTGGGGCTGCTCCGATTACAGAGGAGCAGGGGGAAAAGTGGTTTGCCCACTCCATGTGCGCATGAATGTTTGGCCGGCCCCATCGGGCCGGTTAAACATTCATGCGCACTTTGCATGTTCTCCACGCAGGCTGTATTACAGCTTGCGTGGAGAACATGCCCAGGCTCCCATTCCCTGGCTGAGCGCTGAACCATGGTGCTCAGACCAATCACAAAGATGCATGCAGCATTGTGATTGGCTCAGGGGAACCTGGGTGCTTCCTGTTCCAGCCCCAGGTAAGAGACGGTGACGGAGAGATGGAGGAGAGATGCGGCGATATGGTAAGTGTTTTTTATTCTTTTTTAAACCCCCTTAACCCCCCACCCCTGATCTGTGCTGGCCGCCACTGGTGCTGACTTCAGGGGGCACCGAGTTTGCAAGTTTGTTTTGGTTTTAAAATCACCTGCTAGCGTTCCTTGCCTCCAGCCATTTCAAGACAACAATAAAAATGTCAAGATAACTCCGGTGATTAATGTCCTTCCTGGAGAGAGATCGGAGTTTTGTCTAGTTAAGGTTTTGACTAATCATAAAATAGCATAGAGGGTTAAAATGCCTACCTGCAATGAACCTGTACCCTGCAGATCACAAAGTGAATATAATGTAAATAGGTCAGTGGGTTACTGCTTTTCGAAGAGACATCCTTTTATTATTTGCAGTTTATAAGTTAAAATACTAATATAGAACAGTGAATTATTAACTTTCATCAAAGAACTGCATGCACACTGGAAAGTATAGATTAGAGCATAGATTAATGTTGCAAAAAGGGTTAATTTGACCAGGCGTTCCAACTGGTTGCGGTCAACAGATGGGCACACGGGGCCCATGATGACCCGAATTTCCGTACAGATTGGTGGCTTATGGGACAGGGGGGATACAACCGGGCACTATACACAGATCCTAGGAAGTTGAACCTCACGGGGACCAATGCGCGCACAATCGACACGTGGCATAGGGTAAATAGGAAACTGGGCTGGCATAATAAACTCACGCGAGCTACACCACTCTGGGAACCAGATTTCTTGGGTCACCTCAACACCTGCCCCGGGTTTGATAAATGGGACCTTATTGGCATCTCAACGGTGGGGGACATGTGGTCTTCGGGGAGACTGGCCACCTTCGCAGACCTTCAGCAGAAATACCAACTAGCACAGACCAAAACATTTCAATATCTACAGATTAGTCACGCAATCAGGGCGGTGCTGCCCAGGGATGACTCACTGCCTGAGGCCTCTCCATTGGAGGATAGGCTATTACTTGATCCCATGAACAAAAAAGCCATATCCCTCACGTATAAAAAGTTAATAAATAACCGCCCGGACCCCTTGGTACGTCTGCGGCAATATTGGGAGACGGACCTGGGCGAACTAGAATATGATGACTGGCGAGATGCACTGGCCTCTCCCCGAGAAGTGGCTATCCCCTTGAGACTACGCCTGGTCCAATTGAAGATCCTGCACCGCGTTTACCTAGACGCGGGGGTCTTAGTTAAAATGGGTAGACGGGTCGACCCTCTGTGTCTTAGACAATGTCACCAAAGGGAACCTTTTTCCACATCATCTGGGACTGCCCAGCTGCGCGAGCATACTGGGACGATGTCACTAAACAAATGGAAAGGGCGGGGGGTAAGACTTTGAAGGCCTCCCCACAACTTTGTCTCTTAAACGTATGGGACGCCACTGATCTTACACAAACTGAGAAAACATGGGCCTCATTGGGATGGGCCATTGCAAAACATAACATCGCACAGAAATGGGGGGTGGGGGTAATCCATAGCGTCCGTGACTGGGCAGTTGATATGGATAGAGCAATGGTAGCCAAAAAAGACGTCTTCAAATACAAGGGATGCCCCAGAAAATGGGATCATAAGTGGGGCGGGTGGAACAGATACAGGGGGGACATATGTCTGTCTCCGACAATTGAATTACGGCGTGAACGACTTAAACTTGTCGATGTGTCTGATACTGACAATGTGATTTTAAATGGAGATATGTAATGTGATTGATTGAATGCCGGCCAACCCATGACATCTGTATGTGTACTATGACCCTGATGCACTGCTGTATTGATGTTTTACGTTCTCTTTCTTTTTGCTCAATAAAAAAGTGTAAAAAAAAAAAAGGGTTAATTTGGGTAGAAATTGATTCTTATTATTAAAGAGAACCCCCAACTATGGTATTTCATTTTCAAATCCGAGTTTGAGCTTCTCCAGACCAAGCACTCAAACTATACAGCCTACCAGTATCGAAAACATGTCACTCCTACACCTTATAGTCTTCTAGCTTATTTAACATTTCCTATACACTGATTTACACACTTATGATAGATTGTCTATGTGTAATGTGTGTGTGATGCACAGTGCTCTGACACCCCACACTGGTATGAGTGACGCTATATAACTAATTAAATGCATCTGAAAGAGAGTGGTTATGGACGCTTAAGGGGCACTGTTAAGGTGGTGGTTGGGAAGGAATCCATGGTGGAAGTGGTCACCACCTCCACCATGGATGGTGGGCACCAACAAACATTGTTGCACTAGGTGCCACCAGCGCTAAAGTCGGCCCTGCCTTTTAAAGTAACATAAATCCCAGATTAGGCTCTTCCCACAGAAAAATGCCTGCCGCCCTTTTATCATACCAAAGCCACACAAGCCTCTTAAAACTTATGCTGGATGATCTAACCATATCCATGTACTTTCACAAAGTCACCCTGTTCTCTGGGAACTTTTCACATATACCTGCGAATTTGGTGTAAGGCCTCCGTCCATGTATTTATGTTAACTGGGACCCTCAGAGTTTGACCAGCTCTTTCTCTCTCCTGCCTTAGAGCCTTCTTTGCTCCTGGTCCTCCTGTCTAATTGTTTAAAAATGTCAGCATATTCAATCGGCAATACATTTTGTTTGCACATTTGGTGTTCAGCAAAAGATGACCTCCCGAAGGGTCTGATACCACATGTGAGGTAATTTTGTTGTTTTTCCAGTCTCCCCAGTCACTTTGTCTTTACCCCCAACCTTCTGTCCTGTCTTTTCTCCTTCAGCCGTTGTGTTCTCCCCGATGGCGTCCATGTCAATCGCTACCTCTGTACTGTATTCTCACTCTCTTGTACCAGCATCACTTTCCTCTACCCCGTGGATGCTTGTGTGGGTAGGCCTAGTGCTCTTGACAGGAAATGGCCCAAAACGTATTGTGGAGGCATCAAAAATGATCAATCACAAAACAACCTGGTTTTGCTAGGGGGTCACCTGCATTTTTGGCCCCGGGCTCGGCAGCCATGTAGGGAACTAGACACCCGGGGGAGTCCAAGGATGTGTGACTTGTATGAATCTCCCAATGTTTTCTTACCCAGAATCCCCTGTAAACCTCAACTTTCGCTAAAAAATCACATTCTTCTCACATTTCTGGGGGGAATTGCTGTGCTGGCACACATTTCCTACCACCCAGCGTTCCCCTTGTTCTCCCGAGTAAAATGATACCTCACTGATGCCAGGGAGGGGCAGAAAGACTGGGGCTGTTTTTTGGGGGATGGGGCATTGGCATTGCCGATTATGGGCAGCCTACACCTCTCTTTTATAAAAAAAAATCCTTTGTGTCTAGTGTGCTTTCTGACCCCCCGGAGGCAGATGGGGATAATAACCGCCATCTGCCCCCTCAAGGAGGGCAGAAAGACTGTCCCTTTTTCGTTTGGGGGCATTTGCATGCCAATTCTGGGCAGCCCCCACCCCTGTTTTAGCTAGAAAAAAAATCCCTGGCCTCTAGTGTGCTTTCTGCCCCTCCGGGGGGCAGATTGGGGGCTATAGCCCCCATCTGTGCCCCAGGGGAGCAGAAAGACTGTGCCAATATTTCGGAGGGGTGGGGGCATTATAATGCCCCTTTAGGGTAGCCCTCACCCCTCAAAGTGCGCATAAAAATAATTCCTGGTGTCTAGTGTGCTTTCTGCCCCCCCGGTGGGGCAGATTGGGGGCCACTGCCCCCATATGCGCCCCGGGGGGCAGAAAGACTGTGCCAATATTTTAGTGGGGTGGGGGCATTATAATGCCCATTCAGGGCAGCCCCCACCCCTAAATGTGCGCAAAAAAAATCCCTGGTGTCTAGTGTGCTCTCGGCCCCCCTGGGGGGGACAGATTGGGGGCTACTGCCCCCGTTTGTGCCTTGGGGGGCAGAAAGACTATGCCAATTTTTTAGAGAGGTGGTGGCATTATAATGCTCATTTAGGGCAGCCACCACCCCTAAATGTGCGCATAAAACAAATCCCTGGTGTCTAGTGAGCTTTCTGCCCCCCCACCCCTCCGGGCAGAGATTGGGGGTTACTGTCCCATCTGTCCCCCGGGGGGGGGGGGGCAGAAAAACTGAAATGTTCCTAAATTTAATGGGGGGAGCAAATGCCTTTGCCCAAGGGACTGCTCCCCCACTCCCTGGTGTCTAGTGGGTGGATCCCTGCTTGGGGATCGCCTCCCAAGCAGGGATCCACTAGGGAAGGGTACCATTGGACAGGGGAAATTCTCCCCTTTTCAATGATACCTCTCCAGTTTGACTACGTGCTCGGAAGCTGAGATAGCCCCCTGAGCACGTAGGCAATGAAACTGAAATGAGCCAATCAGTTCATTTCAGTTTCGGTTTCAGTGTAATGACGTTGGCGCGCCATTCGCGCCGATCATCACTACACTGAAACAAAAATAATGCCTCAGGCAGCTGGGAAAGCTCTTCCCCAGCTCCCGAGGCTCAAAGAAAACAAGCATTGGCATAGCCAATAGGTCTCGCCTTTGGGACTGTTGTATTCCGCTTTAGGGGTCCGTATATAGGTTTTCCTGAATCATGTCCTTATATAGGCACAATTCGTCTTGCTCTTATATAGGCATAGAATCCCTGTCCTTATTTAGGCATTAACCGTGCACTCCAAATACAGGCATGGTCACCGACATCCGTCCACACTAACGTCACAACGAGTTCTTAGAAACCAGACTCTCAAGCTTCGGGAGTTCCCTAGCACAGGACTATTGATTTCTCCAAGAACTCATCTATTATGTATGAACCGTTATACCTTAAGGGTTCATTCCTGACGTCTTCCTCTGTCCGACTTCACGTCAATACTAACATTCCACGACACCTACCAGGTATAAATATACCTTCCTTGCCCAAGCAAGTTAGAGGAGACCTCGACTTCAGAGGAGCCCGTATCCCGGCCTGACGCACTGAGAAGACGCTGTCATTCCTGCACACAGACGAATCCAGCTTCCAGTGTTCTGACTCCCTTCGCGGGGTGTTAGAGTTCCAAGATCCGGCAGGAGATTCCCACCTCTCTCATTCTCAAGGTATGGAGCTGACTAGAACCTAGAGGGACTCTTGGCATACTAGACTTAACATACTCTTAGTCTACCATACTAGAGAATACTCCACCTACTTCTACCTTTCCCTACACCTAGACTAGGTTAGGTACATTGGGGTAGAACTAGCTTAGAGACGCATCGTATGAGTACTCGCATTCTTAGCTCATGTTATTTATGTACGTGAATATATGCTAAAAGATAATGCTAGCGCAGTATTATTTATTTCTACTGCTTACGCTGTACATTATTTATCTTGCATACTGTCTTGTGATCATAACAGCACATATCTCTTACACGAGAAACAAGACTGTTCAATAAATCCCTTTTTTTGAAACGCCCGTCTTTCCTTTCTGTGTAACTCTGTAGAAACTAAGCATGCACGATTGAATGAGTGAAACTGTTATCTATTGTTTCCACGATTCTGAGACATGTTCCGCTTCTAAAGTGAAACAAAGTTGTCATGTTTTTCGGTTGCCAGAAACTACTCCCTTCTTGTTCTCAAGGAGTTTCTAGTGGCCTCTGAGCTAACTGGCACAGGTAATTAAGTTTAATATAATCGATAGGGACATACCGACCTTAGTCCTATGTCAAACCTATAGGTTATATTATTCCAATGCGCAGAGCCTATTAGGGAAATAGGAACTACACTACATGGCGCCCAACGGTTTGGTAAGGCAGTAATTTAACGCTAGATACTGAGTAACTCATTCGTGCTTTTCTCAGAGACCCCTACTCACATACTCCATTAGACGTCCGGAGTGGGTAGGACTAAATATCCACCATAACAAAATAGGGAAGCACCCTATATATTAGTTGTTTGGTTTGTTCAACGTTGAAGGATACAGTGTTCCAAAATATTGTGCACCTTATCTTTTGTTTCCTTGAAACTTGTTCTACATTTTTCAAAAAACAAAATGTCCATAAACGGGGACAATAACTCCGGAAACGGTGGAGCTGCGGCTGACCCAGTCGTACCAGCTTTTAACATTACAGGTTTAAATGAACCTGAGGAGGGTGTTATAGACATCCATCCAAACTTAAGAAGAGCCATCACTCTAAAACTTATAAAACACGGCCTACCACCAAGAGGCGGTAGAGCAGTTTTCGTGATAGAGGCAAACGAATCCTTCCAGACAGAGGTATTCTTTTCATGGGTCATATTTCCTGAATCAAATTCAGTAACAAAACTGTTTCACTTCTACAAAGAAGATGAACCACCAGAGGAATATATTCCTTTTGAGGATATTGAAATTCCACTAACATACCAGGAGCATCAGCTCTGGTTTAAAGGCGCCCTAAAACATCACAAAAACATTACCAGGCTCGGTCCACTAGGTAGACCAGGAGCAACATGGCCGATTCTAGCCGGCTACACACCTCATCCTGACATCGAAATAATGTCAGACGAGGAATTACTTACTCAACTTACAGAGTTAATAAAAATCTACAGACAATTAGTCCAATATGTCATGCGGACTTTCACAGTCCAACCACCATTGACACTTCCAAATCAAACTCCTCAACCGGGGAATACACTAAAAATTACACCACAGACTCTATACGCAGTCATGGGAAAAATGCCCACAAAACGTGAGCAAATTCCATTTTGGATAGCTCAAAAAATTACTCAAATCGAAGCAATATTTCCAAATACTAGCCTGTATGAGAAACACAGAATCCTAACTATCAGTTTACCGATGGAGATCACACCACAACTGGAAGACTGCACCACTTGGGGATCAGTCTTTGCTGCCATCTATACTAAAACACATGGTGTTCCGTCTATTGCGGTAATACCAGATGTCCTGAAACAAATTCAAAACGAATACGGGGCAGAGCCTGCTCTAAATTTAGGTATGAAATTACTGAAAAATTTCGACCAGGTCTCAACAATAATATTATCTAATATTAAAGGGGAGGCAGCAGCAGTGGCGATCCGCCAACGATTAAGGAATTTGATGTTACAGAACATCAAACTGAGCTACCCAGAATAATAGAACAATCTTATGCAGAATTAGGCAGAGATAGTTTGGGTGGAAGACCAGTGAAGCCAAAACTATCTGAAAGTCCTGAGAAGGACTCTATTGAACAAACTCCTACATCTTCTAAAAAGAAGTGGGAAACTAATAAAAATAATTCAAACGAGAAACGTTCTCAATCCCGAGGTAGGTCTCCTCAAAAGGAGCCCTCTGAAAGGAGGTATAACCTCAGGAATAGGGATAATTTGAAAAAGCCTGACAGGTATCAAGATACTGATACACGTTCCTCTCGTACCTTTCAGATCTCGTCACAGACAACGGAAAGAAGAGGACGGTCAGAACATAGAGAAGAACGTGTGAAATCGAAAGACGACAAACACGTTCCGAAAAATAAATCAAAACCTCAATTCTCAAAGAAGAAGGTAGCAGGTCTGAAGGTCAGACATGCCGAGCGATACTGAGAACACAACTCAAGAACGGAGAATGGGCTCAGACAATGCTGGACAGTGCAGCAGAAGTCACAATAGCTCGCCAGAACCTGAAGGAACTTCTGGAGATAGTGGACTTGAATGAGTACATTACAGTTGAGACTGTAGACACCAGGGTTAGTACTCCACAAAAGTTATATGAAATAACACTCCGGATGGAGGGAGACATACCTAGACAGGTGAAAGCACTTTTTGGGAAAAACTTTCAAGGGGCTATGACATACTTCTAGCAGAAAAAGACTGGCCACCACAATTTGTCAGGGAGTGCCCACATGGCGAGGACATTATTATGCCTGCCTTCTCCAACCATATTCCAATTCACCTAAAATATACTTATGCCAGGAAATGGGCAGTTGCCCAGGCCCCAGCATTATACAAAAATCATGTAGGATGGGATGAGGATTCACCTCACCATAAAATACATCTGAAAAATGAACCTACTGCACAAAGGCAGTACCCAATAAAGCAAGAAGCTAAAAAACAGGTCAGGGAGATCTTAGATCAACTTGAATACCAGGGGGTGATTGAAACATGCACCTCTTCAATGAACAATCCTTTGTTTCCTGTCTCCAAACCAGACAATACCTATCGTCTAGTTTTGGATTACAGACACTTAAATACTTGTTCTAAAACATTTGCAGTGCAAAATGCACATAGTACAGCATTAATGAATAACATTGTGCGTAAAAAATACAAAACCACATTGGATATCTCAAATGGTTTCTTTTGTCAAAACATAGCACCTGGAAGCAGGTACTTAACAGCTTTCTCAATAATGGGGACCCAGCGTCAATTTTGTCGACTCCCACAAGGGTTCAAGAACAGCCCGGGGTTATTCTCAGCGAGAGTAACGGAGTTACTACAAATTTATGATAATGAGGCATTGTCATATGTCGATGACATCTATCTGACAGACGATGACCTGGACAAACACTTGAACAGGGTGAGCACCATTATACTGGGCTTCGCCTCTGAGGGCTACAAATTCAACTTCAAAAAGTCCAGAATTGCCCATCTCAATGTCCTGTTTCTAGGATATGAGCTTTCAAGTGAAGGCAAGAGCTTGGCAGCTAACTTTTTAGAAAGGTGTGCGCTGCTCCAACCTCCAAAGACGCTGAAAAATTTACAATCCATCCTGGGTTTCCTAAATTTTGGAAGAACTTACATTCTAAATTACGCAGAAAGGGTTAAACCTCTCTACGCACTAATCAAACCTGATTTTTCAATCAAAAACTGGACACAAGTACACACAGAAATCTTGCGTTCACTCCAAGCTAACATGTTAGCAGCAAATCACTTACAAACACGCGTAAGTCAACGCAACTTAGTGATCCGAATAATTTCGGGTCAATGCGGATTCACCTACTTAACATTTAATGAGGGTGAAAAAGTACCAATTGCATACAAATCACACTTGTATACACAAGCAGAAATGCGCTTCACTTCAACAGAAAAAATTCTGACAGCAGTTCAAACCGCTGTAGCAAAAGAAAGAGCTCTAGCCCAAGGGAAACGCATTATTGTCGTAACCCCAGTACCGGCCTTAGAGGCGGTAACAAAAGCAAGCATTCCAAATGCTAAAGCATTACATCCTAGATGGATACAATGGGTTAATTCTCTTGCTGCAACAGATGTTGAATATGTTTTTGATCCCGATCTAAAAACACAAGCGTTCCTGCAATATGAACATGAATGTCCTCTGCCTACTGAGATTCTGCCTCTCGATCAGTATGAATTCATAATTTACACTGACGGATCCGCACAACCCGCAACAGGGAGTAAGCAAGCTTACAGTGCAGCGTGTGCAATCGTTAAAGGTCGCATGCGCGATGGCAAATTCAGACCTATGGTCACAAAAACCCAGTCTCTAGGAGATTGCACAGCTCAGCGAGCTGAACTACAAGCATTCAAACTGGCACTTGAAAGTACAGATCGAGAATTCCCCACACTAATAGTGTGCGATTCTTTCTACTGTGTGCAGTCGTATAATGAATATATACAAACTTGGCTTGAAAACGGGTTCAAAGATGCAAAAGGTGGCACAATAAAGCATAAAACGCTTTGGGAACAAGTAGTTCAGTTAAAAGCGAACTACCAAAGGCTCACGTGATCCATACACTGAGTCATCAACGTGATGGCGTTCACGTTGCAGGGAATTCATTGGCTGACGAAGCCGCAAAGGGGCTGTTCAGACGGCTTCCGTAGCTGCGATCACTCGTTCAAAAACGAAAATAGACAGTGAGATAATGTTGGCTGTCAATGCTACGAGCAAAGGCAGTGGTGCAGCGTTACCAAAAAGTTTCCACTCAAGTACTCTTATGTAATTGATGCGAACAACGTTCCTTTTGCTCGAATCCCTGGAGTGGGGGATAGAGTAATTCCAAACATGGAACGTAGAGCAGCTTTGATTTATGAAACACATTTGGGGGAGGGTCTGTCACATCAAGGGATCTCTAAAACAATATTGACATTAAAAGAGATGTACTGGTGGCCTGGGATGAATACAGAAATACACATATTCATCAACAACTGCTTAGACTGTAAATTACATCGAGAAAGCCACCAGACACCATGCTACGAATGTAGCTGCCCAGTACAGACACCATTGTTAGACAGCATTAGACTATCTATGCACAGGCGTCCTCATGGACAAGTGCAATCCCACAAATACTAAGTCAAGGTTCCTATGGATATGGCCTCAGCGCTCGGCTGACGCTCGAACTGTTATAAAAGATTTGCGAGTCTTTATCGGCACATACGCAATAGGCACGCTACATTCTGACCAGGGCCCTGCGTTTAGCTCTCGGGCTTACAAAGACGCCATGGCCAGTCTGGGCGTTGCATTGCGGTACTCCTCTCCGTTTCATCCTGAGGGAAATTCTGTTGTGGAAAGGAAAAACCGGGACATAAAGCAGTCTATAACAGCTAGGGTATTAGGTTCGGGTGATGGGTGGGTCAAACATCTATATGGGGTCCAACGCTCATTAAACAACTTGCCAAGAAGTTCTCTAGGGGGGGTCACTCCATATGAGGTCCTATTTGGGACAAGAATGTGGGTGCCAGATCTGGAATGCAGTGGCACAGTGGTGGAAAATAAACCCTTTGATATCAAAGATCGTTTGGCTGTTTTACAGGACTTAAATGAACTAAGAATGAAACAAAGCAACGTATTCCTGCAGCCAACCACCACTGGGGAAAAACCGTTGGTCCCAGCAAGGCCTGTCTGGATTCCAAAAGTTGGGGATCTAGTCAGAGAGAAAATTGCAGACAAGAAGGAATTTGGACCTTCTTACAGACAACCAGTACCTGTCCTAGCCGTACACGGAACAAGAACAGTACTTCTGCCGCCCCTTGCTGGAAGAAAGGAGAAAAGATTTGTGTCCATCGACCTCATCAAACCACAGTATGTGGCCAATACTAAATAGTAGGCCTCGTGGACTCCGACCTAGTAGCAGACACACTCCTCTCGCTACTATCCAAGAGGTTCAGACTGAAAGACTGATAACCATCGAGACTTCAGCAGTAACAGATGAAGGACTGAGCAACAATGCTATGGAACTCATCCCTCTTGAAACACAATTAACAGTTCGTCCAAATACACCTGTCTACACCAATGTAACAAGTGATCAACTGGTACCAGCGATTTCTACAAATCCTGATGCAATTCCAACAATTGACAGAACTGCTTCTGGCTACTTCATTAACTTTGATACGTTTTCTGAGGATCCGAGTGAGCCCGAGACGTCGCCAGCATCAAAAACTTTTAAACAGCAAGTACAAGACTTTTTACATTTTTTGAAAAAGACTTATCTAGTTTCACCATGGATTGAACTTTGGGTTATTTCTGGAATATTTTTCTTCCTGCTTTGGCTAGCTTTGGTTATGACTATGAGCGTGCTTATAAATGGGAGATACATCCATTTGGACATTGAAAGAAAAGAAGTGAACTTACTTTTGAAACCTCACAAATCATCCCATCGTGAAACAAGAGACTTGTCTGCAGTGAACATCACAGCCGTTCCTATACAGGATGGTATAGTGTGGGACAAAACTGATTTTGATATTTTTGGCCCGACGGAACATTTGAACATTCCACATTTATTTAAGATCTCACTAAGTGATTTTGTTTCATCCAGTACCTTTTCTGATGATTGGGACTTTGAAACTGTAAATAATATGATGTTTGACCTAGAAAAATCTGCTGCATTTTCTAATAATGAATATTTAGAGGGTTCATCAGACTATGAACAGCTGTATTGCTATAACCACTATGGTCATCATTTTTTGCATAAATCTGCAACACCTAGAAATGTGTTTATGTTTAACCAATGGGAGCATTGTCCTACACCACCAAAAGGTAGTTCAAAAACATTTGCTAAAAAGTTTCCATATTTTTCAGGATACAATACATCTGATCCAGAAACATTTTACTATAGAAATGTAAACAAAACAGGACTGAAAATTATGTTAACTAATACAAAACAGATTTACTCTGCAGCTTTTATTGCCCAACTGTCTAGACAGGGTTTCGACTTATGGAAAGACACAATAGACACAAAATCTGTCTGGGGTACTAAAGATTGGCAAGTGCAGGGGATAGAAGCTTTATTTAGAGCCTGTATCGTCCCTCAACAAATAATGTTTTTGAATGACACTGTCCAACAAACGTCTTGCCTTGGGTTAGCCAAGATTAAAGACATGAAAAATCCTTCTGTACCAACACCTGCAAGTGATAACAATACACAGGCAGCGGTTACAGTTGACACCATACTACAACTCAACAGAACAAATCCTGATTGGAGAAAATGGTTGATCTGGCCCACGGACACAAACAACTGTCAAGAGAGATTCCTGAATAAAACACAGGGGTTTACTATTCATAGGCCAGACCCACGATACGTCCAAAGACAGCATCCGGGGGTAGTAACAACATACAGTGTAGGAAAATTATGCCTCGATTGGCTGCAAAAATCTACACTTAAGGATGTGAAACAACACTTATCTTTACTTAAAGAAGACGCAGACCTTAGGGAATTCTTGCTTGGACCAAGAAAACCGCGTCAAAAACGTTTCATATATGCCGGCATTTATGCTGCTTATAATGAAGCATGGAAGGTGTCACAGATGGAGGCCGCAGAACGAATACGTGAACTTGATCGTATTAACTTAGAGAAAACTCTCTCTGTGGTCGACAATGGGTTAACAACTTTGTCCTCCAGAATTTATTCATTGGACAGTATTGTATCCTCTGCTATCGACATACTGGAACAAGATTTAGCCATGTTACAGCAAGGCCAGTCTCAGTTACGTTCTATTATGTTATTAAGCTGGACGCTGCAATCTTTGCGTGCGGGCTATGTGCCTTGGCGTTTTATCAACACGACGGCTCTGTTTGCAGAATACAATCTAACTGATAAACAGATCGAATTGGCAAAAAGGGGAGCAAAGTATACAGTACTGAGCATTGAAAAACTTGAAAAATTACCATTCACAGTGGCAGAGAAACCTGCTACTGAATGGCTTATTCACGGCAAAATTAGTCTACCTGTGACTACTTTCCAGTTTCAGTATTGCCTTAGACAGATGCAAGCAGGCAAATATGAAAGGTTGGGTAAAGAATACATTAAGACATCCTGGAATTTACCTTACACCTATAGATGTTGGAGTGGGGATCGTGAAGTGTTTCTAAGCGGTACACACTGTGAAAGTGCACTAAGCGGTTCACTGATTTGTCAGGACATTTCTTTACACGGGGCTTGTAATGGTTCTGTGGCAAACTTGTCCTGCCACCAGCAGGGTACACCAGCTGCTGTGATTAATCCAACGTTTGGACAACTTTCTAATGGGAGTTACCTCATGTTGAATGATCAGAGTTGCTGTGGCATGTTGCCAGGCATCCCATATCTAGTAACGGTCAACTCCAGGGTCACTTGCTGTATGCAAGTATTGTTTGCCCCAATAGACACAGTCAGGGAGTCGCCTCTATGGCCTTCGTTGAATGTCTCTTTTATTCGATTTGATACTTTAAGCAGAATGAAAGCCATGCTTATACAACAATCAGTGCCTTTGACCTCGGCCAAAGAAACCTATGATCTACAAGTTGCAAGGACTTCGGCTGAGATACAAGCTTTAATTAGTACAAACTGCCCTATACATTTCGTAGAAATGATAGGACGTATCTTTAACATGTCTGATACAAGCGGGATTGTACATGTATTTAAGACCATCTGTTCTGGTCTATTAGCACCTTTCCAGGCTGTCCTCGGAATCATCCCAAACTTCGCACATTCGGTGTTTGGTGGTGTCCCGTTAATTCTACCACTTGTTGCAGGAATTCTGTTTCTATTCCTCCTACTACGCTATGGCAAGCCTCTTCGCCAACTTCACTCCGAGCGATGTGGAGAGAGCCCTCCTTGAACGGAAATGCCATGAGCGAATAGTACAGCTTTTGGGCATGCCTCGTCTACGGGAACTTAATACAACATGGTTCCTGTCATTCAGACCAATCTGGCAAGATTGCATCTTACCTGTTCTACGCTGCCTGTTTTGCGGTAAAGAATGCGTGCTAGACATCTGTCTAACACTCCCATCAGTCATGCCAATGGATATCGATACTCTGCTGGACCCGATAACGGCCCATGCTGTGTGTTGTCCCCAGAGGCTTCCAATCCTGATGGCGGCATTCATTGAGATCTCACAGACGCTTCCGGCTGCTGCTGAGGTACGAGATGGATCAACGGGCACACAGGTAACAACGGACGCGAACATTGCATCTTCTGCTGAAGGCGATGTTTCTCATCTCTGTGCAATTAACCTTCTGAACGAGGTGTTCCAAATGTCGCCAACTTTGGTGGACAATATTTTGGCTACGGAAATAGATGATCTAATGTTTACGCAAGACCCATACACTGTCTTTGATTCGGCTCACAGTGTACCAGGGCAACAATGAAATTTGGCCTTCATATTTTCAAACTTGGAACTTTTCCCAGAATTGAACTTTTTCTTTTTTAAAATTTTTGAAATGACATGGCAAAATGAACAATCTGCTTACAGTAGAACTAGTCTTATAAAACGGACTTCTTTGAATACTTCCAGGGACACATTGTCACCTTATTTGTCTAACATTTCATTTACTTCCATGATATGCAATGGCTTTGATTGTAAGAACTTATCGACCATTTCATCATATGTATATATTACTGTTTCATTCACGTTGCATTTTACTTCCGTTACATGCTTAGAATGAAATCAATGCTTCAAATGTACAGTACCTATTGCATTTCAACAGTTTTGAGCTTCTTTTAAAATACTTTTAGAAATGTTTTTAGCAATATGTGGTACTCAATTTTATGTTTAGCATTTTAAATGTTTAGCATTTAGTATTATCGTTCAATCGAAGATGGAGTGGGTGTTGTATTCCGCTTTAGGGGTCCGTATATAGGTTTTCCTGAATCATGTCCTTATATAGGCACAATTCGCATTGCCCTTATATAGGCATAGAATCCCTGTCCTTATTTAGGCATTAACCGTGCACTCCAAATACAGGCATGGTCACCGACATCCGTCCACCCTAACGTCACAACGAGTTCTTAGAAACCAGACCCTCAAGCTTCGGGAGTTCCCCTAGCACAGGACTATTGATTTCTCCAAGAACTCATCTATTATGTATGAACCGTTATACCTTAAGGGTTCATTCCTGACGTCTTCCTCTGTCCGACTTCACGTCAATGCTAACATTCCACGACACCTACCAGGTATAAATATACCTTCCCTTGCCCAAGCAAGTTAGAGGAGACCTCGACTTCAGAGGAGCCCGTATCCTGGCCTGACGCACTGAGAAGACGCTGTCATTCCTGCACGCAGACGAATCCAGCTTCCAGTGTTCTGACTCCCTTCGCGGGGTGTTAGAGTTCCAAGATCCGGCAGGAGATTCCCACCTCTCTCATTCTCAAGGTATGGAGCTGACTAGAACCTAGAGGGACTCTTGGCATACTAGACTTAACATACTCTTAGTCTACCATACTAGAGAATACTCCACCTACTTCTACTTTTCCCTACACCTAGACTAGGTTAGGTACATTGGGGTAGAACTAGATTAGAGACGCATCGTATGAGTAGTCGCATTCTTAGCTCATGTTATTTATGTACGTGAATATATGCTAAAAGATAATGCTAGCGCAGTATTATTTATTTCTACTGCTTACGCTGTACATTATTTATCTTGCATACTGTCTTGTGATCATAACAGCACATATCTCTTACACGAGAAACAAGACTGTTCAATAAAACCCTTTTATTGAAACGCCCGTCTTTCCTTTCTGTGTAACTCTGTAGAAACTAAGCATGCACGATTGAATGAGTGAAACTGTTATCTATTGTTTCCACGATTCTGAGACATGTTCTGCTTCTAAAGGGAAACAAAGTTGTCATGTTTTTCGGTTGCCAGAAACTACTCCCTTCTTGTTCTCAAGGAGTTTCTAGTGGCCTCTGAGCTAGCTGGCACAGGTAATTAAGTTTAATATAATCGATAGGGACATACCGACCTTAGTCCTATGTCAAACCTATAGGTTATATTATTCCAATGCGCAGAGCCTATTAGGGAAATAGGAACTACACTACAGGGCCTTATGTTTTTAGCCAGAACTTTTGGCTATGTTGTAGAGCATTGTGGCTGCTGTGCATCATGTTAAAAAGTTATAATAAAAAGTGTTAAGCATTTTTGTTACCTATATACAAACCAAGACGACATTATATACAACTGAACAACCTGATTAAAACAAGCATTGGCATAGCCAATAGGTCTCGCCTTTGGGACCTTATGTTTTTAGCCAGAACTTTTGGCTATGTTGTAGAGCATTGTGGCTGCTGTGCATCATGTTTAAAAGTTATAATAAAAAGTGTTAAGCATTTTTGTTACCTATATACAAACCAAGACAACATTATATACAGCTGAACAACCTGATTAAAAAAAGATAAGTTTGTTGAAAATAAATAATGCCTTTTAAGCGATTCTTGCTTTTAGGTGACCCTTGCTGTGTTTTTGGGATGTTTTTCGTAGGCGCTAATGTACTACATTTCACTGATGGTGCGCGCTGCTTTTCTTCCTCCTTTTACTTTACTTTAGGGTTTGGGGACATAACAAGTGTGGAAGACTTGCTATGGTTTGCTAATACAAAAAACTTTAAAAACTTAAGAATTCCCTCATGGGAGAACGCTGCACCGCAGTGTGCTAAAGTGAATGCGGCATGGGAAAGTAAAACTCGTATTTGAAATAATGGACGCTGCGGCTTAGTGAGCAAAAGCGCCGTGAAAATGTGTAACTGTTATCGTCCCGGAAACTGTGGGCATAAATAATGCTGAAGACACATATACATCAAAAGTATTACGAAAGTATTTCAAAAGTTCAAAAAGCCACACAACTAAACAAAGCGCCACAGGTTGGTAAACTGAATGTGCCCAAAAGTTCTGCAAAGTCATGTACTAATATAAAGAACGTTATATGTGGTAACATGGAAGCGCAATAAAAATGTACGAAAGCACGCACTAGATAATAATGTGCCGTAGATTGCGCGCTGCTGTTTTTTTGCCCCTTACTTTATTTTTAGGTCGTTGCAAAATGCTAAGTGTGCCAAAAATAAATAATGCCTTTTAAGTCACCCACGCCTTTTAGGTGACCCTTGCTGTGTTTTTGGGAGGCACTGACGTACTACGTTTTCCAGATGGTGCGTGCTGCTTTCCCTCCTCCTTTTAGCGAGCGCCCAAATGCTAAGTGTGAAGAAGGTGCCATTGCAACAGAAGGAATGGTTGTGCACGGGCATTAGTACATTAGTATTTGCCGTGTCTTTTAATAAATGGCATTGCATTTGTATAACACTACAACTCGTGGGTGTGCTTTGCAGTGAGCTGGGCCAAATACTAGCTACAACATATCATATTTTAATGCGCTCCTTTATTATTTTTCCACAATGTAACAGCTTGTAGCCACAGGTGAGTAACCAGTGGAGGCTCCTTTAAGTTTGGGGTTTCCTTGTTTGCAAATGTTAAAGTAAAGCTTTCATGGACATGGAAAAAGTCGCAGCATGTGGTCTGCAAACGAAAGCACTTTGCTTTTAGAGGCTAATTTACCAGGAACAATAGATGGTGTTATAGATAAGATTGAGAGACTTGCCTCCCAGACAGTAAACACAGTGCTAAAGGGCATGTGTCTGCCCGTTGAGAAGTATCTAGTCAGGGAACAGTAAACAGATGCTGGCTTTGATATTACAAACCCTTGAAGATGCGTTAAGAATGTGTTACAACTTCTGCCTGCATTAAAAATTGTATATCCCTTCGTAAATGCATCCTATGTGCCCGTAGCTGTGATGTTTGTAAACGCTACCACGTTAGGTTTCCCCATGTGTGTGCGCTGCTCCCCCGCCTCCTGAAATGTATTTTCAGTATTTAGCCATGTGACCGGTACTTTATTTTTAGGCTGTAGCGGGATGGACGCATACATGCAGTCTAGAGATGAAACGTATAAAACACAGACTTTTATAATTGTATTAATGAATGGGTAAGCCGCATGGTGTACTTTATTTCACTTAAGAGCAACACCGAGCAGGAATAACAAGGAAAAATTGCAGCGCCATCTGTTTCCAATTAACGCGAATGCGATAATTGGAAACAGATGGCATTGATGCTCACTCCCGAGCACCCTAGGCCAGGGAACAAAGAAGGCGGGACAATCACCCGCCTTGGACCAATTGCGTGCTGTCTTTTTAAGAAAGACGCATGCACAGGCCAATTGCGAGTTAATAAAAAAAAAAAGCACACGCACGAGCGTGTGTTCTGAGTTCAAAAGCCCTTACTAAATGCTTCGCAGAGCAGCGCATGCGCGCTGGCTCAGGCGAGACCTAAAAAGATTTTAACATAAAAAATGTCTTCTAGTTTTTTGTACTTGCAGTGCTGGCAACTTCTTCCTGCCTTTTTTCATGCTTGTTTGTTATAAATTTTTTTGTTATGGGGGAGCGGGACATGAATAACGGGGGAGTGGAGGTTGGAAAACAGTAATTTAATTAGAACATGAGCAGCGGACGGACACTAGGGGAGAATCAACAGATGCCAGATACCGAGGGCAGACTGACGTAATGCTTAGGTGATGTTTAGGTGATGCTTAGGTGGTGCGCTGATGCAAAATGGTGGTGGTGAGTGATGTTTGGTGCTCAGGTGGTGCCACTAAATGGTGTGGATTGGAGATACGTTGTGGATTGTGGAGTTGTGGAGTTGAAATATGTTGTCTGGTGTGTAATTATGTGGTGTGTATTGGAAATGTGTGGAGTTGAATTGTGTGGCCTGGAACTGTGGTATTGAGTGAAATTATGATTAGTGAAATTGTGTCATGGTGTGGAGTGCATTTATGTTGATTGGTGGTATGTGGCATAGAGTGCATTTATGTGGAGTGTATTTATGTTGCATTGAGTAGAGTGTAATTATGTGGTGTGTAATTATGTGGCACTGAGTGGTATTATGTGGAGTTTAATTATGTTGCACTGAGTAGAGTGTAATTATGTGGCTTGTAATTATGTGGTACTGAGTGGTATTATGTAGAGTGTATTTATGTTACATTGAGTAGAGTGTAAATATGTGGCGTATAATTATGTGGCACTGAGTGGCATTATATGGAGTGTATTTATGTTGCATTGAGTAGAGTGTAATTATGTGGCGTGTAATTATGTGGCACTGAGTGGTATTATGTGGAGTGTATTTATGTTGCATTGAGTAGAGTGTAATTATGTGGCTTGTAATTATGTGACACAGTGTTATTATGTGGAGTGCATTTATGTTGCATTGAATAGAGTGTAATTATGTGGCCCTTCTGTAATAGAGAAGTGACTCAGTGGTGGAAAAAGCAGACACAAACCGCCTGTTGCACTTTATGAGCATTTGGTGTGTACGAGCACCACACTAAAAAAGCCAAATTAGAGATTGACCAATAATTTACCTAGAAGGCTAGATCTATTGAACACCTCTCACACCAGGGAGTGAAAAAAAGCCTCGAGCGCACACAACATTAATGCAGAAAGATGGACCAAAAAGGTTCACTTACCAAACACGCCTGTATTCTTAACAACATAAGGCTTAATGGCATTATGTCAGCCAAGCTACCTATGAACAGGCTAGCTAAGTGTCAGCCCTGGGAACAGCTGCAAAGCAGAGACCTCCATCTTTCAGTCAGTCATTCCTTCATCCTTTGCAAAAGCCTGAATGCATGGGACACAATGTCTTTCAACAAATTCGATTGAAAGGCAGTACTATTTCAAGCGGGCTCAGCGGGTCAACAAGGGCTTGCTCCCTTGTGGTCAATGTCTGCTGGGGGACAGGTTAACATAAAAAAAACTCAGTTACACATCAACTTAGTTCGAGGTCACACTGACATCTAAGAGGCTGGGAAACAAAACAAAGCTCTTAAGAAACTGCTCATTTTTCTGACTGAATCACATGTCCAAAGCAGCCCCATTCTGCACATGGTGCCTCATGGTGACCTACCCAACGAGGTGAAGTTCCACCCAACAAGGTAAGTACTCAGACATCTGTGATACTCATTGGTGGACCACAGGGCTAGGCTGTATTCTTTCAATTAAAAGAAACTGTGAAAAAAGTCATGATGCAAAGTGACTTACTCTGTATACAGTCTGCTCACCGACAGTGCAACCAGAGGCACCTTTTGCCCTTTGTCAAGAGGCACACACTGACCATCTTTCCCTTTCCTACTATGCAATCTGTGTCAAAAGATGATACAGCCTATCGATATTAGGGGAAATTCTTCCAAAACACAGAAGAAGCACTCAGAGACTCCATGCGTTCAGAATCCCCACTCAGACTCAATACCAAAGCTCAGGGCTTTAATGTTTATTTCGGCCATAGAAAAGATGCACAAAATATCAGGCTTGCAAAAGTGAATATTAAAATGTATATGTTGAATCCATGCTCTAGGTATAGGAGCACGGTCAAGATTGTTATGTTATTGCCCCTGAAGGCATTCATTAAAAAGAGGCATTGAAAGGCATCTGGTCTGTTCATAATTTGTTGGTTTCCTAAGACTGAGGAGGCGATAGTGGGATTCTGTTAGGCCTCTAACAGCAGTTAAATGTGCAGGAGCCAGCTAGAGCAAAGAACTGACACAAGGGATGTCAAGTAATGGCCTATGTTCTGCAACCTCCATTTTGAAAGTGGCAACTGAAACTTTTGATGGGCATGCAAAGGTGTTTTTAAACATAGCCAGATATATTGGTTTGTGAATGTGTGTTTTCAATTGCGTATTGATGAGCAGTGCACTTAGTTTAATGTGGAACCAATGGTGTAATACAAAATGATGCCCCTGCTAAATGTGGCAACAGGCCCTCAGTACTGCCAAATCTGATATAAATTCATAGGCCTTAGGCTGAATGGGGGCCCCTGAAGTTGGTCGGGCTGCCCTGTGCCACAGCGCTGCCCCGTGTGGAACATAGAACCTATATTATGCAATGTCAACAGAAGTGCAGACAGGAAGCACAAAAATACATGTAATAGGCGGAGGTGCAATGAACGGTGACTAAAAAGGTCTGAAAGCGAAAGGTGGGTCAAACTGAACTGGGTCAAAGTTAAACAAAGAACAGAAGACTTCTCCACCCTTCCAGGACAACCTTCGCTCTGTTGCCACAAATTCTATGATGTTAAAATGCTTACTAATATTCTATGGATAAATTTAACAATATTGTATGCCAATGTGGATCTGCACACATTTCTATGATTCACGGTAGGATATTGCAGCCAATAATTGTTTAATTTTGTAATCTTTGTTCTTTATTTTCCCATTTCTTTGATTCAGACTCACAAACACTATTCAAGGTTATCTGGCATACACGGATTTTAAAGTCCTAATCAATAAGTGGAATTTGTTCGGTGTCTCTCTTCTGTTTCCAAATTAGCGTTTTCACTTACTTACTTGGTATCTGGTACTCTTTTATGTTTTTACATCGATATATTCCCTTCCAGTGATGCCTCCTTTGCCAAAGATGAATCTATTTGAGAAAATACTTTTTGTTTTTGACATAGCACTTCTTGCCACAGTTCAGCGGTTTCTAAGCTCTGTAAATAACACATGTTATTGTTACCGAAGAGCATGGAAGGCTGAGTTGGACTTGACAGGATCCAGAAGCATCACATGTAGATCGCAGCTAATGCCAGTGGGCCCATTAATTCACTGAGCCATCTAGCTTGCTTACAGTTTCACACCAGATATCGGTTACCACTCTCAACAAATTCAGCTGCAAAGAGAAACTGCTGTAGCAATGCTAATATACCCATCAAGACAACAATGCAGAGATACAGCCTTCTTTGCGCAATCAGTTAAAATTATGATACATATAAAGAATTATGCATAAAGGGCTCCATTAAACATAGCTCCACACTGTTAACTATATACACATCTGCTCCATTGAGTGGACAAAATAATTTTTAATCACGACAAAACTGCTTATCTTTTATTACCGAAATCAACTCCTGCAGCAGGTGAATGCTGGTGCCATAACTGACAGGCAGACCCAGTCTCAAGCTGGACCAATGGGCACCGGTGCCTTAAGAGGGAATCAACTGATCTGAATATTGAAGCATCCAATATGTACGTTTTGTTGACTAATGAGTTTTCAGTGGGGACAGAGGATCACGGAACCTCAGCAGTGGAAAATTAGCAGACCCCTTTCTAACTTGAAAACGGGTGAGGTCGAACATCTAACAAAAGCAACAGAAAAACGCCTGACACCTACGATGACCCGAATCGGACAGACACCCATATGCAAAAGAAAATGGAACATTTTCCACTTACCTTATGTTGAGTGCACTTGGCCGCCTGTCGCCTTCATAACCTTTATGGTGACTGGGGGGAGGCCAGAAACATCTACAGGAGACGACGCAGCGACAGCCGGCGCCCATGCTGTACTCCAACATGTAATTTACCACCTTCTTACAGAAGATGCCCTTTTATGCGACTGCTGCTCCCTCCTGAAACTCGCCGATGTTTAAGTCATCCTCATGGAGGTTGCGAATCTTGAGAGAAAGATTGCCAGTTTGGTGGCATTACAAGGAATGCGTGTGATGTCCCGGTACTGCAGAGGTCCTTCCCTCCCACCAGGGCCGTATATGTCAATAGTGCTTTGTGCGTCTTGTTTCCCAAGAACAACAAGCTACAGGAAGGGCATGTATGGGGTCGGGAGGGAGAACAATGGAGGAATTGTCCATAGATTTCTCTAATTAACACAGCACCTGCTTTGCGCGGTGTCTGTGCAGGGGGTGACAGGTCATATTTAAAAGTTGTCATATTTAAAAGTTATACCCGACGCCCATTAAGGGAAAGTGAAAGCTCACACAGTGCACTCTGAACACAAAAAAAAACACAAGTAACCTGAAACTGCAATGCAGCCAGCCCTCCATCTGGCACACTGCGCACCAATGCTGCTAATTAAAGACAGATGGCACATCCCGAGCACCCTAGGCCACAAGAGAAAGAAGGCGGGACATGCACCCGCCTTTGGCCAATTGCGTGCTGTCTTTCTTAGAAAGACGCATGCAAAGGCCAATAGCGGGTGAAGAAAACAAAAGCACACGCACGAGCGTGTGTTCCAAAGTTTAAAGCATTACTAAATGTCTCGCAGAGCAGCGCATGCGCGCTGGCTCAGGCGAAACCTAAAAAAGAAATCCCTCTGCTGTTCACAGCAGATGGATTTCTTACTGCTGTTCAGAGGACGTAACAGTTATGTCCTTGGCACAGCAGCACTGCTGCCAAGGACGTAACCATTACGTCCTCTGCACGGAAGGGGTTAAAGGGTATGGGTGCGAGACCTCACCTTGTAATAACGCTACAAACCCCTTTAGTAGGAGTCAGGTTTCATTTGTTAAACCTTAGCTCAGCCCTGGGTAGCTGTGGTTCTGGGCAGTCAGGCTTGCAAAAAGGAACACGTGTAAAACCTTTAAACAGCAACAAAACAATTAAAAAATAAATAAACGAACACTCAGAACATCCAACACTAATTTATAAAAATAGATTAGATTTGTATATTACTATTGATACCAAGACCAAAAAGATTCACCCAAGTGTTCCAGAAATTCAGAACTTACAAGGTATAGTAAATCATCACTTTTTACTTAACTGTGACCAAGCACTGGCAGATTCACTGAATTTGCACTTAAAAATGTTTTCAAGTACAACTTGGGTAAGTATTAATGCGGTTACTTAGAGTTACTTTAGGTGGCCAACTTTGGAAGGGAGCTAGTCAGGGGGGCCAACAAGATCCACCGAAACAGTTACCACATTATGAAAAGCAGTGTTCAGTCCAGTTCCAGCTTTAGTGGCTCCTTGCCATTGATTTCTATGGAGTGGTCCTGATGCAAGTGATACAGGATGCTGAAGATGTTCAAGAATGCTGAAGATGCTGTGCAGTCGATGGGCTTCTTACTGGGACTACTCCTCAGTCCACGGACTTGGTGAGGTGATCCCGGCCACAGAGGTCGACGTCTCTCAAAGTCCTTTCGAGCTTGGCAGAAGTCAGGTCACCACTGGGATTCCAGTGGCCCTTAACAGCGGTTTCAACGGTTCCATTGTTTCAGCAGTAACTTGTATTCTCCACCCAAGCTGCACTCTGACAACTCTCCCAGGTCAAGCAGACTCAGGGGCACCTTTTGAGTGTTGGGTCCCAGTCCTTTAGGCTGCACAGGGGTGAGGAGCAATGATCTTGAAACCATGGCTACCAACTCGCCCGACAGATTACCTCAGCTTAGGTGTCATTGTGCTGTGAACAGCCAACTGACCCTTGGAGTCTCTTTTTCTGGCTGGGGCTTGAGAATGACTTCTCCACGAGCAGGACACAGCAAACACAGTCTTTTCCTTTGCTAGCCCATGGTGCAGCAGGCACATTCCAACTTCAGTGCAACCTCTCCTTCGGCGGGTCCTTAGTGCAGCAGGGCAGTCCTTCTTTGGTCCTCTTCTCCAGTCCAACGAGATCTGAGTTCTGGGTTCCAGGGGTACCCCTTTTATGCCCAGAAAGAGCCCTTAGGGGATGTCGTGGTCACTAGCCAATGGCTACCAGAATCCCTCCCGTCTGATGACAACTTTCTGTGAAGTTAACTATCCCAGGTCTATTCTGCCCAATTTCAAGATGGCAGAAACCCTCTCGCAGTGTCGGGAGCTTGGTAGCCCACCCTAGGGGTGTGGCTGCCATTGGGCTACACGCCTACAGGAAAACCGGTTTGGCAAGTCATTTCCTTCTCTATTCCTGCTGCCAGCATGTCTACCTACAAAACAGAGCAACACTTCCCATGTGTATTTGGTACTTGTCATTCAAAGGCGGTTTCACCTTTGAAGCTTACCTTTTGGGCCAACGTCCTGTGTGGCTTCCTGCCAAGAGGAGATAACACCTCCTCCAGTGGCAGGCCTCTATTATTACCTTTGCTGGGAGTCATTCACACATCTCCCTAGGAGGGCAGAAGGCTGTCTCCTGGCCAGCCTCAGTAAATGGCCACTGATAAACGTGGGCAACAGAGTATCACCTTTCTAAAAGATGCATGTGGCAACAAGTTACATTAATTTCAACTTAGGCATCAAGTTAGTCTTAATGTAATGAGTTGTTTGATACCTCGAAGTGCCAACTTTAGTAGTCCCATTCAGAACTGAGCACAGCTGAGTTGTCAGTGTGTCACTTTATACTTGCCAATGGGGCTCCCAATCTCTCTCCCACAGTAGAAACGACAATTGTGCGCTTTTCCTGCCAGAACATGTTAAACACATGTTCTACTTTACTAATATGCTGCACCCAGCCTTAGTATTGTATCAGAAAAACAAAGGCGACTCTACTCACAAGGAACCAGGGCATACAATATATTCAAGAAAACAGTGGTTCTCGTGGAAAATGTAAGAATACCTAATAGTTTGTAAGCACAACGGCAAAATAGAACTGAGGTAGGATGCCGAAGGAGAAGCTTTATACAGAACACAATAAAGAGACCATATACTGTTTTACAGAATAAATAGTAAGTCTGTATTGAAAGCATGCAGACCGTGCTTGTTGTCCCAAGTGAAAAAGAACCAACATAACCGGAGTGACAAATTACAATATAGAGCAGGGTTTCTTAATTCACATAAACGACCAATTTGAAATGAAAAATGTTATTTTTTATGTATAAATTGATGACGTTTCGACCCCTTAAACAATGGGGGACACCTGTAATGAAACAATGAAAGACTAACTCAGCGAAGGACAGTGAGAAACATGGAGACTGTAAAGGTGCAGGGGTCGGATAGTTGTTTTTTATCAGAACCAGGAGGGCACTTTATTCTTTGGGCGGGGTCTGTAGGCAGGTGACAGGTCATGGAAATATTTTGTAGTAGTGTGTGCAATGAACCCTGATAACAGTCGTCCACCTGTAGTTGAAATCAAATCACTGCAAGTAAAACAAACTAACAGTATCTCTCTATGAAGTGTAGCAATGGCAACTCTTACCCTTCGAACCGCAAAGTGTACTTTGTGAGGCTGTGATTGATGCTATTGCTTGGTTATGAGATCTTTGAGTAAAGATCATTAGGTCTGAACCACAGATCCACAAGAGGTCTTTGTGTACATTGTTCATTTAATAATATTCTTCATAGACCCAATTTTGTTTATAGTGCTTAGTGCATATTCGCCATTGCATCGTCTGGGTCAGAGCACTGGCCATAGAGGCACTAGTGACTACTGATTATCTTTGCCTATGTTTATTTTATGCGCAGTTTATCCAGCAGGGAGTTGATTGTTCCACATACTACAATATATAGGACTTTCTGACACAAGAGGAGAACTAAAGGTTTAAGTTTGCTCAGCTTATAAAAGCAAATTTAACCAGCGCATTGACATACGATCTGAGGGATGCCTTAGTCTGGTGTCAGCGTTTATATTTCTTGTTTATCTATTTTCTATTTATTGAAGTATTTGTAAAGCGCGCTGATACCTTCTAGGGTCAAGTTCGTGATGTATAAAACTTTATAAATAAATAAAATAAATAAATGAGTGGCAAGCCAGGGATCACAGCTGTGACCCCTGGTGACCCCTAAATGACGATCAAGTAAAAGTCTGGCTTTGAGGCTTCACCTGACCTTGCACAGGGCAGCCCTGCGAATATTGCGGGGCAGGTTTTTCGAATCGTTCGGGCAGGCCGGGCCCATGCGGATCGGGCGGTCGTATCCTACCGGGTAGCCTCGCTGCTCCGATGCCTCTTCTCCAATACTGTGGCTTTATATGCTTTAGTTCCAGATGCAGGAGAAAGGAAAGAGTCCCAGGCTTGAGCCTTGGGTGTGCCTCGTTCTTCCATCAGTCTGCCTTCTTCCTCTTTCTACAAAGAGGCAGAGGCAGCATATTACCGATACTGACTTTCGGTCCGATGGGCGCTAATGTAGTTTGTACTGTATGTCATGATTGGTTTCCAGGTCAGAGATACATTTGCTAGTGTGATGTGGTCGGTGCCTTTTCTGTGCTTTTCAGAGCAATGAATAGTCAAAAATCAAAGTTTTCGGCTCAGTAGAGCTTGGATAAAGTGGAGGAGAGTTTGGCGTAGATGAGTAGTCGTGATAGGACAAAGGCACTGCGTGGGGGAGCAGTGGGTGAATTCTCAGCAGATGGTAGAACGGTACTTGGCAGCAGAGTTAATCCGAGGCATAAAAGGCAAACTGGGCTCAGTTTAGAGAAGAGGGCATTGCACCCGAGAGGAGAAAAAGCTCTCAGCAAAAAGTCCAGTTTAACGGGAGGCAGGAAGGAGTCCTGGGGTGTAGTTGTACGATTTCCATCTTAGAGGGGCTGAGGCTCATCACACTGTTTCCCGTTTGGAATTTGTATGAGGCAGTCCGAGAGTTGTTGGTCCGAGAGTTGTTGGTCTCTGCGGTCACTCGTAGTTTCAGGTGGATCTTTTGTCATTTACATATAATTGTTACACGAGTTGGGGGACCTCTTGAAATAGATAAGGCACAGAATATTGTAAAAGGTTTGCATCGTGCCCTGAGCCCGCGCGCCTCACAGCAAGCCCTGTTTATGTAACATCGCCATGTGGTGAAACCAAAGCATGCCTTTCTTCCAGTGACTCACACAGCAATGGTTTGGTGTCTCACTTTCGTGACGTCCCCCGCTGTAGCAGTAAGACATTTCAGCATTCCTGCGTGCGTCACAGCGATTAGGTACAAGGAGAGATGTTTAGCAATTGTTGTGAGAGAGAAATTGCAACAGTGTTGAAAGAGTCACATGACGCGGGAGGACACCACTCCTGAAGCATATATTGGAAGAGAGCATTCTGCTTTTCTGTTCCATCGCATTAACAGGCTGGCGTAGAGGGAACAATGTCGCAACAGTGACTGAGTTCCCTCTCCGCCAACACAGTGGTCTGTCCGCCCGTTTTAGATGAGGGTGGGCTAAAAGTTTGGCTACGGCGAAGAGTACTCCTTCTCCGCCATGACCAAACTTCTCAGAAAGAGTAAAGGCCATTAGGGAATTGGTTATATCTCCTGCCCAATTAGGATTGGGGGACAAATAGCTGTTTTTTACTGTCCGTCACCACCAGGCAAACCCTAGCAAGAGACAGTAAATAATAAAAAATCCCCCCCTCGCCATGGGAGAAAACTCCTACGGTGATTGAGGTGATTTTCTTTTTTATTTTGAAAAAGAAAATCCTGTTTTAGGATTTTCTTTTAAAAAAAAAAAAAAAAGAACACTGTTTGGTTCAGGCCTCCGTCAGGTTGCCAGAGCCCTGCACCATACATTGAAATGCATTGACAGGAACCGTTGTGACAGTGGTTCGTGCCAGTGCTTTAGACATGACCGCCAGCTTAGTGGTCATTTATAAATCTGGCAGGCAGTCCCGCCACCAGGGTGACAGAGTAATTTACTCCATCGCCTTGGTGGAACAATGGGCCTTCTGCCAGGATTTAAATCAACCCCTTGTGTTACACTTAGAATAAAAGGTTCAACCAGAGTCAAATGGCACATAAAAACTGTTGCTACCGCCTCGAGATGTGGATATATTGCTGCAATTACAGTTTACCACTAGAGCCACTCTATTCTACAGTTTAAACATGTTGAAAGCAGTGTATATACCACATCGCGAAAGTTTTTATTATTGCATGGTTACAAGTCACAATATTGGAAGTGCCAAGCAGCTTACATTGTGAGGAACAAGGTGCTGCGTCCTATTGGGATGCTGCATTATAATTTTGTCTAAAATGTACCCTTATTTCAGTTCACAATTAAAGATATGCCCAAAGACCTATTTCACTATTGAATCACCTATATAACAATAGTTGTAGTGGTACATAAAGCTGCTATCATGTTGATTTACATAACCAGGGACTCGTACTGTTGATATTTCTGACAGTAGCATAGGTTTAACGGCTGCTTTTTGCTTGTGTTATTTTCAGAAGCATTTCTAGCTGCTTCTGTTGCTGTTCAGCAACTTAAAATGTGACAGGTTTACCACATGTGCTAATACTGCCTGGAAAATACTGCAAATGTTCAGACATAGTTATTTGCTGCAGTAATTAGAATCAGATTTTCAGATTTACCACCATATTTTGAGTGCCATATTACCACCCCTGAAGTAATCACTGTGAGGGACATTGCTCTAGTCCTGGCTGGTCACTGAAACAGACTGCGCCTCATTTGCTGAGAAACCAAGGAAAACCTTATTCCTCTGCTCTAGCAATCGTAGGAAGAAATGTTGCAACACCTATGAAGCAATCACAGAATAACTTGCTGCTCATCTCCTGGGGGAATTCGAAGTAAAACTCTAGCACCATTCCCGGGATATCGAAGAAAGGAATCTTGCATCACTCCCAGAGTAATAAGAGGAAGCCATTGTACCTCCTCTGAACCAGTTACAGAAAGAGACCTGGTGCCACTCCTGGGGAAACACAGGAAAAGCAATTTGACCTTTTCTGAAACGATTATACAAAGAGAATCACAGGATTCACTGGAATCACAGGAAAAGCCCTGTACTTCTTCTGAAGCACATACACGAAGAGACCTGGTAAAACGCCTGTGGATTCACAGGTACAGCTGATGTACCTCTTCTGAAGCAAATAAAGGAAGAGAATTGGTACCACTCTTGTGGATTCAAAGGAACAGCCCTTGTATCTCTTCTGAAGCAATTACAGGAAAAGACTGGTATCACTCTTGTGGAATCACAGGAACAGCAGTGGTACCTCTTATTTATTTTTATTCATTCTGAGTTTTATATAGCGCGAACATGACCCCTGGGTATCAGAGCGCTTTACAGTTACATGACGTAAATCGTTTAGAATACAACAGATATAGAAGTAGTAGTAAACACACAGTTCCGATGCGTACCTTTCGTACCTGGTTGGGACAATAACAAAAGTAGGACCAATTAAGTGTAGTAATGGACAGCCTAAGTGCATTCGTAGCGATCTAGAAAGTTCACCCTTAAATACGTTATTGTCCTGTTGAGGCAAACTCCTATACCAGATCTAATTGGCACTAACTCCTTGATCAATGGTGAGGACTGTTATGGTGCCTCTGTGACCCTTCTTGAGTAGGATGCATCCATACCTGAGAAGGAGTAGGCAACACCTAGCAACTGACCACGATGCAGATGATGAACAGTAGTTGTTTATGGTAGAAATTTCCTCATTATCAAGATTTCCGCTTCCCTCTTGAAGGTTGAGGTGTTTGGAATTCTTATAATGTTTGGAGGGAGCGAGTTCCAAATTCTGGGGGCAGCTCCGGAGAATGCTCTGTCATACGTTTTCTTCTTCTGAAAAATGGGAGGTTTCAGCATCAGGTCTCTGGCACTCCGGGATGGTCTGTCTCCACTGGATAACTCAATTTTCTGGGCTAGGTACATTGGTGTTTTGTAGTGGAGCGCTTTGTGGGTAATACATGCCAGTTTAAGCTGAATTGTGGCTTCATATGGTAGCCAGTTTAACGCCTTTAAGTGTGGGGAAATGTGGTCGTATTTTCTTGAATATGTAATGAGTCTTGCGGCCGCATTGAGACAGGCTTTTAGTGGTGCTGTGGAGATCTTAGGTAGTCCTGTTAATGTCGTACAGCCGTATTCAAACCTTGAGAAGACTAAGGACTGAACTGACAATTTGAGGTCTGACGTAGTAATGAGTGGTTTCAATTTTCTAAGGTAGTTCAGGTGAAAACAGGCACTTTTCGCCATTGATTTGATGTGGGCTTGCATGTCTAGGTTCTTATCGAGCGCGATTCCCAGTGATTTGGTCGAGTCAACTAGGACAGGGGTGCAATTTAGCGCAGTGATCAGTTTGGTCCATTTCTTCACATCTGAGGAGCTTTTTGGGGGGGATATTAATAGGAATTCAGTTTTTTGCGCATTTAGTTTAGGATGATTGCTAGTTATCCAATGTAATGACAACTTTAAGGCATTATTCATTGTCTTGATCTCCTCCAGCGAAGAGATCTTGATGTAGATCTGAGTGTCATCTGCATCCATGTGATAGGAGATGTTGGCGTGCTGGAGAATTTCTGTAAGGGGTTCGACATATAGGTTGAATAGTGATGGAGATAATGTTGAGCCTTGCGGAACTCCAATCGAATTAGGGGATGGCGGTGACAGTGCCTGGTTGACCATGAATCTTTGCGTTCTGTTCTGTAGGAAGGATTTAAACCATTTAAGCATATTTCGGGATAATCCCATCCTGTCTTCAAGACGGGCTAGTAATTTCTCATGATTTACCGTGTCAAAAGCAGAAGACAGGTCAAGAAGAACTAGTAGACATGTTTCATTGTGATCCAGTGCCTGTAGTGCATCATCCACTATATGTAGGATTGCTGTTTCCGTACTGTGACCTGGTCTGAATCCAGATTGGCAGTCGTCCAACAGACTGAATTTAGCAATGTGATGGCTCAGATGTTGTTGCACACATTTTTCTAGTAGTTTGGCTAATAATGGAATATTGGTCACTGGACGAAAAATGCTTGGGTCCGCCGGGTCCCCTGTAGGTTCTTCTGAAGCATTTACAGGAAAAGACCTGGCATCACTCCTGTTGAATGACAGAAACAGCCGGGGTACATCTTCTGAAGCAAACACAGGAAGAGACCTGGTACCACTGGCGTGGATTAACAGGAAAAGCTACTGTACTTAGTTTTAGTCTCCAACATTCTCAAGCTGTTTGAGTGCACGTTTTTGCTGAGAAGTGGAAATTTAGGTTTTGTGCTAAGCCATTTTCTGCAAGTTTCTTTTCTGACCTTCTCTAGCAAGAGGTTCTTTTCACATCACTCCACAAAACCAGATTCTTTGGTATTTTCACTTTAAAGATCAACATTGTTGGGGTCTCCTGCTGACACAACAGAACAATCTAAGATAAACTATTCCATCCCAAAGCGGTAAATCATCCGGTAGTGAACCCAATGTAAATTATGCTTATTTGAATATAACAGGAATGGGACAGAATTTAGAAGGTCCGAATAGCGTTTTATAAGGTATATAATATAGTTTTTCTAAATATCGTTTTATATATTGTTTCATTTAATATATTTGTATAAAATGTTAAACTAATTTAACATATAATAGTTATTGTATCAATGTAAGATATTAGTATTATGAAATTTGTTCTCTGTTTTCTATAGATTGTCATGTTTAATGTGATTTTTTAAAATATAATGAGTCTTTTTTAATTAGTAGTGGGTTGTTTAGTTTGTATGGGATTAGAGTGGAAAGTTATTTAAAATATTAAATATCGTTTAAAATCTTCATTACGTTTTATGGTAATTATATTGCTAATTGATAATTATTATGCAAATTATTTTAATTGATTAATAGCTATTTTAATGACTTGTTTTTAATCAACTGGTAATTAGTTGATCATTTTATGTGCTTGTAACATTTAGAAAATGCATTTTAAATGTATTATTTGTTTTAATTTTGATTGTTTTATTTAGTAATGAATTTAATATTAATGTTTCAATTGTATATTTTTAAATTAATTTCAATTGACTGCTAGTGGTTGTTTTTGGGTAGTGTATTTATTTTAAATGTTTTTAATTTGCTATGTATTTTGTATTTTTGTAATATAATTTTTTTAAATGTAATTTAATTTATCTTTTATAAATATTTAGTTTATTTTGAATTGGTTTCAATATTTATTTATTTTGTTTTGTATTTAAATACTTTTATATAAAGTTTAGCAGTTGTAATAGTGTTAGACCTGTCAGTATTAGGGTAATCTTCCCCCAAACATTTTGTCTTCTTGCCTCCAATTTGTGCTGAAATTCGTTTTTGTTGGCCTTATAACTCAATGCACTTTACAACTGCTAGCCAGTGCGAAAGTACTTGTGCTCACACCCCTAAACATGCTTTGATTGGCATATACCTAATTGGCAAATTTAATTTACTTGTAAGTCCCTTGTAGTGAAGCTAATTGTCCCAGTAGCATGAAGCCGTCTAGACAGCTATGAGCTCTATAAATAGCATAAATAATTTTTTTTAAATATATGCAAATAGCTTCATAATATTTTAGCAGACCACTAGCATGCAGCTGTCAGCACAATGGAATATTTAAGCAACGATGAAATATATTTTGGATGTGAAAGCACATCAGATGGTAGCACCGTAGAATATAACGAGACCTGAATTTAAAACATGTGGCTTTTGGGGGCATGGCCAATGCAGAGGCAGGATGGCATCTTATGGGTGAGTCCAGCTGGATCAGCACCTTTGGTTGGCCGTTCTCTTTCCTAGGGGCGCATAAGGAACACTAAAGATGACCACTAAACCTACTTTTTGTGGTGATTTTGAGGGGCTAGATGCCGCTTCCCGGCACCGGCAACCTTGCTTGGAATTGCGTCAAGTCGAAGTGAGGCAGACTCAGAAAGGGTGTCAGCTGCGGCCATGTTGTGACCTACTGAACCCCTGAAGAAGTAAAGCGAGGCCACCCAGTAGCGGTGTGGTGGCCCACCAGCGTGGAGAGGTGAATGGGGGCTGCGCCGCCGAACACAAGGCCAATTGGAGTATAGCACAGGAGCGCATTGCCTTCTCATACATATATTTGATGAGTCCTCAGACTGACCTCTGCAGCAATTCTTTAAGCCCTAAGACTCTAGGAGTTTTTCCAGCTTCCGCTTGGCAAATAATAGTTGGAATCAGGGGAACGCCTGAGTCAGGATGGACAGCTAACAAAGTGGAAATATCACAGGACTACACAGATCGATTTTTACAGATCAAGGAGAGCTTCCTCGATCTGCACAGCCCATGCCTGAAGCCAGGAGTAGCGTCCCTATCTGTTTTGAATTGAGGGTGAATCAGATGATAACTAGACACCAAAGTGAAGGGTGTCCCACCAGTATTAGGATCTGAAGGAACTGTGGGGCAGAACGCACAACCAAGCACTTCATCCAGACAAAACCCCTGAACAACTTTCTTTGGTGATAGGAATAGTAGCAAAAAAAGGGTGACAACCTGCTTACCAAAGCAGGTCCGAAGGTTTGCCTATCTGAACTTAATCAAAAGATATCTGAAACCTTCTCCTTCCAGTTACAATCTCTGAAAACAGAGATGATCACCACCTCTGCAGATATTAATAAACAGATATTAACAAAGCCTTACAAGTGATCACTGAGAGGGTCTCAACAAAGGAAGATGTCATAGCTAGCATGAGCCAAGATGTATTGACTACCCAATCAGTAATTGTTTGCATGGAGGAGGAATTAAAAGACCTGAAGGACAAATGTGTGGAGTTGGAGGATAGATTGTGCAGGGACAACATGAGAATCTGGACCATGAAAGACACAGAGGAAGGCTCGACATGGAGTTGTGCTTCATAAAACATTCCAGGTGCCTACTACAAAAGGATAATTTTGCAATCCCAACAAACAAATAGTGGGGGCCTGAGAGATATCCTGTGGTCTCAACCATGATATATTCTCATAAAACTTAGATCATCTACATTGAAGGATACCATTTTCAGAGAAGCAAGAAGATTGAATGAGTTCTCCTTCAAGGAAATCAGGGTCTCCCTATTCAAAGGCCTCCCACAAAGCACACCCAACAAAAGGTGAGCACTGGTCCCTATCACCCAGGAACTCAGCAAGAGACAGATCTGCTACAGCTGCTCCCTTCCCTTGCACTATGGTTTCAAATTGGCTCTAAGTCCCATACGATTCACACTCTTGAGGAAGGATACAAGTCACTGGGACTGAGCAATGTCTCCCAACCACCAGAATCCCAAGTAATGCGAGAGGTAGCACAGAATCTGAGAGAGCATTGGGAGAAAGCCTACTCGACACAGAACACAGCAAGGAAAAACTCATCGACTGGACCTTTTGGTTCATCTGACTATTTAATACATACACAATGTTTGCCTCTTGGTGTGGATGCCTGGGGGTCCAGGCATTGTGGCTGGCCACAACACGCTTCATCCACATGTCAACGATGTATCTAATCCTTTCCCTGTTACTGTTGATTTTGTTCAGTTACTAGTAATTAGTTGAGGTGTTGGGGGAAGTTAAATGTTCACTCACGGGACATGAGAAGTGGTAGGGTGGGATCAGTTGACCAAATGTTGGTAATATAGTCAGGCCGCAACAAGGTAATAGTCAGCAGAACTTCCCCTGCAGAGGTATCATGTTGAAAATGAGATCTTGGAATGTGAAGGGATTAAATTCCCCCATCAAAAGACACTAAATCTGAAAGTCCATTAAGACAGAGCAAACCAACATGATATGTCTTCAGGAAACTCGCCTTCTTAAAAAGGGTACAGCCAGAATGAGCAACAAGCTATACTCACACCAATTTTATGTGGCTAGTGAAAGCAAGAGAAGAAGATAACAACATTGTATAGAGATCTTTATTGTGTTACATAGAGTCATAATGGATAGCAAAGAGGGTAGGTTTCTTTATGTACAAGGTTCTATGCAAGAGAATGAAATAGCCATACTCACTACCTACGCACCAAACACCGGGTAGGAGCAATTCTTCTTGAATATGCTTGATTAAGTGAGTGGTGGGGCCTGTGGGAACTGTTATAGGTGGTGGATTTTAACATAGTCTCAAATGCTGCATTAGATAGACACCCTCAGGACTGATACATCCATAGGGCAATGTGGAAAAGAGTTTGGGGGAGGCTGCAAGATCAAGGGCTGCTGGACATTTGGCAGGAACTGTACCCTCAAGATAGGGACTACATTTTCTTCTCACATGTCCACAGTTCATTTTCATGGGTGGATCTAGGATACAGATAGGAATGATTGCACTCTCAGAACATTCTATACTCAGCTGGGAGGTAAAGATAGGAATTAAGGTTAACAAAAGGGACAGTAGGGTCATTGAGTGTTTAGTAAATGTACTAGACTCTGTAATACTCCAACTGTAAGAGATTGTAAAAGGTCTATATCTGAACATAAATGTGTATTGATAATTGTATAATGAAATGCCAATAAAAATATGTTTAAAAAAAAAAAAAAGGGACAGTAGGAGATTTGATAGATCCCCTTTAAAGGGGAAATTGGTACCTCAAAACCTAAAAGAGGCCATTGTAGAATATTTTGAGAAAATGATTCTGGGGATTTTTCACCCAGTACCTTGTGGGATGCCTTTAGGAAGTTATAAGAGATCAATGTATAGCAGCATAAGTTAAGCAAAAATGATCATGGAGCCTAATTAAATTAAAACTGGAGATGGACTTGAAATCCGAAGAAGAAAAATATAGATCTACATGGTCTCTCACCTCCCTCAATATGTAACCTCTCTGAGGGGCCAATTAAACCTTTTAACCCTAGAAAAGGCATTCTTATGTTTGAAACAAAAATTCTACGAGAACGCCAACAAAGCCTACGCATCATTAGTACAACAGCATAGAGTGCCGTCCGCGAGTCATAGAATTCCCAATGTTAAAGACTACTAGGGTATTCTTCAGGGACTATTATAAAATTGTGTACGCAGAGGACACCATGAATTCAATAAGCCAGGATTCTTATCCACAGTTGGACTTCCATCATTGTTTGTTAGTATAAGGGAAGTGTTAGAGTCCCAAATCACATCTGAGGAAGTCTTGGCAGTGATTAAACATTTGGGGCAGATTTACAAGCCCCTTGCGCCACTTTTGCGTCATTTTTAACATGGGAAAAATGACGCAAAAGTGGCGCAAGGGGCTTGTAAATCTGCCCCTTGGATTCTAACAAGACTCCAGGCGCTGGTGGTCTTACTAACCTCTTCTATAAACATTTTCATTCTGCTCTCAGACCACAATAAGTAAAGTTCTTCAACTCATTTCTACTATCTAAAATGGTCAGACCCTCAATGAGGGAGGCAAACATTACCTCAATACACAAATATGACTTTCCCATGGATCTTTGTGCATACTACAAACCAATAGATCTGCTTAACATAGAGGCCAAGATTTTCACTAAAATCCTCTTGAATACACTAGCGCCTCATAAGCCCCATTTGATCCACTGAGATCAGCTGGGCTTTATACACTGGAGACAAACTTTTGACAACATTAGGCTGGTATTGCATCTGATTGAGAAATTTTAAAAATGGAAAATCCCCATGGCCATATTGCCCTTAGAAACAGAAAAAGTATTCAACAGGGTCATTTGGTCCTTTATGAGTCGAATGGTCGATATGATAGGTCTAGGACCAAACATGAAGGATTTTATAGAGGCCAGCTGCAAATCTCCCAACAGCAAAAATTATAATCACTGGCCTCTAGTTAGAATCCTTTCCTCTGGGAAGGAGGACACGACAGGGATGGGCCCTCTCCCTAATAGTATTTGTCCTAGTAGTAGAACCATTGGCGGCTAAGATAAGGGAATGTGGGGACATTAAAGGCATGCCATTGTCGAGCGAGGGTAGGCAGCATAAAATTCATCTTTTGTAGACTATATTCTTTTGACCATGTTGGACCTTGTCTCCTCAATCAGAGGAGTGCTGAACATCATACACAGTATAGTGCTGTGTCCAAATTTAAAGTGAACCTGGAATTATTATGTGTGGGATTAATTCAGGAAGTGAAACAATGAGTAGATAAAATCTCCCAATTTTATTGGGGAATAGGGGAGATTAAATACCTGGGAATTTATCTTACACCTTCTCTGGAGAAATTGTATGGTTCTAACAACCCAAACCTCTTCACTACTATTACAACTGATCTGACTGCTGAGAACCCCTGTGCAACTCCTGGTTGGGCAGAATAAACATGGTCAAAGTGAATGTCATCCCTAGATTCTTAAATTTGTTCCAGGCTCATCTCATTCTGATTTCTAGGGAAGACATGACCGATCTCCGGGGGGTTATTGATTCCTCTATATGGTCTGGTAGGAAGACACAGGTTTCCAGATTGGTGTGATATGTAGCCAAAGGATCTGGACACCTAGCACTACCACCGTCACCCAGTATTATCAGGCAGCTCAACTTCATATCCTTTTAGAATAGTCCCTTAGAGAGACTGAGATACACTTTATACAAATGGAAGCAGCACTTCTGAATCGGGACCCATCGGATGTAGCGTGGCTCCTTAGGCCAAAGGTGGGGTTACGTCCTCCAACCATTATTTGAGACATGGGATAAGTTGGTGAGAACAGAAGCTCTTACATCATTTCCTTCCTCATTCTCACCATTTTTCTTAAATCCCGAGTTTTCCTCTGGGATACCCTGGGAACAATTTAGCAAATAGCACCAGAGTGATAGTAGGATGTTGAGGGATCTATTCTATAAGGGCAAAATTAAGTTCTTTGAGGAAGGGTTAGACAAATCAGTATGTATGCACTATTTTCAAATTCGCCTCTGGGCTTTATTGCCTCCCAATAGGGCAGCAGGATAAAGAGAACTTACCCATTCTGAAAAGCACTTTACCAATTTCACCTTAACAAACTGACAGAATGTTAATATATACACCACCCTGTCTGTAGTGGACCTTCAAGAGAGATGAAAATTGAATCAGATTCTGGTAAGGGAAATTTCAGTGCGTCAACGGCAGGAGATTTTTGAGGGTATCCCTAAATAGGTAAGTATTACAGAGACACGACGTACAAACATATGACCATATGGTATAGAACCTTGATGAAAGCTAAGGCCCTGGACAATCAGAGGGATTGCCAACGTTGGCAGGGATGTGGACAAGACTGGTATGACTTGCATCTCCTTACAAATTTAAATTTTACCCAACAAGTCCTATCCCCTGCTCATTTGAAAGGGCATATCCTTGACCAAGTCTGGACTATTGGTCTGACCACTTCTACCCCTACAATTGTCCCTTGCATTTGGTCTGATCACCATTTAATAAAATTTACACTTGTTCTTCCGGCCAGCGAGAAAATTAGTACGGCCGAAGGCAGCTTTGCTAGAAAATGGAACAATGTCAATAAAAATGATTTCCTTGACACGTTATCCAACACAGCCCCATCCCCTGGCACTGACATCAATGCCACAGAAATGAACATATCCGAGTGGTTATTGAATGCCAGTAACAAGCACGCACCCCTTAAAAAAGTCAAATTAGCCCGTCGCGCAGACGCACAGCGATGGTTCTCCACTGATCTTAAAATCCAGAAATTGGCGCTGCGCCAACTAGAGAGGCAGTGGCGACTGAAGTATTCCTCCGACAAAAAATTCCTTTACACCATAGCACGGAAGGAATACAAGAAGAGCATCCTTACGGCCAAAGCCGCTCATTTTTCTGCACGTATCTTGAAGTCCAACAATAGCTCTAAAGAAATTTTTTCCATAGTAAATGAATTAGCCAATCCTGAGAGAATCCTTTTGAAGGCTACACCCTCCCAAACATTGTGCAATTCTTTAAACGACTATTTCATTGAAAAAATTATTACTATCAAAGCTAGTATTCCCAAGCACTCTCCCATCCTGAACCCTTCTGTCTCGCACAGTAACAACCGTAGTATTAGCTGTTTCCCTTCTATTAGATCTGAGACCTTCCAGGATCTCCTCGTAAAAGTCAAATCAGGTGCCCCTTCTGACTGCTGCCCACCACATATACTTAAGGACTGCTTTGCAGTCTATCCGGGCCCTGCACTCGCCCTCTTGAACGAGTCACTTTCATCTGGCCAAGTCCCGATGGCCTTCAAGAAAGCTTTAGTGGTACCCCTCCTAAAAAAATCTGGAGTGGATCCCGCGCTTTTGTCTAACTACCGCCCGATCTCCTTGCTTCCATTCCTGGCGAAGGTACTGGAAGCCCATGTAGCTAAATGTTTATCTAACTTCTTGGAGGAATCTAAATACATGGACCCCCATCAGGCAGGGTTTCGGCCGGCTCATTCTACTGAAACTGTAATCCTTGCTGTCCTGGATACTCTCCGGGACAACGCCGACAGAAGCTCTCCTCAGGCACTGGTTTTATTGGACCTCTCTGCCGCCTTTGACACGGTCGACCATACTATTCTGCTCGACCGTGTCAAACATGCTGGTATTCAAGGTACGGCGGCTCTCTGGCTCACTTCCTTTTGGAAGATCGATCCCAGGCCGTTCGTCAAGGTCACTTTTTGGCTCCCCCACGCAAAACTATCTGCGGAGTCCCACAGGGCTCGGCTCTGTCTCCCCACTTATTTAATCTTTATATTGCCCCCTTGATTCAGTCCCTTAAAGACAGGAAGGTGACTGTTTTTAACTATGCTGATGACCTTCAACTACTCTTTAGGATTGACAACTCACACAACTCGGTCACGGACTTTCAGGCTACTATGCGGCACATCCAACAATGGATGGACCTCAGCCATCTTAAACTGAACCCTGGTAAGACAGAGCTTGTTCTCACCGGGGACAGTTACAAGTACTGGGGTCCCTATTACTGGCCACCTGAGCTAGGACCCCCTCCCTCCCCTTCCCCCTCGGCTAAAACACTAGGAGTCTCCCTCAACAATGACATTTCACTAAAATCCCAGGTCGGTGCAGTTATCTCTAAGTGTTTTTTTCAAATGCGCAAGATCAGGAAGATACACCGCCTTCTCACTCAGGAAGCCCTGATCCAGGTCATAATAGCCACCGTCCTGTCACATCTGGACTATGCCAATTCTGTGTACTTGGGCATGCCACTCTACCTGCTTAAAAGGCTTCAGATGGCCCAAAATCATGCAGCCCGACTGATTTTTCGACAACTTAAATGGCAACCAGCGACTCCCTTGCTGAAGAAATTGCACTGGCTCCCAATCTCCCAGCGCTGTGCCTTTAAAACAGGTTGCCTCATTTTTAAATCCTTGCATGACAATAGTCCCGTATTTATTAATACCCTGATATCTAGGCATACTCCCTCATGTAACCTGCGTTCTGCCCACCTCTCACTTCTCATCACTCCGACATTCAAGCGGGTGCGTCAAGGAGGCCGCAGATTTGCTATTCTCGCCCCCAAACTGTGGAACTCATTCCCGCTGGAAATACGGTCCTGCACAAACCTCCTGCAATTTAGGAAGTCCCTTAAAACATGGCTTTTTGCTCAAGCCTATGATTGATGTTCTCTTGGATAGCACTTAGAGCCTTCTATAGCGCCATGAAGCCACCTGGTGTACGCGCGCTTTATAAATTATTTTTAACATTAACATTAACATTACATATGTGTAGGTTTTGCCCAGTGCTCACTCTTGAAAGTTATACATATGCGAGTCCTGGGATACCCCTTCCCTCCAGACCGGGCAGCACTGATTTTGGGAATAAGAACAGTGAGGTTGATGGTGTTTTCAACTCCAGACTGGTCAGTGGTAATGAATTTGTCATTAGTAGCAAAGTAACAATTTGCCTTGAAATGGAAGACAAAACCTTCACCCAGCTTACAGGAATGGGTAACCAAGAATTGGCAGCTGTTTGCTATGGAAAGACTGTCATGGGACTTGAGGTGTCGGGATAGTAAATCTGACACACTGTAGAAATCTCTACTTATAAATTTAAAGGAGGGATCACTAACCTTGTCTTGTCCCAGGCCACTTGGCTCTTTGATAGTAGGAATAGGCAGATGGATAAATCTGAGAGGATTCTGAGTCGTAAGAGATGTATTTGGGCACAGATGGAGGAGACAGGTTGTCCTCAGCTATGCACACATTTTTTTTTTTTTTTTTTAAATATAAAATAGGTCTATTTATTACACAACACTCCCTAACACATTGGTATATCTCCTACCCAGAGATATCAACACAATTACACAAGAATACTTCAATTGCAATACGTAAGCACAAAATACAGTGGTCTCCAGGGAGAGACCAAATCGTATATTAAGAAAGTGGAATGCGAACTGCGACCAAAGTCAGGACTTGGACCAGGAGACTCAGAGGAGCTGTGGACCCAAGGAACCACTCAAGGTAAGTACCCCGGAACCTCACGGAGGCTGTGTGCAGAGTGGAAACACAGCTGTGTGTCTAATAGAAGTTAATGGGGAAGTCACAGTTGCAGTTTGGAAGAAAAAGGACCCTTCCCAGTGGACCCTGAAGAAAGACCCTGAAGAAATCCTGAGGAAGACAGAAGGTTGGAGAGCCACCATACCCGTGGATACCTCAGGAACCAGGATACCTACACCAGGGAAGCCGGTGCATAGGTGCGAAGTGACGTCGGAAACCGCCATAGACCACAATGGAGAACTTCAGGAAAGATGCCGCTGGAGAAGAATGTGCAAGAGTTCAGTAGAATCCAAGGGTGGATTCTTTTTTTTTTTTTTGATTTTCAAAAACCTTTATTAAAAAGGACAAAACGAGGCACGTTACAGGTATGCATCACAGAGGTCAATAAAGTTGAAATTACACTTAAAATTGCATTTCACGGTACAAGAGAGAGAAGGCCAATAATAGCTCAAAAAAAATACAGCAGTACTTGAGTGGTAATCAAGGCACAATAGAGGAGGCACAAATACTCCGGCCCAGGGGGGGGAGCGGGACCGGCAGCACTGTCACAGGCATCCAGCATGTCAGGACCATGATAGTCCGTCCGTGGGCTGTCAGGGGCGGTTAATCGTTGAAGGTAGGTGATGAGGGGAGCGCATATGTCTGGGGGCCAGCTGGCCGCAGGCATCAGATCCCAAAACTCACCCAGGAGTGTCTGGCAGTGTCCAACCAACGCTTAACAGTGGGGGCCGGCCTGCGCCCCCAGTGCATGGCCACCCTGCGCTTAGCCAGTACTAGCAGCATTGCCATTAATTTACGGTTGGCATCTGACACATGTTTGACGTGACCTAGGAGGCATGTCAGGGAGTCAGGAGTGATGCTTTCAAGTGTGATGTCGGAGATGGTAGCACATACTCCCTGCCAGAACGATGATACCCTGGGGCACAGCCAGGCCAGGTGGGCAAAGTCTGCACCGGGAGCCAAACAGCGCATGCATCTATCATTGTTAAGTAGGCCAATCTTGTATAAGGCTAGGGGGGTGCGGTAGAGTCTGTGCAAATATTTAAAATGAATGAGCCTTAGACGGTAGTTGGGGGAGAGGCGCTTGATCTGATTGCAACAGTATAGCCACTGTTCAGGAGGGAGGTCTCTTTCTAAGTCCGCACTCCACGCATTGCGGGCGCGCTCAGTGTTAGTGGAAGAGGAGGCAAGCGTAAGGGCATACGATCTAGTGACCAACTTCCACGGGGAGCTAGAGGAGTGGACAAACTCAAGTGCTGCGTTGGTCTGGGGAGCATGAGGGAATGCAGGGTTGTCTTCTCTACATGTCGCTCTAATCTGGTAGTATAGCAGCCTGTCAAGGGGAGCAGCGCTGTCGGGAAGAGTGAAAAACGTATTGTCAGGGTAAATGTCCGCTATAGTGTTGAGACCCAGGAGAGCCGTGCGGCGGGCCATGCCAGTAGTCTGACATGGGGGGGAATGCTGGGTTGCTAGCAAGTCTTAAGGAAGGTGCGTACAATATGCTGGCACCAGTGTATCTACGCAGCCCATCCCACACCCAGCGCAGGCATTCGACTGTATCAATGTCGCCGCGGGGGTTTGGGTGGGAGAAAAAGTGCGGTCTGAAGCGGCCATGGGGCAGCAAGGTCCGCCTCGACTGCCGTGTGAGGTTGAAAAGGCGTGGGGTGTAGCCAGAAGTGGAGAAAGCTGGCCTGGGCGCACAGCGCATAGAGCTTAAAGTCTGGGGCACCCATACCACCACGGACCAGGGGTAGAGTGAGAATATCATAAGCAATTCTAGGTTGGCGTCCGGCCCAGACCAGAGTGATAATGTTGGAGTGGAGTTTGCGGAAAAAATGCGACGTGAGAGGGACAGGGATGTTTAAAAAGAGATACAGGAATTTTGGGAGCACCACCATCTTAGCAATTGCAATGCGCCCAGCTAACGATGAAGGGAGCTTTTGCCACATGCGGATTTTGGCCTCCAGCCCATCTATTGCCCGACCAAAGTTAGACTTCCAGAGTTCGTCCAGATTCCTGCTCAGCCAGACCCCGAGGTACCTAGTGGGACCCGACGCCCAAACTAAGGGGTAGTCAGGGGTAAAGGGTTTTGTAGCATCCGTGAGGGGAAAGAGGACCGACTTGCTCCAATTGACTTGGATTCCAGAGAGGCACCCAAATCTCACCACCTCCCTGGTCATGGGAGCGAGGTTGTCCTGAGGGTTTCGGACATATATCGTGACGTCATCTGCATACATGGATGTGACAAGGGCCCGGTGGGTGTGATGTTGTCGCAGTCGCGCCGCAAGAGGTTCCATGGCTATGGCGAAGAGCATAGGGGAGAGGGGACATCCCTGCCTGGTACCTCTCGAGATGACAATGGGATCAGTGACCTGCCCATTAATCCGAATGCGAGCCGTAGGGAGGGAGTACAGTAGCTGTATCTTGCGTACAAAATCTAGACTAAATCCCAGGCGAGGAAGAAGGTAGAAGAGGAAGGGCCACTCCAAGGTGTCGAAGGCTTTGGTAGCGTCCAATAAGGCAGCCACAGCCGGTAGCGAGGGGTTAATCTGGTGGAGGACTGCGAAGATGGTTCGCAGATTGTGAGAGGTGGCGCGCCCCGAGATAAAACCGAATTGATCCGGGCGCGCGATTAATGACATGAGAGGGAGAAGGCGGGTAGCCCGCAACTTAGCATAAATTTTATTGTCGGTGTTTATGAGAGACAGTGGGCGATACGAATCACAGCACTCGGGGGATTTATCCGGTTTCAAAAGAAGGGTTAGCAAATGCCTCGCGGAGGGATGGAGGAAAACTGCAGCGATCGAGAGAGTCATTGTACATTGCAGCTAGGTGTGGGACGAGAAGAGGCGTTTATTGTTTATAGAATGCCGGGGTGAGACCATCGGACCCGGGGGCCTTGTCACCCGGGAGACCTGCAATGACCGTAGAGATCTCCTCCTGAGTGAACGGCTCATCAAGGTAGTCTCGATGATTATTGCTCAACCAGAGAAGTTCGAAGGTGTCAAAATATTGATCCAGTACCTCACGAGGAGCCGCTTCACCGGCAGAGTACAACTGGGAATAAAAAGCAGTGATTCAGGCGATGATTTCGGTAGGAGAGGTTGTTCTACCTGCGGTTTCATCCTGCAGTGCCGTTATATAAGAGGAGGCATGCGGTCGTCTAAAGAGATTCGCGAGTGTTTTGCCAGGGCGGTCTCCCTCACCATATCGACGGGTGCGCGTCTCTCTACCCAAAAAAGCAATCTCCCTCTCGGTCTCCTCATGGAATTCAGTAAGTTTGGCTCTGATCAACGCCAGCGTAGCAGGGCAGGGGTCCTGAGATTGTTGGAGATCTAAAGTCCTAACCTCGTTCTCCAGACGCTCAAGAGTACCGCGGATGGTCCTCAACACCCCGGACTGCTTGGCAATACACTCCCCCCGAATCACAACCTTAAAACCCTCCCAGAAGGTCGAAGGCGATTCCACCGAGCCGACATTATGTTCAAAGTAGGCAGTTATAGCATCGCGAATCTCCTCGCGGAAAGCAGGGTCCCAAAGAGCATTTGGGGGCAGACGCCAAGCGAACATACGGCGCAGTGTGAGCGGGAACCACAAACGCAGGTGGACAGGGGCGTGGTCGGAGAGGGTGCGGGCCATGTGGTCCACTGAGGTGGTCCAGGAAGAGACGTCGCAGGGAGTGATCCAAAGGTCGAGGCGAGACCATGTGCCCTGCGAGCCCGTGACGCAGGTACCCTCATACCTGTCAGGGAACGTATGTCGCCATGCATCCAGCAAAGAGTTGTCCGATATAATAGAGTGAAGAAGGGAGGTGGCCTGAGGGTGGTGGGTGCGATCGCCAGAGCGATCCAGCGCCGGCGAGGGAGCTATGTTAAAGTCGCCTCCCCAGATCAGGGAGTGGGGTCCCAGGGAAGAGATGAGCTGCCAGACATGTGTAAAAAAGTCAGGGTCGTCAGAATTTGGGCCGTACAGTGCTGCTAAAATCAATGGTTGATTGTAAAGGGAGCCAGCGAGGATCACATACCTGCCCTCTGGGTCAATGAGAGAATGGGTATTCTGCCAGGGAAGACCTTTACGGACGAGTATGGAGACTCCGCGGGAGTAGTTAGAATAGAAGGAGGAGTGAGTTTCGCCCCAGTGTCGAGATAGTAGCCTAGAGGCGGTGGCCGAGAGGAGATGAGTCTCCTGGAGGAAACAGACATCCACTTGGTGCCTGATTAGCTGCGCATGCATAAGGCGTGCCTTGCGATAGTCATTTAAGCCTCTAATGTTCCATGTGCAAAACGTAGTGTCCGTCATGTGATAGCGCAGGGTGAGTCAATAGCGGAGTGCCAATGATGCGGGGAGAACGGAGCCGCAGGAAGTGCCATGATGAACAGCGCATTGACTAGTGCATACCTTAGTAACGTGCCAAACAAAAAACAGAACAATGAAGAAAACACATCTCTTGTAGGAGGTGCCAACTCAGCAGGGGAAACCCCAATCCACCCACCACCCACTCCAACCCCCCAATTAGGTTGAGTATCCAAACCCCACCCATCCATGGAACCCAAACTTGGAGAGAAAGCTACGTAAACAGGAAAGGGAATTATCCCAAAGGGGCATGGTTCCACCTGGCATGCACCCCTGCCATGAAGACAGGGTGGCCAAGCCAGATTAGTAGTCGGACATTAATAAGGCAAAGTTAAAGTAAGCATAGAGGCGGGAACTCAGTCAAGAGCCCAAGACGGCCCCCCGTAAGTAACTGTGTTAACCAGGCTGCATCGCAGCAAAAAGAGAAACCAATGGACAGTGCTCCGCAATCTTAAATCAGTCATTGTCACTCAAGTGTCCTGTTACAGCAGACTCATGGCTCCAAGTGGCATTGCACTTCTGCACTTCTAATTTTTTAGCAAAGGACAGCGCAGACTTGGGGTCATTGAAGATCTGCGTTTGGCCGCCCTTCTGGATCTTGAGCTTGGCAGGGTAGATCAGGGCGTACTGCACCTCGAGCTTTTGGAGAAGTTTTTTGGCAGGGAGAAACTCTCGGCGGGCGGCTTGCACCGCCAAGGTGAAGTCTGGATAGAAGGATAGAAGGTTCCCTTGGTGCCTCACCTCGCCCATCTCCCACGCCGCCCGCATCACAGCGTCGCAGTCACGATAATTTAACAGCTTGGCTATGATCGGGCGAGCAGGCGCACCCGGCGGTGGGCGCGGTCCCAGAGATCTGTGTGCCCGCTCAACAATAAAAACTGAGGAGAGCCCATTGCCAAAAAGGTCTCGCAGCAGCGTTTCCACGAAGTCCTCCATCTTCGCGATGTTGGTGGACTCGGGCAGGCCCGTGATGCGAATATTGCTCCTCCTGGAGCACGCCTCCAAGTCCTCATTCTTTGCCCTGATTAGCTCCAGCACCTTGTCCATCTTTAGTAACTGTTGCTTGTCCGCCGCTGTCGTGTCTTCAACCTCCGACACCCTCGTCTCCAACTGCGCTATCTGTGCCTCGTGCGGGTCCACTCTCGCCTTTACCTGGTCGAGGCGAGCAGTCAGGCGGTCTAGTTTGGAGTTAATTGTGCCAAGGCTGGATTTGACTTCCAGCAGGATCGCCCTCAGGTCGTCATCTCGTGCTGCGATGGCATCCGTCTGGGTGGACTGTTCCTCCGCTTCTTGCGCAGGCTCCTCCTGTCTAGTTTGGCGCCTGCTGTCGAACGAGAGCTTTGTCTGCTTTGTGTCCGCCTTGCCCATGGTGCTCGCTCCAGCGGAAACGTCGAGAGAATGGAAGAGAAAGGCGCCCAATGTCACAGGGTCAGTGTCACCGCCGAGGGTACTCAGTCAAGACAGCGCACAAAAGCTGATGGGCCGCTATGCAAAAGCCGTTGTTGAGAAGTGTGCACCCGCTTACCAGTAGCCAGTGGATGGTGCCGGCTGCAGTTACCACATTCCACGCACGATGTGCATTATAAGGTGAGGGTCAAGACACTGCCAGGCATGTTATGCGTCGCAGCACCAGGGAAATTGTGGCCAGCTCCCACTCAGCGCAGCCCATCATGGACCACCCCACCAGCAGGCGCTGCCAGGATCTGCCCGGGGGTATCTTACAAGGGAAGGAGCGTGTCAGCACGCGGCCCACAGTTCATAGGTCAGTAGTACAGTGCGCCCAAGGAGATGCGGAGAGGTAACACCTGATTGTGGCACCCGCACAGCACGCCAGCAAATGTCCCAGGGCTCCACCACGGGTCGCGCGGGCTCTTGAGCCGCTCCACTCGCTGCGGCTCACGCAGCGGGCGCGCTCCGAGCAGGGAAGCCAAGGAGGCACGTAGCTCCGGTCGCGGGGCCCGCGTGGACACACCCGCAACCGGAAGAGGGGCTCCCTCCACCTCACCGGGCCAAGACCGCCAGGCACCCGCGGTACAGCGCCCGCGCCCCTATCCCGCCCGCAGCAACCAGCCGCCGCAGGCCGCGTCACTTACTTGGGCCACAAAGGTGCCGCAGATCCCAGCGCTGTCTCACACTTCACGTTCGCTGCAGCCTCAGCACCAGTATGGACTGCAGGTATGCCACCCAGCAGGTCAGTTCTCCGCTCGGCAGTACGATGCTTCGTTTCGCCTGGGCCACATATCCTTCGCCATCCAACTCAGTCGCGGGAGGCCGCCATGTCGGGCCTCCGGCCGCGAGGCCCACGTGAAAGCAATCTCCTCAATGGTGCGATGGTTAGGAAAATGACGCTGCTGGTACAGGCCCCAGGGTGCAGGCAGCCTCGCGCTCAGGCAAAGGGGGGTCCAGGGGCCCCCAGTCCGCAGGATTTTAACGGATAGACGGCTTGGCCGGCAGAGCCCACTCAGAGTGCGGCCATCTTGCAGCCGGCTAAGCCACGCCCCCCAGCTATGCACACATTTAATCTCTCTGTTTATTGTTACTGAAGTATTTTTTAATCTGTGAGTGGAGGGTGGGAAGTGTCTTGTCACTGTGTAGATATATATTTTTCCTATGTGAAGTGTCAGATAAGCCAGTGACTTCATTTTATTCAATGTTGGGAAAACTTAAAGGAAATAAAAAGTGGCTTTTTTGCCAAAATATATTTGTGCTGTAAAATTCCCCTTTAGAGGTAATGACTTTAGAGCCTGTTTTAAGGCATGGGCGGGCTTCAGGGGCAATTGCCGAAGGCCCCCAACTTTTAAGGCCCAACCTGGTAAAGTGACCAAAACAGAAGACTATCTCTCGCTCTCTCTTGTTCTCTCTCTTTCTGTGTGTTACCCTCTTTCCCTTAACCCCTCTGACTCGTCCTTTTTCTACCTATCCCTATCCCACAATTCTCAACCTCTCTATCTACCTCTTTCTCTACCTCACCTACATCTTGCTCTATCATCCATTTCCCTGTCTTCTAACCCTTCTTTACCTCTCAATTTTCTGTCTACCTCCCATTAACTTACTCTTAGCTCCTGTTTGTCTTGCCTCTCTACCTCCCACTTCTACTCACATTTCTCTACTTCATCTCTCCCTATTCCTCTCTTGTTGTAAGTTAACTCTCTTTACCTGACCAGAGACTAAATCCCTGCCCTTCTCTCTAACTTACTTCTCTACATACCACACTCTGTGACTAGCTGTCACCTCTCTATACCACCCTATCCCTTTCTTGCTCAGCCTCACCTTTCTGTCCCATGTCTCATTCCTTTACCTAAACACTCCCTTTTTATCTATTTATATATGGCTACGTACCTACCACACTATTGCTCTACCTTTACACTCCCTCTATACTTCACACCTCTCTTTCAATAAACCTCAGTGCCCCACAGCACTTACCTCTCATGACCTCAACTTGCCTCCACTCTCCGTTCCTACCTCTAGATCTCTAGCTCTCGGTCAGCTTTCTACCCCTCTCTTCACCTCAACTGCCTCTCTCCTTCTCTCTCTCTCTCTCTCTCTCTCTCTTTCTCTTCTTTCTCTTCTTTCTGCATCTTGCTGCTCTGTTTGCATCTCATCCCCCTTCATTTCTCTTCCATTTGCTTCACCTCCCTCTTAATTTCATCTCTCTTTATCTTACCCTTTCTATCATTTTTGCCATCTATACCTTACCTTTCTCTACCTCTCGCATTCCTCTTTCTACCTCACACTTCTCTCTTTCATTTCTCTCTCTGCCTCACAACTCACTGCCTCATCTCTCTCTTCTCCACCTCTCATACACTATCTAGCCTCTCAATTTACCTCACCATTAATTTGCTACCTCACCTATTGGCCTTCCATGTCGCGCTTCCTATTGATGTCCTCTTTTCCTCACCTTTCCCATTATTTTATTTATTTCTCTCTACAATGCTTTCTCTACCTCTTCACTCCATCTATCACTCCCTTTGCTTTCATCGCTCTTTGTATCTCCTTCACTGTTTCCGTTCACTCTCTCTGCTTCCAATGTCTCGCTCGTTTAATACATCTGTCTTACCTCTGTCTCTCTCTCCCTATTTCGCCATTCTCTACTTCTCCCTCGCTCTTCCTCTGTATTAGCCTCATCTCTCTACCTTATCTGCACCTCCTTTCTTTCTACTTCTCATATCTTTCTATTTTTCACCCCACCCGCTCTACCTTCCTCTCTGCCTCACTACTTTGTTTACTTGACCTGTCATTCTGTGCTTCACCTTTCTATTTGTGCTCTCATTATAACTCACCTCTCTTTCTCTCTTATTTCTCTCTAGACCTTGCCCCTCGGGTTGGCACCTTCCTTACCAGCCTACATTTAAAAATACATGCCAGGCCTCTAAAAAAAACAGCCAGGTGGGTGAACCTAATCGGCCCTCAGTGTACCCCACTTCTTTCTATTTATCTATTTCCTGCCTCTCTGGTTACCTCACCTTTCTCTTTCTACGTCAGGTCTCTCCTACTTCACCTGTCTCAGTACCTCATATCCAGTGCTTTAAATGGAAAAAAATAAGTGCAGGTACTCACCAAAAGTAGTGGCTGATTGGGGGTGGAGTTTGGGGCGGGCATAAGGGCAATGCTAAAGGTAGAACAAGGGGTGGGCTAGGTTTTTGGCCTTGCCAAACTTTGTGTGCAAGAAATCGGCATGCATTGTTAGAATGTAGGATGTATTTTTCCATTAGTTATCACACTAATAACCATTTAAATAGCATAGCACTTACTAATAAATGTTTATTAATACCCAAAGTAATCCTTTTTAGCAACCTTAAAATAAGAAAAGATTGAGGAAAAAACAGCGAGGTTCTACATATATGCATTTTGTTGTTTGTATGCATGTCCTTGATGCAGGGTCATAACTCACTAAGCTATATTACAAGGATGTTAACTTGTGACCTCCAGGTAACAAAATAATCCATACAACAAAAACAGTAGTCAACTGAGCCATCTACGTAAAACAATAAATCTGTGATCTAGCGCCAAGACACCCCCGGGTATTCGCGCGCTCAATAAATCTCATTAACATAACATAACATCTACATGCTGCATGCTGTGCCTTCCAACAGGCACAATGATCCTCTATGCAATGTTATGGCGAGTTGAACCTTTGGTTAAAATATACACAAATCTTTCAGGAAGTGCATTAACCACCAGCGTTATCCACTTTATGCACCTTATGATGACCTGAGCTTGCTTGCGAAAGAGAAAGCCCCAGGCTTCCTGTTTCTCACCATTAGTAAGTACGCAGGTGCAATAATGCAAGCAATTCATCAGGCACTCTTTATTCTCGGTACAAGTGGGTGTTTCTGTCAAACCTGAAAATCATAGTTGTTTTTCAAGGGATATACTTTGTATAACTATAGTGAGCAGCACATTCCATCTCTCTCTCTCTGCCTCTGGATGAGAAATGTTGACACAGAGATACTGGTGAAATAGCTGTTGGTGGCTCAACCTTTCAACATTCCTTTTTATGTGGTTGAAAAGAAGTGGTGGACGGAGTAAATACACTGCAGATGTGATATCAGAAAGAATAAGGTATCTACTGGGGTGAGCTGGTTGCACTTTGTGTAATTAAAATACACATCATGATCTGTAACATAGCACACTTATTGAAAAAACGTCTCAGTTGGATTATTCAAATTGCATTATAATCTTTTGTTGGTGTTACTTTGCAGTACTTCTGGCGATCCCACGTGTGTTAATTAAAATAATAATTTATACTATATGTCTCATATACTTACTATAGCAAATGTCAAATTTATTCTTGCATTCTCAATTGTCAAAATAAATATTACAAAGAAAAAGAACAGGTTTTCGCGTCACGTTACAAACGGCAACACGGTCTTTCTGAATCGAAATATGACTATTGACATGCAGTCCTGGCCAGGAGATGGGGGTTATTACAAATTAAATATGTTTTCTGTGCTCATACCAAAATAACGTGTATAGACCACCACCCGAGAGTACAAAATAGATGAAAATGTTCTGTTTACCTTGTTCTGGCGTCTGATCACAGTGTGTGATAAATTGCAACCGTGATTGTGAATAACACACACATACCTAGCTATGCATTACATTTATTGGCTTTTGATAAAAATACAGCCTTATACATCTATGTGACATCGAAGACCAGGTGGTTTAGCGCTGACTACAAACATCTCTGTTCAAAGAGCATATCACATTCTTCAGCGGACTTACCTTCTCTTTCGTCCAAGGTCAATAAAATAGGGATCAGCAAGTTTGGTAACGAGATCTCATATTATTTACACATGTGAATTGCCAATTCAGTTGTGGAGCAATGGTTAGAGATGGTGAAAGCAACCTTAAGCTTTCTTTTGTTCTGTCCATGGGACAGTGACACTATCCTGAACAATGTGTTCCACACCCCGCCCATGAGGTTTTACAGCCCCCTCTCTGTGATCAAAGGATAAACTAATCACCTGCAGCCACACCCCTGCTCTGATGACTTCCAGAGTAGCACATACTGTGTCCTGGTGACAAGAGCTGCTGTTTTGCCAGCTCAGCACAGGTTTTCACCCTGATTAAATCCATGCAGTGTGTGTTGAAGGTGTTGCCGAGGTACAAGTTGATTGAAGAAGGGAGCTCTGCCTGCCTTGAAGCCAGGCCCCAGGAGTACCGGTACTTTCCTTGTTCGAGGAAAAGGGCCGGTACTGAAGAGGAGAAAATGAAAACGTGCCGGGACTCGGTCCTGGTAAGTACCAGCCCATTTAAAGCACAGCTTATATCTCTTTCTATCGCCCTTCTCCCTCTACTTTACTTACCTCTATTGGTATGCCATGCCCTTTACCTCTCTGTTCCTCTCCTTCCTTCTGCTCCTCCCATTTCTATTACCCAGGTAAGCCAAGGTTCATTGTCTAGCCATAGACATGTACACAAAGAGAAATAAGAGGAGGGACAAGGTGGGGGGAAAAAGCCAAGGAGAAAATTATTAGATTTGACCCAATGGAATGGTGAAAAATCCTCCAAGCAGTGCTTTCATTTTCCCAGTTGCAGCCAGAATGCCAGTTGAAAAGAGGTATGTATCTGAGAGCACTAATATCTAGCATTTAAAGCTACAATGCAAGTGCTATGGGCATGTGTCTTATTGAAATATTATGCACTAGCCCGATAGACCTCCTTCAAATTACCCTTACCATGTCTTTTATCCAATGGGATTAACAGGCTAGTCAGACACTGAATTCCAAGTAAAATGTTGTTGGAAGAAACTCAATCTGGACCCGACCACAAAAAAGAAATGGCTTTATTGAGCCTTGTTCAAGCTTTCATTTTGTGCTATTTGGCTAGCTGACGATGGCCAGCTTATGCTTTTGGCTGTTTTTGTGTTTCTAATTTCTTTAAAAGTTTAATATCTCATCTTCAATATGGTTTGGCTTCCTGAAGGCTTGAATTAGCTAAAAATGTGTAATGAATATAAATGTTTTTCCAAACAGGGGCCCAAAAATACGTCTACTTAGGGCTCCAAAAACCCTGAATGACTCCAATTGTGCACATGTTACTCCTCCTGGGGCTGTATTACATATATGGCGCACTTTCCCTCTTTGCGCCATGGTGTACCTTTAAATAGGTGCGCAGCGCGCACACAGGGAAAGAGCACCGTATTACCGTGAATGCACTGCCCCCAGAGCAGCCGCAAACCCTTTTGCTCCCCTGGGGGCTGCGCATTCAAGTTAAATATGGAGTGGCGGCCTCAAAGCCGCTACATTTCACGGTGTAGGCGGCTTCTAAGCCGCCTGCACTTTAAAGAGGGGGGAGAGATCCCTTTGCAGGTGAGTGCAGTGAGTGACTGCACCCGCCTGCAAGGGGATGTCTAATCTAGGGCAGTGTTTCCCAAACTGTGCGCCGCGGCACCCCGGTGCGCCGTTAGGAGTAGCCAGGGGCGCCGCACACGATGTGGGAGAAACCTTGTGGTCATGTTGAGAGAATGCATCTGAGCGGTTGGAAGGCGTTGTTTGCCTGAGTGCAGCAAGTGAGGCTTGTTTGAATGACACCCAGCCGCAGCGCAGCACACAGGGAGGTTGCAGGTGCCACCTGTATAATCCAGAGTCATCGTTTGGCCCAGGAGCCCACGGCCGCCATGCACGCACTTTCACGTGGCCTCCGCATATGGCCGCCGGGCGCAGCGATGTCTGTTGAGTGTTGTTGGTGCTGGTGTTCTGCTGCGCCTCCGGGGACCCTCTTCACAAGTTGAAAGTGGGTAACGGGTTGGTTGCACACTGGAATACTCCTTGCTTTGGAGTTTAACTGTAAGGAAGGGGAACATGACGGGCTCGTGACCCCCAAGCCTGTGTGTTGTTTATATGCAGGCTGCTATTGCTGCACTTCTTTCGTGTGGGGAGACGCCGCGCCGGAGTTTACAGGCCAGTGCATTCTGAGTGGTCTGGCGTGGTTGTTTCTGTTTTGTTTGTTGGTTAATTACTGCTGCACAATTGCCATCTGTACACGATTGTCGAGTTAAAAAACAATAAAACAAAGTGCATTTCTGCTCACATTTTTCACTTGCTGAAAGCAAGTGGGAAATATAAACAGAGAAGTACCTGGACTTTAAGGATTGCATGAGTTGAATATCCTGGTGATTCTGAAGCTGACTTTGTTCCCCATTGTGGCCCAAAACTCCGTAATGCCCGATGGTTGAACTGGTGCTAGTGGCCAGAGTTGGTGACCCTGGGCCTGCAGCTTTTGGTCGGTTATATAAGAAATGGCAGGTCACCTCTGTAGAGAAAAACAGGCGTTTCTTCAGGCGCGTTTGCCCCTCCATGCATATTCACCTATTGATTATTCAATCGTTCCATTCTCCGCTTCATACACATACAAAAAAATGTGTATGGGATATAAAAACTTTAACCGCTTTTGAAATTCATATGTTTACATTTTAATCAATGATACCAAATATTTCAGATAGAACAATGCTAATGTCTGAAGAAGCACAGCCGTCTAAAAGACCAGCTTGCATTGTTAATAGGTAAAAATTATTGATTTCTAGGAACATTTTACGTTAAAAAAAATTAGAGGGCACAGCTGTTGAAAATCTATTGGCTATGATTGTGCTCTCAGATCGCCCCGGCTGTTTTGAGTTGAGGCTGTGGCTCTGCATTGTTATTTGCTATTTTGTATAGCGCGGACATGGCCCGTGGGTATCGGAGCCCTTTGCGAAGGTGGCATGATACAGGGGTACAGCAAGTTACTGTTGCAATGATTGTGTTCAGACGTTGTCGCTGCTGGAAGGGTGAACAGCCTCAAACACGCCTGTTGCTTTCCTCTTGGGCCAAATAGGGCCTCTCTAATTGTATTGTAGTTGCATGGATGTGGTGCTTACTACCTCGGACAAGACATCACAGCGCTGATATGCAAGTTTGGCTCAAGCTGCAGCAGCCTGGGCGTCGGAGAGGCTGTTAATTCAGGAGGAGTGCGGCAGAGGTATGAGAGAAATACAGGAAACTAGGGGTGACACCAAGACTTTCAGTCTGAGAGGGCGGGGGCAGGCCCCCCAGGTGGAAGATGGAGTGCACGGGGTGAAGCAAAGTGTGAAAGGTTCAAAGAGGAAGAGAAGGAAAGCAGTACATGGGGGCAGAGAGAGGGGCGAGAAGGAATGTCTGAAGAGGAAAGGCTTCGACGGGAGGTGGAGAAACGAAAAGGATGAGGGAATAGAAGACACTTTGGCTTTTTCATAACTGAAAGTTTCATCATTAACTGACCATAAACAGAATGCAAGCTTCCTTATTGGTGGTTAAAAAAGGTTAAGTCATGGAAACATATTTGGCAATTAATATTGTATAGTTTCTCACTTAAACAATTAAAGTTCTTATTAAATGACTGTTATATTTTAATTTTGTTATAAATATGATTATAATACCTTCATCAGCTCCATCCCAATTAATTTCAGGGAGAAAACTGGAAGTACTCCCGAGGTCGGGCTTACATCCCCCCAGCGATAAAGAAAAGAGGTGACATGGTGGGGAGCCACGGCCAACTGCCAATTGGGTCAAGGGAGCCACAGGTCGAAAAAGTTTGGGAACCACTGATCTAGGGGATCCATGGGACCCGCTTTCTCCCCTCTAGAGGGATGCCATTAGGTGGCGCAATGAAAGTGCACCACCTTTTTTGTGGTGCACTTTCAGTGATTCCCCCTAAAGGCATGTTTACCTCTGAGCCCGAAACCATAATACAGCACGGGTGCAGAGGCAAAGTGATTCCTTCTGCCCCCATGCAAACGAGGGAACGCCCTCTAATGATGGGGCTGGCTACTACACTTGTGCAGCCCCTCCTGTAATACCAAAGTGCCCCTGGGGCGCACAAAGCGGGCACACAAACCTGTTGCACCCCCAGGGCACTCTCTGTAATACGGCCCCTGGAGTCATATTACTGTAAGAAGGCACATACCCCCGCGTTGGGTGTGCCCTTCACAGACCTGTACCATATACCTTAAGACACAAAATGGGCAGTCCCTAGATCCTACAGAGATCATCACACTCATCACGCGGGTGCAACATGTGCACGTTTGATCGGTGTTACAGAAGTCACCGTACAAACAACAGAAGAAACGCTCTGGGGGTGAAAATGGGCAGAAAGGCCGTTCCACGCCAGGGCACTTGTACAAAAAGCATTGTGCTCAGATTATTCAAGATATCCGTCCTTCTGTAAGATCGCGCCATGTGCCTATATATCAGAATAATCACTGGTGTCATTCTCGTGTTTTATAAACATTCTGCTGTCGCTAAAACCCCAGATAATTCACTTTTGAAGTAAACATCTAGTAGGGTAATGACCAGAACACATTGGTGACGCGAGGAGCTCCCCAGACCACCGTTTGAACTGCCACAAGAAGACGCAGGCTGTGTCCTCCCCAGCCCCCCTGTCTCTGAAACCAGCACGCCCCTGGATTTAACACCACATTACATTCTGGCTATTGTGAGCTACTCTGTTCACCATTCGTGTTTGTTCTGGCAGCTGCAGTTTATCAGTTCCTGCGTCCCAGCAGTGCTGTTTAACAACTGTGTATTAACAACACGTGCCGCAAACACAAGAGCACCGGAAGTGGTGACTACCACGAGGACTGTGGTCACTGGGAAGTATCGTAAACAAACAGAAGTTCCCACACCTTCAGGTCGCCGCAGCTACAGCAGTTACTGTTTCACTGGCACTTTAATCAAACGCCATCAATAATGTATGCTTCTCTTGCAGCGCATCAAATATGTATGTGTCTTGCCCCTGCCGCGCCACTTCTTTGTAACGCCGATTTATGGGGGTTCCCCCACCTCACTTTGGAGCCCACAATAACATTTGCAAGGGCCACTATGCGCTGTCCGAGTGATGCATATTTCAAGCTGGAAGGGCCCAGGGGTGCTGCTGTCTCATTGTTGATGGGGTGCAATGTCCCAGGCTCAAGGCTTTCGAGCGCTGCTTGACTGGAGCCACACTCCATGACAGTCTCAGCATGCGCACTTTGACCCCTCAGAAATTACATCACAAGAAGTAACAATATATGGTCCTTGCTCCGTTGACATGATAGGAAATTATGTCACCTGACCCCTGCTCCCATTGCCACCAACGGAAGTGGCAACACTGAAGTGAAATATATTTACAATAAGCACACGGTTGATAAGAAAATAAAAAGATACTAAACCATATATAATGGTGTTTTAATAAGCCACCATATCCTAGCTAGGGTGCTGCATGAAATGTCAAGGTGCAGCCGTGATACGCCAAGGGTGATTCCATGATATATTGGGTCATGTCTGTCAAATGTCCAGGTGCATTAGGTTTACACAGTCATCATATGCACTCTAACATCTCCAAATTCACTGCCCAGGCACTGCCCCTAGTGCCCAAGCATAGCCCAAATGTCCACTCACAACCACCATGTATAAGCCAGTTGCAGCCACATGACCTCGGATACCACATTAAATGTCCAACGCAGCTCCATAATGCCCGTGGCTGCGAAATAATCTATCTTGCAACCCTAGGTAGTATACGTGGTAGGTGGTGTTCCCCACAGAGCTCAAGGTGGTGTGGGCCACTGCTTAAATAATAGGGTTCCTCTTCCTCTTAAGTCGTTGTAATGGGCACCCTCAAACAAAAGGGGATAGTGCAAGGACTCCTGCCTTGACTGGGGTCTGTGGCACGGTGCGCTACTTAATTTGTAAAATGATAAGTGCCAGGGCCCAAAGTTTTTCTCAGAAACCTGCCACCGGCACTGCAGGAATTCGGGGTTTCCAAATTCATGGTTGACTGGTTTTGATTCCATCTCATGACTTTTTCATCCACCTTTCTACACTCTTTGACCCTTTTTAGGTCTCGCCTAAGACAGCGCACATGTGCTGTCGCTTATGAGAGATATTGTTTACTGCAAGGGATTTGTAGCCCCCCCCACTACTTACCATTTCTTGTCTTCATTGTCACTCTTATTCGCTGCCTCCAAATTGGCCAGCATTTGCCAGATTCACTTCCTCTTCTTTGGTATGGAGCATGGACAAAGTACTGATTGCTTAATTTCGATTAGTGTCCTTTCGCTGCCCACGCTGTGATTGAGGTACTATTTATCATTTTTCTTTCTTCTTCCCATTCTGTTACTTCTCCCCTCCCAACCCCACTCCCACATTTCTTTTTCCCTTACACCCCCCTTGTCAGTGTTGCTTCTTTCCTCCCACCTACCCTTGTCAGTGTTGCTTCTTCCCTCCCACCCACCCTTGTCAGTGTTGCTTCTTGTCTCCTATCCACCCTTGTCAGTGATGCTTCTTCCAACCCACCTCCCTGTTATCCATGTTGGTGCAACCCTCCCATGACCGTTGTCTATGTTGCTTATAACCCTCCCACCCCTGTTGTCTGTGTTGCTTGTAAGCTGCCCACTACCCGGTTGTCTCTGTGGCTTCTAACCCTTTCTCCCCCTTTGTCTGTGTTGCTTTTAACCCTTCTGCCCCTCCCTGCCCCCACTCGCCATAAGAAGAAAATTGCAATGATGTGGCCAGTTCTGGCTGCGTCATATCACTTTTTTCTTTACCATCCCATTGCCTGTTCCCTCCCTCTCGTTGTCCGTGTTGTCCATTCCCTGTTGTCCGTGTTGACCACCTACCATAAGAAAAAAAGCGCTCTGGCACGGCTAGTGTTGTCCCGCTCATAGTGCTTTTTTTCAAACTTTTAACTATGCTGCACAGCTTCCACGCTACTATACAACATGGCTAAAAGACATTGGTAAAGACAATAGCTCTCGCATAAGTGAGACCAATTGGCTTTGCCAATGCTTGTTCTCATTCTTGCAGGTTCTTTTTCAACCATTCGTTCTGCCTTTGTCACTGCTTCTTTAATTGTGCCTCCTCCTACTTTGTTCCTTTTCTACCTTACTCTCTGTTATGCTAGGCACTCTAGTGATAAAAATATGTCTTGGTCCCCAAAAATCAGTGGCGGTGGGCCCCACATGCAACCACTGGCTGAGTTTAAGCACAGGCTTGGTGGCTGATTTATGCAAGGTCGTGCCTCTAGTCTCCGACAGAGTGAAGCAGAGAAAGAGTGACAGGCACTCTATTCACATTGCGAAACACACACAGTAATTAGTAGGCCTGGGCGGTGAACTACGCTCCGTTCGCGGAGTTTGCAGAGTTTTCTGCACTCCGCGGAGCTCGCGGAGTGCAGAAAACTCCGCTTCGTGGTGTGCAGACGAGTTGTTTCCCCGCTCGCGATCGCGAACGGTAAGTTCGCGAGCGCGAGCTGCCGCTCAGGTAGAATTTCTACCCGAGCTGCAGGAATACCAGCAGAAACTGCAGTTCGCACTGCACTCCGCCACTCGCGGAACTTCGTGGAGTTTTTTTGTAACTTCGCGGAGTTCCGTGTAGCAAAACTCTGTGAACTACGCCCAGGCCTGGTAATTAGCTCCGGCTGTCACTCAGCAGTCATCTGTAAGGTGATGATGCTATGATGATTCGCAGTGTGACGCTGCGTCATGCGTAAATCATTTATGAACTGTACAATGAGTGCCAGAATGGACCCCAGAAGCTGGTGATGGAGGGGGGGATCGGGCAGTCATACACTGAATCCCGAACTGCGACTCTACCACCTTCCCCCACAAGTTCCCTGCACTTTCTGCCATCAAGAAGAGGAAATCATCAGTGGCAAGAAGTGGCCGCTTTGATATTTAACTCATCAGCTCCTGTTTTAACTGGAGCCGTCTTGTTGATTCACAAACATCATACCTGCAGCCTAGCTCGATGCAGTGTATTTCATGTGTGCAATAGGACGCCTCTGCACTGACACTATATTCCAATGCAGGGATCTAACGCCTTCTATTGAGGTTTCCCTATGAACTGGCCTTTGTGCTGCCGTGTATGTGCATCCGCTTGCAGTGAATGCTGTTTTTAGGACTGGCTTTAGGCAAGACCTTTGATTTTACTAAAATTACATGTATAACACACATACTTCTAGGGCCATTCAGCATGGTTCTTCATCCATTTGTCTGTTATTCTATTAGTCACATTTTTGTTCAGCCCACTGCAGCATATATCATAGGACAGTGAGTCAGCCCACTTCAGCCATTGGCTAATTTCACTGTGAGTGATGATATTTTTCCTCTCACACGGAGCATATCCACGCTAAAAAGTGGTTTCCTTTGTTGCAGGGACTACTAGGCACTTCGAGCTTTTTGAGACCAAAAACATATTTTGCTTTTAGCCAATTTGCCCTTTTTTTGACTGATGTAGGCTCAGCAGCTTCTCCAACTATAAAGTTTTACCCCAAAAATGACAAAATAAGCACTGACAAAACCAAAAGACTGGCAGCCAACGCTGACCTTTTGGCTTTGCCGATGTTTTTTGATAACATTATTCCTGGTTTGACCTGGCAGCAAGAGAATCTAAGGCTGGGTAAGGTCTGTGAAGGCTAAGAAGATGTCCCACAACCAAACACTATCTTATAGTTACTATGCTGCTCGCCTCCCATCCTAGTGCAGAAACCCTGCTTTACCAGTCACCTAAATACTGACCTACAGGAAGGACCAGTGCGGCCCTCTGCTCGCCTGATGCATCTCAGATTCAGACCAGGGCTAAATCCGTTCTAAATAATAGATTCAAATCTGACCCACAAGGCAAAAATCACAACTACACTTACCGCTGCAGTGGGGCCAACTAGGGGACACTCGGGGATGAGCAACATCACCATCAGTGTGCAGGGTCATGACCCTTGTGTGGATGCATGAATGTGTTGCCTCCACAGGACCTTTGGTCAGCAACAGTGCAAGGATTAAAGGCAACCCGGGAACAAGGGTCACACTAGCAGCTCCCAGCCGCCCTATAGCACTCTTGGCTGCACTCTGCTGGTGACGCTGCAAGGCGCACCACAACGTGCTTGATTGATTGATTGACTGTTTTATAGAGCCTACCTGCTACCTCAACTGAGTGTCCAGGCGCTACACATATGGCCTCATGTACAACGTGTTTTAACAGCCGCAAACGCTCAGCTTCGGACCACTAAAACACTTTTTGAAATGTACTTAAACCCAAATAACGATTTGGAAAAGGCTAAAGCTTTTCAAAATCGTTATATGGGTTTTTGAAACCATAAGGAATCAGTATTTGAAAGGTCCATGTTAAGGGCGTCTCTTCCAAATACTGATTCCTTAAGTTATGTATTATTGTTTTGCAGCAGAAATGCAGTCGAAAAACCCCTTCCCTTGTGGACGAAAACATTTTTTGGAACAGACATTGCCTGCTCCTAAAAGTGTTCAGTTTCTTTTAAACGCATCCAGTTTTCCTTTTAGGAAAACAGGCTACATTATTATTATTATTTTTTTTTAAATGCTTTATTTAAGAGCAATCACAGGCATGGTGGTCTGCTGACCTCAGCAGACCACCATGCCTGTGATTGTAGCCAATCATAGTGAGTCGCAATTTGTGACTTACCTCATTAATATTTATGAGTTAAGTCGAATTACAACTCACTATGCTTCGGTATTTTGTGAACTGACGTATTGGTACATAGGTTGCTTCACAAAATACCAATGCATTTGGTAAAAGCCGGTACACAAATTGCTGAATGCATTGTTTGTACACGAAGCCCGCAGTCCTATGGCTATTTTTCAATAGAGAAAACACTTCTGAAATTTTTCATTTAGTTTGACATATAGTTTGGCAATAGTTTCACATTTTTTTTCTCCATTTTCATCTCATTCAAAAACTTTTGTATACTATTGGCTAGCCCTTATGACGCAACCAACATAGATTATGCAAAAAACATACTTATGCACAAGTGCAAAATTTATGTAACAGCGCCACCAGGGAAGAATTTTAATGCAACACTGGAAAAGAGGATTTGCTGTTTCTTCATGCTCAAGAACTGCGATTCTACAGGCCCCAGGAGCAATGGTAGAGCTGCTTGTTGGTCCCAGTAATGGAACCGGAGTAATACTCTGGAATAAAGGTTAATTTAGCATTCAGTCTGGTAGTCCAAGTTGCTTTCTTAGACTTCTGTCTCATCACACACAATAACTGAAAAATGCTGTGACTGAAGCTTAAAATATTTGCAGTTTGAAATATTGTGAGGTATACCTTATGAATTCCTGAGCACATACTTGCTACATTGAGGAACAATTGAGAGGAATGTGTTAACATACATTTGCAGCCCTGTCACACAGTGATTGGCTTCTTTGCCTATCGACCATTTACATGCAGGGAGAATGTCATGATAAATCTATGGCCTGCATCTATTGTAGATTTAATAGCATTGAACGTGGCTTGATGCAACCGTACCCAGATGGTTAGATGGGGGATGTCTGTCTATGGGAAAACTATACAATGGTGATCACTTTATCACCTTTGATGAAGCGTGGACACAGTTTTGTTATACGCTAGGCTGACTAGGGCTTCTTGGTACATAGGAGGGATTCTAAGGCAGTACATGTTATCAGAAGTTGAACTACTGACACAAGATGGACGCCCAGTGCATGCATTACATTGTGAACTTTGCAGGGACAAGCTTACTACGGGTCTAATGATCAAGTCTCTGTGGAAACATAAGTGTGGGACCCAGTCTAGTCTACTACATTGTAGGTACCAAAAAATATACACTATGACCGCTTCTTTGCATCTCAGATATGGGATAATAGTAACACAGCCCATCAGATCTCTCCACTTTTTTCTCTCTCCAACCATGCCAGCTCAGTACCAAAACTATAAATAAAATTTCAGGTTGGGCAACCCAGCGCAGTAACCAGATAAGACTATGATCATAAGACATGCCATAAAGGGACCTGCAGAGCTACTTAAAAGCTTCCAGCTAATTGAAAACCATAATCTGCATGTCTGTCCCCCACTCTGCTAAGCGCTGCATCCCAGAACATGATAACCACACCTCTGTGATCATTGCGCACAACATGAAAACACTTCCCACACAATCACAAAACAAAGACAACAACTGTCCAGCCACACATCCTACATGGCGTAGCTTGCTGCCAATTCAGTGCCCCACATAGGGGTAGTAAGCACTATATAAATGCTGTAATATGACAAAACACTTCCAGTGTGAATGTTGCATCATTGCCCACCTGCAATGCGCATGCACAGACGAGAGGGTTCGTTCAAGGACAGAACAGGAGAGGCCATTAATAGGGAGGCAGCAGGGTTTTCCCCAGTCTCCACACATTTTGGGCCCCTGCTCCCCTGTTACAAAATATTTAAAAATAATAAAGCAAAAGGTCTGACCAGTTACTTGTTAATGTTGCTTACGCATCAAAACCACTAGGTGGCATCAAATTCTTTATTTTGACTTTCCCTAGAGTACATGGATTCCAAGTTTTGAGATGCTTTGTGAATCACAACTTGACATGCCTGCATTCATGGTTCGATTCAGCACCCCATTTTAGGTCAGATACAGTGGCGGGCGGATTCACGATAGGGGCCAAAATGGCGGCGACCCCCCCACCCCCGACAATCACGTCACACTGGCATTATATTTCTCTAAATATTTACAGCTTTTATATGTAACGAAACAATCTCACCGATCATTTCCTTACATGTAAAAGCTGCAATATCACTCTGCACCAGAAGAGGGCTCCCAGGGCTGTATTGCGCATGTGTCAGGCGTGTAACAGCCCATCCTTTTATGCAATATATATCTGACATTCTGCACTAGCGTCAGGCAGTGCAGCATGTCAGATAATGGTGAATTGGGGCCTGCACGTCATGCGCCCTAATGCCTTATCAGGAGCCATTATAAACGAAAAAGGACAGCCTTCGGTCCTATCTGAGCTTCCGATTGGGCATAAGGGTGGGAGCCTTGATCTGGGCCTTGTTTGTGCTTTCTGAAAGTCGGAAATCGATGTGCAGAGGAAACTGCACTGAGGACAACCTCAGATAAGTTTCCACGTTGTGTGTATGAGTGAGAATGTGTTTATGTTGTGTATGTGCTTGTCTGCAAGCGTGCACCAGTGTGTGTGCTTATGTGAGCATGTGTAGGACTGCTTGTTTGTATGTGTCCTTACTAATGTTTTATGACCTTTCATTTGATTGGTAGCCCCACTGTTTAATAAATTGACCAGCCGCCACAGCTGAATTTTAATATTGCCTCTTTCTGCGCTGGATAGTCCAGCCACAGGCCCATCCACCCCTGTGCAGTTTCATATCTTGGGTCTACATGGGAGTGCCCTTGTGTAGGTTCCCTGCAATGTAGTGCTTCCTGTTCCCCAGTAGTTGTATGTGATCCTGGGTAGTGCATTTATTTCCCCAGGAATTATGGAATTGCAGGGCATGCCAAGCCTACGGCCACAGTGTAGTTCTTCCGTGCCACTGTGACTCCAGGTTGTGGAAGTGGGTTATTTACCTGGTGCAATGCGTGTGTGTTTTGCTGCATCGATTCTCCAGTGAAGTGCTCGCTGCATGGGAGATGTGACCCTGCAACCAGATCACGTCCATCCCCAGTCTCGAGAGGCTTGGGTAGGACAGTCCCTTGGCAGCTGGTGACCATGCCTCCTTGTCCGGTCACATTTCTGGGCTGTAGTCCGAAGAGGCCGGAAAAATGCTTACCCAGAGCCTTCTAGCTCTGCAGCCTTCTGCACGGCAGCCAAGTAGATCTTGGAAACACCAGCCCAGAGTAGGCAAGACTCACACAATGTGAGCAAAGTAGTGTTTGTAAAGTGTCACTTGATGTGATGAAGGGTACGGTGTGTGCTTGGTGAGTGCAGTGAGTGTAGGGCGCAGTGAAAGAATCCTGGTGCCCACTGTGTTAGTCCATGTTGTAGATGGTTGTAATATGGTGTGTGCAGTGTGAGAGATAATGCCATCTAAGATGATGCACTTTCTTGGCTGTAGCATGTTAGGGTTAGTGCAATGATGGGTTTTAGGGGATGCACTCACTATGTGTGAGTGTGGCAAGTGTGAAAGAGGGTGCAGATAAGATATGTGGATGCATGCAATGAACATGTGTGAGATAATGTAATGAAGAGATTCAGTGTGTTAGTTCATTGAGCAGTGAGTGACAGTGCACTGCAAATGTACAGTGTCAGTGGTAGCAGTGGTGGCTGGTGAACTTTGAAAGTGGTGAGGCCTAAATGCCTGCCTTGAGTTTAACAGAGCGAGAAAAGCAAGCAAACCTAAGCTCCTCTACGAGGGTTAGGGCGGAGAGTGTACTATCCCCCCTTCAAAACCTACAAAATGCTAAAATCTGGCTCCAAATGGCACATTTATAGCAGTTTCCACACAAATCGGTTTAAAATCCAAAGATTCTGAAGAGACATTAAGGAAATATTACAATACTTTCATGGTGTGAAAGTGAAGCCCTACCCTCCTTAGGACTTTTTGTAGTTCACCATCTCTAAGGAAACTTTCTACAAATGGTGACAAGGCCTTGTGTTTTCAGCACAGTTCTCCACGTATTAGATTTCTGAAGATTATCTAGGTGTCACTATCATCTTTGATCACAACTTACCTTGAATTGCTGAAAATGTGATCAAATGAGAACAAATGCTTCTCCGTACTATTAAGTAGAGGCAGAGCTTAGCCAATGCTCTGGCTTGGCTCGAAGAGCCTGTGCACAGCCATGAAACTGTTTGGCATGTAAATCGTGCAAGAAACATCATATAGCAATATGATAAAGTCTCTCCAATTTTCAAGCAAGTGTATTTCTTCAACAAAGGGAAGCGTTTCACCTTAGTATTTTAGATTATATCAGTACATCGAGGGGCATTAATTAGGAGTGATAGTTTTCAAAAATATATTCATGCCCCTTCCTCCCCACTACCGACAATACAAATAGTGAACCAAAAGGCAAGTTATTTGTTATGCGCAGCCTAAATGTGGCTTAAGTTGTTAATGTACATGGAGCAACATTGTGTGGTAAAGACAAGAGAGGTTTTTGTACAGTACACATCCAGAACTCATGTATTTGAAGATGCTCTAATACGTGATAATGAAGTACAAGCATTGGCAAAGCCAATAGGTCTCGCAATGGCTTTGCTGTTTTTTATTTTTATTTACAAATCCGAGTTGGATTGGTGAATTAAAAAAAGTAACACAATAGCATTTTTTAGGAGGTAGTAACACAGAGGACTCATGTGGGGGGAACCAACACGAAGGCTGCAGGTGGGGAATGAAGCATAACGGGGGAAGCAACATGGAGGGAGGGTGGCAGAAGCAACGCGGAAGGCATAGGTGGGGGTAGCAATATGGAGGGTGGGTACGAAGCAACATGGGCGATGAAGAGGAATGGGGAGCTTTTACGAGAAGCACACGTGGGCGAACACAATACTGAGAGTCTCGCATTCACGCGAGTTTAAGCTATTAGCATTGTAAAGTTCAATGCCTTTTATTTATGTTTTGGGTTTTAAAACATAAATAAAAGGCATTGTTAATTACAATACTAATAGCTTAAACTCTCGCATTAATGTAGCACCTAACTCCCACCTCTACTCGTCAGTCCGTGGTAGTGGTACACCAGCCTATGTCAATGACTAAGTATCCTGGTCCCTGCACCGCATTTTAGTTTTAACTGTAGTCAGTCTGAAGTCAGACGAGGAAGTGGTGTTGCATTATTTGGTGGTTCTGTACGTAGTTACATGAAGCTGTACCTCCTTCTGTCCCTCAGTGGCTCCTTATTCGGAGCACAGCGGTATTCCATGTGACTGCCTGGGAAGTTGAGGCCTTAGTGTTGAATGAAGGGTGAGGATGGGGCTGCACTGTGATTGCCTGGGAAGAAGAGGTCTTCGTGTTGAATAAATGGGGCGGCTGCACTGTGACTCCCTGAGAAGGTGAAACGTTGTGACAGCAGGGAGGGACAGAGAAGGTGAAACATTCTGACAGCAGGGAGGGACAGGAGTGCAGATTACCAGAGGTCACAGCCGGGCGCAGCAGCCAAAGTAAACGTGAGGGGGGCGCATATCATAGCACAGTCACCAGGATCGAAAATTCAGCTTCCAATACCGGCACAGCTGGGCACCTATCCAGTAGAACACATTACCGACGGTAGCGAGGGAGGATTCAAAGCCCGGCTTCGCTGCCTCATGACATTGTGTGATCCTGGACAAATAGCTTAGCGCATTATGCTTGCATCTTTTTTAACTGGTGCCTACGTGGAACTCTCAGAGAATAAATACCAGTATTTGCTTAGAATACAACAGGGTAAAGAACACTGCCCGTGAGGTGATAAGTAGATGGCTTGCACGAAAATAGCTGTCGCGTAGCTGAAGTAGAAAGATTCACAGCGAGCAATGAGCACCCGACAGCAAGCTTATCCAGGGCAGAGACTGTGAAAGTGGCACTGAGAGGTGGGTTTAAATGCCGGGGGCGCTAAATGACCCTGGGACACAGCAACCCAGCCTGTAAATTCCCACCCAGGGCAGGGCCTGTGGGAGTAACAATTAAAAATACTTACTGTAAAGAGTGCTGTGGGTCACAGGAGTCCCACATGTTCAATGGCCGCAGGGAGGACGAGGAGCTGCTGCTTCTGGGGCCTGGACAAATCCAGCATGGAAAGGGGGGAAGAGGGCGGGGGAAAGTACAGCAGCTGCTGCACGCAAGCCAGGATTTAAAGGAGCAGGCACTTCAAACAAGCGGAAAATAAAGTAAAATAGCTGCTGGAAAAAAGGCGGACACTGAAGACAGAAGCAGGGCTCAAATTTGCCAGCCATCCCAGTTGCTGCTGTTATTTAAGGAATGCAGGCTGCGGCGCAGAGTGCAGGCAAGAACCAGCAATCAATAAACAAGCGCGTCCGCGAAAGTTAAAGCGACTGCGCTAATTAGACAAGGAATGTCAGGAATGCAGCTGGCACCTGGCCGCGCTGCTGCTCGCTCCCGAGCTCCCTAGGCCAGGGGAGTTAACGTTTAGAGAGAAGGCGGGACATGCACCCGCCTTTGGCCAATTGCGGGCTTTCAGTTTTTGAAAGCCACACGCAAAGGCCAATAGAATTTGACAAGCAGACGCACGAGCTTTCAGAAAGCTTTCTGAATGTCTGCAGTGATTACAAGAGGCCCTCTCCAAGGGCAGCGCATGCGCGCTGCGCTAGGTGAGACCTAAAAAAGAAGGCATGGCGAAATAAAATAATTACTAACACAAACAAAAGATTGAAGCAGGAGGGTCCTAGGGAAATTTTAAGACCTGCATAGGATTATATCCCCAATACTATACGTAAAAAACAGCAAAATCCTTGGGTCTACTCAAACAAAAGTGGTTATGTGAAAAGAGAAGCCACAGACTAAACACACAGACCTAGCTGTGGGAAAATCCCTTTTTAGGACGAAATCCCTCACTCACCAGAGGTGACATGCTTCATCATTTGGGATTCTCCTCCCAAAGGAAAACTTAGATCCTTTGAGGGCTACAACCCCCTCTCTGAGAGGGACTCAGGGATGTTTTGGTGTGTACTCTACCAGGATATTCTAAATCCACAGATGAGAACTAAAGTGTGAGTGAGGGTGCAGCGCAAAGTATGAAAAAATGAAAAAACATGAGGGATGTGACAATAAAACTAGCTAGAGAGGACAAAATGCGACTTTTATTCTGATGTGCTCTCTGCCAAGATTAAAAACAGTGCACCTGCGGTATGGATTTAAACCGCATGTGTATGGTGGACAAACGTGGTAAACATGTTTCAGCCGTAATACCCCCAGATCGGGCAAGGCTTTCGTCAGGACCTATTTAGATGCTGCTGCTGCTATGGTGTCTTAGTGAAAAAATCAAAAATATAATCAAAAAATACGGAACCAATAGTGCTCCTGAATCGTCTTCTTCAAAAGGTAACTCTACCTAAAAGAACAGAACAAATGGATCAATGATATATAACCAATAGATAAGTGATATATAACCAATGGCTTCAACTGTGTTGATATACAAACATAAAAAATAAAGAGAAAAGGTCTTACCCGCAACTGTTGGGTAAGGAACACCACCTCAACCTGGCGACAGCTCAGGAAGGGGGCACCGCTCTAAAAAGAAAATCAATGGCGGTGCCTGTGTCAATCGCACATATATGTACTACCCACACCCATTATAAATATTCCTGGTTAGTTGATCTGGGTAGGCATAATTAACGGAAAAAGGAAGAGAGAAAACGAAATTGGTGGGCTGATACAAAATTAGCGGTAAACTGATGATCTATAGAAGTGACTCAAACGGATGGATAAAAGTAAATGCCACTCCTTGTTTATGATGTTAAGCCTTAGAAATAGGAAACAGAATCATAAAATGTCCTGTCTTTAACGCGCTATCAAGTGTAAACTCTAATAACGTGTTAGTACACACTACATGTGTTGATCGTAGCGTACTCTCAACATACATGAGGGAGACTTGATTCTACACGCTGCTGTGTAGGGTAGTGCTGCAGGCACAAGTTGTTTATTCTACCCTGCATTGATGCAGGCACCAAAGAAGGCTGCACATAAGTAGTAAATAAATCAAATATAAAATGAAATGAAATGGGGCGTCCTCACAAAGAGTTTTAACTCAATGCTACCATTATGTTGTACATACTAGTGGGGTGTAACAGATTCGAATACAACATAACTCGCCCAAACCCAAATGGTCGCAAAACGGTTCGTTTCCCGGGAATTTACAGCTTGGAAAAAGCCCCACCACGACACTCACCTCTCCGTCGTCCTAAAAAGGGATTTTCCTACAGCTAGGTCTGTGTGTTATAGTCTGTGGCTTCTCTTTTCACATAACCACTTTTGTTTGAGTAGACCCAAGGATTTTGCTGTTTTTTACGAAATAAAATAATTGCCTGAGATCACACAATTTGGTCAAGCAGAGAACAGTGGTTCAGGTTTTACAATGTGCAATTCAGTCACTTGATAAACAGCTTTTTCTCCCACCTATTTTACATCAATGGTTAATAATCTATCTTTAATTTTGGGAGATGGGGGACAGCATGGGTGGGAAGCAGAAGCCAGACACTGTTTTCAACCTGTGCCTCTAAAGAGGTTTTTCAATCTGTCTTTAGTCCTGCAGTTAACATGACCATTATAGTTGTTAAGTTGCATAGTGGAAAGTTTCACTGTAAATTTAGTTAAAGTAAAATTAACCTATAATTATGTTTTATCTGAAAGGTTGGCTTGCAAATAACAAAAGAACTCTTTACCTGCACATTTGCCTCCAAGAGCAGCCTTGAAGCCCGCCACACCTACCAATGTGTATCTTATCTGTGATCATCTTCGAGAAAGGCATCAGGAAGGGGAGTCGAGTTTTTTAAATGTTGGATGGAAACGTCTGACATCATCAGAATGACGCTGAGCTGTTACGCCCGGCACCCATGAATCTTCAACAATGCTGTGCTGCTTCCCTTCCCTACGTCCCAATTGAGTTTAACACGTCTCCCTGGGTGATTTAGGGATGGCGAAGAGAGCGCCCTGACATGCGCAGACAAGACAGTTTGTTGGTGGAAGCTGCACGTTTATACAAAGAACGTAACACTCTTAAGAAAAGACTATAAAGTTACGCTTTTTGCTTAAGAAGCACAGGATGATTTTTTTTAAACAAAACAAATCATCCTGCTGCTCCTTAAGCAAAAAGCGTAACATTACTGACTTTTCTTAAACAGTGTTACGCTCTTTTCTTAAACGTGCAGTTTTAAGAACTCTCACCTGCTTTCTTCATTAAAGGCGGGGCGCAGCCCTTTTGCCCATTATGAACGAGCCGCCACCGAGTGGTAGGCACCTGGACACCTAGCTTTCCACTTGCCTTTGGCCTCCAGTTCCTGCTTGTTCCGGACTAATCCAGTGACACTACAGCTGCCTGGGTTTTCCTGCTGGGGCTTTCCCGGCCGGGTTTTTCCACTCACCGTTCTTCCCTCCAACAGAAACCCTGCCCACCCCAGGATCTACTTAATGCAGGCCGCAGCACCACCACACTGCCACCACACCAACACACGCTGCACGGTAGGACCTTTCACCTGCACCCACTGCCACTTGACCTGCCACTGCACACACACCAGCCCACTGACCAGCCCCACCCCGAACACACCACAGATACCACCTGAACAAAAACACCAACTTGCATTCGCCCTTCTCAACCCATGCTCACTATGCAAGCATTCCACTGAATTATAGGACCTCATCGCCACCCTCACACCCGGCATCGTCTTTCTCAATGAGATCTGGTGTAACCCCACATCCGCCCCAGACATTGCCACAGCGATCCCCGAACAAATAGGATGGGGCATGAAAGGAGTGCCCCCTCCTATTTTCAAGTCACAAAGGTATCAGTGGTTTGTGACCTTAATTGCATTTGCAAATCATTGATCAGTTACTGACACCCGAGTTGGGGAAGCGACTGTTTTGCACAGGGGAAGCTGTCCCCATTAGACTGCTTTATATTTGTAAATCGTGTTGAGGGCCTCTGGAGGAGCAGGCATTGTCCAAAGGACCACTCCCCGCTCTCCTCCCCAGACATCCTCTGAAATGGGATTCATGATTTTAAAGCAACACCTTTCCTTTTAGTAAACACGGACTTCTTTAAAAAAGAAAAAAAGGGTTTCTTTTTGGGAATACAAAAGCAGGAATAGAGGTCTGCTCTCCCTTCCAAACCTCCGCCCCTCCATTCACAGCTAATCACATGGAGTCATAAATTGTGGCCTGTCTAATAAATACTCATTTGGCAGGTGGTTTTGCAAAGTTCAGTGAAAGGACAATTTGCGATGTGGCTTATTAATATATAGGTCACTTTCAAATTTCACACCTGTTTGCAAACCAGTTTCTGAATAGGTTTATGCACATGTAGCCATTAGTCTCAAAGGGGGTTAATTTAAATGAGATCTTCTCTTTTTCTCTATACCAACTCCCCTCATGCAGTGTACGGACCCTGTTCCAAGTCTGGGATATTCCAGACTATGTTTACACGGGCTGCCTTAGGCTTAGCACAAAGCAGGCTTGAGCCCTTGATGTTTAAACGATGTGTACACTTAGACTCACATGCTTAAGCTGTCTGCCCCAGATATGGAGCACTGTGTATAATGTTTTTTTACAGCCTACATCCAGGTTGCTTGCTATCACGCAAAGCCTTCTCCCACTATACTCCTAAAACCATGCATGAAAAAATGACCTTGACTTTCTCCCGCTTGATCCCTCTCTCCCTTTCTTCAGAGTAACCCTCTTATCTTCCACCCTCCACATACCTTCATTTCTGAGTATAACCACCTCTCAGTCCCATGCCTGTCCGCCTTAATCTCTCTTACTGTAATTCTGCAATTAGCTGACACCTTGTTTCATAGATCACAACCTCTCCTCTTTAACCCCTTCGGTGCTTATGACGAGACCAGCTCGTCATGAGTCACAGTGGAGCTGTGCTCATGACGAGCTGGTCTCGTCATAACAGGTGCGCACCGCCCACGCGTGATTAATTCCCCGCCTGTGCGGGAGAATTAATGAGTGGGCGGGTTTGTGACGAGACCAGCTCGTCATGAGCACAGCTACACTGTGACTCATGACGAGCTGGTCTCGTCACGAGCACCGCGGCGCCGCATTCACCCCCCCGCACCCGTGGGGGAATTACCCCCGCAGCGAAGGGGTTAAAACTCTATCCCCGACACCCAACCTTACCTAATCTCTGCCAGTCTTTCTATCTCACCCAACCATTCACCTGAAACCACATAGCACTAATGCAAACACCTGACTGGTATTAATATAATCTATCACAAACTAATTAGAGTAAATGCATGCAATTTTTTTTTCGTGAAAGCACATGACTAATTGCAATTACCAACAAGAACAACTTGATTAATCACTAACCTTAGGTTACAGAGTAGTGTGCTGCTCGCTGTAAAGAGATTCAATGGCTCGTCAAGCATAGTGAGCGCTATATAAATACAACTGTAATTACAATTACAAGTACTGTAAGTACTTAGGGCCTCATCTACAAGAAAATGACGCAGTGCAGCGTCGCAAGCCATTTACCTGTGCCGTGCCGCATCATTTTCAAAGGACAGGGATGTGTTGTATTAACAACAATACAATGCATCCCTGTGCTTTCCCCTGCACTGGTGCACAATTGGCTGCCTTGCTCCAGTGCAGTTTGACTCGCTGAAGGTATTGGGCACAAGGAGAAGTTTGTATGTGGTGCCGAGGAGTATAGCAGCTGAATGGACCACCACCCCTGCCAGGTGCTGAAGCACCGTGTGACAGAAAGCCTGAAGGAATTCTAGTCGCGCCAAATAACCAGTCCACGCTGTCGGTGAAGCGTAAAAGGCCATTTATTAGGACAGGCTGTAAACATAACTTTAACCATAATACATATTTAACAATAACCTCAACAAAACTTCCCCCCGCTTCTTCGTCTCACTTGCTCCACTCTTCACGTTCCACAACAACCCGTTTCCGTTCTCAATCCTTCTTCATTTGTCTCCTGACGTCCTCTTTTGCATCACCTGTCATCGCACTCCTGCATCCCGCAGCCCCATCAATCACTCTTCCCCCGAGAGGTGGGTGGGCCCGTCCAGGACTCCCCCACCCCTCCAAAGTTCCGCCAACCAGGGAACCCCCTTTGGGTGGTTACCTGCCCCACCCCGCCGCCATGCACCTTTCGCCCTCACACCCTTCTACACCAAATGGACTCATTCCAAAGCTTACTGATCGCGTCCCTCATCTCCATCATGTAATATGCATTACCCATCCTCGAAAGGTGCACCCCGTCGTCCCTGAATAGCAGCGGCTCCTCCAGCCGCAGCCCCTTGTGAGCAATAACTTTTATGTCTCTGTTGTCGCAAAAACCCTCATTGCCCTGTTCAATTTTCTCCTGGCTTTTTCCACTGCCGCTGGTTTTACCGCTCCCCTCCACACTCTACGAGGCACAAACTCAGTCCACACCAAGCAGGTGCCCGCCATCCGTTGCTTCATTACGTCCAAGTCCCTTTGCATCTGTTGCATGATTGCCAGGCCTGACAATCGCACCAAGTCATTTTCCCCCAAGTGTAAAACCAGCAAGTCAGGACATCCTTTCTGCGACACCATCTTCGTCAACCAGGGCAAGAACGCCCCCAGCGCATTCCTCGTTTTCCCCACCATTGCACCTCGTGATGGCTGCTCCGCAGTCCCAGGCTACGGCCGTAAACCTGACGATCTGCATATTGCGCCGCCCAATGCACGAAAGAGTGCCCGGCTATCCAGGTGACCGTCTTGGTCCCTAGGCCCCTCACACAACCTACGATGAGAAAAAAGGTGTTAAAAACCATCCTGGCCCAACTAATACCACTCTACTCCTCTTTTCGCAGCGCCCTTGTCACTTCCGCACGTAGCGCTCGCAGCAACGGGACCTCCATCTCCCAATCTGTCGAATCCGATCCCAAGACCACCCCAAACGTGCCGCCGCCGTTGCTGCCCCAATCCGAAAAGAGTGTGTCCCAAATCCCTTCGGGTCCCGCCCCATCCGCTCATCACTGTCCTCCCCATAATCCAACATCAACTCCGCTTCCGTATCCTCAGGCATCCACGTCAACTCTTGCACCGCTCTTTTCACACCTTTCCCAGTCTTGGCATGCACCACTCCCCGTTCCCCTGCCCCCTTTGCTGATGCCCGCTCCTTCGGTGGAGGGAAGGCCGCCGCGGACCCCCCTGCTGCTTCTGCCCGGCGTCTTGGGGCCGTTTTGCGCCCCGCCGGCCCACCCCGTCTGCCGGCTGCCGCCAGCTGGTCCCCCCCAGGCTGCTCCAACCTGAGAGGGTCCCAGCGCCAGCGGGCCTCAAAGCCGTCCCGGCCGCCCCTACCCCGTCCGGGGGAGCTATCATCCTCCGCCCACACCCACTTGCCCCCTTTTGGGGCCTCCTGCCCAAGTTTCTCCGCCCAAGCCTCCTCCTCTGATGTGGGAGTGGGGGCCCCTCCGCCCGTTCCAACTCCCCCTGGCTTCCCGGGCCTCGCACAAAGCCGCCCACTGCGCCTCTGTGTCGTTGATAACGCGCCTCTGATCCCGGATTTTTCCTCCAAGGTCATGCACTCCCACCTCCGCCCTCCTGCTGCCGAGGGCTGCCCCCGTCTCACACCCCCGCCTTTGCCGCCGTCGCCTGCGCAGCCAGGCCCCCCCACCCCCTGCCCTCGGAGTCCCCCGGGGGCACCCCTACCCCGACGAACCCCCCACTGCGACAAGTCCAGTGGTGACTCCCCCAGGAGCCCCCCCTCATTGCGTGTGCCCCCTGACCCAAACAAGTCCTGAGACCCCACCCCCTGTGTCCCCCCACTGAAATCCGGCCTAAACCCCCTCCTTCCCTGCCGCCTCAAATTGACCCACGTGGGCCTCCCCCCACCCAACTGGGCCGCTGGCCAACGCCAGCGGCAGTACCCCTGGCCGTCCCTCCAAATCTCCCGGGCCCCCCCCCCTCCCGGCCGCCTCGACCGCACGTCCAGCAGGCAGGCTTTTTCTCCCACCCCCTCGCTTCCCCCCGGCTCTTCCCGGCCCCCCCCCCTTCCCGACCACGTGGGGCGTCCGTTTAGGGGACTCACGGCATGCTGCCACCGCCGCCGCCACACCGGCCGATGCGGACCGGGGGGTCCGCGTCATCCCCACCCACGCATCCTCCAATACCCCCGGGCGCAGCAGGTCCTCCCGCCCCGCCCGGCCGAGGACACGCAGGGCCTCCCGCACTGCCTCCATATCCGTTCCTGTCATGATGCGCCTCCTGCTCCCCACTAATCCCGGGCGCCGACCGGCACCAGAATAGCCTAAATCCCAATTCCCTACCTAACTTCCCTCACCTCAACTTTCTTCAACCCTCCCGCTGGCGCTAGGAAACAGGAAGAGGAAGTAGTTTCTCCCTCCTGCTCCCTTATAGCCTCTCCTACTCCCTCCCCTTCCCCTCCAGCCTTCCCTGTCTGGCGCGAATCCCCCGGGGAAAGACTAGACTGCGTCTTGCTTTCCCCGGGGGCCGTCATTAGAAGTGTTGCCTCGCGTGCTCAGCACAGTTATCGTCCGGTTTTATTTGCCGCTTTCTTCTCCGCCTGCTTCTACCACCTGTGCATGGATGTCATTTAGGGATCGCCAGTGGTCGCAGCTGCGACTCCTTGTCTGCAGCTTGACTGCGACTTCTGTACTGCAGTTCGAGACCCCTGGCGAGAGAGTGACTTTGTTTGATTTTCTCACTTAGTATGGTATAGCTGTTGAACTGTGAGCATGTAAAGGAGTGCTTTCCTTTATTGTGTGCTTTGCTGCGTGTTTGAGGAATGCATGTTAGTTACACCTATGTTAGAATGTTTGTGTGTGTGTATGTGTTGTAAGAATGTGTGCCATGTTGTGTGTATTAAGAATATGTGTATGACTGTGACCATGTTAGGCTCTCATATCGACGATGATTATAGTCATACACTTATTCTTGGCACACACAACCTGTCACACATTTCTTAAACACATACACACACGACACATTCTCACATAGGTGCAACAAACACACATCCCACAAACACGCAGCAAAGCACACATTAAAAAAAAACACTCAGTAACACACTAACAGATATTGCTAGGTGCACATAGGTGAATGGGTCCTGTGCTCACACCCAAATGAAATTCATCCGGAACATGCACACAGGTGGCATGTGAATTAATGAAGAAAGATGATAGAGCACTAGCCACACACAAGAGACAATTCAGTTTGAGACATGAACTTTATATAAGGCTAACATAATTCTTGTATGTAATGGGTGTTCAAAGCAGGTACAGGAAGGCCCGCTCCATGCTGGATTTTTAATATCCACATAAAATAAAGTGATTATCGTTAGAATAACAACTTATTTAAAAAAAAACAAATTTTTAGAATTCAAAGTTAGGTATATGCTACACAAACAAATGATTGAGGTAAAACGCTTATCGCAGAATAGGCACACAAATTTCCTCTGCACGCAGTCAGATTTGATTGGAGAAAAACCATAAGACTGAAAATTGTGTCTGAGCAGAGTGACTGCGTTTTTTGATGGGTATATTTGCTCCTGGGGCTCTGTAGATGCCTTCTGTGTGCAGATTGGCTGCTTATAAGAGAGCTTATAAATATGTACCAACCAGGGCCAGCCTTTCATTAATGGTTATGTTATTATATGAGTCAACACAGGCATATTGGGTTTTGCCTGGCATCTACTGGTTTTGCCATGACACGTGGAGATTCTGTCTGTGCTTTGGAGGGTGTTTTTAGGTCTTTAAGGCTATGTCTTAGCTTGTAATAGTTATGCATAGGCAAGTTATGGTTGACATTCGATGGCTGAACCCAGGGTATGAGCCTGTGTCTGAGCATTTGAAGTTTTGTTTAAGAGAATGAGGGCTGTAGCTGGTCTATGGTAGCCGTTCTCTTGGTCTATGATGGCTGTTCTCCTGGTCTGTGATAGCAGTTCTCCTACTCCAATCTGCTAGGATGTGTAGTTGAGCCCCTGGAACATCATCACAACTGCCTAGTTAATGTGACTGTTAAGTAAAGCACAATTTTAGTTACACTTATTGTTTTTCAATATCACATATTTTCAGTTTTATTTTTATCAATTTCAGTGGTGGCACTTTTGTTAATGACACCAGGGTCAATGATAGTGTGACATAACTTTCTGTGAAATCACCAGGATCAAAGGTCAAATAATGTCACTTCCTGCAAAGTCACTCGGGTAAAAGGGCATGTGATGTTACTTCCGCTACCACTGGCATTTTGGTGAATCGTCATCCATGCACCTGTGTTTTCCTCTGGCTGCGTCCTGCGCTTGTTTCTGCTGTTCCCACCACCTCGATCTGCATCTGATCCTCGTTGGTTTGTATGCAGTCTGCTGTGTTTAATCAACCTGGAGCCCACACTCTGCTCGGCTCTTTGAATACTTTTGAGTGTTTGGTAATATTAGGACACCCTGGATTCCCACGGAAAGGTCTTGCTACAGGCTTCCCTCATCTAGGCTGCCTGGGTTGGGCTTGGTGAACAGCTGCTTTCTATCCCAGACTTGGGCCTGAACGGTCTTTAGTTTCTTGAAGATGTTCTCTCCCGTCACATGGGGTGGGACCTGGCGACGGCAGCAAAGCCGGGAGAAGCACAGAGCTTCCCAGGTTTGTGGCCCAGAGTGCCTTGCGCCAACTGCAGGCAGGCCGCCAGTACACTGAATTTACCACTGCTTTATTGCGGCTCGCGTCTGCGTTTAGTCTTCCCTGAAAAGCTGGGAGGCCCTTTGTGGTGGTCAGTTTTGCAGAGGGCAATGTGGGATGGGCGCTGTAGCGGAACAAAGGGTGAAGAAGGAAATTACGAAAGACAGTAGGAAGGACAAAGTTTGAAAAGAAAAAGAAGGTATGCGGGAGGGAATGAGCCAACAGGGCTTTAAGTGGGCCGGGTCTCACCGGTGCTGAGCACCGGCTGTTTTTTACAGGGAGCCTCGAAACGGGTCTCTATCGGCAGGGCCGGTCCTAGAACTTCTGGGGCCCCGGGCGAAAGGGAAGATGTGAGGCCCCTCTAATTTGCATGTAACATCCAGTCGCGGCCGGCTTGACTCGCGGGTGGGGGGTCGCGCGCGGGGGGGGTAATTTAAAAATAAAATAAACTTACCTTCCCGGGTCTCGCGTCGTCTCTGCTCCTGACCTGCTCTCCTGCTTTCCTGCGTCTGGCAGGAACGGGAAGCAGGCAGCCTCCCTCCCCTAAGCCAATCACAACGCTGCAATGGCAGCATTGTGATTGGTCGGGACGCCGACCAGCCAGGAGCCTATGGGGAGGCCATTTTCTCCATGTAGGGTGCATTGCAGCCTACATGGAGAAAGGCCAGAGTGCGCATGACTGGTTTGGTCGGCCCCAGAGGGCCGACCAAACAGCCAGCGCCCTTAGCAGTGGGCAAGGCACTCCTCCCCTGCCCTAAAGCAGACCCGCCCGCCCCCAACCAAACACTTCTGCTTTCTCGCAGTGCGAGAAGCAGAAACATAAAATGGTAGTTTTAGCATTTTGTGTTTCTGCTTCTCGCACTGTGAGAAAGCAGTGGGGCGACACTCCTCCGCCCTAGTGGAGGAGCCGCCCTTGATAACATCACAAGAAGTGACATCACAGAAAGTGACATCGCAGGACTATTGATCTTATTTGGCATCCCTGAAGAGACCTAACGTGGATATCAGTAACATGGACAAAAAGATAAATATACAAATGAAATGAGTCCATATATTTTAAAACTGTATTAAATGGATTACATTTGTCACATTGGATGGAAAAGCTAGGCGCAGGTCTCACAAAGATGTATATTATTTACTCCTCGTTAACTGATAGTTTCCAGATGAGTGCATGATACAATTTCCAGTTCTGCCTCATAAAGGGGGGAGATCCTGTTGAGGTAATGAGGGGCGGCATCATTCAAAATATAAAATGACACAAGAGAAAACCTCTCACACCATGGATATAATTGCAAATTTCAAAAGGCTCCCTTATCTTTCTGTGCCATTATTGTGCTACCTTAGGATGACATCAATACTTCGTAATTTGTTTTAACTTAAATCCTCTCACCAGTATCCCACACGCACATGCTAAGAGACGTAGGACAATCTTTTTTGTGTGTGGGCTCTTTACTCGCCAGAATTATGTTAAGTGCAAAAACACAACACATATAGTACAAAATTACAAGACACCATTGCAAACAAATAAAGGTTGTACATAAAGAGAAAAAGACTTAGAACAACCGAGACCACTGCTAAATCATTCATTGACTTGAAGGTATGCTTCAGATTCGAGGGCTTTTCAAATCAACGTTTTTGATTTGGTGTTAGAACTATAGGAAGTAGAAGTGGCCGCCTTTAGCGCTGATGGAGCCCTGTGCGACAATGTTGGTGCCCCCCAATGACTCGCTCTGCCACAGATTCCCTCACTACCACCCTTTAACAGTGCCCCTCAAGTCTCCATAACCACATTCTCGCTCAGATGCATTTAATTTGATTTACAGCGCCACTGATACCAGTGTAGGGTGTCAGAGAACTTTATATCACACATTACACAGAGACAATCAATCATACGTGTGTAAATCACAATAGGTAATGTTACATAAGACAAAGGACTAGGAGTCACATGACAATCATACTAGTAGGCAGTATAGTTTAATAGTGATTGATCTGGAGAAACACAAACTCTGAATTTAGAACGTAATACCATGGTTGGGGGTTCTCTTTAATAACCAGAATTGATTTCTGTCCAAATGAACCCTTTTTGCAACATTAGGATAATCAAAGACTGGGGAAAAAACCATAATGCTGTAATTTATACCCTGCAATTTGCATGCAGCTCTTAGATGACAGTTAATAGCTCATTGTTCTATGTTAGGATTTTGACTTATAAACTGCAAGTAACAATAGGATCTCTCTGACAAAAGCAGTAACCCACTGGCCTATTTACATTATGTGGACTTAGTGATCTGCATGGTATATGTTCTTTGCAGCAGGCATATTAACCCTCTGCGCTACCTTTCCACAAGTCAAAACTTCCCCTTGACAAAACTCCATCTCTCTCTAGGAAGAACATTAATCAATGGAGTTATCATGACATTTTTATTGTTGCCGAAAATTGCTGGAGGCCAGGAAGGAGGCAGCAAGTGCTTTTAGAAACATAATATACTCGCAAACATGACGCCTCCACCCGAAGTCAGTGCTCAGTGCGATCTCATCGGTCGCACCGCCCTAGAGCCTTCCTGCTCAAGGGTCCTGTGACCTCAATGACAGAGTCACTGTTGCTCTAGGGTGTGCTGCTTCGTAGGCCTGCCCAAAAGACTCGAGGAGCGCTTCAATAGGGGTTGTAGTGGACAGGCCTTCAAGGTTAACCCACACTTGCCACCGCTATGGTCCACCTGCTGGTGCTCAGACACCATTCTCCTAAAGTCTTTCGGGGCCTTCTAAGGTCTAGCATGGAAATGTGCTCTCTCAGGAGAGTGGTCTGGTGGACTGATCATGAAGGCTGAACCTTGTTCCCCAGTTCCAAATTCGGCAGCTCTGACCATAGTGCCACATCCTCTCCCCCACTGAACACCATACTGCCCCACTGAGAGAAACTCTCACTGCCTTCAACTACAACCCAATTGCGCCCCGCTATAAACACCTGGAGGCGACTCAATTCAAATTAGGCACTAGACAAGAGCAATATGCTGCCTAAAAAAAAAAGTGACAACATCCTGGAAAAAGCAAACACTCATAAGGAATGTAAGATTAAGTAAAAGCATGTGAAATGTAAGCAGGAACAACATGGTTACCTTAACGCTTTTGCACTTATTATTCAGAAATCAATGAGTGCTTTTGCATGAAAAGTTAAGGCCATGACTACAGGGCCGGAAGGGACCAGTTTCAATGTCCATTGCTTATATCCTTACAAAACGTAAGCAATATGGTTTAAAAAGACCACATTCGTGAATACAGAGCAGCGGTATGTATTTTGTTTTCCAATCCGCCCATCAAGCAGGTATTGCAGTACATCCAGGAATGGTGCACTTCCCCACCCGGGGAAAACAATGCTGTTCAGAGAAAGACAAGAAAACAAAAGTAGCGCTTCACTGGCAAACTCTGTAAAGTGGCACTAATGTGTTTTGGGTGTGAATAAAATCAATCTGGCCCTTTTCGACCCACTCTGTATTGCTTTAGTTATTTTTACATTTTGAACCTTTTATTTCTCTCCATCCCAAGGCTGCACTTTGGAAGTGAAAAATGTCAGAAAAAACCGACCTTTCCAGCAAAAGTGTTTTTATTTTTTGGATTCATTTCACAGGGGAACAAATAAAGGAAAGGAAAGAGGGAGTACTGGCTACAAGGCCCAGGGAAGGGAGCCCCCACACCTGGACCTTGCAGCTTGCTATAGTGCTTAGAGGCCCAGTGAAAGGGGGGCCCCCTCCCCTGGGCCTTCGAAGCAGTAAAGAGGCATTTCGTAAAACACTGCCCTAGCACCGGCAGTTCTACATACATTTTAAATACACATTCCCATTAAAAAAAATGGGTGATGCAAAAGTTAACAAAAGCCAGTTGATCTGGCTACTCCCCTCACCCACCTCACCTTACCTGTGTCCAGCTGGTCCTGGAAACAAAGGGGCCTTCTGTCACCTAGCAACAAAATGCAGAAAGGGAATGGCCGGTACTTAACAGAGGTGCTGCCCCGCCCCTTACACTGTGAGCCATAATTGCTGGCCTGGCTGCTGTGCCTTCCCCACTCTGTTTGTCCCTTCCCCCCACCTCTGCACCCCCAGGAATGCCAACACGCCCTGACCAGCAAGGTCGACTCGAGACGTCTCGCATGTGTATTGTGATTGTGTGGGGAGGGGGCCCTGGAGGAGCAGGTGGGCAATCTGTGAAAGTGTGGCATTTCACAGTGAAGCGGGGCCTCCTGCCTTTCAGCTGAGCGCGAGGCCCTGGTCAGCTGCCCACACTGCCCATGCCTAGTGCCAGCCCTGTCTATCGGGCTCTGTTTTGTGCCCTGGCACAGGCGGTCCGTTTTTTCCGGACTGCAGTGACCGCAGGCACATCGATGTGCACTGCTCACTTCTCACTATTGCAGTGGTCGAAGTGGGCGGGATCGGCAGGGCAGAGCGTGCCCCTACTTCTTTAATTTCATAGAGTCCGTTCCCCTACTTTCTTATTTTAATCATGCCTCCCGGATGGCAGAAATCGCCAAGGCCGATAGTTAAGGCTCGGCTTTTGGGGACGGGCAGGACGGGCAGCAAAGGAAAAGGACTCTGTCTTTTCCTTAGTGCCCAGAGAAGACAAGGACAGTGTCCAGTCCTTCTGCTGCTGGCAGCTGCCCCCTCCCCTCTCTTTGTTCCCCCTCTTCCCGTCTCGCTCCTCCTCATTTTGTGAAAACTGAGACTTCAAGAAACAGTTCTCACCCTCGCTTTCCTCCTTTAGTTTATTTGCTCCCCTGTGAAATGGATCCAAAAAAGAAAAACACTTTTGCTGGAAACGTCGTCTTTTTCTGACATTTTTCAATTTCTAAGTGCAGTCTCGGGGTGGAGAGATATAAAACATTCAAAATATGAAAAATAACTAACTAACTAAAGCAAGACAGAGTGGTTGCAAGGTGGCCAGATTGATTTATTCACACCTAAACACATTAGCGCCACTCTACAGTGTTTGCCAGTGAAGTGCAACTTTTGTTTTCTTGTCTCTCTTTGAACAACATTGTTTTCCCTGGGTGGGAAAGTGCACTATTCCTGGAGGTACTAAAATACCTGCTTGATGAGTGGAAAACAAAATGTGTACAGCGGCTGTGTGTTCACGAATATGGTCTTTTAAAACTATACTGCTTATGTTTTGTAAGGATATAGGCAATGGGCATTGAAACGGGTCCCTTCTGGGCCATGTAGTCATGGCCTTAACTTTTCAGGCAAAAGCACTCACTAATTTCTGAATAATGAGTGTAAAAAGAAAAAGGTAACCATGTTGTTCCTGCTTACATTTCATATGCTTTACCAAATCTTGCGTTCCCTATGAGTGTTTGTTTTTTAGGTCTCGCCTACGCAGCGCGCATGCGCTGCATAGGCAAAAAGACCTTTTGCAATAGATTCGGCTTTTCAGCCAAAAACGTGCACGCGTTCCATTGCCTTCAATGGCAACGCGTGCACGTTTGGCGATTCACTTGCGGGAGCGAGCGGCGCCATATGGCAGCAATTATCGCTCCTGGTGCTGCACGCTCCCGCAAGGGAATCGCACTCCCCCCACCCCTCCCACGTCTTTAATCCGGAGTACTGTTTCACTTTCGCGGACCGCGGCGCGGGCCGCACTTGTGTTTTAGTGCTTGTTTTTCTTGTGATGCTGTCAATATTTCACAGCTGGGTATACCCCCTTCACTCGCAGACATGTAAAAGGTTTTGTGGTCATTGTTGAGAAATCGATCAAGTTAAGGACCTGAATGTAGGACCCTGTGGGGACCCGTTTCAAAGTATGTTTTTAATTATTGCTGGACTGAGCAGTGGTAGAACCCACCCAGTTAATGCCCTGGCAGCAAGGGTCACAGAAGCTGCTGTCCAAGGGACTCCCAGCAAACCAAGGCGTGTTTGTTTCCGTAGAATTGAACACTGCCCCGACCCCTGGGGACGCCTTGGCGCACAGGCTTTGGGCTAAGAGTCCCGGCTGCACCCCTGACGTGACTGCCCTGTCACACAGACACTAAGTATTCCAAGTGCCTGCTAGTTATGCAAGGGAGTTGAAGCAGAAATCGGGGGCTGCAGGCACACGTGAAACATTACAAATAGCGCATATGGACATCCTTCTATTTGTGGATGGGCCTTGGGGCCAGAGGGCTTCCTGGGAGGGCCTGGCCCCTGGACACTACTCTAGAGCTGAGCTGGGCCTGGTCTGTGGTGCCACAGATTTCTGGAGCCTTGTTTGAGCGCCCTGGTATTGCTGTACTTTCCTTTTTTTTTTTAAGGTCCCCCCCACACCCCCACACCGGCACTCGAGTGTTTTGTCCACACCTGCAGATTGCTGTTAGACACACTGGCCCGTTCCCAACATTGCAGAAATTACGAGGCAGTCCCAGCCCCACGCTGTGCCCGAGGTGGCAGCCGCACTGAAGGCAGGCTGGGGTGTCTGGAAAACAAATCACTCTGAGGTGTGATGGATGGGACGCGCCAAGCTGTTGACCGGCTGAGAAGGTCGTCCGCGCCCTGCCTGTTCCACGGCGACAGAATGCGGCTTCCATCCTCGGTCACCCGGCTCTGGACGTCTTAGCAGGGCGCACAGAGCTTTGGGCTGAAAATGTACAACATTGTACGCAGAGGGGTGGTCAAATGCAACAACAAGCTGAAAGGACGCAGCCTGCCTGTTCACCCCCACTCCATGCCGTGGTAGAGCCCAGGCGGGCCGCTAGCTCAGCGAGTTGAGCGCTCGCTGCTGACATCTGCAGGTTGGCTTTCTGGAAAGGGTGACGTCAGAGTGTAAGGAAGGTGTTGGGTAAATAACAGATTATTATTGTCTACTCGGGCATATGGATTCTGCATTTTGCTTGCTTTTTTCAGCTGTTGGTTTATGCGCGGTTCCGTGGGTTCTTTTGACGAGCTGCTCGTTATGCACAGGAGCACCGAAGCCGGCCTTAGCGTTGGTGGCACCTGGTGCGACAGCCTTTTTTTGCTACCCCCCCCTCCCGACCTCCTCCACAAATTCCTTTACTATCACTTCCCAGTAGTGCCCATCACCTCTCCATTACCCCTCTCTGATGTACATTTCATTTTTTTAAGCGCTTAAGCTCTACTCATAGTTCACTCACACTCGGTTTTGTGATCTGCATGGTACACGCTCTTCGTAGCAGGCACATTATCCCTCTGTCCTACTTTATGATGAGGAAAAACTGACACCGACTAAATTCCGACCTCTCACCAGCAGTAACATTAATCACCAGAGATATCTTGGCATTTTTATTGTTGTCTGCCAACTGCTGGACGCTCAAAGAAGTTCACGTGCATTTAAACCCATAGGTTATTTTTAACCACAGCGCCCCCACCAAAGTCAGCACCAGGTGCGGCTGCACCGGTCGCACCGCCTAAAGCCGGCCCTGCCAGTGAGACCAGAGGGGACTCTCAGATCTCTCCCTGCTCCAGAGGCCTTCCTCGCCTCTCTGCTGCTCCCAGGTCCCACCAGTGCTTAACAAAGTGGCACAACAAACTGTGAATCCGCGTGCTTACTTTTCTGTCTCTAGTGATCTGAGTGTGCATTTCTGTGGCAGGCACCTCGGAGAGGCAGTGGTGCATCAGAGGAGGCCTGAGGTCGGTGCCCATGCCTCGGTGGGTGTTCCACGTCTCGGTGCCACCTTGGCACCACGGCGGAGGTTGGACCTGAAAAGAGATCTTCATGGATACCACCGAAGAGAAGTAAATGTGGCAGTTCTTGGGGTCTACCGCCTTTTCTCATGGGGCTGGACGAGTGGTGTTTCCTCTCAAACACTAAAATGTTGTAATGTGGAGGGGCTAAAGCTAGTGTGTGGGGACGGGTGCTGTGCGGTCACTTGTGTACTGTTTTGCACACTGTATATGACAAACATCACTACATTTCACTAGACAAGACGCTGGTAAATATAAATAAGTAGTCAGACGTGAACCCAATTGCCCCGAAAGAGGCTGGGCACCACGTGGGGAAGTCCATTGGTTATTTTGTGGCATGTTACCCTATCTATCAAACAGTAGTGGCAGTTTTGTACTTGCATGTGCTGTGGGTGGTGAATTGTTGCACCTTTGTTTTGACATACCAAGTAATTAAGGGGTGGTCTGAGTGGCAGAGTCATGGCAGGGGGATGTTACCTGTACTCTCTGGGGGGGGTGGCCGGTGGCTGCCCTGTGTGATGGGTGGTACGGGTTACTCCTAGTATCCTGGGCCTTGTCTGTATGGGTAGGTAGCCTCACTACGTCATAATAAGTGGGAGTTACTCTAGAACGGAATTAGCCCCTCTTTTCTTTGGTTACAATTTTAGGCCACTGGAGTCCTTGGTTTCGTGGCCTATCACGTGATGTAAATATTGCCCTCCTCACATTTGGTGCCACTTGGCTCCGTTCTCCCATAGGCTGGCCTCCGCATCTCAAAACTTCCTTCCACTGAATGTTCTCTTGGGCACAAGAGATCACCTCCTTTTCCATGAACTCATGAATCCTGCTCCTCCTGGCTGCCTCTGTTGTCAGTGGAATCCATCCTCTTATTGGCTGAAGTTCACACTGGAAACCATCGCCCCATTGGCTGTCCTTTGCAGTCACTGGAGATCTTCTGGCTCCTCGTTGGTTGGTTGAGTCTCTCTTTCGTTTTACATCCCTCTGGAGGCACAGGGTGCCGTCCTCTCCCCGGCTGTCTTTACCCTCTTATTACTGAAGTCACGCTTCCCGTAAGCTGTCACCGGGGTTCCTGGTCCGGCTCTCTCCACGTGAATTCAGAGGGGGTCCTGGCCCACTTGAGTTTTCCCAGGGGCCACCAGAGTTCCGCCTCTCCAGCAGCTAGTGAGGTGCTTTAGTGGTATGTGGTGCCGTCTGTGGCCTCCCATCCTCCTGGCTTTAGAAAACATCTAATGTGCAACATCTTTAAAATCATTAACAAAGCCAAATAGCTCCCGCAGAGCTATTTGGCTTTGTTAATGTTTTTTAGGTCTCGCCTACGCAGCGCGCATGCGCTTAATAGGAGGGCCTTTAGCCGTCGCTCTGCTCATTTTCAAGCACTGCACTCGTGCTTGTGGCGGCATCCTTCTTGCGGGAGCGAGCAGGGGCGCGCCACAAGCACAAGTGCAGTGCTTGAAAAGTGAAGTCTGCGCGTGCACGCACCACTCCCGGGCTTGCTTTATATTTATCTGGCTTTCTTTGAACACATCGCGGAGGTTCATTCATTCGTGCTTTCACTTTCCAAAGCTGACCTAATAGAACAATTATAAAATCGGCCTAACTTAATGGATGTCTAAATTAGTGAGGCGAAAGGCACAGAATACGACTCTTTAAAAAATGTTTTTCCCCGTTTCATAGCACGGGCTAGTAACAGTTCAACCGCTCGATGCAGACTTTATCTGGCATACGCAGTGGATGAAAGGTTGTTACCAGACATCACAAAGCATTAATAAAGCATGGGGTTGTCCCATTCACATATCCGTGTGAGTAGTAATGGAGGGCACATTTGCTAATTTGTGCATCAACGTGTAACTACTGACCCTGGTGTGCACATCCAGTGACTCATAAGCTGCAGGCATCCACTTTAAATATTGACTCCAACCCCGTCTGGAAGGAGTCTCACACTGTTCTACTATCAACATTTTTCACAGAATGCTTGAAATTGGCTAACAGATTGTATCACAGCACCTTGTCTGGGAACCACGCAGTACAGTTTTTACTACGTTCTGAATAAGCGGTCATGGCGCACATTCTACAGGAGGACGGCCTGTCATTTTTATGAACATTGCACATGGCAGCTGACTAACAACAATGTTGTTGCGCAGTGTGCTGATGTCACAGCTTGTTCACATTCAGCGGTTGCTGCGGTAATATGTTTACAACCTGCTATGGAAATGTTACCCTTTTTCTGGAATCACACAATCTGGCTTCTGCTTGCTCACTATGAAAGCATTGCTACTTTGTCTCATATAAAATGTCTGCGTTGTTTTTTTCAAAATTGTTACGTATTTGCCTAATCATAAGCAGTACACACATATCTGGCCTGTATAGACTTTAATCATGTTCCTTGTAAGCACTAGCGCTTCATGTTCCATGTTTCTATGAGCCTGAGTTTTTTTTAATTTTTTTTTTTAAACATTTGGTGGCCGTCGTCAATATATGCCAAAATGTGTTTGCAAACTCCTTAAAGAACCGTGCATTTTCCTGCAGCCCTCAGCTGTTCACCAGTGGCTATCCTGGTGTTAATCACATCGCACACACAAAGGGAAGTAGCTACAAAATTAAAATACACCCCACTTGAGCTATACCTCTAAGCGCACTGAGCACGTGAAGCAAGCAAACCTACCCTTATTGAGAGACTTCCCTTCAGCCTTTCACGGTGTCAATACATCTATCTGTCCATCCGCCCTTTCACCTTTCCAACTAGTCATCCATTCATCTGGCCATCCCATCACCTTTCCATCCACCCATCCAACATTCCACCCATTCAAATATCTATATTCATCCTTCCAAGCATCCGCCCATCGATATATATTCGCACACCCATCTATCCAGCTTTTCACCCTATCCATGCTACATTTTACTTTTTCTTCCTCATTTTATCATTCTATTCTTCCTTTCACCCTCCAGTTCTTTCATTTTTGCTATTACCTACCCTTCTTTTGCCTTACCCTTACTTTTTGCTTATCTTTCTCTCTCACTTTTTTTTTTTTTAAATGTGTTCACCCCACTGTATTTTCCCCTGTTGTCTGCATGTCATAATTTTTTTTTTATTTTTGTTTCCTTCCCTGTACATTTAAGCCCACCTTCCACACCTCTGTCATGGTATTTCCTAACAGTGTTATTTATGAGCTTTTTGTCTGCAGAGCTGCAGACAGAAGACGCCCATAAACAACTAGTTAATGTTTTAGTGGTACCCAATTTTCCTGCCCCTGGCACCCAGGTCCAGACCTCGCCACTTAAGCTGGGTAAGTGAGGGTTCACTACTCCACAGACACATACACATTTTTGTTCTTATGCAGCAAGTTAGGTCTGTGGTGTTTTTGCTGTAATTAGGAATACTGTGCTGCTCTTTCCAGATAAAAACAAGCATTGGCATAGCCAATAGGTCTCGCCTTTGGGACCTTATAAGTGTTTAGTTATCCAGCACAATATCCTTGGTGCAACAACATCAAGTGTTGCATGGCTAAACACTTATAAGGTCCCAAAGGCGAGACCTATTGGCTATGCCAATGCTTGTTCTAGGATGTTGTTAATTTTTTTTTAGGCAGCATATTGCTCTTGTCTAGTGCGTAATTTGAATTGAGTCACATCCAGGTGTTTATAGCGGGTCAGTGCAGTGCAAGTTTCTCTCAGTGGGGCAGTATGGTGTTCAGTGGGGGAGAGGATGTGGCACTATGGTCAGAGCTGCTGATTTTGGAACTGGGGAACCAGGTTCAGCCTTCATGACCAGTACACCAGAGCACCCCCCCCTGAGGGAGCACATTCCCATGCTAGACCTTAGAAGGCCACGCAAGATCTTAAAAGCCCAGGTGTCTTAGCACCAGCAGGTGGACCCTAGCAGTGGCAAGTGTGGGTTAACCTTGAAGGCCTGTCTGCCACAATTCATTCTGAAGTTCACCTCCAGTCTTGCAGGTAGGCCTATGAAGCAGCACACCATAGAGTGACAGTGATTCTGTCACTGAGGTCACAGGACCCTTGAGCAGGGTGGCTCTAGGGCAGTGCGACAGCACCAGGCGCTGACCAGCCGCGGTCTGTGCAGGTAACAGCGGTGGGGCAGAGAGGCCGGGTAAGGGGGGATTTCGAGGGACGATGCAGAGGGAAAATTAAATATATAAATAATTTCCCCTCGGCATCGTCTCTCGAAATCCTCTCTTACCCGACCCCACCGCTGTTACCTGCATGGACCGCCGCTGGCGCTGACTTCAGGTGGGGGCATTGTGTTTGCAAGTATAATATGGTTTTAAAAGCACTTGCTGCCTCCTTCCTGGCCTCAAACAATTTTCGGCAACAATAAAAATGTCATGATAACTCCAGTGATTAATGTACTCAGTAGAGAGAGATTGTGTTTTGTCTAGACGTTTTGACTCATGGAAAGGAAGCGCAGAGGGTTAATGTACCTGCTGCTAAGAACATGTACCATGCAGATCACAAAGTGCACATAATGTAAATAGGTCAGTGGGTTACTGCTTTTGTCAGAGAGACCCTATTGTTACTTGCAGTTAATAAGTTAAAATCCTAACATAGAACAGTGAGCTATTAACTGTCATGTAAGAGCTGCATGCAAACTGCAAGGTCTAAATTAGAGCATTATGTTTTTTTCCCCAGTCTTTGATTATATTAATGTTGCAAAAAAGGGTTCATTTGAGTAGAAATCAATTCTGATTATTAAAGAGAACCCCCAACCATGGTATTACGTTTTAAATTCTGAGTTTGTGTTTCTCAAGACCAATCACTATTAAACTATGCTGCCTACTAGTATGGTTGTCATGTGACTCCTACACCTTGTAGTCCTTTGTCTTATGTAACATTTCCTATACAGTGATTTACACACGTATGATTGATTGTCTCTGTGTAATATGTGTGATGTAAAGTGCTCTGACACCCTACAATGGTATTAGTGGTGCTGTAAATTTTCTGATAGTTTATTATTTTGACATTTTTACACATGCTAACAGTCTCTGCAAAGATTCTTCCTTATTAGTACCAGTGGAACATACAACTGCAGCAGTGAGAAAGGTGACCAGTCAACCTTTGCAAAGGGCCCTCTACTTCACAGCAGCACAAGTCACATTTTTTAGTAACTTTTGATCCGTTTGAGATATAAACAATTTATTAGTTAAAATCATCAGATTATGCAGCAAATGATGTATTATGTGGCAAATATGGCAGAGCCATAATTATGTGGAAAACATTTGCAAACTAGGATATTTTGCCATTCATGTTTGAACTGCTCTTGTGGAAAAAGGGAGGAGAAGTGCTGATGACAGAAACTCCATGACTGGGAGACAAATGGCTTGCCATTCCACTTTTAAGGGTATTTGGGACATTCTGTGATTGGAAACGTATCCCACTTTGTGAATGTTTTTTAATGTCAATAACTCTTATTAAACCTTAAATAAACATGTGTATCCATTGGTTAAATTAAATAACGTAATAAGATGTAACCAGTTAGTGAAATGGGAAACAAATACTACAAATTGGGATATTTTTTTCTTTCTGCCACACCTCTGACTTCGCCCACTGACCCAATCGACGGGTTATTCCCGCCCTCTGATTCTCCGCCCACAGTTCCCCTACTTTTTTTCCCCCACTTCGACCACTGCACTAGTGGAGAAGTTATGGCCAGGTGAGTGTTGTAGGGGAAGGGAAATCATTTAGAGAGACATTTTCTCTCTGGATTTCCCTTCTCTTTTGGAAACTCAGGGGCAGCAACATTGTCGTGGTGTCACCAGGGCTTTAAGTGGAAGCTTTTTCAATATTATATACAAGCCACAGTTGCTGCTTATTTATCTTATGCAACTAACAACCATTGACAAAGCCAATAGTCCTGACTTATTGTAGGTATGATGTTACTTGTTGTATCATATATCTGGATGCAATGACAGAAACAGCAAAATACAAGTTGGGCGGCACACTATGCTAAGCACAGATTTTGACCTTAGGTGTTTTAAGCCACGCCCTTAATTACATCGGCCACGCCCCTGTGAGAGACCCCCCAGTTTTTTCATCCCTACTTAAAGCCCTGTGAGCCAATATAGGAGAACAAAAATGCTGCAGTAAAGAGATAGGAGGGTATTGGGTCCAAGGCGAAATAGAGGAGAAAGAGAAAAGAGTATTAGGGAAAAAGGGAGGATGTTAATGGAGAGTTCTGAGAGAAACCGAACAAGAAACGAAGAGGAGTATCGGAAAATAAGGGAGAAATAGATGAAAGAGGAAAAAGGAAAAGTTGAAAGGGAGCCGGGAGATAAAAAAGGTGAGAGAAGGGTCAATAGAGTAGACAGAGACAATAAGAACAAGCAAAGGGGTATAAGGGAGAAAGAAAGAAGGCAGAAATTTGGGTATCGGTGAGAGCGTAGGAAGGCGATGAGAGAGGAGCAAAAGATTAAGTATAGATGAGAAAGGAAAGAAAGAGATAGAGATAGAGGCCAGGGAGATTAAATGGAGGGGGGGGGAGGAGGGTAGGACGTAGTTAAAAGAGAGAGGAGAGGATAAGGAGGAAAAAGCGGAGGGGGAGACAGAAGTATGGCAGAAAGAGTATAGGATAAAGGGGAGCATGGACAGAAGACAAGTGGGAAAGGGAGATAGGCGAAAAGGACGCGTCACGGGTTTATTGTAAAAGACAATGGAAAACCTAGTTAAGAAAAAGTGAAAGGTGAAAAAGGAGAGGAGGTGAGAAAGAGATGAAGAGAGTGAGGAGAGAGAAAGACGAAATGAAAGACTCGGCGACCCTAGTGCAGCGGTGAAGCTGTCTTTAGTGCAGTTGGTTGGAATCCCCAGTGCACTGGGGAGGTAGGGGCTCACTGTACCATAAAAATGGCTGTCCACTAATATCGACCTGGAAGACAGGGGGCATACTTCTTGTTCCTTGCATTAGGGCCCAGAAGACCCTTGCTGCACCACTGCCGCACTGGACTAGCTTGATGTATAGACAGTGTGGGAGTGTACGGAAATTCGTCCTAGTAGGCTTTTTAGTGGCTGTTTCAGTAGCTAAGTAGGGAAAGATTCACTCTATGAATGTCGTGACATTGAAGTTCAGTGCAGAGTAGTTGTTCCGCCAAAGTACTTGTTTGCTGTCGCCCTGTATGACGTAAAATACAAAAGGTATCGAGGGATTTTAGTGCCAACAGGGCTCACCTGATGCGGGTTCTGGCCTAAGTGTTGTCTCCTTAGGTGCACCTTTTAATTTGATTTTTTTAGTGAGAAAAACATTTCATTTAATCTTTAATGTTGCTAATTGATTGTATTACTTCAAAATTGAAGTGTCCTTCATTGAAATGAAGTGCATTGTTACTGAAAAAAGCGTCATAAGTAACACTCATCAACGAAGCTTATTGTAAACATTATCAACTGTGACATTAAGAAAATGTAATCAGAGGTTAACCATATACCCATACCCCTAAACCTTGCACATAAGATCTTTAACACTCCTGCAAATCTTTAATCCTATACTTTGCCCCTTAACGATATTCTCCAAACCCCTAATCCTATATTCTTAACCCTTTAGCCTTAACCCTTTAATGTATACTCTCAACCCTTATACTTTCAACCCCTCTACTCTTAAGCTGATAACCTAATAACTTATTTCTCAAATCCTTAACCCTATGGATCAAACCCTTAACCCCATACCCAAACCCTTAATGCTATTCTCCAGACCTTTAACCCTATACACCTAACCCTTAATCCTAAACCTCAAACCCTTAACCGTATACCACAGGCCTTTAACCCGATTCCTTTAGCCCCTAACTCTACACCCTTGACTGTTATGCATTACACAATGAACCAAATACCCAACGCATATACCTGAACCCATTACACTATACCCCAGACTCCTAATTCTATACAGCAAACTCTTAAACCCGTACCTTTAACACTCTACCGTTAACACCTAATCCCATACTCATGATCCCTATTGTCCTAAACCTTAAACCCTAACCCTTAACACTTTGATGCCCAACATTAACCATATACCCCACACCCTTAACTCCATATCCTAAATCTATACTGTTAATTCATATTCTCATATCCTTAATCCTTACACCCTTACCCCAAGCCCTTAAAGCTTAACTCCTTAAACCCTCCCCTCCCCTTCTTAATACTTTAGGAACAAACATTTTGGATGATGTCAGAACCCCTTTTGGAGGGCCTGGGACTCTGAACAACTGGGCTAAATACCCCTTCAGCACTTGACTCTCAGTGGTAGCGTGGGTCAAGCAGTCCAAGGCTTCTCCCCCAGGAGGTAGGCGTAAGGCGAGCACAGACTCATAAATCAAAATGCATCCAGAAACCCCAATAAATGATTGTCCAGCCAAATACTTGATTTTATGAAGAAAGGAGTATTTATCTACTAACACAAAGTACAGTACAACACACAGCAAATAATATACGCAGCCTTCTTAAGCAAGCCCACTAGCATTACCCCGGTCAGCTTTCCAGTCCCACCTCCCGTTTATGTCTGATGGTTATTCCTCATTCATGTGTGGCAACATCCAAGCTAAGCCCTGCTAAGGCATGCATGTCTCAGAAGCTCTATGGAGGCTCCTTGGTAAGATCCCCAAGTCCCTGATGGAAGTGCAACAGTTCAGTGCAAGTTCCCCAGGGTTTGGTGGCCCGATTGTCAATGTTACCCGCCCTCACAGAGTGGCAGTGCAGAGTTTCCCCTCAGCAGCCCGGCTGTGTCCAAACAGCAGGAAGCTGCAGTTGCAGCGGCACTCCTCCAATGCGGCAAGTCTCTCTGGGGATCCGGGAGCAGGTCTCCAATGCTACCGAACAGGAGAGTTGAGGTTGTTGCCCTGACTCTCCACAAGTCACGGCCCATGTCGTCTTCTCAACAGCAGCAGTGGGTTCAGGACGATGTCCCTCTTTCTCCTTCATGGTCACTTCCTCCTGACTTGCAGATAGGGTCGCAGAAGCACATACAGGGCAACGGCCCTCCCTTCTCACCACGGCCCCCACCTGGCATATAGGGGTCACGGGCAGCATGAACAAGGTTCACAGTGCTGTAACGGGCAATAGTCCTCCATCTCTCACAGTGCAGTGCTAAGGGCGGTAACCGTAGACTACCACAGCTGGACAGTCCCCAATCTTAATATCCTCGAACAAAGGCCATGGGAGTGATTTGAGGTTTGCATATGGAAGTCAGCTCCAGTGATTTGAAAAAGGTTACTAGAGGGCCCCAGCCCTAGTCTTTGTGATTCTCTTATCAGCCCATCTCCTTGCTAATATCAATCAATCAATCAGGGTTTTGTAGAGCGCACTACTCACCCGTGAGGGTCTCAAGGCGCTGAGGGGGCTTGTGAGCAGCTCCGTAGAGGTCATTTGAAGAACCAGGTCTTGAGGTCCTTTCTGAATTGGTGCAGTGTCGGGCTTCGTCAGAGGTGAAGGGTCCTGGCTGTGAGGTAGGGGAAGGATCTTCCACCTGCTCTGGTCCTGTAGAAACGAGGGACGGTGGCTATGGCGAGGTCGGCTGAGCGGAGGTTTCTCTTGGGGGCGTGGAAGGAGATTCGGTCGTTGAGGTATTGGTGTCCCGTGTTGTGGAGGGCTTTGTAGGCATGTGTGAGCAGCTTGAAGGTTATTCTTCTTTTGACGGGGAGCCAATGGAGGTCGCGGAGGTATTGGGTGATGTAGTCGTGTCGTGGGATGTTGAGGATAAGTCTGGCTGCGGTGTTCTGGATGGTCTGGAGATTGTGGAGGAGTATTTTTGTTGATTCTGGCATAAAGAGCGTTGACTTAGTCCAGTCTGCTGGTGATGAGTGCGTGGGTGACGGTTTTCCTGGAGTTGGTGGGGATCCACTTGAACGTCTTACAATTATGCGGAGGGTGTTGAAGCATGAGTAGGATACAGCGTTGATTTGGCGATTCATGTTCAGTGAAGAGTCGAGTATGATGCTGAGGTTTCGTGTATGGTCTGTTGGGATGGGTGGGTTTCCGAGGGCGGGGGGGCCACCAGGTGTTGTCCTATGTGGAGGGGGTGGAGCCGAGGATGAGGACTTCTGTTTTCTCTGAGTTGAGCTTCAGGCAGCAGTTGCTCATTTAGGTTGCGACAGCTTTCATCCCTTCTTGGAAGTTGCGCCTTGTGATGTCTGGTTCCTTGGTGAGGGAGAGGATGAGCTGGGTGTCATCGGCATAGGAGACGATGTTGAGCCGTGGTTTCTGACGATGGTTGCAAGGTGGGCCATGTAAACGTTGAAGAGTGTGGGGCTGAGGGAGGTTCCTTGGGGTACTCCGCATTTGATCTCTGTCGGTTCTGAGAGGAAGGGCTGTAGTTTTATTCTCTGTGTTCTGCCTGAGAGGAAAGATCGTATCCAGTCTAAGGCTTTTCCTTGGATGCCGGTGCCGTGGAGCCTGGTGGCTAGTGTGCAGTGGGAGTTGGTGTCGAAGGCTGCTGATAGGTCCAGGAGGATGAGGGTTGCTGTGTGGCCTTGGTCGAGGAGGGTGCGGATGTCATCGGTGGCAGCGAGAAGGGCAGTCTCAGTGCTGTGGTTGCTGTGGAATCCGTATTGAGAGGTGTCTAGGATGCTGTTGGTTTCTATGTAGTGTGCTAGCTAGGCATTGACGGCCTTTTTGATGACTTTGGCTGTAAAAGGAAGCAGTGAGATGGGCCTTAAGTTCTTGAGGTCTTTCGGGTCTGCGAGGGCTTCTTTAGGAGGGAGTTAACTTCAGCGTGCTTCCAGTTGTCAGGGAATGTGGCAGTCTCAAGGGAGCAGTTGATAGTTTGGCGTAGCTCTGGTGCGATGGCAGCCCTGTGGAAGATGTGTTGCAGGCAGGGGTCAGAAGGTGCAACGGAGTGGATGCTCTTCATTGTCTTTAAGGTGTCTTCTGTGGTGAGAGGGGTCCAGGTGAGAAGTGTCTGTTGGATGGCGTCGTTGGGTGTGGGAGTTGAGGCAGTGGCATGGTCTTGGTCGTCGAAGTTGTTGTAGAGCATCTTGATCTTGAGGTGAAAGAAGGAGCTGAGTTTGTTGCAGAGGTCTTGGGAGGGCGGGACGTCGGTTGTTTCGTTGTTGGGTTTGGCGAATTCCTGTAGGATGGTGAAGAGTTCCTTGGAGTAGTGGGCATTGGAGAGGATTATGTCTTGGATTACGTTTTTCTTTGTTGATTTGATGAGCTAGTGGTGTGCTGGGATCGCTGTTTCGTAGGCGTAGTGTGCTTCAGGGTTTTGCTGTTTTTCCACGTCTTCTCCAGTCGTCGGCAGAAGCGCTTGGATTCTCGGAGCTCGATGGTGAACCAGTTGGCTTTTTTGTTGTGTCGTCTCGTGGTGTTCTGGAGGGGGGCGAGAGTGTTGGCGCAGTTGGTGATCCATTGGTGGAGGTTGCTTGCCTTTGTGTTGGCGTCTATCGTAGTTGGGGGAGGAGTGCAAGTGAGAGCAGAGGTGAGGTGTTCTTCTGAGACTTTGTTCCAGCTTCTGCGTGGGAGGCGGCGCGTGTGCTTGTGTGCGGTGGGTTTCGTAAAGTGCAAATGTATGCAGTGGTGGTCTGTCCAGAGCAGTTCCATGGTGTGGCTGAGGCGAATGTTGTTTCCTCCGATGAAGATGGGGTTGAGTGTGTGTCCTGCTGTGTGAGTGGGGGTGGAGACAAGTTGCTTCATTCCTATATTGGTGAGGTTCTCCAGGAGGGCTGTGGTGTTGGGATCGCTGTGGTTGTCCAGGTGGAAGTTGAGGTCTCCGAGTAGTATATAGTCTGTAGAGGCGAGGGCGTGGGGTGCGATGTGGTCGGCGATGACGTTGGTGAAGGGGATGCGGGGTCCAAGAGGTCTGTAGGCGAGTGTTCTGCTGAGCGTCATTCTGGGGTTGGGCTGGATCTGGAAGTGGATGTGTTGCATGGGGGCGAGGCATCGTCCGAGTTGGTGGTTGTGAGTCGGAGGGAGCATTTGTGGATGATGGCGAGGCCTCCTCCTGGGCGGTTGGGGCAGTCTTTTCTCAGGATTTTGTATCCGTCGGGGATGGCGTTTGTGATGTCGGGTGCGGAGCCGGCGTTGGTCCAGGTCTCTGTGAGGAAGGCGACGTCAGGCTTGTGAGTGATGAGGAGGTCCCAGATTTCTATGTTGTGTTTGTACAGGGAGCGTACGTTAAGGAGGATGCAGCTCAGTGGCTTGTGCAGTGGCGTCCGGTGGGTTGGGGGTAGCTGCCTGGGTCCAGAGGTGGGTGAAGGTGCGGCGGCAGTGTCGGCAGGAGATCGGGCCTTGGGTGTTGCTCGGCGTCGAGAGATGGCAGTTGTCGTTGCATCCGGGGTTGAGTGCGTGGAGAGTGCTGGTGTCGTAGCGGCGGGGTGTTGGGGGACCAGGGTCCCTGGCGCTGGTTGCGGTCGGGTCACGGACGGGCGCAGACGGACTTGCCTTTGGCACACCTTTGGCGCACCAGCAGCGGGACCGCGCAGCGGCCTTCATTAGGTAGGGGTCGGTATGTGTCCAGTAACTTATTTTCAGAATCAAAGGGCACCTATTGAAGTGCACCAAAGAGGCTGGCACTTCATTCCTCCAGTGTGTGTCCCTCCCAGCTCTCAGGAATGCAGCAATCCACAAATCTGTTTAGGGTAAACCTCTTCCTCTCCCTGCTCTCCAGCAAGCCCTGAATTTTCCAAAATGTAACCCAGTGTCTTCCGCGTACTGTGCTGCTCACAAGCACACAAATACCCCTGTGCACACACAAATTCACATGCATGCAGTCTCCATTGCACTCTACCTCTTCCTGGGCACACATAGATTCTAGTGCACTCATGCAACATCAGGCACTATCTCCTATGTGTGCTGTACCTTCTTGTAAGCACATACACATCCTAGTGCACCCGAAAGGCTCCCAATTGAGCAGGGGGTGCAGTTCAAAGCTCTTTGTCTTGCTCATAGGGCCTATTATAACAAAGGTCCACAGCTACTACAAGCTCTTATTGAACCCTATACGCCTGAATGGGCTCTGAGATCAGCAAATGCACACCTCATAATGGTACCTAGGATTCGCAGAGCGAGATGGGGAGGCCGTTCGTTTAAGTATCTGGACCCCAAGTTGTGGAATTTTTTGTCGATTAGACTGTGCCAAATAGACTCAGAATCCATCTTCAGGAAATCTCTGAAAACATGGCTATTTGTGAACTAGTTGTCCTTCGGACCCTGTATGCAACTGCGGTTGAGGTTGTGCTGGCTAATCGATGGGAAGCCTCCGGGTAGCCATGTGCTCTACAAATTCAACAAATTCAAAATCACTCTATTTGATGGAATAATGGATGCAAATGTTTATTGAATATCCTTTCACCCAAATGTACCCCATATAGCCACATTTCTGCATATGCATGTATCCATAATTCTGGGTTGTGATATTATATTATGAACAGGGAATAACATGAGGGAATTGACCTTATCTAGTGATTCCTACATGTTTTTTAATAATACCAGGCCTTTGCCGTGGCACAACGTCTTGCCAGAATGACGTTGTGGAATGTTTCCCTGAGAATCTGCTCAGTGTTACCACATATGGTATGGGAAACAGCCTTGTGGCGCTTTTATGGTGGTAACTCATCTTTCTGCCCAGAATGAGGGTCTTGGAGTGCTTTATGACTGGAAGGCATCCTCATGCACTGTGCAGTGGTTGCTATAGTGTATCTCTTTAGATAAAGGAAATGCGCAGTATCTCGTGGTTGCGCTGGATTATGTGTGGAAGGCTTGTTAACGTACGGATATAATCAGAAATATCCTGAAAGTAAGAATATCCGAGAGGTAATGAAAGGTAATGTTACAGAATAAATCAGCTTTGAGCAGGGCAGGTTACAGAGAGTGAGTGGATATGTTAAAGTGGGATGATAAGCAAAGCCCAGCCCGGGCATTATGTGAGGATCTGAGAAGCTGTAAAAATCTGGCCAGGTACCTGTTCAGATATTATTCAGAGCAAGGAACAAAAGTTAATCAGAAGAGGATGAGGACATATCAGGGACACAGTCAGAGGGGTGTGCAGTTTGGTGAATGCTACACTATTATTTGGTAGGGATAATTCTGCTGATAAATGGATAAAAAAACAGCACGAGGGACAAGTATTTCTCAGTTGTGAGGTCTCCGGAATGAACCATCGGGAATACGCAGGAGTGATACGCGAAAACATAATTTCTGAAGACAAATCGAAGCCAGATTTGCATCTGCCATAGACTTTTAGCAGATCGCCCATACCGCTCTACAAATTCTGCTTCCCATCGACGCAACGGAACGTTCTAAACTAAAAAATATTATAAATCCAGCTTTCTAAAAGTATGCAGAACTTCTGCACGACCATATACTCTTTGACGTTAATGATACTTTCTACTCCGTTTTCACTATACACCATATTGTTGAATCAAAATGTATTGATTTGCAGAAATGTTTGCTATTCTGGGGCCTGATGTATAAACAATAGGTCATAAAGCAGTCGGTGATTTTTGCCCCCCAGCTGGTTTGCAGCCTGACCTTCATTTTATGACACAAAGGATTTACCGATCTGTTGCATTGCGAGATGTACGCTCGCAGCAGCGCACAACGCTTAAAGCCTCATTAATATGTATGGAGCAGGAGGCATTTTACAACTCAGACCAGTGTCTGCTCCCTCCCCGCCTCCCCCTCGATCCCCAGCCATCATTCACAAGCTGGAGCCTGGAACACCGGGTGATTTCACTTTGTGAATGGCTGATCGTCACAAGCTAGGGGTTGGTAACCTGTCACTTGTCGCTGATTTGTGACGGCAGTTGTAGTAGGCACAGAGCATTGGTACATAACATTGAGACCCCACAATAAGGTGGGGGGACATCACTTCCATGCCCCTCCTCTTTGCAATTAGAATTGATCCCCAAAAGGTATTTTGGCGGTTACGACTCCCATAGTGCCTTTAGTACACTGGGCCTTGTGCATTTGCATTCTCAATGCCTTTCGGTTTTCTGAACCACAGGCTTTGGAACCACAATTGCTTTCCATGCATCAGCCCAGCAACTTAGCACTTGACAGTAGAGTCTTTGTAGTGGTGTAAAGTACAGAGATGTAACCTGCCCATTGTTTCTCAGTTTAGTGACCTTTGAAAAACTAGAGTTGCAAGGTTTCAAGCTGCAGACACGTTTCGGCCTCAGAAGCATTAACCATCTGAACTACTTTACAGGTGGCAGTTTGATTTTTTTAGATGTCTTTATTGGTTTTCGGAACCCATAAAAGAAGCCTGCTTTACAAAGTAGCACTTATCATTACAAGAGAGCACAGGTGGGCGTTTCACATCCTGCTCACAGTATCAAGCACAGAAAAGCAAGGATTTTGAAGAAACGTTTGCAGCTTTGGATTGGTCGTTTGAAAGGGAAGCTAGGGGGCCTCGAAGAACTGCCCCAGGCAAAGAGGGTGAGATGGCTGTGAGCGAAATGCCAATAATGTGAGAGGGATCTGGGCTCATGTGAGTAGAGAGAAGCAGTACAACAAATGGCATCTTTATAAGAAAAGAATTGTGTTCTTTGTATGTTGCTGATTTCAGACACAAGCTGGGGTGGCCACAGATATGGACGTAGGACTAAATGTTGGCTCTGATCACGGAAAGAAGCTGGAGGGCTACAATACATGAGGCATCAACATAAACGAGGAATGCCACATTCCATAAACCTATGAAAGGACGACAAATAAAGACAAAAATAGACCAGCGTTTCAGGGGTTGTGCACTTTGTTCCATTCAGTCTGATTTCCTTTTCATTCTGGGACACGTAGTCCTATTTCATAATTTAAAAACAAGGTTATAAGTGCTAGAAAGTAAATGAAAAAGAAGACTTGATGAGATGCAAAGTGTTTTCTCTGAATCCTAGACACGCCCTGGGTCCTGCCATGGAATTATTTTATGTGAGCTCAGCAGGCGACTCTTTGATCTGTCCCTGATGTGATGAGAGGGCCGTGGAAACCCGAGCCTGCACAGCACTGTTATTGATGTGTCCTCTCAACAACCGGGACATGTATTTATTTAAAAAAATTGTTGGGCTGCTGGGACAGTCCTTCAAAAACCGTGACTGTCCAGGAAAATCTGGGATGTCTGGTTACCCTAGGTCTGCTGAAATACATACTTTTGTGTGCAGCCTGTGTGTCTGTGGCGGAGATCTTCAAACGGTGGGCTGTGTCCCCCTGGGGTCCGTGGCTTTTTTCCCAGGGGGCGCAAATACCTCAGCAAGTGCTTATAGAGCAAGAGGCCCCGGAAGCTCAACCTCGCTTATTTGGTGTATTTTCTGGCTGTCTTCATTTACATGCAGCGGTTGAAGTGCATAAAAAAGTATGGCAACTGTGATTCTGACTGACATGGGGACGAGGTCAGTGCACGTGGTATTGGGGTCAAAGACATGGCTAAAAAGAGTAACTGCATGTGGAACAAGGCACACATCTTAAGTGAAAAATAAAATCAAGCTAAACAAATCGGTGGAAAAGCTCTTCTTATGCTATGAAACCTCAGTCAGATGCCACTGTGTATGAACAGAGAGTCCTAGAATAGAGTCCTGGTGGTGCACTGGGGAAAAGTTGCTTGTGTATTCATAGTGCTACGATGTCCGACCCTGTGAGAGAAAGCACTGTGAGTATGTAAGTCATTATTTTAAAATTGTATTACGCATAGTATAAGAAAGGCTGCCACACAATTATTACGAGTATCATTTATAGTTTAGTGATTGGGATACTCTGTCACAAGTGTGGTGGGTGTCCCGTCTGCCATTTTACAAGTGCATAATGGCCTACGGCACTTGTAATACGGTGGACGGAATGTCCATCACATTTTGAGTTTCTCTTCCACCAAACTCTAAATAAAGCCCTTTGTGTTTAAGATAAAACAAGTGCTTTCAAAATATGTATTTTACTAATAGTAATAAAACTCTACCTTGCGCAAACGTTTTTAAAGTACCCATTAAAAGGACACACTCCAGAACTCAGCTGATTACATTTACATTAATTTAAGAAAAATAATAAATCTTTTGTCACCATGAAGCTTCAAGTATTTCCATTAATTATAGCCTATACTCAGAGTCAGACTGCGACAAAAAAAAGCCAGGGCACCAAAATAAAAGTGGCTCCCCTTAGCGAAGCAAATAGCTAAAAAAAAGTGGTGATATCAGGGAAATCAACAGGAAAAACTGTCCACCTGGCCATAAAACCGGCCCAAAAAAGCTAAAAAACCGACCCATATAATTATCTGTCATACCAGCCCATCTGGCACTGCCTGGTTGCCCTATGGGCCAGTCCGACCCTGTCTAAAGTGGTTTCCAAGCAGCATTAACATTTGATGATTAACCAACATCACACATTTATATTTTTTTCGGGTAGGAGCACCCTGGTGAGAAGACCAGTTTTTCTTTAGCTCTCAGTCCCTCCCTCTGCATCATAGCACAGAAGACCCCTCCTCCCTCCCTTTGCTTTCAGCCAGAGGCACATGGAGGGCAGCATTAATCATTCAGGCACAGTGTTTTTTAACAAAAATTATGGGAACTGGATTTTTTTTCAATTCAAAAAGCATGGGCATGGCATTTCCCATTGATGGTGAGTCGAGGGGTGGGAAAGAGGAGGCCAACAGAGTCACATTCAGATGCAGAGCCCTGATCGTCCGGATCCCTGGACCCTCAAAGTAATGGCCCAGGAGAAAGAGGAAAGGAACAAGGTCCATGGAGAGCCTCAAAGAGATGGCCAGAGAGTGGGGCACAATCTAGAGGCTAATTTTGTGCTTTACAAATAGACAGTTTCCTCCTTCCTGGATGTTCTATGGAAAGGGGCAAGACATGTGAGCTCGTCTTTTTTATTTAAAGGACTATTACTAACATTAGTACAGTAGGTGCACTGGCACTGGAGCCCCCTGTAGCCAGCCTCGTCCTTACCACTCGCCCCAAATCCTTGCCATAAAATTTTGTAGAGGCCCAACTTAAAAATATTTTGCTTAGGGAGGCTTAGAGAAAAAGCGTTTAAAGACCTCTGGTCTATGGGTACCTTTGTGTGTATTGTATGTGTATGTATCCACATAAGCATATTATACAACATACAGTCATTACAACAAAGAGCACATTCACCTAAAAAGGAACAGACCTGTTTTTTTTGCCAGTGCTTGACATACATATGGGCACTTTCAGATTTGTATTTATGAACATTGCCATTCAACTTTTTTCTTAAACAAGCACTCATTCACACACACACACACTCGCCCACACACACCATTGCACTCACACACACACACACTCCCCACCCCCCCCACACACACACGTCTTCAAAGGCTGGTGTTAGAAGTGTGGACTCATGTTTACAAATGCTCCTTTTCCAAGTTTGTGTTTAGACACTTGGGGCATGTATACAAGCCCCTATTGCCACAGGAACGTCACTTTTTGCGACGTTCCTGTGGCGTCACCTTATTTACAAGGCGTTAAACCACGTAATGTGTCTCAATGCCGCCTTGTAAATAAGGCACACTATACTTAGTGTGAAAGGGGTGGGCAATGGATGTTGTGGTGGGCGTTCCGCCAATACACCCATTGATTTTGACCCTGCCCCATATTTGCAAGGATGGCGTAAATATGGGGCTGCGCCAAAATTAATATGGTGAAACGAGGAGAAATGCTTTATTTTTCCTCGTTTTTGCTGTTTCTGTGTGTGCTGTATTGTGCAACACACTTAGAAACAGCAAAACGCCATGAATGATTGTTTATATGCAGGAAGGTGTCCCTACCTCCACATAAACAATCATTAAAAAAATAACGATTTGCAACTTCTATGTGTGCTGCACATTGCAGCACACAAAGGAGTTTCAAATCGCCATTTGTGATTTTTTATGTGCAGGAATGGACACCTTTCTGCACATAAACAATCATTCCCCCCAATGCAGGCCCCCTTGCACTCTGGTGCAAGGGGGCCTGCATTGGCGGTAAGCAGCTTAATTTAGCGCTAGGGGATATGTGGGGTGCACCTTATCTTTGTAAATATGGTGCATCCCTGCGTTTTCAGAATGGCGGAGCGTGGCGTTATCAAGTTTGGCTTAACGCCACGCTCCATCATTCTGTTGTACATATGCCCCTTGGTTTTTCACAGGCTCATGCTTACATGTACCACCCTTCACAGGCTTACATAAACACAGGTGCCCTTTACCAGGCTTGTGTTTACAGACTCAGTCTGTCCTAATCTATATGTCGTTTTCACCTGCATGCACAGACATGTGTATACCTCCCTTAATAGACTGTCATTTCCCAGCTTCACTGTCAGGCAGACACTGCACCAAGTGCCTGGAAGCTGGTAGAGCAGGCAAAGACGCCCATTCGAAATCCTTCATGCAAAGGCTGCTGGTAAAAGCTGTGACACCATAAGCTGGTTTTCCTGATCACCTTACGGGCATCTCTTGATTCCAAGAAGTGTAGAAACCCAATCCTGACCTGACTTCCTTTGAAACCGGAGGCTGGGACTGCAAACTCTGGCGCCACTTGAGCAGGTGATCCTTAGTTGTAGAGCTGCAGAAAGTAATGCACACTAGACTGTCCTGCATGACTACTGAAATAGCGCATGTTCTAATTCAAATCTTACAGTGCAGATAAAACTCTTTAATCAAACAGGGACACGAGAGAGGTGGGCTGTCCAAGGAGTGCGGCCTCCAATAACAGAATGAAAACAAAAACAAAATAAACAATCCAGACATGAGAATCTCATGCTCTCAACGAGAAGGTGTGCATTTCTCAGAAAATGGAGGCAGCCCTCAACCACCAACCTAGGTGACATGCTTCATCCGCGAGTTGCTCCACATCAATTGCACATTTGTTTCAGATGAACTGATGGGCTCAAAAGTATTTGTGCCTATTTATGTGGAAATGGTATTTCCTACTTGTGGTGGAATTGGGATCCAACTACTTCTAAATTCCTTACTTTGAAACACTCATACTCTATCCATGAGACTACTATAACAACTTTCATGCATTTTATAATATTACAGTGTGTGACTACAGAGAGCTCCCATTGTTCTTCCCCCAAAGGGGCCCATTATAATACCTATTACAGGTAAGGTAAATTAATGTCACACACCTCACCCGAGTGGCACTGTGTGGGGTGAGATATATGTATTCATTCATGTACCACATGTGTTTGCAATGATAGGCACACATATTTATGTAGCACTTATTTTAGCAAAAACCAAATGCACAAATCATTCATGACTAATCATTGGCTGCAAAGATGTGTGTCTCATATCTTATATATATCTTTAGAGGTTCCTAAAACAGAGGAATCTGCTCTTCACACAAGTATAATGCATATGTGCATGAGTGAGAGTGCATGTCAGTGTATGTGTAGGGATCACCTTAAATACTAACATTCAGTGACGGCCGGTGCAGGTAAGAGTGGTGGGGCGGAGAGGAGTCAACAGACGATGACGAGGGAAAATAACATTTTAAAAAAAGGAAACCATTTTCCTTGTGCTCGCCGCATCGCTGACTTGGCAATGCGGCGAGCGCAAGGTAGGTGCTTTTCCTTTTGTTAATTTTTATTTTCCCTCATCTGTCGACTGTCCCCTGCCCCCGCCCTACCGCTCTTACCTGCACCAGCCATCACTGATAGCATTTCAAACATAAGAGCAAATTCAGCAAAACTATCGGTAGGGATCCAGGTCAGTTGTATTCATCAATCAATGTTTTAAATCAGGTTAATCAATACAATGCATAAATCATTATTAAGAGCATTCCATGATGGAAAGAAGCCCCATTCTTAGAATTTAAGAGAAAATAGTTAACTGGAAATCATAAAGAGCTCTAAACATTTTTCCAAAGACATATTCTCAAATGGAAATATGAGTTAGTTAAAGAGGTCAACATCTAAATTATTTGCCAATTCTTGATATAAGGTTGCACAAATCCCATTTAAAAGACTAATTCAAAATCAATTGTGACAATAACTCTATAGCAACATTTCTATAACAATATGTGAATCATGTTATAAAATGTTAATCTTACAATGAAATAGCATCTTTTAGCGAGGGTCAAGAGTTGCACATTATTGCAATATCTTCGTTTTACATGATCTCATTTAAAAAAATCATGTTGGTTAGCATTTTTAAGTGAACAACTTTTGATGGTGCAAATGTAGAATTTAAGGCCTAATACATATAAATGTGTCAGCTGTGTTCATATTTCATAATTTTACAAGTCTTTTCTTCTATTTAAGCGTGCACATTAAATAGTGCACGTTTATTATAACCTATATTGTTGCATTTTATTTACACGCCCTATCAAATCCCCCCTCTAATGGTGTTAACCATTATAATTTCTTGCACATGTGAGTCGGTTTTCAGAGACCGCTTTCGTCATCAGTTGAGTCCTTCCTTTTTGTTTTCAAACTCTTATATTGCTTTACCTTTTTGTAATCTTGATTAATTCATTCATGCAATTCTAATTCCTTTTCTATTCTTTTGTTCATTGCTATGCTTTTTCTTCTTTTATTGCAATATCTACAGCCTTTGTAAAGATCAAATATAAGGAATAAGCAACACCATACTATTAGTATTGGGATAAATATAGCTTTCAAGATTCCCCCTCCATCAGTAGCAAACCAACTGGAAATTGTTGAAATTCCCTTTCCAAAATTTTCTAAAACACTAGTGGCCTCATTTGGATGTCAGGTGGAAAGCCTTCCGACCACGGAGGCTTTCCGACCGACATCCATGATTTAAACTCCGACCGCCTTATTACAAAGAAGGCGGTCGGAGTTTAAACCGGCCGGTCAAACTGACTGGCTTCCAACGGGCCAGTCGTATGCCACACATAATCCCGAACAGACGGTGGTCCCGCCGTCGAGATTATGATGTCGGTTTCAGACAGCCTTTCCATGTTGGGCTTTCCGACATGAAAAGCCTGTCGGAAAGCAACTTTGGAGGCCCCTAGCTGGGCCCCTTTCTCTCTGCGGCCTCTGGTTGATGGCCTGGGGTGCAGGGATTTACACAAACTCCCATTTCTCTATGGGAGCCTGTGCTGCGGGCGGTTTCCGCCCGCACCACAAGCTCCCACAGGGAAATGGGAGTTCCCGTCCGCCTCACTGAGGTCGGTCGATTCCAAAACCACAGAGATGTCAGTTGGAGGCAACTCCGACCAACATCATAATCGGCCCCGGAGTGTTTCTAATGGTTCAAATTCATTTTCCAGGTCAGAAATGTTTCTTGCAAATTCTCTAATGTTTTTACTCTCATCTAGTATACAGGAACAACAATGCTGGGATTTCAGTATCTTGCAAACTCCACCTTTCTCTGCGAGTAGAATGTCTAACGCTAATCTGATTTGCAAAACCATTGATCTAATTGCCACTAATTCTGTGTTTACAACTAATAAAGCTCCAGAAGTACTAGTTGGCAGCTTGTCGACAACTGTTGAAAGTTTTCTGATTTTATCAACATTCAAAATAACTTCTACTGGTGGAATTATTGCTCTAAAAATATCTCTAACTAGTTGGTTTGCATTCTGTGTACTACGTGTGAGTCTGTGTGCAGGTGTCATGGTCAGAGAATCTATATTACATCTTCTGGAATAAAACAGCTAAGTAGCAGATACCTACCCAGTTAGCATGCAATTGAAAATATGCATCCTGTCCACAAACAAAATAAACTCAAGGATTCATCATTCTGTCTCCTTGTTGCCATTCCCCTCCCATGAGTTCAAATGTATGTTCACAACTACTAATCCCTACATGTCAAGTTCTACTTTATGTTCTCCTTTTATAAACATAGATTTTTCCCTCTTGTCTTCTATTAAATTTTAATTTAGGGTAAATCATTTTCTTCATGAAGTCATCTTCCTCTTTCTTCCAAACATTTTTCAAAACATCTTCCTTTCTATTCTCATTGTGTGTGATGTTTTTATTTCTACCCTCCAGTGTCATGATAAATACTTTCTCTAAGGGTCTCATCAAGCATGTCAAATTGTTTGCATAAGCCTTAACGCTATCTATAGGCATCGGACGTCTAAAATAATAGCAAGCTGTGTCCATGTCCTTTGCTTATGTATGTATGTAAATTCATGCTTCTCTGAATTAAGTCATAATTAGAATAAAATTATTCATAGCATTCTCTCATATATTCTACTGTAAGCAAAATACTACATGATATTGTGGGGGATATTCACAAGAACGTGTGCTAAACATCTCCAAAAAATGTTAACGCAACTTTACACATCGCAGTCCATCGCGGGAAAATAACCCTGTGTTAACGTGGAATTCACAACACGGTGGTACCATGTGATAGTCTCCTGAAACCGCGGCCAATGTCCGCGATACAACCACCTCGACGGAGATAAAAACACAAACCCCAACACCAAAAAACATGCGATGAGCCCATTCGCGAGGAGGAAAGCAGCGATAAGCAGCGCCAGGCCCGCGACACACATACGGCATGCGGGAATAAGCACAACAAAAGCAGGAAAAAGAAAGACAAACCAAACAGAAAACAGCTAAGCACAATGGTGGCAGTCGGAGCTAGCACACAACCCCACAAGCACCATTGGCAACAAAACATTAGACATGGCAGGCCATCGTGGACAAGGTGAATGCAGCCGGAGAGCGGAGGAGGACAATGGCAGAAAACCAGAACCGCTGGAATGATGCGAAACGCACAAACACGCCAACAACCAGAAGGCAGCAATGCACACCGGAGGTGGGAGTCCAGCGCCACACCAGGAGCTGGATGACATGGAGGAAATGGTGTCCACCACATCAGTCTGGAGATGGTGGCAGGAGTCGGGGACCAGAAACTGCTCAAAATCAACAGACACAACAGCAACAGGGAGAGGAACGAGCAGGGACTGGTGGGACGGGGGGAGATGGGCACAATGGCACACATGCACAATTAAGCATAGCACAACTGCAGACAAACCATGCCCAAGAGGAACAACACCAACCAAGAGCACAAGTCACACAAGTCGGCAATATCACACCACTGAACAAGCACAGAAGTGAAAACCACACTGCCTGAAAGGGAGAAGGGTGAGCCTAATCAGAGCTGAAGGTACATCTCACACACAATGCAGCACACACACATAGGAAGCAGAGCACCCCAACATCCAACACAATGTGGTACAAACACCAACATCTGCACAACCGAACACAGGACACAAGTGCACCCGCTTGTGGCCGGTAAATGGCCATACACATCTGGCAAAGCACGAAACGGGGACATGATAATGCACAAGTACCAACCCACAGCCCTGATGGGGCAGCAATGCATGTAAGGCAGGGACCCAGATAGGCCGAGACACACACATTGGCATACAAATAAACACTCAACACAGTTGGAGACAAGTGAACGTGCAGAAACTTTATCAACAATTGCGTGTCAGTACGGCCAAGGGAAGTGCCACGACATGCAGACCAATGCAGCAGCATGTCTGAATGAGGAATGTTGGAAAGCGCCCATGTCCACACCGGGGGAGTCCATCACCAACACAAGTCATTGCCAACCCGCGTATGTTTTCCGCGCATGGATCAGGAGTCCAGGCCAATGCAGCCATGTCCACTGTCTCCTAGGGACATGTAACCAGATCCCCAACATGCAACCAGGCGTCGGGACACGTGCAATGGGTCACATGCAGTCCTGGCTGCAGGTACCTTGTCACTCGTCCATGAACGTGAGTGCAGCAGCGTAGGCCAACATTTCCAATGCAAGATCGTTGTCCACCACATCTGACATGTCGGCGACGTAACCCATCAGCTGTCCCGTACAGATGTGCTCACTCCAACCCCTGGCCTCAATATGCACGAAAGCCCAATCAGGGAGCGGCTCAATGTGGTCACTGCACACAACGACTCCTGCAATCTCCCAGGTCCAGTTCCCAGCATGCATGCCAAACATCCAGGCATGCCATAAATGTGCATCACAGTGACACTCCTGGTCGTGGTCCAACAGGGGGCACACACACATGTCGAAATCCAGGTCAGCTACCGTAACGTTGGAGAGGCAGACATCCATGGACCACTCGAATATGCACGAGCGACAGTGCAACACGGGCTGAACGCAGGTGATGTTGGCAATGCAGAAGCTCAGCCTGTAACTGATCCACAGCACTGCCAATGGCAGTGCCCCCAGTACATGCAGCAGACGTGCACGGTACAGGTCCACGTGACTGGAGTAGAGCATGTGTCTGGGATGGTCTGCCATTGCTTCAGTGGCTCTGCTTGAAGCGGCACTGTAAGGACCTGCGCCAGACCTGTGGATGAAACGCCACAGCTCGGAGCAATGAGCAGTGTCTGTGTGCAACGGGTGCAGGCCTGGGGTGTGGTGGGAGTACGAGTGAAGGCCATTTCACGCACGCAAACTACGACCAAGGACTTCTGCGTGTGGGATGTGTACACGTTGGCCTCACGTCTGGCAGTGCGTAGTGTGGGAGTCGCCTGGAAATGCTATCCTATCTGTCAGGGGGTGCTGGGCACATGCAAGTCACATCCAGGAGCTGCAGATATGATACCGCCCGATAGTGCAGACAATGGACCATTCATCCCTACAGTAACTTCACCATCTGCATGCATTCAGGAGACGTACAGAGGTCTGCCGTGGGTGTGGTGGGATGTCTGCGACCCTGGGAATCATGGAGGATATGCCCAGCACGTGGCACATGTGCAGCCTCACTGTGTGTTACGTTGCCTCACAGCTGCTCCACCCTCCCACGAGCCCCCACACTTGTGTGCCCTGCGCGGTTGTATCACGTGCACTCCTACGGCACACCATTGTAATGCCTGTCCGTGCATGTCCAGCGGCATGCCACCAACACCGTGACGCTGGCCTTTGAAGGTGTGCGGCCAAGTGAGTGTAGGCCAATGGTCCGGACAGGGCAGACACAAGTGCACTGTCCATGGCTGGCTGTGATCACGCTGCGAATGAGGCTAGGCAACTGACTCATGCAGCCGCAGGACTGATACACATAACACTAGGCATGCATGTGCCAAGACCCTGAGCGGTCTTGTGCTTCTACATTTCCCCGTACGTGGGGCCTCCTGGTGCATGCTACATTGCAACATCGTCTACTGTGGCCCTGGTGGCGACAACACCCCAACACAGAGACACACTTACCGCACATCCTGCCCAAGGCCAGGTCCGAGCCACGCCCTGCTCCCCTGCCGATTCAGCATACCCCTGCGCTGAACTGACGTACGCCGGACCAGCACACGCCGCTTGTGCATGCAGGGGGGGCCGGGTGAAGCTACATGTCCAAGGTCACTGCCAACGCTGAGGTGACATGGTATCGTCCACTGAGGATAGCACACTGTGATGTTGCAGTGCCGTGCCCATCATGCTGACACAATGACCACACGGACACACTTGCTCAGATGGTGTGAATGGCTACGTGCACGTGCGCCCGGCCACATTTATTAGCAGGCACACATATCGAGTGACACCTGTGTTGGATGTGTGTGGGGTGTGTGCACACCAGCCGGCAAGGGCTGCCTGGTGCAGTCAGAAATCGACAACAGTGTACATCGTAAAGGACACAACCATTCAACCATAAAAGCCCCATGACTTGTGCTGCACAGAGTTAGTGGCCCCGGATGCACAGCGTCCTGCACGGGCCTACCGCCACGGGCCGCTGGCTTGCGGGGCACTGGGGCAGGGTCACGAGTGCAGAGCAGGTTTCCGTAGATGACAAAGGGGCTTGTCGCGGAGTGTCTCGGTGGACAGTGGAAGGTGTGCCCCCAGGGCATGATGCAGAGGGCAGAACCACGCTGAAACAGTCACTATGGTGGAGATGAATGGACCAGACACATGTCGGACACCAAGTCCGGTCCAGCCAGATGAAGATGCAGAAAACCACCAGGCCATGGAGTCAGACGCCACCAAGGCCCAACCAGATAGTGCCCATGACTCATTGCGCACAGAGTTAGTGGGACCAGTGCTGTCAGGGGATGCCGCCTGCAATGAGGCGTGTCCAATGGTGTGGAATCCTCCACATCTTACCCAAGACACAGTTCCACATGTGTGACCTACTGGGACGCAGTGTTGGCCTGATGCAGCGGTCAGCACGGGCCATTCACCGAGTGTCGCCAGCTTAGATTGGATGGTCCCACCAGCCTGCGTAGTTCAGGTTCAGTGGCACCATGGGACGCGGACTTGAACAGGGTTGATGGCACCAGGTCAGTTGTTGATAGTGTTCGATCACCTCCGTGACTCTGATCCGGCTTTCCTCCGGACTGAGCCGCATCTTCCTCTTACTCCTCTCCATGCGTTCACTGGTGTGGACTCTGCCATTCATGATTGGCGACTAAGTGCTGGATGTGGGACCTACTGGTCCGCAGGGTAGGCCTGAACCCTCATCCACGTGTCGCCGGCTTGCGTTGAACAGGGTTAGTGGCACCACGTGTTGCCGGCTGGCGTTGAACAGGGTTAGTGGCACCACGTGTCGCCGGCTGGCGTTGAACAGGGTTAGTGGCACCACGTGTCGCCGGCTGGCGTTGAACAGGGTTAGTGGCACCACGTGTCGCTGGCTGGCGTTGAACAGGGTTAGTGGCACCACGTGTTGCCGGCTTGCGATATGGAATTATGCCTCACTGATCGAAGGGGGTCTGGTGCTGTGGCCGCTGCCACGGACTTGGGATCACTGCCATTCAAGACTCAGGACACAGTTCCACATGTTGGACCTACTGGGCCCAGGAGGACGCAGGTGGAGTATGTAAATGGGAAAGGAGTAATGTGGGCCAGCGTCGGGGGGCCAGCGATGGTCTGCGGAGGCTGCAGAGGTCGCAGGACTGGTGCTTGGAGCTTGCACCGGCACGTGGTGGGCCCTCTTTGACACACGCCGGTGTCGGCAGGGGAGCGGAGCCTCGTTGGTGTGCTGGGGCAGGCATGACGGGTCGGGGGCCCAGCGGCCTGGGGTGCAGCAGGCGCACAGGGACGCAGGCCCTGCCATGCTCGGCACTGTACTCGTGGCGGGCTGAGAGGCGCCGCCCTGGCAGACGCGTTGTCCATTCCGAATGAGAACCACGCCCAGTGCGACGGGGGTTTTTGTTCACACCCCTACGCAGGCCTGGCGTACGCAGGTCCAACCCACTATGCCTGCGCATGCAGGGGGGGACGTAACGTGCGACATTTCCGCGTTCTGCCCCACAGCCTGAGGGGACATGGTAGCGTCCACTGGCCACTACACTCCATGCACCAGCAGTTGATCTCCACATGGCCATTTCCGTGATTTGCACGCTGTGGTCTGTCCGGCATCTCCACGCCACATCTGGCATTGGGTAGGTTCACATTCCTTAGTCACTTGCTGCTCTCGCACATGCCTGCTCCATGCCTCTCCTCACATCCTGCTATTGTGTGTCTGTGGTGCCATGCCGTGGCTGGGTTGTGGGCATGGCAAGGCCAAGTTCCTAATGGAGTCGTGTTGTCGTGTCTGGTCGGTTGGCATGTTGTGTGGCATGTTGAATGTAGTTGTGCTGCGTGCCCATTGCCAGTGTCGTGAGTTGCATGACTGTGGGCTGGAGGTGTGTGGTGTGTTCATTTAGTACTTACCAACGAGCACTGCATTGCCATGGGTGCCATCCTGGGAGCGCTGGGTGATGATGGACTGTCGGGAGATGTGAGAATCAGGCACTCTGCCTGGGGAGTTGGCAACGACATTGTTGAGGGGTCCCGGGCGGTCCACTATTGCCTGCACATTAATGGGATGCGTGTGCTTTCTGTTGTGTTAGTTGTGTGCAGTGTAGGCAGGGGGCACGAGGGGTACATGTGTGCAGTTGGCCCTGACACGTGAGGGAATCCAGCTATGGCGTAGGGGCCTTGCTTGGTCTCCAGCTGCTCCTGCGCAGTGTGGGTGAAGTGGAGGGGCTGGGGTACCAAGCTGATGTTGGCATCCAGGACAGGTGTGATGACCTTGGATGGGGCTGGCTGTGTGACTCCTCCGACTCTGGCAGTTGTGGGTTGGATGGTACCAGAGGCCGACATGTGCTGCGCAGCCGGCAGCTTTGTCTGCGGAGGGATGTTGGTAGTCCGCTGGGTTGGTACTGTCAGCAGGTGGGGGATGTGGGTCAGGATGAGGGGGATGGTTGTCCTTTTGGGCCTGTAGTGGCCAATGTCCTCCTCTGGCGTTGGGTCTGGGTGGCAGGTGCGTTTCAGGTGGGTCCGCTGTCTTTGTGTACGCTGCCTCTGTGGTGTTCCGGGGGGGGGGGCAGGACGGGTCGTGGGGGTGGTGGCCGGCCTGGGGGTGGTGGCGGTGGGTGTTGTGGCCCTCATGGTTCTCGGAGCTGCATGATCATTGTCTCCATGGCATCTGTGGGTCTTCGGGTGTGGCTCTTGGCTGGGCTCCCTTTCATGCTGCAGGTAGTCGTCCTGCTTAACACCAGCAAAAGGCAGATGTTAAATCACTGGTGCTACCGCGGCTTTTAGCCTGTTTTTGGTTCGCTTCACAGATCTGGCAGTTCGTTGTGAAAGTGGTGTTGTGGTTTTTTCGTGTGTTTTTGCACGGGAACGCCTACTCTGCATCTCATTAGAGTTAGTTGGTGGTGTCCACCGCGGAGATAAATTTTGGGGCAGTTATCGCGGAAATACTGGCGATGTCTGCAGTTTGCACCCGCTTGTGAATGGGGTGTTATATCTATCTCCACTTTTGATGAGTTAAGGTGGAGATAAATCGGAGATAAGTCCTTGTGAATATCCCCCTGTGTGTGACAAAGGAAAATGGTGATAAGTCACCTCTTCTGTGACTGTTGAGGGCAAATGTGCACAAATGTAGCAATCCTATTTGTCTATTGCATGTGTATATTCTTGAACTAACCTATAATAAACATTAGTAGAGTAATCTTCTGCCTTGTAATTCATGAATGATGCTTTTAATTTCATCTCATCTATTGTGTGTAGCAGTCTCGAGAACAAATGTTTATCTGATCTCCTCATCTGGTGTAAAATCATAACCTACTTTTACTATTATTATTACTACTACTGTTATTAAAAATGTAATACCCATAATAATTTTACATCTATTTCTATTTAAGCAACACATTTTTGTCTGTAGTCAGATCGTATTAGTAAAACAGCAATAAATTTATTTTGGATTATTTTCGAGCAGTTTCTTTTATAGCTATTCTCAAACATTCTTTGACAATTAGTTTAGTTAATTCAATGTTTACAGCAATCTTCATATAGTCATCCTTAATAACCTTGGGCGTAGTTGGCGTAGCGGGGCTACGCAGAGGTCCACGGAGTTGCGAACAAACTCCGTGGAACTCCGCCACCCTCCTCCACCCCCCTATTAACAATTAAATCTACATTAATTAAAAGTAAATTAAAAACCACTTACCTGTACTGCGGCGTCCCTGGGCTGCCCTCCTCCTCTTCCTCGCTGTCTCTGGTGATCCTTGAGAAAACTGTGCATACGCGCGCGCCCACGCATGCTCATTTCTTGCGAGAAATGCACTGGCGCACGCGCATGTGCAGTTTTCGCAAGGATTACCAGAGACGGCGAGGAAGAGGAGGAGGGCAGCCCGGTACCGCCGCAGTACAAGTAAGTGGTTTTTAATTTACTTTTAATTAATGTAGAATTAGTTGTTAATAGGGGGGTGGAGGCGGGGGCTGGCCAACTCCGCTGCGCGGCCGAGTGTGCGGAGATTTGCCTTCCCCGCGGAACGCAGAGTAGGCAAATCTCTGCACACTCCGCGGGCGGAGCGGAGTTCTCCGCCCGCCGCTAATCCTTAACCCTACTCCGTCTTCTTCTAAAATGTTATCCCTACCCTTCTTCTGCAGCCTTGGGATTAGGGAAATCTTCTTAAATTAAACATTGTTATTTCAGTCTTTGATAGAACTTTCACTATAAAAAAGTCTCTCAATATTTTCTCGTTTCTTTTCAGAAATCTTTTCAAGCAACCTTTCCCAACTTTTCTCAGTTTTTGGGGGCTCATACAGTTCTGAACTTAGGTATCCCAAATCTGATATAGGCATGGTTAACACTTGTTTTATGTAGTAAATCCATTCAGGTGCAGAATACCTTCGACAAGGCACAGTTGCTCTTATTGATCTTCTTAGTGGTCATTGCTCTTCTTCAGTGTCACTTACACCGCTTGACTCTGGCTCTTCAGTGATTGTTTGTGGTATGGGGTCAACTGATACACTTGACTTTAATCTTCTGTGACCATGAGTTCTCGCCATTCAGCATTTTGAGTGTCTCTTCTTGTTTCAGCACTGGTTCCTCCACCCAAATTTCTTTCCTTTTCTGGTGCCGTCTCAACTGCTTCTTCGGTCTGGATTTTTGTCTCTTCCTCTTCTCCAGAAACTTGAATGCCACTCCGTGTAATTACAGGAACCTGGTCTGGTGTGACTGCTTGTCATTCTTCACCCTATTCTCTCTTTGCCGTCTTGCTTTGTGTGTGGTTATAGCTTGTCACAGTTCTATGACTGATGTTCTTCATCCTGGTTCATAGAACACCACTGCTTCATAAGGATTTTTCCTGGTGTGCAATGCATGCACCCAATTTAGTAATCCACCACACTTAACAGAAGTATTCGTCATTAAGATGATCTGGTCGGGGCCTTTCCATCTTGGTTCCAGACAAGACTTCCGTACACGCTTCTTCACCACTACCCAGTCACCTGGGCTGAGTTTGTGGCAGTGTTCCTAATGTGGATTTAAAGTGGCAGCTTAAACCTGGTGAAAGACAGAACACACCATATCAGCCAATCCTTTGCAGTAGTTGAGTATCATGTCATCTGTAATGTTCAAAAGTGCATTTGCAGGCACAACGGGCAGTCTCATCACACGCTCCATGAGAATTTTATGTAGGGATAACCCTGTCTTCCTGTTGGGGATGTTTCGGAGACTAATCATTACCAACGGCAAAGCATCAGGCCATTTCATTGACTTTGATGCACAGACTTTTGCTAATTGAGATTTTATTTATTTATGCATTTTTATATAGCGCGAACTTTACCCGAAGATGTCAGAGCAGTTTACAATAGAACCAGTTACATTACATAAGGACTTCAGAGTACATGAATTACATAAAAGATACGAAGCAGATAAACTCTAAACTCAAAAAGAATTGTAGTAAGTACATATGTCTACTACAGATACTTGTGGTTAGAGTTACATATATACAAGTTGCAAATTCACTCAAGATTACATTTTAAGAAAAGTTGAAGCGATTAGGGTTGGAAAATATATATTACATATTTACAGAGCATGATCTTCTCGCCATTTCTGGGGTTCTTGCGGTGCTCATTCAGCCAGGCCTTCAGTGTGCTGTTGCACTTACTGGCAGTGATCTTGGGCCTAGAGGGATCCCCGAACTAATTGATGGCCATAGGGGTAGAAGGCAAGGTGGTGGTGGGCGAAGGTGGCGTGCGGTAGTTGCAGGTAGATCTCGCGCTGCACGGGGGGAATCAAGCTAGGTTGTAGACATCTTGCCCCGAGTTGCACCAGGCATCTGGGATTCATGGCAGACCATCCTCTTCACCGAAGGTCGGTTGAGCATAGTGTGATGGAGCTCATCAGGAGAGAGGGCTTTGTAGAGTACAGAAGAGGCCCCCAGACACAAAGTGAACTCAGGGGGCCAGTGTGATCCCTTGAAGGCGCATATACAGGACAGGACGGGGCCCGTGGCAGTGGAGTCAAAGTAGCGGGAGCCAGTCCAGGCCGGTGAGTTGTGGGGCAGCTTTAATGCAAGGGGTCAGCAGGCTCGCCGCAGGGAGCACTGTTGACACCCCCGCTTCGCGGTAGTCTCTACATTCTGTTCACCGCTCGCCTGGGACTAGCATTGCGAGAGCTGAGCGAGGGAGTCTGCAGGGTATCCATGAGTGAGGGGGCTTTGGGCTCTAAACAGGGAAGGCTGCCGCCTCCTCCTTCCTAGCCACAGGGGTCCCTTAATCCAACGTGCCACTCAGCGCTGGTGAAGCGGGCACCATTTGAGTAACATAGGCCACAGGGTAGTCGGGAGCGATGAGGCAGCGGGACACCTCTCAATCAGTCACCTCCAGATTGAGAGCGGGGCTCACCTGGTTGCAGCAGTCCATGGTTCTTAGGCGCCACTCGCTTGCAATGGATCGTGGGGTGCTCTGCAGCATTGGTGCCTTGGGTCACTGTTGATATCAGCACGGTCCTGTGACCTTTGTTGCATCACAATGGCCATATGGGGTCTTAATATCGATTCCCTAGGAACCCAACGGATGGGGTGGGCTTTTTCCCAGGATTTACGCCATATGGTAATCACTAACAGTCGGCCATCTTGAGAACCTTCTTTAACCAGAACACACAATGTGAACTTTGCAGATGATAAAACATGAGCTGGTTCGAGGAGGCGCGAAACCTAATGTAAAGACGTGGGCCTTAGACCCACATTCTAAAGTAAAGAACTACACGTTCACTAGTGCTATGGATATATATAGTCCCATTGAGCTGTTCCACTATTCCAGAAGATTCTGGTCGATTGCTACAGTGTAATCTCTGCTTAATCTGTAATTCTACACAAATCATTCTCAGGATTTCCTTATTGAAATGAGTCCCTCGATCTGACTCCAGAGAAAATGGTAGGCCGTACCTACGTATCAATTCACCCAACAACAGTTTGGCTACAGTGAAGCTGTTATTTCTCCTTGTTGGAAAGGCTTTCGCCCTTTGAGAGAAAATGGGCACTATAACCAGGACGTATCTCAGCCCGTTACCAACAGGCATCTCGGTAAATTCTATTTGCATCCTGTTAAAGGGATTACCTGATCTCCCTATGTGACTTAGTGTTACTGGTGTCTTTTTCCCCACTTTCATTTGTTGACACGTCATAAATCTTTGGCACAGTTCCTCTGCAAACATCCTAAATTTGGGATTAAACCAACTCTGTCTGAACAGCTTTAGCATTGCATTTCTCCCTATGTATGTTGCACCGTGGTAGTGTTGTGTCATGGGATATAACAAACTGTCCGGTAACACTGGTCTTCCATCTGCGGATATCTATATGTCATATGCATTTTTCTCACATCCTGCTCGGACCCTGCTTCGCTGCTCTACCTCTGAAACACTTTCCTGCAATTCATTTAACCCTTCTCAAGTATCAGCTACTGACAACAACAGTGACAAAGCAGTGTCCTCTTCCGACTCACCTGTGCAAGTCCCATTAAATTGGCAGGCCATAAGTGCACAATACTGTGTAACTTCATCAGCATACCTGTTTTCCACTGGGAGATATCCACTGCCACTCCTATGGGCTGCACATTTAACTATTTAACTGCTGGTAGCTGAATTACATCTAACAGGTCTCATACATATTCCCCGTTTCTGATCGGGGTTGCCGAAGAGGTCATGAACCCACTCTGAGACCATAATTGGCCAAAGTCATAGATGACACTAAAGCCATACTGACTATCTGTAGATATAGTCACTCTCAATTGGGCCATTATACTGCAGGCTCTCGTAAGGGCAATCAGTTTTCCAACTTTTGCAGAAGTGACATTTTGAAGCCATGAAGCTTCAACTATTTCTTGAATTGTACAGACAGCATAAGCTGCTCTCAAGATACCATCATTGTTTCTCAAACATGAGCCATCAACAAATATTTCATAATCTGCTTCAATTAGTGGTTCTTTTTGTATGTCAGGTCTTGGCTTGGTGCACAAATCCGTGACATATAGACAATCATGTTCAGCATCATAATCAATATCTTCACTTATTGGCATCAGGGTTGAAGGATTAAGAATCTGACAACTCTTTAACACAACATTCTCTTTTGATAATTTTTGCTCATATCTAGTGAGTCGGGTATTTTTCATGTATTTTGTCTTTGATTTTGTTAGCAAAATCTCAGTGGAGGGAGGGACCATAACCGTTACGGATGTGCTATCACCATGCTCTCACATCTCTCCAGTCTTGTCCCCACTGCCAAAACCACTTTAAGTCAGCCGGGCAGTCCTGAGGCTACAGGGTCGAGTAGTTGAAAAATAAGCCATACGTCTCTGAGAATCTCCATGCATCTGTATAAGCACTGAGAGAGCGCAGTCCTCTGTCTCACTGCAAAATGACGTAATTAGGCATTCCTAGAGCCTGGGTATGACAGAGACTTTCTCTCAGCTCTAGGACCACTCTAAAGCACTAGTTGTCCTATGGAAGTTGATCAGGCACATCTTTGTGTGTCAGCCTCAGTAAAGGCTTAGCCAGTAGGGAAAAGTTTGGTATCCACTATCTACAGTAGCCAACCATTCCCAAAAACATTCTGACTTCCCTCTGTGTTCTGGGTGGACCTATGTTTAAAATGACACCCACTCTCTCTGGTGACACCATCCTTGCTCTTTCTCAGTAATATGTCCCAAGTTCTAGACCTCTTTTTGGCAATACTGCAGTTTATCAGGTGACACTTTATGTCTGTTTTCAGCCAAATGGTTCAGAAGGTAAATGGTGTCCTGTTTGCATGCAACTCGTGTATCTGATGCTACAAGTAGGTCATAAATGCACTGTATAAGAACTGATCTGTAAGGCATTTGCAGAGATTCCAGATTCTTTTTCAAGATCTGGTTTAAAATGGATGGGCTGTCTGTGTACCCCATCGGGAACTATTCACCAGGACTTCCCATGATTTAATTCAGGATCCCTTTTCTCAACATATCTGCAATCACAGGAGTTATTCCTGCAGTTGTTTCTGTGGTCAAATTATAAGGTGGTGTCCTTGGATACACAACATTAGGTCTCACTGTAATTCTTACAGGTTTTATGTCTTTAATCAATCCAATATCTTTTCCTATGAAATCCCATATTTCTGGGTTTACTGTTTCTTGCAAATTGGGAGGCAGTTCTTCCACTGTCCTCACTGAGAATAATTCAACAGCTGTCCCTTGTTGAGCCATCTTGAACTCCACATCCTCATCATGGGTCTGAAATTCGACACCATTTGGAGTACAGTAAATAGTGCAATTTGATTTGCACAATAGTTCTCTCCCTAACAGATTTAAGGGACTCGAGTCACAAACTACAAACAGATGACTTTCTTCAAACAAGCCTATTTTTACTGGGACCTTTTCTGAAACTGGCTTTGTTATTTGTTTATTTGAGACGCCTACAACTTGGATCTTTTTTCATGAGAGGGGTAGGTCTGGGACTTCCGCTGTTCTAACAGTGGATCTGGTAGCTCCGGTGTCAATCAGAAATGGCACTTGGTAACCATTCACCTCTCCTTCTACAAATGGTCCACTCTGATCTACCTTCAAGAATGCGCCAAGCACGCAATCTTCTGTCCTCCTCAGGCACCGTCATTGGCAATTGTTGGAGCCAAAACTGTCATTGTCTAACAATGGGAATTGCTGAAATGTGTTCTAGTTCTGAAATGGATGTAGATTTGCCTTAGGCATCTGGTTCAAATTAGATCTGGGGTTTCCCATGCTCTGCAGGACCATCTGAGCTTGTGGAATATTCATCATTGGTATCTGGTTTTGCATCGGCATTTGCATCTGCTGAACGGGTTCATTCTGCCTCTGCATCTGATTTCCTCCCTGCATTTGAACATTTCCATTTAATCTATCTGGGTTAAGCCTACACTCCCTCTTCCAATGCCCGATTTTATTACAAAGATTACAAGGGGTCATTTTCTTAACGTTGTCTACACCAGAATTGGAATCAACTGGTACACCTCACCCTTTCCCCTGTGGAACAAAACCTCCTTGCATACCTTGCTTTACAGCCTGTAAACCAACACCCTGCATACCACTAGTATTTTCCGTAAAAGTCTGATTTTGATTCTGATTCTGGAATCCTTTCTGATCACATTTTGTCTGGGCCAACATAAATTTCTCCTTAATCTTTTTCATTTCTTGTTCATCACTGCAATACTTTGCGTATCTCAGGATTTCATCCAATGACTTTGATTGTCAGAAAATCACACTTTGTTGTATGTGGGTACTAATCTCTGGTCTTAACCCACTAACAAACAGAGACACAAAATTTCAAATATCACTAGGGTCGGGATACTCCCTTCCAGTAACCGTTCATTATAATCATGTACTGACTGTTTCGGCTCTTGTGAGGTCCCCTTAATATTTACCCAATTCAGATCCTTCAGAGACACTTTACCTTTCAGAAATGTATTCACTGCTTCATACTCTTCCATACCCTCAGGAGATGGTGCATTAGTGCGAACATCTCTCATTGGCGCTTTACGAGGCCATTGTACTGCAACCTTGCATTTATCCCATAAATCATTCGGCACAACAATGTCAAAGAATGTATTCAAATCAATCCACAACACTTTGGAAATTTTAACAAATCTGTCAACCGGTGTGTACCACTGCACCGGGTTGTCTCTCAATTTAGGAAAATTGATTGTGAATGCTGCAACATCTCCCGTGCTCCAAGGTACAGGGACATATGCCCCTCCTTATAGTTCCCTCAAAGGACACACTGAAGCTGCTCCTTCTTCTGGGGAACCTGACTGTAACTCCCCTGATTGTTTCCTTTTCTTTTCGATCATTTTGACCCATTTATTTTCCAATTTCTCAAAATCATCTAATCCACAAACACATTTTATTAATTCTGTGATGTGTAATCACTTCCCTGAAGAACGCATTATTTCAATAAATTCATAGGCTAATTGCACACTGAAACTCTTCTGACATCGAACTCTTTTTGAAATATCAACATCATATTTTCTGGCCAATTTGGTTAACTTCTCATGAGTGATATTGATTTAATTAATCAAGTTCCAAACAACCTTTGTTTATTTCTTCTCATTCTGTTTTTAATCTCAGCACATTTAGTGGTCTCTCTTTTTCTGCTTGTGTAATGGCAATCTGACTCTGTCTTTTTATTCCCTGTCCTTTCTTCAAACCACATAAGAAAAATCCGATCTTGAATACATTTAACTCATTCTGTTTCTTTGGGTTTGTTAAGTTAATCCTTCTGACTTCTCGTAAGGACTGAATTGTTTGTGGTGGTGCTCAAGTACCAATTTGTGAGTTTTTTGATGTCAGAATAAACCCTGTTTCTGATGCTCCTTCAACAGCTCCTTGAATTATATCTCCAACCAGGAACCACATTAACAGGAGTAGCAGATGTGTGAATCTCCAACGGGTGTGCAGTTACAACCTTAGTCACAGGTGCTGGTACAATTACAGTTTGCTCAGTAACACCTGGAGGTATCACTGTATTACCAGTTTCAGTTCTTGTAGGCACTGTACTCATTATAACATTCTGTACTGTAGGCTGTGTCAAGTGTAATGGTCTTTTAATTGGAACCAAGTGCGGATCAACAGGAGCTGTAGACACTGTTGGTATTCCTTCAGTATTAGTTATAAGGGCCACATATGGTGGTGGATATTCAGGTAGCAATGCATCCAATATTTCATCTCCTGAATCACTCTCAGATTCTGACTTCTTTGCAGCTTCCTCTTCATTTTTCGTCGATGTCTTATCCTTAGTAGGTTTCTCAGATTTATCAGTAGTAATAGCTGGATAGAGCCTAGTCCCTTTGACTATAGCTTTCCTCCATCTCTGTTGGTGCTCATCCCATCGAGCATCTGTTTACGCGCTGCTTTCCTAGTCTTACTCTGGTATTTCTCTCTCTCTATAGGTATTTCTCTCTCTCTCTCTCTCTAGCATGTGCCATTTTCTCCCAAATACTCAATGCTTCATACTGCGTAGGTCTAGGTGGTGGCTTCATTTTGAGAGCTTATCCCTCGGTCTTTCAATAATTCTCAGATCGAATGTCCCATACTTTGGGAAACTCAAAGGACCCTCATTCTCAGTGATCTTGCGCCATTGACGAAGCCATAAACGTGTTATAAACCTACATTTGTTGTCATATAATATGCAGGCATACCTTCAGGAGGTGCCTCTTCACTTTTCTGTACTGGAATTGTCACATCACCTTTCACAAAATTCTTAATACTCTTTAAACATTTAATGATTTCAAATTAATCAGCAAAGTCTCAGTAACAGGAAAAAATTCAATGCCCTAATGTTCTGATTATTTTCTGCAAATGTCAGATTTCTTTCTTTAATCCTGCTAATGCTTTAAAATTGAAGACTTTCTATCCAATCTTAATGCATAATTCACAAGGCTACCAACCTATTACAGCACACTGTCATCATCAACAAATAGCACAGCAGAACACCAACCAACCAATTCAGTGTGGCAGAATATGATGTATGCTATCACTCTTTGCAGCAGTTCACCCTCCTTTACAATTTCTATCATACATACACATTCACCACGTTAATGCAAATTAAGTGTAAACAATGCAAAAATGAACAACCCTTGTCTACTTATCTAAAGAAGTTAAATATAATCCACCAATTGGAATATTAAGGTTGCAACACTCTCTGACTTTTTCACACTTGAAAGATTTTCAACATGTGCAATGAAATCTCGACCAGCGGGAAATTACCCTAATCAATGTAGCTTCACCTCTGCAGTTAGGTTTCACTAACATCAATTAATAATAGTACAATCACAACAATGATACAATCCCTATCTCAATTGTGTAGTCAATGGTATCTCAGGACCTACATCATAAAACTCTAGCAGACAAGAAAGCAATAAAGTGCATTCTGCATTTCTCAATTTCTATTTATCTATCCCGGGATCTTAGGCTATGTTAGCCCAATAACCTTTTTCAACTTCTACACAACAAGGGCATAAAAATCACCAACTCATTCAACACTCGTACCAATATCTCATCAATAAACACCACACTAATCAATTTTCACGATGCATAACCCTGTTGATACTCACACCTCCAATACAGCAACCATCTTCGAAAATTGCATCTTGTCAGTCTTCAGATTCTGGTGACTGGGCATTGGGACATGGCATTTATCTAACTCGGAATTTATTTATGGTTTCTCTTCTCAACGTAAACCATATCTCTGCTACCAAGTTTGCTGGAGTGAGAATCGGGTTAAATTAAGTAATATGGTTTACAAGTCATCCAGGCTAATCCTCACTCAGTCAGGCCGGTGGAACTTGGCGTTTGTTGCGAGAAGAGAAATCAATTCATTAATCACTTCAAAAGTTTATCATCAATAATCAACATTAGGTGTGAGTCAATGAAGAGAGTTTTTAACAAGTTTTAAATCTTATTAATTTCAATCTTCAGTAGCTTATCTTTATTTAGTCAGTTTTATTAATCAATTAATTCAAATCAGGTTAATCAATAAAATGCTTAAATCATAAGCACGTTCTATGAAAGAAATAATCCTTATTCAGAAAATTTAAGAGAGAAGAGTCAACTAGAACTCATAGAGTTCTCTCAAGACAGTAAGAGCAAGCATAAAGCTTCAATAAATTCAGTTCAATAATATGAGAAGAATCATAGCAGAAGGACCCATGAAAAGAAGTGAAAGAACTCAGTGGAGTCTCAGCACAATGTAGCACAGGGTCTGTGCAAAAATCAAGGCTCTGCTGTCAAGAGTGTCTGTGAATGAGAGCCAGCCGGGAGAGGTTGGCCAGGGAGGTAAGGAGAGAAGTCTGAAAAGTCGTAGCCTAATCTAGGAACACGCTCTTATATAAACAACTCATTTCATTAGAATCTGCAACTGTTGCCTCTGCTGTCTTCTTCCATTCAATCATCACCCGAGATTTTCATGGGAACTGGATTATTCCTTATCATATCTTTGAGAGAACAATGAACTATCAAACATGTTAGTTAATGTTGTTGGAACTAATATTGAACACGGTTGAGCTCTGCTTATGGCTGAGCTTTCCCACATTTACTAATACCAATCTATCCTTCAAACTAAAGTAAGTTATGTAGACGTTGCAACATTATTTAAGGGAAAATATACATTTTACAATGACATTTTTTGAAAAGTAAATAGGAGTTTGTTAAAGAGGTCAACATCTAAATTATTTGCCAATTCTTCATGTAAGGTTGCATAAATCCCATTTAAAAGGCCATTTCTTAATCAATTGTGACAATAACTCTATTGAAGCAGCAACATTTCTACAACAATATGTGAATCATGTAATAAAATGTTAATCTTATTATGAAATAACATATTTTAGTGAGGGTCAAGAGTTACACATTTTTGCTATAGCTTTATTTTACATGACCTCAGGCTTTAGGGTGGTGCAACTGGTGTAACCGCACTGGGTGTCAAGCTCGAGGGGTGGGCGCTGTGTTTTGAAATTTATTTATTTATTTATTTATTTTATAGTTTTATAGAGCGTGAACCAGACCCATGAGGGGGGGAAACATCCTTTACCACGAAACCATTACAACGCGTTATGGTTACATCGTGGTTTTCACAACGCAAGTCGTTACATCGACTTGCACTGGAGGGGGCTCTAGACTAAGGAATAGTGTGAAATACTATTCCAACACCTTCCCTACTGTACGTAGACTGGAGTTGGAATAGTAATTCACACTATTCCTAAATCCAGCGCCCACCAGCGCAAGTCGATGTAACGACTTGCGTTGTCAAGACCGCGATGCAACATACCGCGTTGTGATGGTACGCGTTGTATCATCATACATTCCATGAGGGTATCAGAGCGCTTTACAGGATTAAGGGTGGTATACAAAGAGTTAGGAAGGGAGGGACCAATTGGGTAAAATAGGTAGATACATTATACAAGAAAAAAGAGCACGCAGTCTAAGGTCCCGGCTACATATGGGATAAAAACGAAAAACAGGTAGATACATTATAAAAGAAGGCACGCAGTCTCAAACTCTTGAGTGGGATGCCCAGGAGTGCAGGAATAGGTATCATCTGAAAAAGCCATGGATAATGCCGAAGTGGAGGGTGGAACATGTCGCTGAGGTGATTGTAATGTGATCGTTAGGCGAGGAATTTGCTCATTAGGAAAGTTTTGGTCTCCTTTTTAAAGTGTGCCAAGGACGGAAGTCTTCTGATGGCGGGTGGGAGAGAGTTCCAAATTCTAGGAGCGGCCCCAGAGAAGGCCCGATTGTAGGTTTTTTCTTCCGGAAGCGTGCTGGTTGAAGCAAAAGGTCTTTGGCAGATCGGGAGTTTCTGGCTCCTCCGGATATCACGAGTTTTTGGGCGAGAAATGCAGGGGACTTGGAGTAGAGAGCTTTGTGAGTAATGCAGGCCAGTTTAAGTTGGATTCTGGCCTCTAGGGGAAGCAAGTTCAAAGCTTTGAGGTGGGGAGAGATGTGGTCGAATTTCTTTGAGCCAGTTAGGAGTCTGGCGGCGGTGTTGAGGCAGGCTTTCAATGAGGCCAGAGAGTTCTTGGGTAGCCCTGCGAGAGTAGAGCATCCATATTCTAGTCTGGAAATGACTAGTGCCTGGATTGCCGTTTTTAGGTCAGAGGTATCGAGGAAGGGTTTTAGGTTTCTTAGGTAACTTAGGTGGAATCTGGCAGTTTTGGCCATCGAGTTGATATGGCCCGCATGTTCAGGCTGCCGTCAAGGGTTATTCCAAGGGATTTCGCAGAGTCAACAATGGTAGGAGGGCAGTTTAGTGCTGTGATAGCCTTGATCCATTCCTGGATGTCTGGATTGGTTTTGGGTGGGGAGATTAGAAGAAATTCGGTTTTATTTGCGTTAAGTTTAAGCTGGTTGGCGGTGAGCCAGTGGACAGTCAGCTTCAGGGCCTCATTCAGGGAGAAAATGTCCTCAGGGGAAGAGATTTTAATGTATATCTGAGTATCGTCGGCGTACATAAGGTAGGAGATATTGGCAGAGCGTAACACCTCTGTGAGTGGTTCAAGATAAAGATTGAAGAGGGTAGGGGAGAGGGTTGATCCTTGGGGGACTCCAACCGTGATCGGAGAGGGAGCGGATAGATTACCGTTGATGAGGACTCTCTGTGAGCGATTTTGGAGGAAGGATCTAAACCATTCAAGGACGGTGCCATCCAAACCCATCCTGAGTTTGAGGCGTTCAAGGAGAATTTCGTGGTTAACCGTATCAAAGGCAGAAGATAGGTCTAGGAGGATTAGGAGACAGGTTTTGCCTTGGTCGAGGGGTTGGAGGGTGTCATCCACGATGTGGAGGAGGGTGGTTTCGGTGCTGTGTCCAGGTCTGAACCCGGATTGGAAGTCATCTAGAAGGTGGAAGTTGGTGATGTGTAGGCTCAGCTGCTGTTGCACACATTTTTCCAGAACTTTGGCTAGGAGTGGGATGTTGGATATGGGTCTATAGTTGTCGGCGGAAGTGGGTTCCAGCGTAGGTTTTTTTAAGATGGGGACGACTTGGCCAGCCTTAAGAGAATCAGGTATTGATCCCTGTAGGAGGGAGGCGTTGATTATTGAGGTCCAGGAAGGGATGATGGCCTGAGAGGCGGCAGCTAGGCAGTTAGAAGGGAGAGGATCATTGAAGTGATTGTTCGGGTTTAAGGAGGCTAGAATTCTCGAGATCGAGTGTTCGTCATAGATTTTAAAGTTGGACCAGTGCGCTTGGTTTTTGGGTGAGGTTTGGGAAGCCAGCGCGGAGAGAGAAGGTAGAGCCGACAGATTTTGATTTTGGTGGTGAGTTGCGGATTTAAGTTCATTTCCTAGGGCAGAGATTTTGTCGCAGAAGAAGGATGAAAATTCCTCATTTGATATTAGGGGTTTAGGTGTTTCTTTGGAGGTTTTTGCTAGTTTGTTGGATTGGTGGTTGACCAAGTCAAATAGCTTGCGAGGTCGATTCTTGGCGTTCTCAAGTTCAGTTCGGAAGAATTCTTTTTTAGAGTTGAGGATTTTCTTATTGTAGGCATTTCTGGCCTGGCGGAGAAGTTTTAGATGGGCTGCTGATGGGTGCTGTTTCCAGTTTCGTTCAGTCTGTCGAAGGGATCTCCTCTCCTTGTTGAGGGATCCGTTGAACCAGGGATTCCTGTCTTTGATCTGGGTTCTTTTTAACTTTAGTGGAGCAAGGTCATCGAGAATGTCGGATATAGTTGAGGAATAATGATCCGCTAGGTTGTTGACCGAGGTGCACTGAGGGGGAGGGTGGAGGTCGGTCTCACAGCGCGCAGCCAGTTTCCCGTGATTAAGGTTCTTGGTGTCTCTAACCCATCGTTTGGGAATCACGGGTTGTGGTGTCCATGTCTTGTGGGTGCTAGGCAGGAGGAAGGTGATAGCGTGGTGGTCAGACCAATCACAAGGGTCAATAGAGATAAGTTTGACCGCTGATTCCTTAGCGATGATCCAGTCTAGGGTGGCGCCTTTCGTATGTGTAGGGAGAGAGCAGGCTTGGGTAAGGGCTTGGTCGACCAAGAAGTCTCTGATGGCGCTGACCTGAGGGTCCTTAGGATCGTTCCAATGCAAGTTGAAGTCGCCAAGGAAAATGTCATTAGAGTTAGGGGAAACCTTGGCTGTGATGATGAGGGGAACGGCCATCCTGCGCACTTGCCTGTCTGCTTGCCGTGAGGGGAACGGCACCGTTCAAACCACCGCCGGCCAGAGAACCACAACCCCCAGAACCCCCTGAGCCTCGCGCACACAGTGACGCTCCACCCGCGCCAGGAGGCGCGTTAAGAGGCGCGCAGCACTCCCGCGCCGCGGGATGCCAGCCTGAAGCACTTTCCACTTACCGCTGCCGTGAGGGGAACGGCCAGCCTGCGCACTTGCCTGTCTGCTTGCCGTGAGGGGAACGGCACCGTTCAAACCACCGCCGGCCAGAGAACCACAACCCCCAGAACCCCCTGAGCCTCGCGCACACAGTGACGCTCCACCCGCGCCAGGAGGCGCGTTAAGAGGCATGCAGCACTCCCGCGCCGCGGGACGCGCGCGGGCGTGCCCGGGCAAAGCCCGGGCCAAGGGCGGGCCCGTCTGCGCCCGTCAGAGCCCGAGGGAGGCCGGGCTGGGCCAATCCCTTTGGCTGTTATTATCCGGATTGTCTGTTTGTCCTGATATTCATACTGGAAGGAATGAAAGAATGAGAGAAAAAAGCCAAAACTAAAGTACCAAACTGTATTTCTAAGTTCACAGTCAAATGCAGTGATAGATAAAGACCTTGACAATAGGGTACTCGAGGGTTTTGGAACATCTATCTGTATCTGTATTTGTCTATACCGGGTGTAATGGGTAAAAGGAAAACTCTCGCATCACAAGGGGGGGCAGCGGCGGGTTGTATGAATGGCAAAATAGATTCTTTTTTAACAAAAGCCGCCCACGCAATCTCACAAGAAATTGCACTGACAGAAAGATGGCTTTCACTCGAGGTAGTGAAGTGTGCCCAGATTCATACTAGGGACGGGGATGGGACTCAAATAGACCCCGCATATAACAATGATGTAGTAGACACTGAAGACGGGCTGGGGCCATCGCACGATACTATGATGGGTGTGCCTTTATGTCCAACAATTACTTCAAAGGAATTTTGTACAATACCGGAATCTGTGGTCACCACAGTTGAGGAGAATGAAGTGGCTCGAGACCTACCTCCACCCAAGAGAAAGCGAATTGCCTGTAACAAGGCTACAAAGGCTACAAAGATGCCATCATGCGTACAAACTCGGACACAAATTCTTTCACAACAGGGTGATGAGTTAGAACAATTATTGGAGACTTTATTCATAAGACTTGAGACAATGACAAAGGCCCTCCTAGTCCCAGTAATTCATAAGATTGAATTGGTTGAGAAACTAGTGCATGATATGTTTGTTAACCATGTTAAAAATATGGTCCCATCTGTCTTAAAACCCATGGGGGGAGGGGCGGCAAATGCGACCCAGAATCTGATCCCATCTCAACAGGACCCGGCCTTGATCGCTTTAGGGCCCAAGGGTGTAGACAGGGGAATTAGAAAACCAAATTTGAACGAGGGAAAGCGGTATGTAGCTCAGAACCCCGTGACAGAGCAGATGTGTACGCCCCAAACAAATGAGAGGGCTCCTTTGCCCTCATGTACTCGAGACGAGGATCACATAGTAAAGGTTTTGACCCAGTGTAAAATCGATTTGCCTCCCGCATCTGCACCATTAGTGGCAGTTTTATTGGATGTTCCCCCCCTTGCTGAAAAATCCAGGGAATCCACCCAGGACCTTATACATAAAGTTACCCACTGGTGTAGCAAAAACGTATTAAATGGCCCAAGTATAGCGGGCAATGTTATAATGGCCAGAAGGGTGGGCTGGATAGGTCAGCAAACAAAAAAATCCGGGGGAGGAGACTGCATAGTTGTAAATTTCCGGAATCCGGACAAGGCTAAGATGCTAACGGGTGGGGCATATAAGAACAGCTCCAACAGTAGCCTCCTTACAACATTTTTACCCTCCTACCCAGCGTCCTTACCCTAGATCATTGAAATGGCAATCACCTCGGAACCCATGCAGGTCTATTAGGGAAAATCCTATAGATAATACATTACTAACGAGCAATCGCTTCCAACCCCTAGCCAGTCCACATCTTTTGGATGACAATGACTGACTAGGGCGAGAAAGCAATACAAGGCAGGATGTTTCCCTAACAAATGCAACCTTAAATGCTTCTATGTTACCAACCCTTGCCCATGGAGATAAAATTAACAACTGTGCGATAATTGTTCCACCTACTACATATAGCCCGGAGACACGTAAAATGGTTCTCTCGTGGAACATAGCTGGAATTAGGTCTAAAAGGGGGAATACTCACTGGGAGAAGTTTTTATCTATGTATCATATTATCGCCCTGCAGGAAACATGGGAACCAAACGATTGTTTTTATTTAGATGGGTTTGTTTCGTATTGTAAACATGCAACCCCATCGAATATGGGGAGAGCTAAAGGAGGTTTGCTCATAATGTTATCATTGAAGCTTTCCTGTAGGACAAAATTGGTTGAATGTAAATCGCAAAATGTGTTGGCAGTGGAATTGTGTTTTAAGAACCGTAGTTCGGTGTTAGTGGTAAACTTTTATAATTCCTTTCATATAGAGTATGAGGTAGAACACCTACAAGATTTAAGGGAGTTCCTGGAATTTTATGAAGAGTCTGGACAAATGAATTTTGATGTTTTGATCCTGGGAGATTTTAATGTTCATCAATGTTATTTAAATTGTCTCGTAAATCATGGCCAAGAGGAGTCTATGTCCTCATTTATCCATTTTGAACACACACCCTCGGGTGGCTTACTTGAAGGCATCCTTTCGGACCAAAATTTATGTTGCCTGGAGCAAAATATCAGTATGACATCGGTACCCACTTATATAGGAAATGGAAGGCAAAGTATCATTGATTATATTTTAGTATCTCTTCCATTATCTTTATTTACTGAGGACCTAATTGTCATCTGGGAAGGCCTCAGTGATCATAATCCTCTTACTGTTGCCATATCTTTTTTTGGTACTACAATTGAAGAACCCACCACCTGTTTAAAAAACAAAGTTATTTCCACTAAAGACCAGGCACGTAGGTTGAAGTGGGATACCATAATTCCAGATCAGTTTTTAAGCAATTTATACATAACTTGTGCCCCTGAAATTGACGTATGTTCAGATCATATTATGCAGGGTAGTCGCATCCTAACAGCCTTTGAAACGCTGACAAAACAAATACAATCTGATCTCACGGTGGTGGGTGGGAAGAATCGCCCGAAGGTTCCAAGGTGGATTGATGGGGCCTGTTCCACGGCCCATATGGAACTTGTACAGGCCCTAAAAGCGGTTCCCAGATCTGAACCGAACATCAGGGAAAAAAGAAAGGCTTTCAAGATAGCAACCCAGAGTAGAAAGAAACAGCTAAAGGAACAGGCATGGGACGCTCTACAACAAGTGAGTCTCCTGAAAGACAGCTCTAAATTCTGGACAGTAGTTAATAGTCCTTTTCTCTCTGAAACCCCAAACTCTAATATTGATTGCTTAATCCCAGCGGAAAAATGGGTTTTACACTTTGGTCAAATCTTCAGTGACGCAAATCTAGAAGAACCTAAAAATCATAGAGAAGCTGGGCAAAAAAGGATGTCGCTTCACTGTAGTGTAGAAGAGGTTGAAAAAGCAATCATATCTACATCTGGAGGAAAGGCCCCGGGCCCCGATGGGGTCCCGGCAGACCTTTTTAAAGCTGACCCCAAGGTTTGGGCTAATATCCTGACCAATGTTTTTAATGCTGCATGTTCATATGGGTACCCAGCATCCTGGGGAAAGGCAGTGATCGTCCCCATTTTTAAAAAGGGCGCCAGGGACGAACCCACTTGTTATAGGCCAATTTCGCTGCTAGACGCAGCAGCAAAAATATTAGGCAAGGTTGTCCTTAACCGTTTGACAGCTTGGTTGGATCAACGCAACGTAATTTCGGATCTACAGTACGGTTTTAGACCAAGAAAGGGGACTCTGGACCAGTGTCTAAATTTACATCTGGTGATAAACAAGTATACAGTTGCTAAAAAAGGCCTAATACACTTAGCGTTTATGGATTTGACACAAGCCTTCGATTGTGTTAACAGATCGAAACTATGGGTAATTTTAAAAGGTATGGGACTAGAATCAGAACTTGTGTCTTTCTTATATACTATCCACGAGAATAATACGGCGGCAGTGAGATATAATAGTGCAGGCGGTCTAACAACATCTTGGGATGTGAAAAGAGGGGTGCGTCAGGGTTGTATCCTGGCCCCCTCTTATTCACACTAAACATAAATAAGTTAGGAGATTTTTACAAGCTAGCTGCAAAGACATCCCGAGATTTGGTGAGGTAATGGTCCCGGCACTTTTATATGCGGACGACACTGTTTTATTAGCTAGAACCGCAGTGGGACTTCAATCACTTTTAGATAGTTTTATAACTTTTATGGACTCTTTAGACCTTTCTACAAATTTTAAGAAATCGCACACTATGTCGATTGGCCCTGGAAAACCCCAAAAGAAACGTAAATTTTATTGTAAAGGGGTGGAATTAACGAGAGTCCCGACCTTCCCTTATCTGGGGGTTCTTTTTGATGATAGGGGAACGTGGTGCCCACAATTGATACAAAAAAAGAACACTCTTATTAGAGCGACGAGGGCCACATTAAACTTCGCCAAGAGAGTAGGGACTAAACCAATTCCTGCTCTGATGAAGATATACAAAGAGAAATGTATCCCCATGGCAACTTATGGCAGCGATATCTGGGGGTATAAGGAAGGTAGGGACATGCAGCGTGAGGAAGATACGTTTTTACGTAAGATCCTGGCTGTTCCGCATTCCACCCCTGCTTACATTTTACATGAAGAGCTGGGAGTGGGATATGTATCCGATCAAATTGCGGTAGCTCCTCTGCTTCGCTGGCTAAGAGTTTGGGCTAATCCCACTACTAATCTGAATCAGAAAATAATTACTGATTGCTTGGCATTGGATAAAGGTTACAGCATTTCGTGGCTAAAATACATAAAGGACATGGTAAAATGGTTAGGAAGACCTGGGTTATTCCTTAGCCCAAATCCCCTAGGTGAAACCGAAATTAGAAAGGTAAAATATCAATTTTTGTACAAACGCCAGGGACTTAGAGAAGAGAAGGAGCTGGCAAAACCAACAGTGAGAAGTTATATAATGTTATCTTTGGATAACCAAATTCAGCCGTATCTCCATATTGTCAGCAATCCCTTCCATCGATATGTTTTAATAAGATTCCGTTTGCATATGATCCCCTGGCTTTTGGCGGTTCCCCAAGGATTTTCAAAGCCAGGATCCTTAAAACCTTGTCCTTGTGACAATTTCTCTGACCAAGACACCCTTCATTTTATCTTTTTTTGTGATTATTATGCGCTTTTACTGAAAAAGGTTTATATTGGCACTAATCAGAGATTGTCACTTTACCCAAGTTAGGCCCGCTTTACTGTACCTCCAAATGTTATCCTCGCCTATGGTTTGTTTTGGGGTTGCGAGCTTTTTAACAGGAGCCATTAGACATAGAAAAAAAATTGGTCTTTTAATTTCTTAGGGGCACATTACGATGGCGGGCGGAAGCACCACCGCCGTGCTGGCGGATGCAAAAACCACCAGTTACCGCCGGCACGCAGCAGTCCACACGCCCGTCCAATTACGATGCGAAAAGTAGGCCAAACACCGCCGGCAAGCCAGCAACACCGTCCGCCATCAAAGTGCGCCCGTACATGTAGCGGCGCAGCCCAACTGACACACACCGTCCGACGAAACACGTCCCGCCCGGCGCATAAATTACGATGCCGCAAACAAACGGCTCCCATGGCCAAGAGATACCGTACGACAAACCGAAGCGGTAACACGGATGCCGAGCACGGACAACGAAGAAGCGGCTCCCCGAGCATGAATCCAGCACTGCAGGCACTCCCCATGCTTCTGCTGATGCACCACCAAGGACGCAACGTACCGCGGAGACGCAGGTAGGCACACACAGAACAAGTGCACGCAAACAGCGCACACAGTGCAAGGGCGGAAAAAGCGGACAACCCCCCATCAGCGCGTGTACACTACACATCCACCATCGCATCCACATATGACACACAGGCCAAATCGTAACATCGCAGAACACATGTGTACACACCACCTGGGACTAGGAACCAACCACCCCGTCACGGCCCCAAAGCGCTGATGACGCCGCCACACATGCGCACAACGCAGAGGCCAACCGCAGCGCCATGCATGCGTCGCACACAGACACAGGGACACAACCAAGCAGCACACACATCAGCCTCACCCCGAACGCCCATGACACGTGACAGGCCGGCCACAGACATGTCCCCAACGCCCAATTCACGGACAACACCCAACGCCACACAACCGACGCACACATGTCAGTGAAGACACGCAACAGCAGGACACACCCCAGTGTAACAAACATGGCGTAGCACACAGCGGCGGCAACACCAACTAGGAGAAGCAGGGCCCCTTCGGGAAGAGGAACGCCAGTACCACACAGAAACACCCATACCACCCTGCACATATGAACAAGACATATAAAACGGAACACCAAAGAGCCCGGGGACCGACAACAGGTGGCCCAAGAATAACATTCACACACAAGGCCCAACGCAGAGCGGAAAGGCAGCCTGCCGCCCACACAAGGGAGAGCAGACAGCACTGAATGACCTTCCATTCCAACTCCGAAACCACAGCCCTACGACAGAAGCCGGTGAATACAGCCATTGTCCAAGAATAGACCAACACAGGCATGCCGAGGAGACCGACCACAGGGCAGATAGCGCATATCACAGAAGCACACAACGGACGGGGAAGAAAGAAGAAAACACTCCCCCATGTCGGCCACATGCAAGTTAATTGGAAGGAGTCACACATCACTGACCTTGAACTGTCTGAGAAGCATGTGGGAAGAGGGCCCGTGTCCTCCAAACAAGCCAACAGAACACAAGTCCTGTCTCCCTACGACTACACAGAGCTCACAGCAACCCCGGAGCGTGCACATTGCAGACTGCACACACAGCCGGAGCACGCCACCTCAACGAACCGCTGCGAAATGGCAACCGCAACACACCTACCCAACTACGCCGAACAGCTCAAGCTGTACAAAACCAACCTGTTCCATACATTGGGATGCGATCTCCTGTCCCTGCTGAACGTAAGTTACCGACTGACTTACCGCATCACATTGTTCAGCTGCGTCATGCCCGTCTTCTACTGTCGGAGGTGTCCCTACCAGCATCCCGTCGAGATATGCCTCTCCAACCCGGCATGTCTGAAGGCGGACCTGCTACCACTACTCCTCCCTCTGGACGCACACGACAGGGCCTGCTCTGCCTATGGGGGCATGGCGTATGTGGCCAACATCGCACCCGCACTGAAATGGGACCACTGTGCCTCCACACGACAGATCATCGAGAACAGCTACATCGAATGTCACCCAGCATGCCCCATCATGGTCCTCCAAGGGACAACTTACGAACAACACCTTGACAGCCACCATCCGCTACATTGGCTGGCAAACATGTACACCACCAATGACATGGAAGCCCTGCTGGACGGCATCGCATACCTGACAACCTGTCAATTCGTCGGACCACAACGCAGGTTCCCCGAGTGACCTATGATGTCCAACCCCGCACCCATGCTTAGCTTCCGCACGGACTGGCCAGTCACCACCACAACAGCCATACCAAACGACCGGCAACTGTAACCACACCATCCGCGACATCGCCATGACATCGGATATGACCGGGACATGCACACTGTTCCCCATCACATCCAGGAACACCGCATGCATCGTGGGAGGCAGTGGCATGGGCTCTGTGTATCGCACCCACATGGACGGAACTGCACGAACAACCAGGACACGACATGGATCCAGCGCACATGGACACACACACCGCTCAGTGGACATGAATAGGTCGCCTGGAGTCTGTGGGTGCTGCACCCCTCCCACCCCCGCCCCGGGAATCCCATACCAGGACCTTTGCATGGACGACAAGTGCATACAACAACAACACGACCCCAGTGACTGTGACATGTCCAGTAACCACCACAGTGCAACAACAAGTGGCACGCCGCTGCATGCACGCAAGCACATGCCCTGATGTCATCTCACATGCAAGCGTGCATGAGGAACAACCGCAGCAAACCTGTCACATGGAACTGAGATGGACTGTGCCCATGATGCCAAGCGGTCTGGTAGGCTACATGTATACCGTCTGTGTCAAAGTCCGCAGCTCCGCAGCTATACGTAAATGTACATTAGCACAGCCTTGGCCAAGCAGATGTCACTCTGAAGCCCACATCCCACATGCAACAGCCAATCACATGTAACCCCACACCCTATCCCATTTGCAATCATGCTCAGTATATCCTCAACATGTATTCCGCTGCCAGTAGTGTCCACTATACTGCATCACAGAGGACAGAAGACACAATATAATGTTTGAAACCAAAACTGTCTCCGCTGACTCATTTCACAAGTACGAATGAGAGAGGATGAGAGTATGTGAAGTACACGGCAGTCGTGACATGACCATGTAGTCCACTGGTATTGGATGTCAACGCAAATGAGTAGCACTACTGTGGAAGACACACATGTGTCGTGTGAAGTCGTATGGACGCAGTGCTCAGGTGGGTGGGTGCGACGGGTAGATGCGCACATGCCAAGTTGGAGCACGCCGTGTTGGGAGGGGTCATGAACAGTACACCACCGCTTCCCTGGGCATTGTGAGAGGACACCTGTCGGGGGGAGTGAACACGTGTGTGCACAGCAGCCGGGCACACGTACAAAGCGGTACCAGGCGCACCTCAGCCCACCCTCTGTGGACAAGCTGGATCCTGTTGTGCGCCCGCCATGCCCCTTGACAAGGCACACACAGCCCCAGTCGACCAGGTGTAACCCCAACATAGTCAATCCGCACAGGCGATACAGGGCACGGGATGGCAGTGGAGCATGGTGTGTGAGAGGTCTCCTCGCGCTCCTCCTGGTCATATCACGCAGGCAATAGAACCTCAACGTCTAGCATGGCACAAGTCACATGGAAGTGTAGGGGGACGCACCACAGCACGAGCAGCACTGACGTCACGGGAGGTGGCTCGCACCATCCCATCCATTGCCCATCATACCAACCACGCCACATGCCATTGCGACTAAGTGCAAGCGCGTGCGCCACCACCCCCGAGCCCTCCCCAGAGAGGCCAAAGAGTGAATGTGTGGGCCATCAGTCACAGACGGACGTGGCCTGGCCGCAAGGGCAGCCACAGCCAGTGGGTGTCGCAGGTGGCGGATCCGGAAGGCGAAGACTGTGATGCATAGTCCATGCAGGCCGGGTCTCCATTTGGGGCACCACGCAGGTGGACGGCGTCCCGCAACACATCATACCCTGAGACAGCCCACTCGTGCAACTGGACCCACACATACACTCCTTGCCCTCTCTGGTGCGAGCTTGGGGCTGCCTGTGCAAGCGCTAGCCTCGCAGGTGAGCATGCATATTGGGGGAGCGAGGGGAGGACATGAGGGCTGGGGCGAAGATGACTGTATCACTGTCAGTCAGTACAAGGGATGACCCAGATGTGGAAAGGAAGAGACGTGTCCCGTGTGTACTGCAACTAGTCGCCAATCCAACTACCCCCCATGTCCGGAATGTAAGCCCGCACCTAGGCCCGCCCATCCGCCACATCGAACATACCACCAGCACGACAACCTTCCCATTCGAAACACTGACTGGGGGTGGCGACCAGTGTACAATCATGTGTAGCCTACCCACGCGTACATGTGGGCCCTCCATGATCCATGTCACCTGCGGCAAAGTCATGACATGCGCAATGAGGGAAGTGAGGAGAGCTGTCCGCCCCACGCGCAGAAGGTGCATCAGCTCCACAGACCCAGCAGCGAGTCCAGCAGGGGTCACATGTGCAGGGGCAGCTGTGCCTGGTGTGAAGGCACATGCATATAGACAGCACATCGACCAATGTGTAGTCTGCCCACATCTACAGTCCATCATCATGCGGACATAGGAATTGAACACAGGGCAACACATCTTAGTTGGTGCACCCACCGTGACCAACAATGCGCAATCATCGACGTACCCGCCCTGTGCATGGCCCCCCACCCAACGGAGGCACATCCAGTGCCACCATCCCACACACACAAGCCTACCACGGAACATGCTGTGTCCAATGGTCAGTACAGAGTCAGCGCCCATCTGGTGGAACCTGAACAGGAGACACATGCACACACATGCCAGCTCCCACTATGTACGTCTGCCACCTGGCACGTGCAATGTAACCTCTCACCTGTGACGTGTGACTGCAAGCACACAGCCGTCTTGGCATGGGGCTATCAATGTGGACACCTGTCAATGTTTCGGGAGGTGTGATCTGTACAGTGCTGTACATAGGGTGCAGTGCTGACACCTACTACTGTCTCATATCCCCTCGTGCCACAGGTCCCACTTGTTTTGGCCGCTCAGCCTGTGCCCACATCGTTGTCGTCGTGTGCCATACTCATCCAGCCGCGGAAGCAGTTCCATGCTCAGCAGACATTCATGTTGCCGTGGCGTTGCCGCTTGACGGATATGCAGTCAGTCCCCATCAGCACGCCCCGCAAGTCATTGGGGCCTAGATCCCCATGTGCATGCACATGGCAGTGGTTTGTATCACTAGCCATTGCCATTGTTGGGAGACCTGTGTAAGTGTATTGTGGCCGTGCCGTCCCAGCTTGACAGCTGGGCTGTGGCTCATGTGCTTGCTCAGTCATGTCAGTGATGTGTATGCGAAATTGCTATGTGTCGTGTTGCATTGACATGTGTCCTCTGCCATTGTCCCTAGGCGGAGACCGAACATTGACCGCCCATACCAATTGCTGGCGGACATGGACGATACAGAGGTTATTAGGAAGTTTCGGCTGGACAGGCCAACCCTGCATCGACTGTGTGCCATGTTAGAACCCCATCTCCGTCCCCGCAGGGTGTATCCGACTGCTGTCACCCCCACGGCTAAGGTGATGGCCGCCATGCATTTCTTCGCCACTGGGTCATTCCAGCACACAGTGGGCATTGGAGGAGGGATGTCCCAGCCCATGTTCAGCAAGGTGCTGAGGGATGTACTGGCAGCCATGATGCTGTACCGGAACAGGTACATCCGCTTCCCCAGGGCTCGTGAATTGGCGGCAGTGAAGGGTGCATTCTATGCCCTTGGCAGAATCCCACACGTCGTTGGAGCCATTGACTGCACACATGTCGGCCTTGTTCCACCACAGGCCACTGAGCACCTGTACCGCAACAGGAAGCACACGCACTCCCTGAATGTGCAAGTGGTGTGCCTTGCGGACATGGTGATCACCCACGTGTGTGCAAAGTTCCCAGGCTCGGCCCATGACGCACACATAATGCGCAACAGCATCTTGCCACGACTGATGTCCAATATGCAACAGGATCGTGCCTGTATTGTCGGTGAGTATGTGGAGTGGTGTAGCGTGCTGGCTGTGCGATGCTGTCCCCTGTCCAGTTGGATTAGCAACGGTTCTCTGTGTCCCTCACACCCAGGTGACTCTGCGTATCCGAATGGGGCATGGCTGGTCAGTCCATTGAGGAATCCTCGCACCCCAGCAGACGATCGCTACAATGAGGCCCATGGGAGGACCAGACGTGTGGTCGAGCGTACCTTTGGCCTCCTCAAGTCCAGGTTCAGGTGCCTGGACCGCACCGGGGGTGCGCTGGCGTACTCCCCACAGAAGGTGTGCCGGATAGTGGTGGCGTGCTGCATGCTGCACAATCTTGCCATTCGGAAGCAGATCCCCCTCATCGTGGATGACGGAGATCAACCAGGGCCCCAGCCCGCAGACCAGGACAGCTCGAGTGAGGAGGACAGCGGAGAGGAGGAAGCTGGTAATGTGCGGCAGCAGCTCATCGCCCGCTACTTCACTTGACGGTGAGTGTCCATGTACGACGGCTGATGTGGCTGTATCTGTGCAGGTGTGTGTGTGCTGTGTCAGGGTGGCCGTTTGTTCACTGCGTGCTGTGTGTCAACGCTCCATGGCCAGGGTAGTATGCCACTGTTGGTGGCTGTGGCATTGTGCCCTATTGCTCTGTGCGATGTGTGTACATTGCTTGTAGTTGTTGACATGTACTGTGTGATGGGTGTGTGACACACTCATTGAATGTGCTCCTGTTCTGTCTCCCACCCCTAGGTCCCTACAGGCCCTCCGGATTCAATTGCCATGCCACGCATCAGGTGCCTTTCCGCCCAAGGTGGCCGTTGTATTCCGTACAAATAAGACACAGGGCACAAACAGCAGTTAGTGAAAAAGGTGCATTTATTACAAACTGTGACATGTGATTGTGTGTAAGGTGATGACAAAAGTGGTGCGTGCAGTGACAATGAGCTGTCGGTCATGGCTGCGTGATGATCAGGGTGTACCCACTGGTTCTATGTCCATAGTCCAACACACACATGCCATCCAGATGGCTGTGTGGAGTGGGATCGTAGTCCAAGTCAATGCAGTGGCTGGTCAAGGAAGGCTGGCGGAAGGCTGGCTGGCTGCCTCACTTGCGTTTGGAGCGTGCGAAGTCCTCCCGGGAGATCTGTTTCCACTTCGGACGGCCCCTTCCACGTTTGCGAGGGGGGGTGCCTGCTTGCGACATGCTGGTGGTTGAGGTGTGATCACTGGCTGTGGACGCAGGGGAACTGGACACTGCTTGTCCACCCTGCGCCCCGGCAGGTGGTGGCGGAGGGGGAGCTGCTGTCCCTGGCTGTGACCTCACCGCCACCACCAGCTGTCCCATGAGGTCCACGATTTGGCCCATACGGGCGTCCATGGACCTCAGCACCCCCAGCACCTCACGCGTGTCTGAAGCAGACCGGACCCATTGTCCTTGGGCCTCTTCATAGGCCCCAAGGACTCTGGCCATGTGAGGCAGGGCATGGCTCCCAGGGAGGCTGGCGTTTCCCTGACCCTGCTCCTCCTACCAGTCCTGCTGCCACCGGCCTGCCCACTAGCCACATTGCTCACCACGGTCCTCGCTGTGGATCCAGTCGTCCGGGCCACCACCTGCGCTGGGGCTGGTGCCAGCGAAGACGTGGCGGTGGTGGCGGCGGTGGTGGTCGGTGCGGCGATGGTGGCGGTTGCGGCAGTGGTAGTGGCCACAATGACCGTGGGTGTGGCCGCAACGACAGTGGCAGCAGGGGGCTGGGAATGTTCAGCAGCCCTGGATGATGGGTTGGTGGGTAGGAGGGGTCCTGGGGAGCGGCTGGGCCCTGCCACACCAGATGGGCCTGCTTGGTGGTCCGTGTCCGAAGAGGAGGACAGATCCTCCAGATCCGTGTGTCCTCGTTGGGGGCTTGTAGGCTGGCTGTGCTGGCTGCTGGCTCCATCCCCAGCATCCAGCAGTTCGTCACCTGTGGAGAGAATGAGATTTGTTATTGTGTTGCACCTGGCGAAGTATGTATTTGTCGTCTGACATTGACAGTTCGTGCAATCTCGTACATGGGTTTCCCGGAGGCGTGTGTGTGGCTGTAGCATCTGTAGTTGTGTGTGCTTGGCAATGGGACTGTGTGCTGTGCACATGTGGCATGGGACGGATTGGCCATGCCGATGGGTGTGTTGCTGTGCCCCTACTTATTGTGACTCTGGTGTATGCAGGCTCCTGGCCCATCCTGGGTCTGGTTTGTACTTTGCTTTTGGTGTTCAGATGGGAGGCTTAGGAACGCATATGGCAACATGGGGGCCATGCCCCAGATTCGCATTTGGGAGGGGATATGCTTTTGGGGTTCAAATGGAACGCTTAGGAACGCATATGGCAACATGGGGGCCATGCCCCAGATTCGCATTTGGGAGGGGATATGCTTTTGGGGTTCAAATGGAACGCTTAGGAACGCATATGGCAACATGGGGGCCATGCCCCAGATTCGCATTTGGGAGGGGATATGCTTTTGGGGTTCAAATGGAACGCTTAGGAACGCATATGGCAACATGGGGGCCATGCCCCAGATTCGCATTTGGGAGGGGATATGCTTTTGGGGTTCAAATGGAACGCTTAGGAACGCATATGGCAACATGGGGGCCATGCCCCAGATTCGCATTTGGGAGGGGATATGCTTTTGGGGTTCAAATGGAACGCTTAGGAACGCATATGGCAACATGGGGGCCATGCCCCAGATTCGCATTTGGGAGGGGATATGCTTTTGGGGTACATGCTGTGAGCCATGGGTGCCGAACGTGACATGTGTTGTGGCAGCATGACAGTGCATGGTTTGAGGTGTGTGCATGCTTGACATGGCCTGCATATTTGCTGTCTGTTGTGATTACTGGACATGGCATTGGACGCATCGTTATGAGTGAGTGATAGTTGTGTGCCAGCCAACGTATTGCAGTTGTCCCATCTCCTTGGTGTGCGTGCTGCCCTGTGCCATGTGCATCACTGCAGTGCTCGGGGGGGGGGTGGCCCATGTTGTGTGTTGTTGCTCACAGTGTGTCGTGCGCTTAATTGACTTCTGGCACATGGTTGGTCATGGGCATGTGTCTTAGCGTGACTGCTGTATGTGTGGCAGCTGTGCGGATGACATGCCTTTCATGAGACTGTGGCTGACGGATGGGATGGATGGTATGTTGTATGTGCATGGTGTGTCTGTGAGTTTGATGGGTTCAGTGGTGTTCGGGTGCATTTATGTTGTTCCGCTCTGTTGCGTCTAGTGTTGTTTGTCTTACATAGGCGTAGTTGTGGGGTGTGTGGTAGACAGGCAGTAGGGGCTACATGGACAGGACTTCAATGCTGTTTCGGTTGTGTGTGATGAGTTGCACAGTGGCTGCCGTGTGGGACTATATTCAGTGTGGCTTGTGCATGCAGACGTGGCTCCTTGGGTGTTGCTATGTCTGTGATGGGTCATGTGGGATGTGAGTCTGTTGTTCATGTCCGTGTGCACATTGTTCACTTGTTCGTGACGGTGGGCGGTGCTGCGTGTTCGTCTGCTACGTGACATGTCCCATGTGTTGGTCGTGTTATGGTCCTCATGCCTCCAGTAATCCAGCCCTGTCCAGTTTCCCACCTGCAAGTTGTTCGTGCGTGCACTGTACTGGATGCCACATGGCTCTAAGCGGGGGGTGCTCCATGTTGCAGGTCTGTGGGGGTGGGGGGTGTTGTGGGTCGTGGGGGTGGCTGGACACCCACTGACACCGATTGCTGTGGACCGTGATGTCTGCCTTTCGGCTGTCGTTGTGCACTGCGGTGGCTGACACGTGGCCGTGGGGTGTGGGGGATGCTCCTCCTTGCTGTGCTGTGGGACTGGGGCCTGGTGTGTGTTGTACTTGGGCTGTCCACCGTCCCACCCACTGCACTTTGTGTTCCTGCCACTTACCTGTTACTTGTCGGTTAGTGCAGCTGTGGCGGACACATGGGTGTGGTGGGTGCTCGTTGTGGCGCTTCTGGCATATTTGGGGACCTGTTGGTGGTTACGTGGCTGGCTTAGTGTACACATGTCCCCACGCATCTTACAGTTGTTCGGTTTGGGCTGTGTGTGGTAGTGTCTGTTGCATGTGTGTGTGATGTGTTGTGTATTGTGTGCTGGACATGGGGGTGTTTGTCCCTGGGAGCTGTGGCATGGTAGTTGCACATGTGAGTACATAGCGGTGTGCTGGTATACATTAGTTTGTACTTACCAGCCTCCACTCCCCTGCTAATCCGGCGAGGATCTCCGGATGTATTACGACTCGCACCTTCTCCTCCCACGCTTTGAAGGTCTTAAAGAGCGCGGGATTCCCTCCGCCAGTGACGGCAGCCAGCTCTCTGTTTTTGCCCTCCTTCTTCTTGACCAGGCTCTTTACGTCATTCCAACGTTTGTTAATTTCGACTCTGTTCCTGGGCAGGGTCCCGACTGCATTGACCTGGTCTACGATCCGGTTCCACATTCTGTTTCTGGTGGCTAGTGGTGTGTGCTGGACCATGTTCCCATAGATTTGTGGGTACACCTTGATGATCTCGTCGACCATGACCGTCAGCTCCATGGGCGTGAACTTGGGCATTCTTTGTGGTGCCATGGTGTTTGTGGTGCTGGTGCGGTGTGTGTTGTGTAATGTGCAGGGGGTTTGTGGTGCCGGTGTTTGGTGGTGGTGGTGGTGGTGGTGGTGGTGGTGTTTGGTGGTGGTGGTGGTGGTGGTGGTGGTTGTGATGTGTGCGTTTCTGTGGTGTGCTGCTGTCCTTGCTGTGTCACTGTGTCCTCTCCTCTCCTCTATGGTTTGCAATGTAGCAAGGGGTTGTGGTCTGTGGGAGTGCTGCTTTTGTACTCACCTATGTGGGTGTGTCCTCATGGTCTGTTGTTTTCAGGTGTGTTGTGTCTGGGGTTCTGGCCTTTGTATTTTTTGTTTGTCCGGGGGGTGTTTTCGGGATGTGTACTGTGCTTGTGTATTTGTGCGTGCCTTGCTGTGTGGACTTGTTGGCCATGTTGTGTGCTATTGGTTTTGTGTGCGGATGGTTTCTGTGCAGGTACGTTGGCGCCATGGCTTCTGCCGTGTCGATTCTCATCGGCGTTGTTTGCGCTGGCGGGCGGTATATTTGTGGTTTTTCCGCGCTCATGTCGGTGCGATCGTAATGTCACGTGCGGTGTGTCGGCCGTGAGGGCGGGCGGTTTTGTGTTGTCGTGCGTGTTTCCGTCCGTGGCGGGCGGTTTGACTCCGACTCGGACGTTGGCGGGCGGTATTTTGTGTGCTTTTTCGCCGATGGCGGTTTTCGGTTTGTGAAATCGTAATGGCGTGGTCGGTGTTCAGGCGGTGTGTGCGGGCGGATTTTTGCCGCTTCCATGCCTGGCGGATTTATTTACGCCGGGTATCGTAATGGGCCCCTTAATTTTTATAGGACTGTTATATTCAGGATTTCTGTCCTTTTTAGCTGTTATTAAGGTCCACTGTATGGAAATTGTTTGTTTTCTTGCACATTGCATTTTGCACTTTATATGATGTATTTGCTCTAAATGTATTTTAGATTGACAGTCCAGAGGCCGTCTCTTTTTAAATCGTAAGTTTTATATCCCAGGGTTTTTTTTAATCTTTTCTTTGTTTCCATTTGTACATTGCATTTTGCACTTTATATGATGTATTTGCACTAAATGCACATCGCACTTTATCAGGGTCCTGATGTATTTGCATCATAAGTACTCCAGAAACTTGGCTGTCTTGATTGCTATTATGGCTGTTGTGTTCTTTTTATTTTAATTACAAGACTCTCTTTTAATGAAAAGGCAAAGGAAATGTAAATGTATTTTTTTGTCTTGTATGTGCACTTTTATGGCATTAAGTTGCCGAATAAAGTTTTTTGACTGACTGATTTCCATGAGGAGGTCAGTGAAGGTGTCATTCTTGCCTGGCGGGGTGGTAAAAGATGTGAAGTCTGCACAGTTGGGAGGTGTTGTTGGAAATGGAGAGTGCGAGGTATTCGCAGGAGTCTGTAGGGTCCACAGGAAGTTCAGTAACAAGGAGGTTAGAGCGGTAGATGCAGGCAATGCCTCCCCCTTTTTCTTTGAATGCCTGTCCAGCCTTACGATTTTGTAATTGGGCGGGACTAAGAGGTCTAGGTAGGGCGATGAGGATTCCTTGAGCCAAGATTCAGTCAAGATCGCTAAGTCCGATTTATGGCTCAGGATGAGATCGGCGACATCAGATGCATGCTTTACTGCTGAGCGGCAGTTAATTAGGAGGCCGGCCAGGGAGGGGTTGGAGTGAGTGTCAAGGGTAGATGCAGAGATGGGTACTCTAGTTAGGTTGCTATTGACCACCCCTCTGATGCGGAGGGTAGCAGATCTGTTGGGGTTGGTTGCAACCGTGCAGATAGGGTGTTCTTCCCTCAGGTCTGAGGGGCATTGGGTTGTCAAGGCAGAATCGTAGCTAACGAGGAGGTCAACCACTTCTTCCTCCATGAGGTCTAATGGGTTAGGCGTGCCAGGGGTGGGTTTGTAGGTATGGAGGAGGGCAAGAATTTCCTCCTCCGAGAGGTGGCAGGGTTGCTTTGGGGGGCGCAAGTGTCTCAGGGATAGTGGTAGTGGGTGAAGGAGGGGGCTTAGTGTAGGGGATGGGGGTCGCGTTCTGCGAGAGCCAGAGATTCGAGAAGGAGAGTTCGGTGAGGTGTAGGAGGTGCTTTAGATCCAGAATGGACTTGTGGATGCTCAGGGTTAATTCGGTGGCTCTGCAGTGGAGATTATCAATATCTCTAAGAGAGGTAGGTTCTGACGGGCAGGAGGCCAGTTGCATGCGAGCGATTCTGATAGAATGTGCTGGTATCCTAGTGGTGGGTTCTGGTGGTCCGGGGGCCAGTTGCATGCGAGTGATTCTGGTGGAGTGTGCCGGTAGCCTAGTGGTGGGGCTAGGTCGATCAGTATCCCTATGAGAGGGAAGATCTTGCGGGCAGGGGGCCGATGGGGTGGGAGCAATTCTGTCGGACTGCGTTGGTAGCCTAGTGGTGGGGCTAAATCGACCAGAGTCGTGGGCCCTAGTAGATGTTTCAATACCAGTGACGTGGGCCCTAGTAGACGTTTCAATAGCCCGGTGTGCGGGAAGATTATGCGGGCTGGAGGTTAAGGGTTTGGGGACGCTTCTGATGGCAGGTGCTGGTAGCGTGATAGCGGGGCTAGGTTGGCTCGAGATGTGGGCCCTAGGGGGAGTTACGGAAGCCGACTGAGAGGGGAGGGCTTGTAGGCCTGAGTTCAGTGGTATAGGCGCGCAGTGGTTGGCATGCGTTGGTGATAAGGTAGTAGGGCTGGGTCGCCCAATGACGTGATCACTAGCATGTGTGGTTATTGAGAGGCTAGGTACATTTGGCGGATTGGGCGAGAGGTGGAGCGGGGGGAGCGTGGACTGGGTAGGGTTGTGAACATATTTTTTAAGGAGGGTGAAAAGGTCCGCAAATTTGATGAGGTCTTTGGGTGTCCCTTGAATCAAGATAATGCCGCTATTTTGATCAAGGTGATGGTGAGGTCAGCACGCAGGTTTGCAGATGGTGTGATCGTGAGTTTTTTTCCATGAGGGATGTTCCTGGCTTCCTGTATTTTGAGGAGGCTCGAGAAGGCATTGCGCCAAAGAGACGTTTTCCTGGAGTGGAAGATGAGGTCGTTAATGACAGTGCCCTTGTCCACGCAGAGACGAAGATCAGATATCAGGGTCTCATGATGACTTTTCAGGATGGAGTGTTTGAGGGATTTAGAGGCGGATTTGGAGAGATTAGGAGGATAGATAACGGTGTAGTAGTTGTCGCCCGTGGAGGTCAGGCAGGGCCCTGCCATGCTGGGGAGAGTGATGAGACTGCCGCCCCAGCGGTCGGTTTGCGTAGTGAAATAAAACGGTAGCAGTCTCAGCAGGTCTGCCCTAATATCTAGGTTTACTTAGAGAATGTGCTACAGCGCCAAGATGCCCCATCTTAAATGAGCAGCGAAAGTGCAAATGCAAACTAACATCGGATCAGATAGAATCAGTCCATCCAATGAGCGGTGGGGGTTACCGGTCGCTTTCAGTAGAATAAATTGAGTAAGTTGAGAGGGCTGTTAATCAAATGCCCATGCCAAGGTGGGGCTTACCAGGTCGCTTTCAGTAGAATGGGTTGAGAGGGCTGTTAATCATATGCCCATGCCAAGATGGCCGCTGCAGAAGTCCTCTTTCTGTTATTATGGGGAGCTTCTGGCTCAGTCCTCTTTCTATTGTTGTGAAAGCTTAGATCAGTCCTCTTTCACTTTCTATGAGTAGGGGCATGTGAGGACATCTATGTTTTTAAATGAACCTGCTGCAGAGTTTCTTGTGTATCCAGAAATTTCCAGACACCAATAAAAATGTCAAGATAACTCTGGTGATTAATGTACTTGCTGGAGAGAGAGAGTGTTTTGTCTAGTAGCAGTTTTGACTCATCATAAAGTGGCACGAGTGTTAGTTTACCTTCTGCAAAGAAGGTATACCACGTGGATAACAAAATTGTATTTTATGTAGATAGTTCAGTGGATTACTGCTTTTTCACAGTGATCCTTTTGTTACTTGCAGTTCATAAGTTGCAATCCTAATATAACACAGCGAGCTATGAACTGTCATCAAAGATCTGAAAGCAAACTGCAAAGTATAGGTTAGAACAGCGGTTCTTAGCCTTTTGACTTCTGTGGACCCCCACTTAATTGTTGCTGAAGTCAAGGGACTCCCACTGAGTAATTACTGTAAGCGTGAGACCCCTAGCCTAAGCAATTTTTATGATTTGAACCTCAAAACAATTCACAAAATTACAAAAAGAAGTATACACCATATAAACGCTGAAATATTTAAGTATTTTATTTAATTCACAATTAAATATAGAAAATGTTTTCACATTTTCAATGTTGCTGCTTAATTTGTATATACTTTATTAATTTTTATTGACAATTTTTTATATTATTTAATTTTGTAAAACACTAGCGGACCTACTGAGTAGGCCTTGCGGATCCCAGTTTAAGAATGCTCTCAATAAACTAAATGGGCTCCATTCACAAGGGGCCCAATTTGCAAAAAGGCATTTTAGAGTATGTAAAGTATTACTCCAGAAGTACTCTTCACTTACTACAAAATGCAATTCACAAACCTATGACAGGAGTTCTATCTCTTTGCCACTATCTTTTTTGTTCAGACATCTCTGCACTGGTGGCGGAGAGTTTCACACACGTACTCATATGTTTTAGTAGTCAATGTGGAAGTGACAAAGATGAGCGGTGTGAAGATGGAGTAATATTTAAGACTAATTGCGAGGGATTTAGAAATTTAAGGAGAGGTTTAGGCAGGTGTTTCCTAATGCAAAGCACACACTTTTACATAAGAGTAAGATAATTGCAATCCTCAAAACACACTGCTAAAGCTTCTACAGCCGAATAATTACAACATAGCCTTAAATGTTTAAACCTTTGAGTAAGTGAAACACAACGCATGGCCAACCACTGTTATTGCAACACATTCACGTAGAAAACAGTGGAGCCTGGCTATAACAAAAAGAAGGCCATACAAAATAATATAAAATAAATTGAATGAATATTAAATGTAAAATATGTATATATTTTTGGAGTTAGAAGACTTAAATATAATTCATGATAATTGCAATATGTTTTATGTAAAAAGGCTTACATTTAAAATAAGTTAAATTATAGTTTTAACTTAGTTTACAAAGTTTCAGGATCATTCGAATGAATTGAAAACACCTTATAACCAGGTTTGTTACAAATTGAATACAAATACAAATGTAAGTGAAGGTGGATGATTTTAAATTTAAAGTATTGCTAAGCAAATAACATTTGAAAATGAATAATTATGTTTGATTTAATTTTTAAATGAAAACAAAGATAATTTTAGCACGTTGCACGGTGTCTTTTTCTTTGAGTGGTCCTAGGTTAACATTATTTGTTTAAAATTATTTTACATTTTTCTTTTGCATTAAATTAAAATCATTTAGTTTTTAAAAAAATACACTTTATTATATTTACCTATAGTTTGGTATATGGAGATCTTTGCCCTGGTTGCAGAAATCGCCACAAACAGGTGGAAAACTTCTAATTGTAACTTCACACTCAAAAATACTGTAATTTGAGGGGGTCTAGCCTCTTAAGTCTACACCTGGGTGTAAGTTTCCACTCGAAATGGTGAATGGCAAAAAAGTGGAGAATTACACATAAGTGTAGGAGTAGATCTGCACATACAAACTTAACTTTGTGAATAGAACCTGTTGGGCTTTGCAGAAAGCTGCATTGAGAGCCCTGTCATAAAAAGTGAAAATGAATGACGCCTTGGAATTACTAATCCTCCTCACAAAATCACATACAAATGCAATTTGTGCAACTTGTAAACTAAATCACATTCATACAAAGTCAGCACTAGTCTCAATGAAAACCCTTTATTCCCCTCTACAAATATATTGTATTTTAAAAAATCTATAAAATAAAAAACCCTGTATTAGGGTGTAAAGGAAGAGGAGAGATGAATGCAATCTTTGAGGCAGAGCGTTAAAATATTCTATGAGGGCTGAGCAGGTTCTTTTATGAGAAACATCAGCATAATAGTTAATGGTCGATTTTTTCCTGGAGGGAGGTGACCCTTATTTTCAAAGGGACTTGGGAAGGCGGTTTATGTCGTTTTTGAAGGGGAGCTGGGCAGTTTGGGGTTTCAGGGAATGAGATAAAGAAGCCATGAGAAACACATGCCTGGCTGGCAAGAAAGTTTGGAGAGGAGTGTAGTAGTTTTCTGGATCGATGCAAAGAGGAATGATAGCACAGGAGAATGCCATTCCGCTATAAAAACATGACTAAGCCCCTTCAATGCATTTCCTATAAAATAAGAGGACGCAATGCTCCGAACAAGAGGATAGCGATACTCCAGGCCTTAAATCATACCAAGCGATTATGATGGCGGGCGGACTTTGTCCGCCCGCCATCGCCCCGGTAAATGGGACCGTGCGGCGGTCCCGCACATGTGATTAGGATGCCACCGCCACGGTGGCGGTGGCATCCCCATTTCCAGCATTGTGGCGGGCGGTGCTCACAACACCGCCCGCCACAGTGCTGGAAATGCATGTTGTGCATCTGCATGCACAACGTGACAGGCACCGCGCGGTGCCTGCCACCTTGTGCATGCAGATGCAGGGGGTACCCTATGGTACCCCCATGTGCAGCCCCCACCCCCCAACACCCTGGGGGCCCGCAACGGGCCCCCAACAGCAAGACCGCGAGCCTTTCCATGGCGGCGACGCCACCATGGAAAGGCTCATCTCCGCCGGCATCATAATATGGATGGCGGTGTCTTGCAGACACCGCCACCATATTAAACCCTTTCCGCCCGGTCGACTGTTCGGCCGGGCGGAAAACATGCGGACGGTCTTACCGTCTGCCGGGCTCCCCTCCGCCATGGTAATATGGCGGGGGAATTTGTTGGCGGACGGGCGATTATGGCGGGCGGATCGCCACCGCCATGCGGGCGGTGGCGATCCGCCCGACATCGTAATCGACCCCTTACTGACTGGCATGTGATGCCTTGAGCTTTAGATCATAGGCGTTTCCATCTCAGTTCTTTGCCCCAACTAAGGGACCGATTATGATGTCGTTCGGAAACTGTTCTGACCGATTCGGTCTCTGAATTGTTTCTGAACTAATCGGGTTCTGTGAGTCCGAACAACCGATTACGATGCTTCCCAACATCATTCGGATGGACTCGCATTGACTTCAATGGGAGCCTTTTTTCCGAACAAGAACACAGGTTCCCATTGAAAAAAGGGGTGGTTGGGGAAAACTTTGCACCCTGTGGCGGGCACCTCATGGTGGGTGCCACATTGTGCATGGTTGGAAAGAAGGGTCCCTTGGGTACCCCCAAGGGCCCCATCCGGATGCCTCCGGGTGAAGGGGGGCCTGCAACGGGCCCCCAAAGACAGATTCGGACAGCCGTTTCGTGTCGGGCAGACCGGATCGGAACGGCTGTCTGAATCGGTCATCTTAATCGCTTGCTCGGAAACAGTGTCCATAGAGCTGTACAATTTGGCTCCGAAAGACTCAGGCTGTCCGAATGCCTTTCGGAACCGAATCGGACAGCCCGAACGGTTTCCAGGCATCGTAATCGGTCGTTTGGAAATGTGTACAATTCGGTCGGAAACAAGGCTTCCGAATCGGATTCGCCAAATCTGAATCCCGTACGGAGCCTTACCGAACGACATCGTAATCGGGCCCAAAGATGAAAATGATGGGTGTTTGGCACTTGCTAGCCCAACATGTTGGGTTCTCCTTGTGAGACTCTGCTTTGAATAAAAAGGGGTGGTGATTACTGCTTAATAATCTCCTGAGGGGTAGATTGGTCTCTTAGGTGGCTTTATGTGCCCCAAATCAGGGTCAGGAGAAATTCTTTAAACACATAATATTGTGGCTGGCCCAGCATGTGACAGGTTCTCTTGTTATGCAGGAAGACTGGAACTTGGTGCTAGCTGAAGGTAAAGATAAATTAAGCTCGCTGTGTGGGGCATGTGACACTACTGGAAAAGGAAAAGACATGACTGTCTGAGCCAGGGCTGACAGATGCATGGAGATCTCTCCAGACAGGGGAAATTGACTTTTCTGATTATATGCACACCTGTAAAACTTGTGCGTGGATAAACATACTATTTATACCTCAATCATTGGACCGCAGTCCTACAATATCTGACTATCTGGTAAATTCCTTTTGGAATCAGGCACCATTCATTTGTACCCTAGATTGGGGACTGTCTTCCATTGATACAGATACTAAGGTGGGAAGAATATTAGCAACTAAGCTACAAAGGAAGCAAGCCTGATCCTAAATGGCATAAATTCAAGCTGAAACGGGCAAACAAATGGCAAGAGAAAGTGGCAAGCTAGAGACATTTCCACAATATTATCAATGGTTGAATGCTAAAAGGAAGATAGATGCAGATAAATGAATGGATTATGTCAAGGAGGCAGGACTGGATAAACTATATGTAGAGCAGATTTATCAAATGGATAGCCCAATTTCTGCTGAGGTAAGCGAGGCAGCCAAGAGTCTGAAGCTAAGGCATCACGCCTGGAAGATTTGATGCTCTAGACTAAACAGTAGTCATAACTTCAAGGCAAGGTTTGGGATAAAAGAGAGAAAATGATGCACCTGATAGATATTGCCAATAAGAGAAGAGAAGTTGTGATGCTCCTGTCATTAGATGCTGAAAAGGCATTTGATATGGTTGGTTGGAACATTTCTAGAAAAGCTGTAAAAGCAAGTTGGTACAGCCTACAATTATGAATAGGCTTATATCCAGCTATGTTGTGTCCAGTGCCTGCTTATGGGTCAATGGCAATGGCTCTATGAGAGTGAATAAGGAGCAGGGCATGAAACAGGGGTTCCTCTCTTATTTGTGCTATACCCAGAACCTCAGGCACAATGGTTTGAAAATATTAGGGGAGTGAGGTTGAGAATTATTATTGTAAACTGTTCAGCATTCACAGATGATGTCTTGGTCTGCCTATCAGACCCTGTGCAATCTCTACCACTGCTGCTTAATGAGCTTGAGCTGTTTGGTGCAGTGGGGGGCTTCAAGCTTAGTATAAACAAGATGGATTTCTTAAACATTACTGTATTGAAGAGAGAGATGGAACAGCTGTCAGCTACTTCGCCTTTCAAACGGTTTCCCTCCTCTATTGGATAGTTGGGCTGGCAGCTTATTGCAACTACACAAGGGCTGTATACTGCTAATTTGCTGCTGATTATCGCTGATCAGAGCACCAAAGACAGACCTTGCAGTGTTGGCACAAGGAGTCATTGTCTTGGTTGCGATGGATCTCTACTATTAAAATTTTGATTCTGCCAAAGTTGTTATTTTTATTTCAAGAACAACCTATCTTTGCTGAATAGAAAAGGATATGCTCTGGTTTAATTAAAGGTTGGTAAGAAGTCGACAGTTGATGCTAGAATAGGTTTTCGGCTTTGAAGACCAGGAAGCCTGGATATCCCAAACCTGATTCTGTATTATCCGGCATTACACCTTTGCTACATTTTAGAGCAGTCCAGAGCTGAAATTAGTGGTGCCTTATCAACAACACCCCCAAAGTGGTAGACCTCTTCAGGAGGTTCCATGGATAGAACCTACAGACACACCACCAAATATTATACAATTCCCAATTACACAAGGCATGCTGGAATCAAGCACGTTGTTGTTTGAGAACCCCTAGTTAAGCCCGGGACTAGATCGAGACATAGTGGCAAGTGACAAGCTGCATAAACTAAGTGCCATGTACAATATGACATGTACAATAAGTGTAAAATAAAATATTTTGAGCATGTTAAGCATTATTGCATACCTGGGATTTGTAAACTGCTACTGGTAGTGGTGGGCACAGAGAGAGGTGGCTTCACGAGGCTTGGAAGAGAAGAATTTTGTGTATCCCTTTCAATTGAGCAGTGGGAAAGGCTATTTTGGTACTATGAAAAGGTCAATACTGTGGTTTAGGAATGGGACTAAGCAACAAAATAATATTACGTGGAACCTGATCCACTGCATCTCAATGCTATAAATGGGGACTGATCGGCCCTGTGTTGGAATTGATGCAGTAAAACTGGGTCGATATGGTATATCTTATGGAAATGCGACCTCATACAAAAGTACTGGAAAGAAGTTTTGTTGGCAACAGAAACAAATAAGGGGGCGAGGGGCACAGCTTCTGCTCTGCCCAGGTCACAGCATGTTAGGGCGGATTTCCCAAGTAGAGTGGGGAAAGCAAAGCTGCCTCTTGCACGTGTCAGTATGATGTATCTGATGCTAAGCAGGTTCTTCTGTCTCGTTAAGCGATAGCCCTAACTCTCCATATACTGGACTGGTATGATAAACTTTGGAATGTCCTGGTATGCAGAGAATAACTCATGACATCCAAGGGTCTGAACAGTCCTTCGCCAAGGTGTGAACCTCACTTATAAACTACTATGCTACTGGCTTGAGAGAAGTTACATGTCTTAAGATCTTGAGAGTGCTGCAGATCCTACCACTGCAACTCCCATCATTCTGAAAGATACTCATGCTTGTAACTTGAGTACATTTCCAGTGCCGGTGTAACAATGGGCAATTGCGAGACTGACGAGCAAGCATCAAGAACCTCAGTTGATAACTGGGTTGTCCCATATGCTTTGGAATGGTAAAAACATAAGGGCATTTTTGTACCAGAGGTTACTAATGGCCAGGGTAGTGTCAGTGGAATTCCAGCACCACATTACTCTGGAGACTGCTTGTAAAAGACATGCTGAGTGGGCCAAGTGACTGCTTCATAAACACTCTACCAACTATCTAAGGTGAATGTCAGTGCATTATCAGATGTCAAATTCAGGCCAAAACCCCATTTGACTAAATTATTTGGTTTGTAGTATGGTTCATAATGTATGCAATTATGTGCTTTAGTAAGTCTTCGTGCTTGACCTACTGTTAAAGGGGACATGCCCTAGTTCTGCTAACAGTGTAAACACCTTTCAGTATCAGGCTAAATTTAGCCTGTGTAAAGACAGAAGGAGGCAGACCTCCTGGTAAAGGTCTCCAACGTGTATTTTATTGTTTGTGAAATTAAGGTCTACAGAAACTGGGAAGTAGTGTAATGCACATGAACTACAGTCATCAGTTTTCTTGGTACTGATTATTTTTTATGTGTTTTCAGGGGAGATCCTGACAAATGTGACATCTGGGGCAACACACCCCTTCACCTTGCAGCAGCCAATGGTCACCTCAACTGCCTCTCCTTCCTGGTGTCGTTTGGAGCCAATATCTGGTGTCTGGATAATGACTACCACACTCCGCTGGACATGGCCGCCATGAAAGGCCACATGGAGTGTGTGCGTTATTTGGACTCCATCGCCGCCAAGCAGACTGGACTCAATCCCAAACTGGTGAGCAAGCTGAAGGACAAGGCCTTCCGGGATGCTGAAAGGCGGATAAAAGACTGTGTCAAGATGCAGAAGAAGCACCATGAGCGGATGGAGCGGAGGTACAAAAAGGAGATGTCTGATCACTCTGACACTATGAGTTTCTCCAGCTACTCCAGCAGCACAGTAAGCAGGAAGCTCCACCACATGTCACTCGCCACTTCCATGCCATATTCCCAAGCCACCATCCATGGCACTGCCAAAGGTAAGACAAAAATCCAAAAAAAGCTGGAGAAGAAGAAGCAGGTGGATGGGACATTCAAGATCTATGAGGATGGACGGAAGAGCGTGCGATCCTTGTCAGGCCTTCAACTTGGAAATGACGTCATGTTTGTGAAACAAGGCACCTATGCCAGTCCAAAGGAGCGGACCAGGCGCAATGTTAGGGAAATGTTCGTGAATGATGACGACACCATCTCCCGTGCCATAAGTGACCCAGGACTGCATATGGACTCTGCTCACTCTGAGGTCAGCACAGATTCTGGGCACGATTCTTTGTTTACTCGTCCTGGTCTGGGCACCATGGTGTTCCGCAGGAACTATGTCAGCAGTGGACTATTTGGGATTGGTCGTGATGATGTTAGCATGATAGCTGAAAGTGACATGGAGGAAATGGGTGTCAAACTACGGAGCCGCCTGCAGCGCTCGCCAAGCCTCAATGATAGCATTGGTAGTGCCAACAGCCTGCAGGAGAGAAACATGGATGAACTCCCATGGGATGATGTAGAGCTGGGCCTGGATGATGATGAGCCGGACACTAGTCCTCTTGAGGCCTTCCTCGCCTCTCTGCACATGTTTGAGTTCATCTCAGTGTTGAAGAAAGAGAAGATTGACTTGGCAGCACTCATGCTGTGCTCAGACAATGACCTCAAGAGCATCAACATCCCCTTAGGGCCACGGAAGAAGATTCTGGATGGTATTAAAAGGCGGAAGCAGAGACTGGAGAAGCCGTGTGCAATGGGAGACACTGAGCTGTAAGTGAATCATTCACGAGGTTGACTTTCTTTAAATGCCCTTTCTGTCTCTTTCCACTCCCAGCTTGTAAGGTTCAAATTTTATTGAAGAAATTATCATAAGGAGTCATTAACTAGTTTCAACATGCCAGATTAGCCAATAAAATAAGTATGTTTCCACTGCCTCACATTCTTGGTTAACTGTAAAGTGCTCTGACACTCTCTGGACTATATAAGAAGCATAAAATAAATTCATCTAGTCAGTAATGTTTATTTTGAGACAGAACCGGACTGCTTTGCATAAGATTTTACACTTCTATAATGCCTCTACAAACTTGTGGCAGTGCTGCTGAGAGATGTTCCTATAATCTATGGGGCATTGTTTGAAGACATTAATTGGCATATTTTCTTTTCGACCATTAAGCTACGAATTCAGGTGCTGTGGCAAATCCATATGTTCTATAATGCCTACACATACATGTAGAAGTTCCTATGATGTATAGAAGTACATATTCTAAACTTATGTGCTTATTTTGTTTTCAATCACGCTTGCCCATTCTTTATCTGCCTTTAAGTTATGTTCAAGTTGACTGACACATATTTATATTTCTTTCATTTACAGCTAGATGTTTCAGACAACATGGGTTGCCAGTTTCTACAACCAAGTGGGCATCGGAGATGCAGAAAGCCACTTGCAGGAAAAGGCTCTTCGAATGCCTGCCTGTATTCCTCTGTGTGCATGCATCAGGAGATGTCCTAGAACAGAGGTACCTTCTGGACAGAAGTAATGGGGGCTCCATGCATAGAAACATTGATCCCTCAACAGGACCTCAAGCCAATGCCATGGACGTGTACAGCATTGCATGTTTCTGCGTTATGGAACAAGATGCAGTGTTTTGGAGTCTGCCCGTGGTCCCTGCGCAAATCAAGCAAAAAAAAATATGATTAACTTGCTCTGGGATAAACACAGAAAGTAACAGATCAACAGACTATGGTGCGCAAAAGATGTTGTTGCACACTCTTGACACACAAAGCCTGCCAAGATCACACCGTGGACTGTGTAGACTTCTGAATACATTCATGGAGCAGCTGATGTTTCTACAAACTCATCTTCCTCTGCTTAAAGCCACAAGTGACCATTTTCTCAACACTCTCTAGACTGGCCAGATTATCCTTCTTCCTAGCCTTCCAGATTACTAAGGATTTCATCAAGATATTTACTTCTACAGAAACACTCTAAATATCCAGATGTAGGTACTATATAAAATGTCTTTAAACCTTTGATGGTTTCATTGAGCCGTAGCGCCAGGCACGCATCACCTAGTTTTCTATCACCTGGGTGCATATCGCCAGGCTTCATATGCTTCACTGTGTGGGAGGGGAAATAAGACAGCCAACAGTATGTAGGCCCCCCACATGTGAAGAAGTCAGGTAAAGCTTTCAGTAGATCTTCACATCTACCCTATCCTCAAGAACAATGCCAACTCTTAAGCTAACCCATGTTCCTGATGTTTGTGAGGATCCCCATTAGCGACTTTTACCAACATTTTGATACCTACTTAAAGTGAACTGGATAGGGACAGCTTAGAAAACAACCAATCGCTTTGAAGATTGCAAGAGTCCACAAAGGTGTGCACTGTCTGGACCTGTGAGACCGGGTTGATCACCAGCACACTGTAAAATGGAGAGAATATTGGCTCTGAATAATGCCTATTATAATTACGCTTAGTCCCAGAGAAGACCAGTGCTAATATGCTGGTTGTCTTTCCTCTTTTTTAATTCAAGTCAGTTGAAATTGGCTACTGTAGGTCCTGAGAGAATGCTGCAGAACACAATATCAGCAGCCTTGTGTGAAAAGACCATCTGCCCCTCTTACCCACTTTTTTCATGATGCCTCAATAGGGCTAGGGTTGATGAGGTTGAGACAAACTCATTTCAAAGCACGCATATATCCAAACTCCTCTCCATCACCATCCAATCAGGAGGGAAAGAAAACTACAAAAGTATATCGTATTGCCGTCTGGCACTATAGTTAATTACTCACTGATGTCAGCAGGTGAAACTTCTGTGTAAGCATTGCTGCATGAGTTGTAATAATTTGATGGGTTAAATCATTGCCTGGTTCTCTCATTGATAAACTAGCTTTAATTGGATTGCTTGCCGTTAAGTGTGTGCCTGGGGAGTTCAGTTTCTCACAGCTCATGGTCAGATCTGCCCATGCACGCACGCTGTCTCAGAATGACTTCGGTGTACCCCAGAGCTAGATGGCAAACCATCCTGTTGGGTTGATGACATCTGTATGTGCCATGACAGACATGCCTTTCTATATAGGAAATTTCCACGATAGATAAACATCGAGGTTTTTCCTCCATTAAAAGACTGAGGGCCTGATTATGAGTTTGTTGTTCCCACCGCGGCGGCCGCTGCATTGGTGGTGGATTCACCACTGCCAACTAAGCGGTCCGCTCGCCTTATTACAATGTTGTCAGATTTCAGAATGAAAGACTGTCGGAGCACCGCAGACACCGCCAGCCATTCACCGACTGCTGCGGCGTTGGTCGGGGAAAAAGCAGCTGCCATAGGGCAGTATTGAAAAGTATCTCCGGCTTGCAAGTTGGCTTTTCGACGAGCTGCCCGTGGCAGTTGGACTGCCTGCTTCGAGTCATCAGAAACAAAAGATTTGGGGTGCATACTCGCCCATTTCCTTTTCTTCCCCTCAGTCTGTGATGTGGATCCCTTCCTCCAGGTCCCCCCCCTTCACAGCAGCATCTTGACCCCGAAGAAAACAACCCTTTTGGCGCCACAACCCAGGTAAGTCCGTTTTGTACAATTTGCCCATTGACTGGACTGGGCACATATGGTCCAGGCTCCAGCAATGGTTAGCTGGTATTTTTTCACATGTGTCATGCATGTGTGTACATTTGACAATTGTGCAGTCAGAATATGCACACAAATATACATCGACAAATATGAAAAAACATTGACCACTGTCAGAAAGACCGCCTCCGGCCCATCGAAGACATCATAATACGGCAGGCGGGAGACCGCTGCCGTGGCGGTTGTCTTTGGACCCATACCGTGGCGGTACGGCAGTTGGACCGCCAAACTCGTAATCAGGCCCTGAGTCTCATCCCAAGGAATTTCTGATTGTTCTGCAGAAATCCAATGTCTTCACTCCCATAAAAGGGGTGGTTGGGCTGTAGCCCCTGAAAGTGGGTCCTAAGCCCCTTTTTAAATTGAGATCTGTGAAAGCAGCTCAGTGATCCTCAGGTTTCTGTCATCTTCTATATCAGGCACCAAACCTTGATCAGAATTGAAGGCTTCCTCTGATTGTCTTTGTTCCCTCTGAGTAATTCAACGAGGTATGTTGATAATGTCACTCTATAGAATATATACATGTAATAAAATATTTAACACTGACAGATGCTATAAGTAACAGGAAGCAACTATATCAGAAGAGAGATATTTATATATATTGATTAAATTTACATATGAAGTATCAATTATATACAACATGTCACATTCTGTATCCATACATTTTTGTTACATATAACTTAAATGATTGTTTAGTATGTATTGTGTTGTTGTACTGTACTGTGTTATTGTGGAGATTAGAGGATGTGGAATGTACATTCCTCAAATGCTGTATCGCTGGCATTATAATTTGTTTTTTTTTAAATGTGTGTGTTCCTTTTTGTTTAACTCTTGTTTTGGACCTCCGTGTTACCTCAAAACCAGCGCTGTGCGAAGGTAGACCTAACGGTTCTTTGGGACCACTACTACTCTCTCAGTGGGACATTTTTACAATCTATCCTGCCTCTCCCTCTAGCTCAGCAGCTACTCTCCTCTCTCGCATTCAAAACTGAGGGCCTGAATCACAAAGGTAAAATTACACTTTTGTGTAAATTTACAATTGTTTGCTATTCACAAAGGGATTTACAAGTGGTATCTTTACAGATGAGGAGTCTCCGTAAATAAATACCTAGGACTTTTTATGCTCGGAGACTCTGCACTTGTATAGATACTACTCATAAATCCTTTTGTGAATAGCAAACAACCGTAAATTTACACAAAAGGGTAAGTTTACCTTTGTGAATCAGGCCCTGAGGATCTTTCACCTGTTGTCTCCCTTGCTGCAATTGCCCATCAGCTCAAATCCAGAACATTCTACTATGGGCACAGGTAGTGGGAGTTCTGCGTTCCCATCAATGGTGAGTGAGAGGAATTCTCAGCCTGTGGGCTTCTGTTAACAGTCTTAGGCTTTGGAGAACTCTCCATGTGGTCCTCTCTGGGGATCTTCTCGAAATGATTTGCCAGGGGCCTGTCTAGATACCTGTCAAGACTCCAACTTCTTCTTTTACTAACTTTGTGTCAGTTTACTTTGTGATCAACACAACGACCTCTGCTCCCGTCCAACTGGCAAGGTCCTAGAGGCAAGGGTTTATACTGCGTGGAGGTCGGAGTGCAGTACCAGCAGCAGAAAACCTGTCTGTGTGCTATCTATGTGCTCTGGAAGATTGGGGTCCAGCATACAAAGAATGGGGTCAGCGGAGGCTCAAGGCATGTACCAACTGCTCACTGCTAGAATGTAGCTCAGCTGCAAATGTACATGAAGACACCAACCATGACAGCTCGCTCCACGTACACCTGGCATCCATCTATATGTATTGTGCCTATGCTGAGTGTCAGAAATTAATAATACATAATAAACATGGTTTAGTTAGGTCACAACACAGTTGAGTAAGAAACGCTGCTTAATCTCTAGATGTACAAGCAGCAGACAATTTACCAGAGAAAAGTGTGCTAAGTTTAAGCAGCACCAAACAACATAAAAGTGTAGAGCAAACCACAATAAATCCCTAAACTAAGGGAAACTTGATAGACAAAATAAAGGAGGTGATTGAGAATGGATTAGTGAGATAATGACTTTTAAAGATTTAAAATAATACTGTCCGAAAATGCCCATAGGAAGACTATGGATGTAAAAGTCACTGTTAGGTTGGTGCATTACCCACAATCATCCACCAGAGCCAAAAAGGAAAACAAAAACAATACCAGCAAACTGTTCTGCTTCACAGAGATCAGGGACAGAATCAGTGATCTTTAACACTGATACACTCCACAGCTTTTAATTGTCCTGGTGCTCTTCTGGGTGACTCGGTCATAGTTCCAAAGATGAGATTCACATTTCTGCCCCTGTTTCTTGCTATAACCATGAGTCTCAGTTTCTCGAAGATCATTGAAAAGTCACTCCTGTTTGATCTTATGGTACCCAGGTCATCAGGTTAAACTTCCTTGCACTAGATCTCTCTACACAGCCAGAGCTCGCACAGGGCCTAGTGCCATCTGCTCACACTTATGCAACTGGTACTTCCTTACAAGCCGAACCCTTCTCCTCTCTTTTATGTCCCTGGGGCATTGAAGAGGAGGCAAGCCAGATAACCCTTGGAGAGTAGTTGCAGTCCATGACTGCAAGTCAAGTTCATGACTCTTTCAGGCTTCTTTCCCAGGCAAGTTAGAAAGAGATCTTGTTTGCTATAGATATACCATATCTAAGAATATTCTGAGGATTTAATGGTGAGGTTCCCCTTTTATGCTGTGCACTAGCCAGTGATTAGAGAATTCCCTTGGCCAAATCCTTTGATAATTCACCCAAAATCTCAACCCCCCTTTTAGCGCTCCTTCTTTCACTTTACTGTAAACCTTTCTAGAGTCCCTCCTTCAAAATATCTCCCCTTTTCTGAGCTTCTAGGCTGCTTCCAGATCCACTCCGAAATGAAGGAACACCCTTCTCGCTGATCTGGGAACAGCTTTCCTTTTTTGTAATACCATAGAGAAATGTCTGAGGGGCCTCTGGTCTGTCACTAGGGTCCCTATTTCATGCGAGAGGGAATGCTGTTTCTGAAATGCTTTGGCATATATATGTTTGGCGGGCTGGCAACATAAAGTTAATTTTTTTAAAGTAACGTTTCCACTTTTTCAATGGAATTAGATGTTTGACAAAAAGCCGACAATAACTTTCAAGCAAGTTTCTAAGTTCCCTATGCTGAATTATGAAAATCAGCTTTTAGTCACAGTTACACCTGCTCAGGGGAAAATGTTACACAGGGTGATAAACGGCGTTTGACAACTTTTCACTGTGAGGACACAGTTTTCTTTACTATTTAGTATGTCCCTCTTTTATATATTAAACATCCAGCCTTGTGGGTCATCCCCATTCGCTCCCCCATTCGCCCATCAAAACAACTTTACCTACATTCTAACAATTAGACCATAAACACAAACAGGCAGAATATGGTTTAGCCATACATGCCCCAGAAAATATTTAAACTGCCAATAAATAAAGAGTAGGATCGCCTACAGTTTAACCTTACAAAAGCAAAGGATACATGAGCTAGAAATGCAATTCATCTACTCAAAATGCTGCTAAAAACAACTTGCAGACTAAGGAGGCCAGAACTGTACACGCAGATCAACTTAGCTTGATGTTTAGAATTGTGAATGGTTTTAAGTTCAAACGAGCTCTTGCAGTTGCTTTAAAAGGCAGACAGACTAACTCAGAGGAGGAAGAGCGGGTACAAAATGTGAGGCAAGAATACAAGCGCTTAATTAGGGACAGGAAGTGGCAAATATGACCCAAAGCATGAGAGATCCTTCAGGCAACACTCAAAGAAAAGAATACAAAACAATCTGGTACATGGAATGATGGGGGAGTTATTGTCCAGCCAGAAACCTAGAAGCAAACATTAGTACAACATTTTGGATACAGTATTTGTCTGCCATATAACAGAAGAAGGTTCCCCCAATAGATATGATGAATGAGGTGTAACTGAACAGAAACACTGCTAAATTAACATACAGTATCCTGCCCACACCCTCAGAGGCTGGATTATTGCTCCTTGTACGTGATAATTCAATGAAGAAGAGGGCTATGAGGCCTTCTACAGCCAAAAACTGCGGAAAGCAACAGGTCAGGACAGAATTCCATCAGACAAACACCGGAACAACCCTTCCCATTGTTCACCCACATTAACATCTGTATTTAATGCAATTTGGACAGATGAGGAGGTCTCTGTATCATGGAGATCAGCCTTACATATGCAAGGGTCATGTAACGACTCCACTAATTACTGCTCAATTTCATTACTGGATGGAATGAGAAAAATCTTTGGCAAATTACTTCTAACTGAAGTGGGTAGATGATGACCAAATTTTAACTACGGGTGGGTGATAAACTCCGCTCTGCTGGCATAGTTCGTGGAGTTTTTCCCACTCCATGCTCTGTTTGGAGTGCAGAGATAGGCAACAACTCTGCCTACCGCTTCTTGGCAGAGTTTTTCTTGCACGCAGCTTGCCAATGTTAAGCTGGCAAGCGTAAGTGAGAAAAAAAGTGCACTAGACCGCCTCCTGGTGAGGTTTCTCCACGCGGGCAGTCACGGCAGGTAGCTGCAGCTCACATTAATAAAGTTGTCGCTTGTGTTGTGAAAGCTGCTTCTTGAGTAGAGAATCTACTCCAGCGGCAGAAAGAAGCAGAGCCCTCTTGTGCACCGTGTGGTGCCGTTGCACGCTGATTTTAGAGAGCGGGACAAGCTCCTGGTGCTAAAAATCAGGGTGAGCAGCACGACGGGCTGGAAATCTACTACTCGTGGAACTACGTAGAGTCTCCCTGAGTTTTTAGGTAGCTCAGCGGAATTCCATGGAGTAACACTCTGCGAGTTCTGCCCACCCCTAATTTTAACGCACTTAGAAGCAGACTTCAGAAAATATCAAAATATGATCTACCAGGTTATGAGGTTGTATTTCACCTGCTCCAAATATGCCATATTGAAAAATTAATCTCCTTATGTGGTAGTCATCAATCTGAAGACTGATTTTAATTCTGTCAGCCGATCAACACTTTGGACCACACTGAAAAAAATTGCTTAACATTTTGGTGACACTCTATAGCAACAATGAAGCAAAAGTAAGACACGGCCTAAAAGGCAAATGCACATCTGAGTTTTGGTTAAATACTGGAGTCAGGCGAGTTTGTATGCTCACACCCGTATTGTTTAATTTATAAATTTTGTGGGAAAAATTCTATCAGCACTAACTCTGGATGTCGCTTTACTTGAGGGCGATCAAATACACATTCTATTATTTGCAGATAATGCCATCTTACTAGCATTCACATAAATCGCGGTGCACTGACTACTAAATGGCTTCAATAGAAATCGCTACCTTATGGTGTTAACCATCAACATTAGTAAAACAAAGTTCATAATACTCAGAACCAGGACAACCATGAAATCAACTTTTAAAATCTATTGCACTGTGAAAGAGAGAGTCCATCATTATGATTACCAATAAGCACGAATGGATGCCAAATTAGCAAGGACTTAGCAAATAGCAAAAAGAAATCAATATTAAGCCAGTATGCCATTGCAGTATTGCGCTTCTTGAACAAATGTAACAATAGACTAATTGAGCCAGCTCTTTTAGCATAAAAATGAAAACCATAGTTGCCAGTTCATATGATGCTGGTATCTAGTCACAGAAAAGGACACACGGTATGCAAATAACTAAGAATAATTTTCTATGACACATTTTATACCTTGGGCCAGGAACAACATTGACTTTACTGAGAGCCGAATTAGGCATGGACAAAATTGAAAATCGCATTGCAATTCAACCTGACTAGTACTGGGCTTGTTTGTGGACCAACTATACTCTGTCAATTTTCCAATAAGCTCTCCAAGATCTCCGCTGGAACCCAAAGCACCCATCATTGCCTTAGTTCAGGCATATCAGGAATAGGCTGCCATGATTTCTGGACCAAACCTGAGCTCTTGACCAAAGCAAACCACCAGACAATTAAGAGCCAATGCTGGTTCTATATCTGAAAGAGGAATCCAACTCATGAAAGCAAGTTATTGTCACAATTTTTAACAATAAGATCTGGAATCTCTTATGAACCATAACTAAACTACATATTTCCCGAAGAGAATTGTTCAATGTACTTGAAGTTCAGAGTAGGAACTACTCTTCCAGTCCTCAGCTATCTTAAAAATTGGCATAAGGACCCAACTGCTACTGACCTATGTAATTGTTCTTTTGGAGGAGCTGAAACAGTCATGCACTTTATGCTTCTGTGTGAGAAATCACTTTGACATGAAGAGATCTTATTTGTGGCCTTTGTTTGTAGAACATGATAGCAGATGTTGTAGGGAGGCGTTGTCCCTTTGTAATCAAACAGATTTAAAAGTGATTTAGCTTCATATATATATATATATTTATATATATATATATATATATATATATATATATATATATATATATATCCTTAGATAGTTAGTCAGGACCTAGTTTTCATAGTAAAAGTGTCTTTTGGCTTGCTTATAACTTTGGCTCTGTTTGACGAATTGTCACAAAATGTTCACAAAGAAAGTGGCACGGTATGTTTAGTTCTGCATGGAAAGTTTCGCAGTGATCTGTCAAGCTGGGGCCGTGACAAGGAGGGATCAAAAAAGGTGTGTTTCCCATTCAATTTCCCTTAGGGATTTTGAACAGGACTACAGCCTGAACTACTGGACAGAATAACATAAAATCTGGGAGAGTGGGAGCTATTGAGCCCTTATTATGATTTGGTGTAAAGCCATTCAGTATTTGCAGAGTTATTAAAGAAAAAAGAAATATAGATATCTAGGGACACAGACCCTCCGTGGATCCTCTGCAGTGGATCCGCAAAGTCACGCGCCACTGCAACACCGTATTTGGGTGACCACAACCTGACCGGGAGGTTGCGGCTGCCATTTTAAGTAACAGGAAATAGTCTCGGGGCTCCAAAAGTTTTCTAGAAGGTGATTAAAGTGGTCAGGGTAGAGGTACCCTGACCCCATGGGTGTGTTAGAGGAGTGTGAGAGGGACCTATGTTGGGTACAAAATTGAGTTATAATTTTTTTTCCACTTGGGGAATCCGCAGATTTACTGTGAGGCTCAGCGCACCCCCATGTAAATTTGTGATGATTCAGCGAATCTTGATGCACTTTGAAAAAAAACCACTTCAAACCCACTTAGACACCCACAAAGGGTACTCTCACCCCATTTACAGACCCACAAAGGCAGACACGCACACACTCACAAACCTAGCCCAGACATTCACACTCCCACTTACAGAGCCATGCAGGCACTCACACACTAACTCACAGACACACGCACACACTCACCCTCCCACTCACAGACCCACTCAGACACCCACTCACAGAACCACTCAGACGCTTGTACACCTAGTGATCGACCCACAGATGAACTCACACACACACTCACAGACCCACTTACAGACCCATGCACATACCCACAAAACCACTCTCACACCCACTCACAGACCCATAAAGCCACTCACACACACACCCATTCTCACAAGTTATAGGTAGGAAATAAAATTTAAAAACCTTCAAAATTCACTAAAAAAACAAAGCTTACAGGGACGTTATAATTAGAAAATAACATTAAAAAAACCATAGACATTCACTGGAAAAAACAAAGGTTACCGGGACGTTATAGTTAGGCTCAGATTCTACACGCACAAAACCATAGAAATTCAGCAGTTATAGTTGAATGAGCTAACTATAACTTACGCCCCTGGAATACACTGCTAATGACTAGGGATGGGTGGAGCTTGCGGAGTTACCGAAAAACTCTGCCAAATTCCGCAGAGTTTCACGAGCGGGCGGAGTATTGCTGGCCACCCCTAGTTAACGTGTTTTGTTATTAAATCTATTGCCGGAGCAGACATATTTATTTCAAATGATTAACCTACTGGACTTCGAATTCTCCAAGAACAATACATATGATGTTTATTGTGCTAGGGCCTCTAGGTGACAGCAAATGCACACGAGTGACAGCAGAAAATTTAACTGAGCATCGAGCATGGTTTCAGAAGGCAGACGCACTGGGGCAGCACTGATGGAGGGTAACACAGACATGTGCGGTCTGTGCGAAGCGCTGCCCCTGGGGAACCCTTTGACTTAAGGAGTTAGTGACACCGACGGCCTTTCCTGAGGGACCACCAAAGCACTGCCTAGAAGAACTCAGGTTGCCAACTGGCTTTGCCTTTCATAAACCTTTATCCTTGCTAACGCTGCACACATTCTGGGTGGTCCAAGCATACTTTGCGGTTTGGTTTTGTAATGGAAGGGCCCTGGTAGTTTCAAATCTAAACAAACTTTCAAACAGCACCCCACAATGTAATGCCTTCACAATGCGGGTTCCGCGATTAGACCCAGGGCATTTCAAGGTAATCTGAAATGGCAATTGTGTCTTCCATGGTAACGGTGAATGCCTCACTCTAATGCTTTATGTGGTATTCCACACTACTTCAGCCCGAGAGAGGGGCGAGCTCACTGGGCAGGTCACCCTGGAAGGACGTCTACTGCTTTCCCTTCAGCACTGCCCATGGCCATCCACCCGAGGTCCACTGGAGCTGGTGTTCAGGGGCCCGATCACCCCAGGGAGGGCTCAGAGGGAAATTTGTGCAGCTGCCAGGCTTTGGGAACAAGGTTGCCAACACATTGGTTTAAAAAACATTTGACGTTTCATATTTCGCAGCTGGGGCAAACATTTCTTTCCTCAAGGGAGGGAAAGCTTGAACAGCCCAAGTGGGAAAACTATTCACACCCCTAACTGCATTTACAAGAGAAAAGTCCTGTCAATCATTCAAGGAATCAGACATCGCAGGAACTACCCTCTATAAGGATTTGCTCCCATGTTAATTCCGGCAGATGGAGCTTCTTTTCATGCAGGTAGCCATTAACCTAATCTGCCATCTTGGAGCTCCTCCCCCCCACATTCTTTTTTCTTACCTGCATACTGCAAGTCAAAAAGCACAAGCAGGAAGGGAAAGGGGAAGATACTGTTGGCGCAGACTCTGGGAGACACCATGCTGTTGTGCAGTAACCGATCCTGATCTTCCTTCGAAGTGCTCTGAAAATGGCACGATCACGCACCTCAACTTCCTACCAATCTGTGCTGAGATTACCTTCAGCTGAGGTACAATTCGGTATTTGTTGCTCCTGGAAGCAAATCCCGCTGCATTAGTGTTCAGCAGCACATTCGTAGCTTGGAGCAGAAGGAGCTAGTCACTCACCCTCGGCTGTGCGTGATGATGTACAACATCACCGCGCACAGCCCGCGTGGCTCTCCAAAGTAAACTGAGGCAAATGCTTCTGGCTTCCATGCCTAGCTCGAGTCATCCTCTGTGCACAGGCTGTGGCACCTAGCTGTCTGCACTGCAAGTTCTGCAACTGGGCACCGGTAAACTCCGCTATGCGGTGGAGGTGGAGTTTTAGCCAAACTCTGCGCTCCAATCCACGAATTGCACACCCCTACTTATGACCTCACATTTTACATCACTCATGACATGATCAGTGACATCACTGATGACATCATCCATCATTAAGTGTTTCAGAATTGTTTATGACACTTAAAGATATATAATAAGCTACAGCTTTAGTTAAATTATTATTCGTTCTCTTCCAATAATTGATACTATTTTAAACATATGTCATCTGACCTCAAGTTGACCACATTTCATGCATGTCAGTCCATCAATGTAATACTGACACAATTACTAAATAGTCTCCTAAAGATGTACTAAAGATGTGCAGGAAGGTGACCCTTCCTGCACATAAACAATCAATTAAAAAAATGACGTTTTGCAACTTCTATGTGTGCTGCATTAAGCAGCCCTCATAGAAGTTTCAAAACGCCATTTGAAGATTGTTTATATGCAGGAAGGGACACCATTGACGAAAGCGAGCCAGGAAAAAACCCCGCTCCGCTATGTGGAGCGTAGTTTTTGGGAAATCCACGAGCCCCACGTAACGTGGAGTGCGGAAAACTCTGCAAACTCCGCGTGCGGAGCGGAGTTCACCGCCCAGACTTAATCAAAATCCCCAGTCGGATGGGCAGAAAAAATTGAACTCTCCTCTGAGCAAAGCCAGGAATGTTGTTGAGCAAATGTTTGGGGTCCTAAAGTCCCATTTCCCTTGCCTGGGAAAATCAGGCGGAAGACATATGTACTCGCCTCCTGTGGTGTATAAGATCATTTCAGTCTGTGCAATATTGCACAACATCTGTCTGCCATGGGACTATGAGTGTGCAATCCCACCTGAACATGAAGAGGATGATGATTCGGAAGCATATATTGAGAGCACAATGGCCGGTCGTGCGAGACGTGATCGAATAGTGGCTAGTTGTTTTCATAACGAAATGAAAATGATGGTAATAATGACAGAAAATATGCAAACCTATCATCCAATAAATTATTTTTTTAACTCATCCATTGTGTGGCTTTTGTGTGAATGTTAAGGTACCTATGTTTTCACTCACATCTTCTCAACTAGATGTAGGCCTCAGCATGTATGATTCTTTTTTTCTGAGCTGTTGATAAACATGGGGCATATCTCAAACTAAGAACAAATCAACTCAGCAAGCTGACGTGATATAGTGTGCTGCATGAACGGGAGAGGGCAGAATTGCCCCATATCTAAATAGATATGGGGCATTCCTGTCCTCCCTCTCTTAAGAAGCGCAGCACAGCAAGCTGTCTTGCTGTGTTCTGCTGCATGAAAGTGGGTCAAATGTGGCTCTCAGTATATGATGGAACACAATTCTCCCAATAAGGTAGTCCATGAGGCAATCTTCAAATGGATGTGTGTTGCAGATATGAACTAGCATGCAGAGTGGCAACACTTTGCTGGAACACATGTTGCAGCAGATACCATCACAATCATAGGACACATCTGTCATGGCCTAGCCTTAGGTGTTGATGTCAAAATGTCATTTTTTATTTTGCAATCATGCATGTGTGGGGATCCACAAAAAGCACACATGTAACACCTTTCCAGAGCAGATTGATGTAAGGTCTACATTTGTCCACACTTGATACAAAACACATTTACCATGCTTTGCAGAGCAATGCAAGGAGGCTCAAAGGCCCGTACAAAAACATACTAAACTGCTGTAGTAGCAATGCTTAGCATTTACCTGGGGTTATATGGCCCTAAGACACATTGTCGACATTGCTAAGTTAGCATGAGTTTTGTTTGCCCTATGCTGCTGCTTTTGCGCACGCCTCTGCTAAGCGTTTGTTTTCGCGACACTTTGCCTCTGCCCTGTACATGATAACAGATTGTTTTTCACGTTCTCAGCCTTTCCTTCAATTCTGTCTGAACATAATGTGCAAGGTCGGTCAACAATGTCTCTTGTTATTCTGTTCTGGTCAGTCCCTATTACCTAGACAAAACATGTTACCAACAGCTGCAATGCGGAAGAATCGTGCTTTGATATAACGTTGTTGCATGTTTTTGAAACACACTCGAAGAAAGCCGTTCCATGGAGCTGAGCGCTGCTGTTCCTATGATGTAAACCTTTGGGTTTAGGCTTTCAGGTAGGGGTCTGCTAATAACGCCTAGAGATCTTCTGTTATATAAAATAACTTCTTACTGCCGTGGGAAGGGTGATTAGGCCCAGTTATTTTGCCTTTTTCACAGTCTTTATAAAATGACGACTCCTTTTATATTCTATGGTATTGTAACAATGCTAATGATTCTTGCCTTATGCATTTTGCTGCTAGTTGTGGTTCGCATACTGTTTTATGAATCACTATAGTCAAAATAAACATTTTGAACTTATTTAGTGACTCTGATTATTTTTATTGTGGACAAGTACGTGAGAGCGAAAGAGTGTCTTGTTCCCCCGACTCTGAGGTGAGTCGGGAGTGCTCGTGTTCTGGGTTGTCTAAACATTCGTAGCTTCTTGATATTTGTAGGAGACCGAATGAGACACTATTGCTAGTCGGTTGAGATTTTGGGTACTAAGGTGATAGGAGGTACACCCCTATTTACTGAGGTCCTGTTTTCTTGTGCATAGTTCTGTGTATGAGCAGAATCCCCGCAACATGGCGCCGCCAACGTTTGGTCTGGTTCTTATCTGCGAGACGCTTGAGTAGTGCTTGTGCTGGTCCACAATACCCTCACTTCTGTTTCCGAAGACAGCTGTGATGGAGTAACCTCCTATATTGACATTTTTATAGGTTTATTCAAGCTTGAAGTTTTAAAAGGTATTTCTTTTCTTATAACCCGAGTTTGCGCTGCCACTCTTTAAGTTGTTCTACTGTCTTCACTATAATGGCTGTAGTTGATATTTCGGCTCATAGCAGAGCCGCGCTGAGGGCGCACTTGACTCATTATGCGGTCCCTGACGCTGGGGCCCCGCTTATTTTTGTGGTGGAAGCCGATCCGGCTCACCAGTTTGAAGTTGTTTACTCTTGGGTCACCTTTCCGGCGGTGGATGGCGCTGATGATTTGTTTCACACATATGCTGCCACCACCGTTCCTCAGCAGTATCAGCCTTATAGAGCTCTTGAGATTCCGCTTACAGCTTGGCAACACCGTATTTGGTTTAATGGCGCCCTTACTCACCCCTTAACGGCAGTCCGTTTAGGCCCTTTATCTATAGATGGGGCCACATGGCCCGTTTTGGCTGGGTTTACCCCACACCCACGTGCTTTTACAACTGCTACACTCGCAGAGCTCCGCGTCTTACATAATTCGTTGGTACGCGTTTATAGAGCTGTAATTCAGTACGTAACCCGCACCGTCCAGGTGGGACCACCTGGCGCTGCAGTACAACCTGCGGATCCTGGTGGCATAACCATCAGTCCCGTTATTGTTAATTCTGTCATGGGCAAGCGCCCACAGAATAAGGATGAATTTCCTTATTGGCTTGCCGAGAAATTTGGACAGATAGAAGCTGTCTTTCCTAATACCACTCCTGTGGATAAAGACAGGATCTTAACTATTAGTTTACCTAAAGACTTAATTCCCGAATTGGCTGATTGTAACACCTGGGGCAGGGTGTTTGCAGCGGTATATTCTATGTGTTTCGGCACTCCCTCCATGACCATACTCCCCTCTGTGATTAAACGCGTTCAAGATGAACACAGAGCAGAAGCGACTGTCGAGCTGGGGATGAGGCTGGTGGGAGTGTTCGACGTGGTTGCTGATATGATCCTTGCGAATGTCAAGGGCGATTCCGTTAGTTTTCAAGTAGCAAACCGCTTAGAGGTGGTCACGGAGCCTGACAGACCACGAGAATTACCAAAGATTATTGCAAACGCTTACAAAACCATAGGCCGCAATAGTCTGGGAAATAAGCCTACGACTCAAACACAAACTCAGTCTCAAGTACAACAGAAGGCCCAGCCTGACAAGGATGGGCGCCCTTTCTTTCCTAAAAAGAATTGGCAAAGAAATAAGAAACAGGGTTCCCAACAACAGAAGCAGGGTTCGCGTGCCAGTTCACCGACCCCTGATGCTTCTGAATGTACTTATGACTTGCGCGATCGCGCTAAAATTAAGTCTCCTGAAAGATTTCAGGTTCCTGACCAGCATTCTCCTCGTTCTTTACAGGAAACATCAGGCTCACAAGCCAGTGGAGGTGATCGCCAGGATCGGGGTAGAAGTCAACTTGCGTCACAACTTCGTGAACAGCCTCGACAGTTTGAAGTCAAGGACAAGCAGGGTGATTTCGCACGAACCCGTCCTCCTTTTCAAAAGAAAAAATTGCCGCTTTAACAGCGAGATATGCCACAGACGGTAAGGACGCGACTCCTGGATTGGACATGGGCAGTGACACTGCTCGACAGCGCGGCGGAAGTTACCATAGTCAGGGAGGCTCTGCGTCCCCGTCTGGATGTGACAGCAACTGACACATTTGTTACAATTGAGACTGCCGATACCCGGGTTGCCCCCCTGGATAGACTATGCGAAGTCCTTTTCCAAATTGAAGGTGATATACTGCGTCCCATTAAGGTTGTTTTCTGGGAGAATCTAACCACTTCATATGACATTTTATTGGCGGAGAAAGATTGGCTGCCACCCTTTGTGTTAGACTCTTCTAGAGGGGAAGATGTGATACTTCCGAGTTTTTCACGTTGTGTCCCTGAGGAACGAGCGCAGGCTCTTGCGGAGGAATGGGCTTTGGCCTTAGCCCCAGCGGTGTATCGCAATCAGGTGGGTTGGGACGTTGTTTCGCCTGCTCATGAAATACCATTGCGCTCTATGCCACAACCTCAACCTCAATATCCCATCAAACGAGAAGCGAAGGCTTCGGTTTGTGACATTCTAAGACAATTGGAGTATCAGGGGGTTATTGAGTCATGTGTATCACCTATGAATAATACTCTCTTTACTGTCCCTAAACCTGATGGTTCTTTTCGGATTGTATTGGATTATAGAAATTTGAACAGCCATTGCCGCACCTTTGCGGTACAAAACACACACAGTTCAGCGCTGGTGAATAATATTGTTCGTAAAAAATACAAAATGACACTTGACATTTCCAATGGTTTCTACAGTCACAATCTCGACCGTGCGAGTGGTGACCTGACATCATTCAGTACCGTCGGAATTCAGAAAAAATTTACACAGTTGCCTATGGGGTACAAGAACAGCCCCGGGGCATTTGCGGCGCGCATTGTGTCTTTGTTGCATGACAATGACCCTGAGGCCTTGTCGTATGTTGAGGACATCTATTTGACTGACGACGACCTCGCCCCGCATCTTGACTGAGTCGACCACATAATATTGTCTTTTGCCGACTACGGTTACAAATTTAATTTTGCAAAGTCACACATTGCCCATCTGGCAGTGCTCTTTTTGGGCTACGAGCTCAATAATGAGGGAAAAGGTCTAGCACCTCATTTCCTAGAGAAATGTGCACATTTGCAACCACCTTCTTCTTTGAAAAAGTTACAATCCCTGCTGGGTTTTTTAAACTTCGGGAGGACTTACATTCCCGATTATGCCCAGCGTATCAAACTGCTTTATGCATTGATACAACATAAGTTCTCTTCTGTCAGCTGGCTTCCGGAACATACTTCCGTTCTGCAGTCTTTGCAGGCGGATTTGCTTGCGACTAACTTCTTAATGACTCTTGATAACACCACCAACCTGGTAATACGTATCGTTTCTGGGGCAGTGGGTTTCACGTACTTAACATTCAATGAAGGCGACACAATACCTATTGCATACAAATCACACTTGTACACTGCGGCTGAAATGCGTTTTTCCTCTGTAGAAAAAATCTTGATGGCAGTGCAGATGGCGATTCTAAAGGAACGCTCACTGGCGCAGGGCAAATGCATTCTTATGGTCAGTCCCTTCCCTGCTTTGGAAGCGGTGACTAAAGCTAGTGTGCCTAACTCGAAGGCATAGCACCCAAGTTGGATTCAGTGGGCTACTTCTTTGACGTCTTCGGATGTCACATTTGTCTTTGATCCATCTCTTCAGACTCAGGAGTTTTTGCAGTATGATTTTGTTCATCCTCCTCCTTTGTCGCTTTTTCCTCTGAGTGAATACAAATGCATCATTTATACCAATTGCTCGGCGCAACCGGCCACGGATTCCAAACATGCTTATTCAGCGGCTTGAGCTATTGTGGCTGGCTCCATTGAAGATGGAGAGTTTAAGTCTTCCATTGTGCACACTCAGGCACTAGGAGACTGCACGGCGCAATTGGCCAAGCTGTGTGCTCTTGCTCTAGCTCTAGAATTTGCTGATCCTCTTGTGAATACTTTAATTGTGTGCGATTCTTACTATTGTGTCCAGTCGTTCAATGACAACTTATTCTTTTGGTCTCAAAATGATTACCGCGATTCTAAAGGCAGCGCAATTAAGCATAAAACACTTTGGGTTTGAGTCGCAGATCTTAAACAACGTCTGCCTCTCACACATGTTATTCACACTCTTGGCCACCAGCGTATCGGAACACACGCTCTTGGTAATTCTATGGCTGATGAAGCGGCCAAGTCTGCAGTAGCCACGTGTTCCGTAGCAGCAGTTACAAGATCTATGACTAAGGTTGATAATGAAATTCTGGCAGCGGTCGCTGCAACTAAGGAGGGAGGTAATTATCCTGCGGGTTTCCCTTCTAAATACTCTTATCATGTAACTCCCGAACAGGTTCCTTATGCTACTATTCCTTCGGTTGGGGATCGGCTGATTCACAACTCTGACCGCAGACAAGCTTTGATCAAGGCCGCACACGAAGGCATTGCTTCGGCACATGCTGGTGTGTCTGCAACAGTCTCTATTCTTCAGCAACGTTATTGGTGGCGTGGTTTATATAAACAGACTCGTAACTATGTTCTGTGCTGTGATGTTTGTCAACAAATCAAGCCTTCTACAGTCCCACGTCCGCCACAAACACAGCTATGTATTTCTAATAGACCTTTTGGCTGTGTCTATCTTGATCACTGCGGTTCTCTTTCTTCTGATACTGCATACAAGTATATCTTGGTTGCGGTTGATTCGTGCACTCGATTCCTCTGGGTATGGCCCCAACGTAGTGCTGACGCTCGAAATGTGATCAGGGATTTGCGTGTCTTTATCGGGATGTTTGCCTGTGGTACCTTCCATTCTGACCAAGGTCCAGCGTTTGCCTCTAAGGCTTACAAGAATGCGATGAAGTCGTTGGGGGTACAGGTGCAGTTTTCGTCTCCATACAGGCCTGAGGGCAATTCAGTTGTGGAGCGAATGAACCGTGACTTAAAGCAATCCTTGACAGCTAGAGACTTAGGTACTGGCAGGGACTGGCTGTCCCACTTGTATGGGGTCCAACGTGCATTAAATAATCTCCCTAGAAGATCTCTGGGTGGGCGGACCCCTTACGAAAAGCTCTTTGGCTTTCACATGTTTGTTCCTGACCTTGATGGTCTGGACATTGTGGCGGCTGCCTCTAAGTTTGACGTAGATAATCATTCTGCTATGTTACAGGATCTACAAAAGTCCCGTGATACTCTGGCAACTGAGCCTTTACCATCTTCGCCTGCTGATGCAACTGATTCCTGTTACCGGTAGGCTTCCTAAAGTTGGAGATCTGGTGCGGGAGAAGATTGAAAACAAAAAAGAATTTGGTCCCTCTTATCGTGCTCCAGTTTCTGTACTTGGACTGAAGGGTACTCGTACTGTCATTCTACCACCATTGCCAGGTCGCAAAGACAACAGGTACCTCTCAGTGGACAATGTCAAATTCGTAGCTTCTTGATATTTGTAGGAGACCGAATGAGACACTATTGCTAGTCGGTTGGGATTTTGGGTACTAAGTTGATAGGAGGTACACCCCTATTTACTGAGGTCCTGTTTTCTTGTGCATAGTTCTGTGTATGAGCAGAATCCCCGCAACAGGGAGATGTTTGCCAAGCATCAAATCACTTCAGGAATACAGCGATGTGCAATGTGTGAAGCATGTATGTCATAATGCAAGCACAAATGGTTGTGGACATACACACATATTTGAAATATGGTGTAATGGTGCTGTTGAGTCAGAAAAGTCCCCTGCATGGTAAGACTTGTGTACCTCTACCCTACGTACCCAACTGTATTGCTGTCTGGATCACTAATGCTGGTATGTCCTCATAGGGGAACATGGAATATATGTGTGTGTCATGACATAGGTTTGTGCCATGGATTGCGGTCTTGTTGGACCGGGACTGGCACCCTAAGAGCTATCCTCATAGTGGCGGACCACTACTGCAATCGCAAGGATTAAAACATTGCAAGCGTGGTGGTAGCAGCATACCGTGTAGTGATCAGTAGTAGTGAACATGACCATTCTACCTTGGGTCACTGGAGTGCTGAAGGCTCACTCACCTCTACTAAATTTATGCTGCTGTGTGTTCAGCTCACCCTGTCCAACATCCAGTTTATCTGGAAGTGTGTGCATGATAAAATCATGTGCTGAATGCATGTGCCCTTGCAAGATATACACTACACATAGGGTGAAATGTGATACAGTGTGCACATGGTAAATGTGTGTGTGTTCAAAGTGTCAGACTCTAGTACAATACAAAGGGACTGTAGTAATGAACAGTGTGTGCAGACTGAGTGTGTGTGCTGCATGTGATTATTCTGGTGGTAGCATACTACATGTGCATTACAGTACTGAGAACAGAATGTGCTCTGACTGTACACTTAGTGCAGAATTGCCTGCACTGCAACATAACATGTTCCAAAAAGGAACAAGGATTCTGTTTTGGGTAAGGCCATGCCTGCCTGGGAGGAGTAGAGGAACCCCACCAGACCGAGTTTGATATTCCAGCAAAGCTGCAAGCTGAGTGGGACATAAACTAGAGGATGGGAGAGCCAGGCTGTCTCTGTGCTGTCCTAAATGTTTTATGATTCAGTGATAGATCACAAGGAAGGGCCCTGGACACATTTCAGGAAGAGAGAGATTGGGTTGAAAAGGGAATCAAAAAGAATGGGGCAGAGGACCCAGGATCAACATTTTAATGGACATATGGCTATCGCTGACATCCAGGTGTGTGCCCTGGTAACTCATATGAATCTTGTTGTGGGATTCATCAGCTTTGGAGTCCTGCCATGCTATGCTACCCCGCTGTACCATGCCTGGGTGAGAAGGACTGGACATGCATCATTTGAACCCAGAGTGACTCCAAGGGCTAGCTGGCTGGCTTCCTGATCTGAAGTCTCAGAGACATAAAATACTTCCCCTCACCCTACTTCTGCACCTGGGCTCAGCCATCTGTCAGTCTGCCCCACCAAGTGGTGCCACCCCAGTCCTGGATGCTTGGAAGTGGGCCTAAGGTGCTTGCTCCAGCAGAAGCCAAGCATCTTCTGTCGAACCGACCGGTGACCAGTGCATCGCTTTTGGTGCGTGGATCAGAACCGGCTCATCACCTCTGTTGTGTGGACTGGAACCAGCGCATCGCCGCCATTGCGTTACCCTTAGTGTTGCTGCATAAGTGCAACTGCATAGTGCATCACACATTGTACATTTGTGCAGCAATGTGTCAGACAAATCACCACCAATGTTGAGAACCTGCCTGTCACACACAGGAAATGATGCAATGGGTGTGGCTGCATACCAGGAAGTGTAAATGTTACATTCACTTTCTGTTAGTGTCTGTTGGTTGGTGCTGGTGGTTTGAGGAGTGCTGTATGAGATTTGAGAATATTTGGCTGTTTTTGTTGGAGTCTGTGTCTGTTCTGTCCCTGTGAATTAGATTTTGTGTAGTCTTTGTGCCTACGTGATGTTTTTAGAATTTCAATTTGTATTGTTAGGTATTTGTTGAATTTGGGGTAATAGTTATTTAGATATAGTTGGGGGATTAAAGGGTATTTTATTTTTTGGGGGTTAAGGGTCAGTTCTTTATTTTTCCGCGCCAGCCAGCGCAGATCTAGAGAGAGCGTGCCCTTAGTCTTTTTTGACTAACCCTTTTTCGACTCTTTGTCAACGCCTTTTTCGAGTCTTCGACTCCTGGTGCACGAGGGATGTCCCATCGTCAGACCGGCTTCAAGCCCTGTGACTCCTGTCACAAGTTGATGTCGGTCACCGATCCACACCTCGTGTGCCTTTAGTGGAGCGCGGCCACGATCCAAAGTCGTGCTCTGACTGCAGGGCCATGAACCCGAAGTCTTTGTGGGAGCGGTCCCGAAAGCTTTTGGAGGCCCAGCCATCTGCTCCACGCTGTTCGAGGTCCCCGTCGAGAGGAAGGTCGCGGGACCCGTCGCGGAGTCATCACCATTCCTCCTCTAAGTCTGTGCACACCTCCGGTAAGTCGAAGCACAAAAAGAAGGTGAAGAAGCATTGTCACGCTTTGCCTTCTCCCCGTCCGTCGGCCGACGCGACGGGGGATCCGGAGCGTCGACGCTCTCCGGCTCCATCTTTGGAGCCCGCTGGGACGGCTCCGTGCTTCCCTCCCTTTGCCGGAGCGTCCCCTGCCCAACTTCGTGCCTTTTAGGAAGCGCTCCATAGCATTTTTGGGCTGCCCGACTCCACTGGTGCACCTTCAGGCCCCGCGGACTCGGCTGGGGGCCCTGGGCCTTCGATGCCGGCGGCTCCGGCCTCGGCACCGGAGGGCTCGTATGGATCCATGCCTGGATCCGGATCGGAGCTGGTCGACCTCACAGTACCTTCCCCGGCGCCGATTCCAGTGATGACGCCCCGGACGCCGGTTGTGCCCCCAACCGGCGTCGACTCCAGCCTCACCCCCGACTTTGACCCAGTGCCGGACCGACGTCGTCCGACATTGGCACCGGTGCCGGAGGGTACTTTTGTACTGCTGTTCATGCCTGGCATTCCCTATTGCCCTGAGTGGCAGCCAGAGGAGGGTGAGGAGGACTGGGAGGGGTCAGTTGACCCTCTAGCAGACCAACTAGAGGAGCCGGACTGGCGAGGGGAGTTGGGTGATGCCAGTGGTCTGGATGCCTCCCCAGGCCCATGTATGCTTCCTACGCTGTGGTGTTGCGTAGTGCGGCTGAGGCCTTGGGCCTTGAGCTTCCTACGGTGGCTGTCAGGACTAACCTCCTGACTGAGGTGCTTCAGCCGACAGCAGCCTCTTCGGAACCCCTGCTGCCTTTTAATGAGGCTCTCACTGATATCCTTCTGGAACTTGGTCCAAGCCCAGCACAGGGGCCTCTGTGGACAGGATGATTGCCTGACGCCACCGACCGGCCCCGGGTGACCCACTTTTCCTCTCCCAACACCCTACCCCTGAGAGCTTGGTGGTCCAAGCCTCATCCTCAAAAGGCACGTTCCCTACTGCTCCCCCAGATAGGGAATCCAAGAAGCTGGACCATCTTGGGAAGAAGATGTTTTCTTCTGCCAGCTTAGGACTGCGGGCGGTGAACATCACATGTCTCTAGGACCGTTATACCCACACAGTGTGGGATACGGTCACGCAAGTGCTGCCACAGTGGCCGGAGGAGGCCCGGGCCGTGCTCACCCGTGCTGTTGCTGAGGGTCGAGACGCAGCAAAGTTCATCATCCGGTGTGGGCTGGATACCGCCGACTCACTGGGTTGGATGGTTACCATGTCGCTACGCCTGGCTGAGAACGTCTAGCTTCTCTGGGGATGTCCAATCCACACTTTTAGACATGCCCTTTGATGGCCGTCGCCTGTTTGGTGACAAGGCGGGCAACATGCTTGAACGCTTCAAGGACTCTAGGGCCATGGCCAGATCCTTGGGCCTCACAGCAACTTCTCACCCCATGCAGTCTGCCTTTCACCCCTTTCGTGGCTACGGAAGGGGTGCCCCACCATGTTCTACCCAGAGCCACAGGGCCATGCAGGCTGCCCAGCCTATGCATGGCCGGGGACGTGGGACCCAGTGTCGCGGGTCTGGGGGCCAGCGGGCAGGCCAGTCCACCAATGCCCCCCCTGCAGCTGCCTCCAAACCTTCCTAGTCCAACTTTTCAGGGCCACCAATTGCCAGTGGGTGGCACGATCCGCCATCACCTCCCCCACTGGAACAACATCACGTCGGACATGTGGGTTTTGCAGATAGTCCGAAGGGGCTACTCCCTCCCCTTCGAGACTACCCCTTCCTCCATGCCACCAACACTCTGTCGCATGTCAGAGGATCACTTGGCCCTTCTCCGCCAGGATGTTACGGCTCTCTTGGCCAAGGGAGCTATCGAACGAGTCCCTGTGCCAGAAGTAGGTCGTGGTTGCTACTCCCACTACTTCCTGTTACCCAAGAAGGACAAAGGCCTGCGTCCTATCTTAGACCTAAGGGACGCCAACCGCTTCCTCCGGAAGGATACGTTCAAAATGTTAACCTTGGTTCAGGTCCTGTCTGCCCTCCACCCTGGAGACTGGATGGTAGCGTTGGACTTGCAGGGCGCTTATTTTCACATCCCCGTCTTGCATGCCCACCGGCGTTACCTACGGTTCACAGTAGGCCTCGAGCATTTTCAGTTCAACGTGCTCCCCTTTGGCCTTACCAGCGCCCCTCGGGTGTTCACGAAAGTGATGGCAGTGGCCGCAGCTCATCTGCGCAGATCAGGGGTTCCAGTCTTCCCCTATCTCGACGACTGGCTGTTAAAGGCGGGATCGCCCCAGGCTGTCGTCTCCCACCTCCAGGCTATGGCGGACCTCTTGCATTCGCTGGGGTTCACTATCAACGTGCCGTAGTCGCACCTGATTCCCACTCAGAAGCTCCTTTTCATCTGAGCAGTTCTGGATACAACGCAGTTTCGGGCTTATCCTTCCGAGCAGCGAGTCCAGGATATTCGGGTTATGATACCGATGTTTCAGCCTCTATCCCGGATTTTGGTGAGAATGACTCTGAGGCTGCTGGGCCTCATGGCCTCCTGCATCCTGCTGGTAGATCATAGCATATGCGGGCTCTGCAACGGGACCTGAAGTTCCAGTGGGCACAGCATCGGGGCAATCTTTCCGATGTCGTCCAGATCTCAGAGGGGACTGCGAGTCAGTTGCAGTGGTGGCTAACGAACCAAGATTGGGTCAGCGGCAGATCCCTCTCCCTTCCCCAGCCAGAGTTCACAGTGGTGACGGATGCGTATTTCCTGGGATGGGGCGGCCACATGGGAGAGGCGGAGATCAGGGGTCTATGGTCTCCGGCAGAGTCCGGGCTCCACATCAACCTTCTGGAGCTCCGTGCGATTGCTATTGCACTGAAGGCATTCCTTCCTTCTGTCAAAGGAAGAGTAGTGCAGGTGTTCACGGACAACTCCACTGCCATGTGATACTGCAACAAACAGGGCGGGGTGGGGTCATGGACACTAATTCAAGAGGCTCTTCGCCTTTGGACATGGCTAGAACACCAGGGCATATCCTTGGTGGTTCAACACCTGGTGGGTTCCCTGAATGCCAGGGCGAACAAACTCAGCTGCCGGTGCATTATGGACCACAAATGGCGTCTTCACTCGGAGGTGGTGCAAGGTCTCTGATCCAGCGATCCGGGACTAACACATTTCCATTACCTGGGCCCAATTCATTACCCAAATAGCCCCTTCACACTGGGTGAGTGAAGTACCAAACTTACCAATTTCCAATTAGTATATCATCCTCGGAAATACTTTGTGGTGATGCGATCTTTATTAATGTAATTAGGGTTTGGCAAACTAATACCTGGAACTAGTAATACTCATTATAATCTAAATTCAATATCTCTAATAAAGACAAACTCACTTGTATATTTGTAAAGCTTTATCTAAAATAATGTGATTGCTCATCAAATACAATACAGCTTGAATCATCGATTACCACACAAGAAACAATAAATGAGAAATATCAGAAGTACATCTCAACATCAATGCAATGAGTGAGTGGATAGACGTAGAGACAAAAGATTAGAGACATAAGACATTTGCAAAATGATTATGCAAATTCAGAATATTATACTAACCCACAAGGAAATTTTGGAAAACTACTCTCTGGCCATGAGAGCAGCAAGGCCCCTCAAGAAGAATTGAAGAGCAAAGACTAAGTCAGGATTTAGCAAACAGGAAAAAGCCAGCCCAAATAGGAGACAGCGATGCAACCCTCTCCTCTCGCACAGAAGGAAAACACGCAACACCTAAACCCCTGCCACAGAGTACCTAATATTATACCCTAAAACCCAAAAAGACCAACCCACGTTGTATCATAACACACAATTTCTCTTCATTCTATTGGTTAAGGAAGGGGGTGTACTGTCACACCACTCTCGTCATGACACTTCTGTAAAACTGTCCATTGTCCTCATACTCATTTTATCAACTTCCAGCCCAGGAAATACAAATTCGAGCTGCTGTCATAGTACACATTTCCTCCATCTCGGTCATGTAACAACTTTTGTGCCTCGAATGTTCAATTGCGCCGCTCTCTAAGGAAGTGTTCCGCTTCCGAAGATTATTTTGTTTCTCCACGCAAACTTTGGCAGGCACACAGGACTCGTGAAGAACGAACAGTTTTCCACCTTCCCTTTCTCGCTCAAATTAAACCCGCATTTATTTTCTAAAATGACTCTCGGGCCTTTTCTGCAGAGCAGAAAACCATATTTCTGCAGAAAACAAACACATTCATTATTAATCACTTATAATGCTCTACCATAGCATACCCACCCTGCATGTTGCATTTGCCCATGGACATCCTAGGTTAAGGTTATTTCCATCACATATTAGTATAGAACAATTCAAGCAGCATTAGTCCTTTTATTTTCCATTAGTCATAAGCATTTGCGGCCTACTCCAGCATTTTAGTTCTTGCTTGCGCAGTTTTCATTTTTCCTTATGTTAGCCCTTTTCGCATTTAGTTTGCACATCACACGATTAATGATTTCACACTTTGGGAGTTCAATCCGAGCAGGTTTTATTTCGCGAAAACCCTGCTCCATCATCTCTTTCAGCAGTGGGGGGAGCCTTGGTTAGATCTATTCGCCACCGAAGAGAACCCGCAATGTCAGCAGTTCTGCGCGTTGGAGGTTCCGAGGCGGCACTCACTCGGCGACTCCTTTCGTCTCGAATGGAATTGCAGCCTTCTGTATGCCTTTCCGCCTGTACCACTTATACCCAGAGTGCTGAAGAAGATCGAGCGCAACCGGGCCCAAGTTATTCTTGTGGCTCCGGACTGGGCATGAAGAGTCTGCTACCCTGAGTTCTTGAGCATGGCCATCGATCCTACGATCAGACTGCCTCTTCGGGAGGATCTTCTGTCGCAGCAGCAGGGGACGGTTCTCCATCCGAACCTGTCCAGCCTCCACCTCCTTGCGTGGAGATTGAGCGGCGACAGTTGACAGCTTTCGACCTTTCTCCAGAAGTCTGTACAGTCATCTTGGCAGCCAGGCGTCCCTCCACTAAGACGGTATACGCCTGTAGATGGAACAAATTTGTGGCATGGTGCACAGCAAAGGCTGTGGCTCCCCTTTCTGCCCCCCTTTCAGAGGTTCTCCTCTTCATTCTTTCTTTGGCCCAGCAGGGCTCTGCTCTGGGCACTCTTAAAGGCTATCTTTCGGCCATTTCGGCCTTTCTTCGCCTTCCTGATCAGCCTTCTCTTTTCAAGTCCCCTATTGTAAACAGATTTCTGAAAGGCATTACTCATCATTTTCCTCCTTCTCCTTTCGTAATGCCCCAGTGGGACTTGAATCTTGTACTTACTTATCTTATGTGTGCTCCCTTTGAGCCCCTACATAATTGTCCTCTTTGTCTTCTTTCTTTAAAGACTGCTTTCCTGCTTGCCATCAACTCTGCTCGCAGGGTGAGTGAGTTTCAGGCTCTGTCTTCCACGCCTCCCTTTCTTACTGTTCATCCGAACAAAGTGGTCCTTCGCACTAGGCCCTCTTTTCTGCCCAAAGTGGCTACCTCTTTCCACATAGGTCAGACCATCACATTGCCCACCTTCTTCCCGCTTCCGCACCCTTCCACAGAGGAGGAGAGACTCCACCGTCTGGACCCAAAACGTGAGCTGTCCTTCTACCTTGACCGCACTAAAGAATTCCGGGTGGAAGATCAACTCTTCGTGGGTTATGTGGGTGCCAAGAAAGGTCGGGCCATGCACAAACGTACCATCTCTCGATGGGTTATCATATGCATCAAGATCTGTTATTCTTTGGCAAAAAAGGAACCTCCAGTAGGACTGCGCACCCACTCCCCCTATCCGTGCGCGTGCGCCACGAGTTTTTGGTAGCCGGCCGCGCGATCCCGCGAGAGTGTGCGATCGCGAACACGTCATTCGGATGCGCCATCGGACATCCGGCAGAAGTTCGGTGAAGCTCGCGATGCTGAACATGCAGAAATTGCAATCTGGAGAAGAATATCTCTCGAGCAGCATAAAACCTTCTCGAAAATGATGATTTGGATGAAAAAAACTCCTCAGATTGACATTTGGCTGTACTTTTTTGTGCAAGGAGTCCTTTTTCTTTTTTTATTTCTTTTTTTAAGGGGAAGGAAGTGCCCCAGAGTCTCCAACTTCCTGTTCCTGTCCAGCAGGCTCCTCCCAGTGCTTTGTCCATGTCCTGTTCACTTTTATTTGTATTTGGAGCTGGAAGGATCACTCTTTGTGTCTGCTGCATCATATATCATTGGATTTGAGGACTTTTGGATTTGAGATTTTACAAGTAAGTTGGAGAATTGGTGTTGTTTGTTTGATTGGGGCATTGCAAGTTGCAACTAAATTTTTTTGTACTTTTCATCAGTTTTTTAAAATTTATAGTGGGTAGCCAGTAGGCCCAGAGCTACTCATGGGTGCATGAAACAACTGTCTCTGTGGTGTCTGTTGAATTTAAACATAATTTAGGGCATGGATGGCATTGGATTGAATTGCAAAATGTGTTTTTTTTGGGGTATTTCACTTTTTTGGTGTGTGTTAAATAAATGCCTTTGTTGGATGTGTGTGTGTGGTGTGGTTGTTGTATAACTTGCAAACCTTGTTTAGCCATGTGGATTTTCGTTTTTGCATTTTTGCATTAAAGCTGTGTTGTTTAGCATGCCTCCTTTGCCTGGCCATTATAGGCCTGCTTGAGTTCATTGTTTTCCAGGCATCCTGCTTGTTGTGACTGTGAGTGACCATGTGGCTGGTGGCCATTTTGTGGTGGTAGTTTAGTAGTGTGCTACTTTTGCCATATAGGCCTGCATGTCTTTCCTTTGTTCCTCTTGGCCTATGCTTCTTGTTGTTGTGGCCTGGCCATGTGGCTGGCGGCCATTTTGTGAAGCCAGCAGTGTGCTTGCTTTTGCCAAAGGCCTGCATTGTCTGTCTGTCTTCCCTTTCTTGTTGTTGTGGGTGGCCTGGCCATGTGGCTGGCGGCCATTTTGTGGAGCCAGCTAGTGTGCTTTTGCCATAGGCCTACAAGCTTGTGGCCTAGTCTGCCAATATAGGCCTTTCAGCCAGTAGGCCCAGAGCTACTCATGGGTGCATGAAACAACTGTCTCTGTGGTGTCTATTGAATGTAAACATAATTTAGGGCATAAATGGCATTGGATTGAATTGCAAAATGTGTTTTTTTTGGGGTATTTCACTTTTTTGGTGTGTGTTAAATAAATGCCTTTGTTGGATGTGTGTGTGTGTGGTGTGGTTGTTGTGTAACTTGCAAACCTTGTTTAGCCCTGTGGATTTTCGTTTTTGCATTTTTGCATTAAAGCTGTGTTGTTTAGCATGCCTCCTTTGCCTGGCCATTATAGGCCTGCTTGAGTTCATTGTTTTCCAGGCCTCCTGCTTGTTGTGACTGTGAGTGACCATGTGGCTGGTGGCCATTTTGTGGTGGTAGTTTAGTAGTGTGCTGCTTTTGCCATATAGGCCTGCATGTCTTTCCTTTGTTCCTCTTGTCTTACTGCTTCCATCCTCTTTGCAGCAGCTCCCTGAATGACGTGATGCGCAAATTAATCTTAAACAGGTTCCACTTCCATTACATTTGTATTTTTGTTTTTGTTCTTCTTCTTCCCTATCCTTCCTGGGTGTACACAGTATACCATGAAAGCCCTTGTTGTCAAAGTCTCACAAATGGCTACACTGTTGTTTTTTTTTTTTTTAATAACGGAGTCATCATGAACATCAATCCCGCCCCAGTGGAGATGGAGACCGACATTATTACCCCATCCCAAGTTGCTGTGAGGGATGTCGCACGGATACCACCAACACATGTAACACCAACACGATCTCCAGCTTCCATATTTGCATTTGCAAAGACCCGGCAGGGACCTACATCCAGCACAACCACCACCTCAGTAGGTAGTGGTACTGGCACTGCACAGAGTCAAATTCCAGGCACACCCTGCTGTTCATCCGGCATTGCAAGTGGCACCTCCAGCACCACAAGAAAGTTCACCTCCCCAGTTTGGGACTTCTTTTCGGTTAGCAGTAAGGAGGAGAACGTTGCTATATGCTCAATTTGTCAACAAAGTATTAGTCGGGGTAAGCTTGGTACAAACTATGGTACCTGAGGCCAAACAACCCATCTGAAAAAACACCACATGATCCAGTGGGAGGCGCACCTTAGCGGCCACAAAAGGAAAACTGCACCCATTGATGTTGGTGGGGATGAAGAAGTAGAAGAAGATATGATCGCGGTGGAAGGTGAACAACAGGGAGACATTTTCTCTGGTACACAAAGTAGCCCTGATCCCAGCAGTGCAGTGGTACCGCTCACATCCTCATCAGCCTCAGCAACATCTCAGTGGCACCGTAGTAAGAGTCAGGCTGAGCCTGAGACACCAAGGCAACAGAGTACCGCAATGAAAAAAAGTGCGTCGTTGAGCCTAACTGGGTTCAAGAAGTCACCTGCATCAGCGGCACCAGAAAGGAAAAAAATCCAGCCTACCATTGTCAGCATCTTTAGGTCGGAGGGGCAGTACGAACGCAACCACCCAACGGCATGTTTGTACAATGCGAAGCTGGCGAAAATGTTAGCGCTGGACCTTCTCCCTTTTTCTTTTGTGGAAGGGGTGGGTTTCCTGGAATTTGTGACAGCCATCTGCACAAAATGGAAGGTTCCCAGCCGGTCCTATTTCGCCAGAGTTGCTGTTCCAGCACTACATCACGACGTGCTGGAATTGCTTGGACAAGCTTTGGAGCAGAGTGCTGTTCGCAATATCCACCTGACAACAGACATGTGGACCAGTTGCCAAGCCACTGATTACATGTGCATCACTGCACACTGGATCTCTTTTGCGGGGGTTAGAGAAAAGATATCTGCAGGTGTTGACACTGCTGAGATTTTTAATGCCACTCGGAAACATGCAACTGTAGCCATGTTCGCCATGGAGAAATCTCATACTGCTGCAAACATTTTGGAAGAGTTTAACAGCAAAGTCTTTGAATGGCTGCACCCAAGATGGGCTTAACATTGGTTTTGTTGCCACGGACAATGGCAGTAATATAGTTAAGGCCATGCGCACTGGTGGCAATTTCAGGGTCCTGTGTTTGGCGCACTGCATTAACATCATTGTTCAAGACTTTCTGAAAAAAGAAGACCGAGTCAGCAACTTACTGACCACCTGCAGAAGAATATGCACACATTTCAGCCATTCTTTTAAAGCCCGGAAGCAGCTGAGGATCATTCAACGTGAGCATAGAATGCCAGTCAAAGCACTCATCCAGGAGGTGCCAACACGTTGGAACTCAACTTATTACATGCTTGATCGTCTGTTTGATCAGTACAGACCAATCAATGACTATGTCATGCAAAGACTAGGGGATGCTACTGTGAAAGGCATGACCATTCAGATGGACCAATGGGGCCTAGTTAAATGCCTGATTGAGATGCTACTTTCTTTCGAGCTCTTCACACGTGAACTCAGCAAGGATGACTGTACTATGGGCCAAGCTATCCCATTGTTGCACATGCTAGAGCAACAGCTGAAGGAGGTGTCTGATTCGTACGCAGGTGTGGAGGAAAAACAAGAAGCATATGAGTTGGTGCAGAGCTTAGCCTTTCGCTTAGCTGAAAATACAAGGGTGCAAACTAGCATTGTGTCAGACAAACGTTACATTTGTGCCACAATTCTGGATCCACGGTACAAAACAGCACTGAACACTAAGACATTAATTCTTGGATAGAACATAAAATGTATGTAATTTGGGTCTCTCTGAGGGCAGACAGGCAAGGCAAATTGCATAACAATAATTAATAATATATTGCTGCCCTGTACTGTCTACTAGTCTAGTTAGTAAGTACTACTTATCATTAACCATCAAGTCATCATCATGCATGCATTTCCTTTTCTCCCTTAACAGGTCGTCTGCCAAGTTTGTGTGTTACTGTTGTTGTTGTCCATGTGTAGTATTTGTCTTTGTCAAACCTTTCCCTCAAATACCCCTTTCCAACCATTCATCAAACCCTAACCCTCTTCCCCCGGGCTGTGTGATTTATATTGAGGTGTGACTAAATTAAATTTACACCAATAATTGATCACACACTTGCTGGGGCGGATGTGGTGAGAGCAACACTAATTCAATTTGGAGGCAGGGCGAGGATCTTCTTCTGCTTGCCCACCCATGCTCAGTATATTTTTTTTCAAAAGGAACATAATCCATCATTAATTGCCGGCATCGACTGGATTCATCATCCTCCTTTTACAGCACTAAAGGTTACGCTTGTGTCGAGTGACTCGACACAACTACAGTTTGTAACTTGTTGTACTAGGCTATCCCCGCCACCATTATGTTTTATTTTACTTTAGCATTGCTAATCAGCATTAATATGGTTTATTGTCTGGCAGTCTTCTTGTGTACTGTACTTCGTTCTACTACTCCTTCCAGAGTCTCTCTCAGGCAACTGACTGTCTCATTTTCTTTTTTTGCAAATGCTACTGCCAGTGTCTACTACTACCACCACAACCATGGCATCTTGGGAAACCAAACCATCATCACTAACCAGCCATCGCTGTGCCTAAGTCTAAACATCAATAACAGGTAAGAGAAGAAGTTTGGGGGAGGCATAATTAATAATGGAAATTAATTGGTTCATTAAGTCCCACACCCACACCCTTGAGTCCAGTTGCAGACTGCATAGACTAGGAGGAGAGACTGACAGTATTAGTAGGACAAGTCACTCAGTGAGGGTACCGCATCTATCTGTTCGTGTGTTACAAAAAATCCGCAGATTATTTAAATCAAACACTGGCTGTGGCCCTGCAGTAGCAAAGGAAACCGTGTGACGTAAAAGAGTAACTCCCCCACAAAACATTTACATCATATGTAAAGTTTAAGTATAAATATAATTTAATCCCCTAACAAAAATAAACTATGTAAAAAATAATCCCACAACACCTGACCCACCCCTCTCCCTAACCCCAACCAATGTCCAAAAAGAATAGTCCAACCAATGTCCGTTCAAAAATAAAATTGTCCATATAACCCCAACTTTCCCCCAACGTGCGCCCATGCCCACTCACCAAAAAAAGGAATGAAAATGGGGCAATCCAACGGGATCTCTCTATCGGCGGGCTCGCAGTCGCCGGTTAACCGCCAGGACCTCCTGCTTTAGTTCCTTTACCTGCTCTTCTAGGCGTGCCATTTGGATGAGCATGCAGCGCTTAAAATATCGACAATTGCATCCACAGGGGGGGGGCAGCAGTTTTCGATAAAGTGCAGCGGGCGGCTGCCAGACCGCGGCGCCATACCACTGGAGGGGCCTGGCTGGGGCCCGGGGCATTGGAGGAGGCTGCAGCTGCTGCCGCCTCCTCCTCCGCCAGAACCACCAACCGCCGGTATTCTGTACGGATGGCCTCCAGCTTCCAGCGCCGGGCCATGGCTGCCAACTTCTTCCTGTCCGGTTTAGATGATTTTGGTTCGGAAGGAGTAGCTATATCAAGAAGAAAAAAGAATATTGTAACCAATATACTCTTAGCAAAACAGTAAGAAAATTAATTCTAAACATAGTGGCACAGTAGCACTAGCAAGCACAGTACTTAACATTTGTGGTATCTATCCTCCCACTTCCTCGGCCTCTAACATTTGTGGGAGTTTCAGACATTATACTAGCACTATGGACTCACTCGAGTAGTACACCTGTCTTCTTCTTCTCTCTTGTTTAGCTAAATTAAGTAACCTTGTTGTAGCCGGCATGCCAGCTCAGTCAGCTTGCGCCCAAGACACATACTCATCGTGACGCAGACTCACGTTAGTTTTATTTACTACTGTCTGCATGTGGGGAAGCTGACTACTACACAATCATCTTATTTTTCTATTATGGGTGGCACTGGCCATACTCTGTTACATCAAGGGCAATTGCTCAATTTCACTTTCACCCTGCCCTGACTACTATACTACAACAAGGCAAATGATATCTGATCCAAATGATCATTGCTTATAAATGGGACGACATGAGGTACTTTGTTTTGATTGATTGTGTAATAACCATGCATCCGATAGGCCACCCATGGCAGGCTGACACAGTCAAAAATAAATTAACATAGGTAGGGAGTGGGCCTCGGAGTTGGAGGGAGTCGCTTGATAACAACATACATACACAATATATATGCTGTGCTTGCAAACTACTGTGAGTCAAGGGAGTATTCTGAAAATACAACTTCTATTCTCCTTGGCTTTGCTACTCTGGCGCTGTTTCTTTTTCTTTTACATTCTCTTCAAAGACTCTTCATCCAGTGACAGTCTCCGCCTATGCTTTCTATGATGAATACCACCCAGGTATCCATCCATTCAAAGTAAACATGTCTATCATTCTTCTTAATCTCTCAACAAACCTTAGTTTGTTTCACCAACAACAAACATTTTTTTTTTTTAAACCACCACCCATGCGTCCTTCCTTCCTTACTTGCCTTTGAGTTTGACCCATGAAACACCCCGGAGGATTCTTGCTATCCACCCATACAGTTTCACCCACCCACCCAGGCAGGCATCTTTTCTTTCACCTTCCACCCATCCTTCAACCACCCATGCATCTGATTCCTATCAGCCACCTATACATGCATCCCACACATCCTTCTCTGCCAGTCATATATATTACATCTCGCCCGTCCTTCCTCCTTCCATCCTTCTTTCCCCTTTCGTTCAACCCATCCATCAAGGTCATCTGATCTGACTCTTAGTCTTCTCCATAAAACTTTCACAGCTGAGATGAAGTCAGATAGAAGAGGCCATTAGTTACTCAACTACTCCCGCCGCTAATGCTATTGCTCTAATGCTTAGTAAAGGGTGTCTTCTTCAACCGTTGTTCACAACAACTTAGGGGCATATTCACAAGGACTTATTGCCGAGTTATCGCCACCTTAACGCATCAAAAGTGGAGATAGATTTAACGCCCCATTCACAAGCGTGTGCAAACTGCAGACATCGTCAGTATTCCCGCGATAACTGCCGCAAATTTTATCCCCACGGTTGACACCACCAACTAACCCTAATGAGATGCAGAGTAGGCGTTCCCGTCCAAAAACACACGAAAACACCACTACACCACTTTCACAACGAACTGCCAGATCCGCGATGCGAGTCAAAACCACGCGATAAGCCGCGGTAGCAGCAGGTATTTAACACCTGCCTCTTGCTGGTGTTAAGCAGGACGACTACCTGCAGTAGGCAATGGAGCCCCGCACACAGCCACACCCGAAGAACAACCGACACCATGGAGCTACTCATCATGCAGCTTGGAGCCCCAACAGGGCCACAACACCCACCGCCAGCCCCCCCAGGACCACCACCACCCCCAGGACCCGGACCGGCACCCCCCCGACCACCACAGAGTAAGACAGCGGACCTACCGAAAACGCACCAGTCTCACAGACCTAACGCCAGAGGAAGTCATTGCCCACTACAGGCTCAAAGGGACAACCATCCTCCGCATCATGACCCACATCAGCCACAGGCTGACGGTCCCAACACAGCGGACAACCAACATCCCTCCGCAGACAAAGCTGCTGGCTGTGCTGCACACGTTGGCCTCTGGTACCTTTCAACCAACAACGGCCAGTCGGAGGTGTCTCACAGCCAGCCCTATCAAAGTTCCTCACAGCTGTCCTGGATGCCATCATCAGCTTCATACCCCTGTACCTTCACTTCCCCCACACTGCGCAGGAACAGCTGGAGACCAAGCAAGGCTTCTACGCCATTGCTAGATTCCCACACGTGTTGGGGTCCATTGACTGTACACATGTCCCACTTGTGCCCCCTGCGGACACTGCACACATCTACCCCAACAGAAAGCACACGCATTCCATCAATGTGCAGGCAATAGTGGACCACCGGGGAATGTTCACCAATGTCGTCGCAAACTACCCAGGCAGTGTGCACGATTCCTACATCTTCCGACAGTCCATCATCAACCAGCGCTTCCAGGATGGCACCTATGGAACTGGACTGCTCGTTGGTAAGTACCAAATCAACACACCACACACCTCAAAACCACCATCACACAGCGCACAACTGTGGGAATGCACACGTGACCAAACCACATACATGTCAATCAACATGCCCACCTACCAGACACGACAACACAACTCCATTGGGATACTGGGCTTCCCATGTAAACAAGCCAGCTATATCATGGCACCACAGCCACACAACAGCTGAACGTGTGGAGAGGCAGAAAGCAGGCATGTGCGAAGGATGCAAGTGATCCATGAATGGGAATGTACACAACGACAAGTGTGGCGTGAATGTGCTGGACAGACCTGGGTATGCAAACCACAGATATGTCCATGCAGACATTAACTGCTGGTGTCTGGAGAGCAGTGAACAGTGGACGCAACCATGTCACCCCAGGCTGGGGGTTAGATCGCGGAAATGTCGCTCGCTGCTTCCCCCACTGTGTGCGTGAGGGCAGTGGGTTGGCCCGGCTTACGCCAGGCCTGCGCAGGGGTGTGGATAAAAACACTGTGGCGCTGAGCGTGTTGCTCTCCCGGAATGGCCAACATCACTGCCAGGGCGGCACCTCTCAGCCCGCCACGAGGCCGACGCGGTGAGCAGCGGGGCCTGCGAGCCTGTGCGCCTGCTGCACTCCAGGCCGCTGATACCCAGACCCGGCTTGCCCGCCCCAGCGCTCCAAGGCCGCACTGCTCACCTGCCGACACCGTTGTGTGTCAAAGAGGGCCCACCACGTGCCGGTGCTAGCTCCAAGACCCATGCCCGCGACCTTGGCAGCCTCCTCAGACCATCGCTGTCCTCCGTGACACAGGCCCCCAGGAGTCCTCATTCGTTGACATACTCCACCGCTGCAGCCGGCCTACACTGCAGTCCAGTATGTCCCACATCTAGAACCGAGTCTTCATTAATCAATGGCAGAGTCCATGCCAGTGAACGCAGGGAGAGGAGTGAGAGAAAGATGCGTTTCAGTCCGGTGGACACAAGGATTACCGTTACGGAGGAGGTCAACCAGTAGCAAGGACTGACCTGGTGCCACTAACCCTGTGCGCCGTGAGTCACCGTCAGCCTCCGGCAGAACATTGTTGGTGTCTGAGCCTGTGGCCTGGGGGTTGTCATCAGCAACGGGCAGGTACGGACTTGGTGTTTGGCATGAGTCTGTGGCATTCATGTCCGCCATGTTGCTGGACACAGCTGGTATGTGCCCTCTGCATCATGCCCTGGGGGTACACCTCCCACTCTCCCCCGAGACACTCCGCGAAAACCACCTTTGATACATTCGAGACCCTGCTCTGCCCTCATGACCCTACCCCAGTCTCCCGCAAGTCAGCGTCCCGTGGCGGTAGGCCCGTGTCGGCCGCTGTGCATCCGGGGCCACTAACACTGTGCAACTCAAGTCATGCTCCCTTGCTGTTCGAACATTGTATTCCTGAGTGCCTGATGACTGTTGAAGTTGTTGCCAGCACCAGCTACTCCCTGAGGGCTGGCTTACACTAACCCCACACACAGCCAGCACAGGCGTCACTGGACTAGTGGGCCTGCCAACACATCATGCCGAACCAAGTATTGACTCTTTTCTCTCTGCACTGTCACAGGTGATCAAGGATATGCACTCTGCCCTTGGATGATGACACCCCTCCGAGACCCGAACACACCCGCCCAGAGGCAGTACAATGCGGCCCACATACGCACCAGGGGCATCGTGGAACGCACATTTGGTGTGTTGAAGTCACGTTTCAGGTGCCTGGACGTCACAGGTGGAAGGCTCCTGTACAGCCCAGACATCGTGTGCAAGATGATCGTTGCATGTTGTGTGTTGCACAACATCTGTGTACGCACCAATGCCCCATGGATCCAAGTTCCAGAAGTACCGGACGATGATGAGAATGATGGGGCAGGTGGCCCACATCCCACTGCAGCTGCGGCAGGAATGGCCCGTAGGAACACCCTCATTGCCAATTTCTTCTCATGAGCACGTCACATTGTGGCCGTCCCTGGCAATCATGGAACAGTACAAAATGTCCACACGCACAGCATGTGTGAATAAAAAATATTTGCAGGTTACAGGTTGTACTTGTACATTGTCATGTCACAGTTTCCTGCTGTGCCAGATGTGATTGGCCATGTTGTGCACATATGCGGCACCAGTTGTGTCCTGCGTTCTGTTGTGGAGGTGTTGCTGTTTGTACCAGGATGTTGTCAATGTCGAGGTGCACTTATTCTTATGTGCGTATGCTGCACGGTGGGTGAGTCGCTCCTGCGGCTCTGATTTGGCTGCCACTTATCCCTTTCATGCGGTGTGCCTTTCAGTTCTGTGCTTCCACAGTGCTGAGATGTTGCAGACTTGGGTAACTTTTGCTCTTTGTCAAGTTGTGACTCTTGGGCATGGTTTGTCCGCAGATGTGTCATTGACGTTAGGGGTTCTTTGTGCAGGTGACGGAGAAGTGTGGCTCACTGGTTAGAGCGGCAGACCCTGATGCAGAGATCTGGCCCGGGACCAGGGTTCAATTCCCGCCTCGGCGGGTCTTGGGCTCAATTTCCTCGGACCTGATAATTCTCGCCTCGGTGCCTATTCTAATCATGGGTCCCACTCTGCAACTCTGGGCAATAGCTTGCTTAATCTCCACAACGGCCCCAACAGCGCTGGGATGCCTGGCTTCACTTTGGGGGTGTCCAGGAGTGGACATTTCACAGGGAAAAGCCAGGAAGGGTTCCACAGCGGTATGCGTACAGCGCCTGGATACCCCTTTGGGGGTATGGGTGCGCTTTACAAGTACAAATTTCATTTCATTCAGGTGGTTGTGTCCGAGTGTGACCTGCTCCTTTCCGGTTGTGTTGGTTACCTAGAAGGGTAAACCCAAAATACATCACTGGGACTGGGTATAGGATAGTACATTGAAACAGTGGTCCCAGTAAACAATAAGTCAACACACAAAATATATCAATCAAAGGCAATTATTCAAAAGACACAAAATATAGTTAGCATACAGTGTTATTTAATCACACTGAGCATACATTGGTTTGAATTGTTATTAAATCTATACAGAGTGCCCCTGGAGAAGAGAAGGGGGGGAGAAAAGGGGAAGTGAAGGTGTTGGAGATGTAGGTGAGGATAAGGAGGTGAGTAGGAAGTGCAAATCATAAAGTACGTAATTTAGAAAACAAAAGGCTCATATCTTAAGCCAAAAGATTCGTAATATATCACAACAGTAAATAGCCATGGTTTGTAACAATAACACAGTGATGAATCGCTGTTGGTCAAGCTGGCTTGTAAAACGGATGTCGACGTTTCGAACCCTAAACAAGTAGGTTATTATATCCCTTACGCCGGGGTCTTCATCAGGACAAGAGTGGAGGGAAGAGGGAGTATTCCTAGGAATAGAGCATAAAAAATACCTTAGAACTGGAAATATCATTTAGGATCATGAATTAATTGCTGGGTCTGAGCTCCAGAATTTACCATGAAACTGGGGACTGATATCAGATGACATAGAGCAAAACCACTCTCTTTGTTCACTGTGTGAATACAAACCTCTTTGGTTCTACTCAACATCTTTTCTTAATAGATGTGTACATGTTTACCTATGCGTATATACAATGCATTTTACAATATGGTGTGATGACAATATGGCTCTATATCTGCATTAACTTCCTTTTTTGCTCACCATGCCATTCCAGTGTGGACCCAGCCATATGCAAATCAGTCTTGACCCTGCGCCCAATGGGAACAGTCCAGCCCGAACTGCCAGGCCAGGTCCTCCCTGGACTGGAATCAAGCATCCTAGGACCGGTTTTGGGGTTTCACCCCTCTTCAGCCAGGATAGCTTGACTCCAGTGGCATGGAGAGCACGGGACCCACGTCTGGGCATACCCGTCCAACTCGGGGTGACAAATGCAAAAAGAACAATTGATGGACAGAATGCAGAACAATGTCATACATTCACCCCAGTACAGAGATCTGGGCCTAAATCCATCGTTTTTTTGCTCACCATGCCATTCCAGTTTGGACCCAGCCATATGCAAATCAGTCTTGACCCTGCGCCCAATGGGAACAGTCCAGCCCGAACTGCCAGGCCAGGTCCTCCCTGGACTGGATTCAAGCATCCTAGGACCGGTTTCGGGGTTTCACCCCTCTTCAGCCAGGATAGCTTGACTCCAGTGGCATGGAGAGCACGGGACCCACGTCTGGGCATACCCGTCCAACTCGGGGTGACAAATGCAAAAAGAACAATTGATGGACAGAATGCAGAACAATGTCATACATTCACCCCAGTACAGAGATCTGGGCCTAAATCCATCGTTTTTTTGCTCACCATGCCACAAGTTACTGACCCCCACGGCCTTTTATGATTTGGTCCTGGTAACTAATTGGTTTCCTTCTCCGTTTTATGTATCCAATTCACTTCATTAACAGAGATTTGCTAACCTTGGTATAAGACGGGCCAACTACAAGATACCCACACAGTCGTTTACAAAGAGATGTATTTCATTCATCTTTGCAATCTAATTTAGCAGTGTAGCATCCTTATCATTCAATTTAGTAGCGTAGCGGTTTCACCCAGCATAACAGACGGGCCACGTTTCTTACTAATTCCGTCTTTGAGATAATATGGGATACAGCAGCCTTTGACAGTCTGTTTTCCCTTACAATATCATCTGCCATGGTTGACAGGCATCGAGCGTCTGCACAATGACGTCACGCTCGTGGTTGACTGTTCTCATGAGCCTGCCTATTTAAACCACCAGGATCAGTGCTCCGATTCCCCTTTCACGGACGGAGACGTTTTTGTTTACGAGCAGCGGTGAGTTCTAGCAATGCGTGTAGCTTTGTACAAACACTCTTGTACATTTTCAGAGTGTTCGGGTTCGGTTTCCTAACCGTAACTTTGGTTTTTATTTTTTCTTTATAGATTGTGATTTAACACGGAGCATCTCTGCCCGACTTTTAGAATCTTCCAGGTATTTCACTTCTTCCGTAGCAGGTGTGGGGATACACTCTAACCCTGTTTTCAGCCTGAGTGGTGGTTTTACCTCTAGGTCCTGCCTAGCGCTTTTTCCTTTTTTTCCCTTTAGAACCAGACATAATACAAGGCCCAGCTGATTCATCTGGCTTGGTTTTTCTATGGATTGATTTTCATGTAAGTCAGTGATTTTATCCGGTCCACCCTTTCCCCATTTTACCGCATTTGTAGGAAAGGTTTTTTCTGATTCTGCACCTTAACCTTACAGGTGCCTTCGCTCTCGCCATTTGGAGCCTACGCGCCCACCTTCTTTCGCCAGCCCTCAATGAGGGGCTTTTTCATGGTAAATTCTGGAGCTCAGACCCAGCAATTAATTCATGATCCTAAATGATATTTCCAGTTCTAATGTATTTTTTATGGTCTATCCCTAGGAATACCCCCTCTTCCCTCCACTCCTGTCCTGATGAAGACCCCGGCGTAAGGGATATAATAACCTACTTGTTTAGGGGTCGAAACGTCGACATCCGTTTTACTAGCCAGCTTGACCAACAGCGATTCATCACTGTGTTATTGTTACAAACCATGGCTATTTACTGTTGTGATATATTACGAATCTTTTGGCTTAAGATATGAGCCTTTTGTTTTCTAAATTACGTACTTTATGATTTGCACTTCCTACTCACCTCCTTATCCTCTCCTAAATCTCCAACACCTTCACTTCCCCTTTTCTCCCCCCTTCTCTTCTCCAGGGGCACTCTGTATAGATTTAATAACAAATCAAACCAATGTATGCTCAGTGTGATTAAATAACACTATGCTAACTATATTTTGTGTCTTTTGAATAATTGCCTTTGATTGATATATTTTGTGTGTTGACTTATTGTTTACTGGGACCACTGTTCCTTTCCGGTTGTGGTCCGCACTCGGCCACCTCAGTGTCGTGCCGTGTACATAGTCATGATGATTGGACTGCAGCCATGCTACTCGTCATGTGGTGTCTCTTGCATTGTCAGTGTGGCTGACGTATATGCATGTTTGCTGTGTTTCGCACGTGTGCATGTGTTGGTTGTGTGATTGTTGATGTGTTGGGTGGGTGCCCCTTTGGGCACATGGTGTACGTGGGACTACTTGGTGTTTGTGTGTGTGCTGCAGTGTACCCGTGGGATCAGGGACATGATCCTGAGTCATTGTGGGTGTGCAGTGTGCTCTGCTTAATTGTGCATGTGTGCCATTGGGCCCATCTCCCCCGTCCCCCACCCCCTGGTCAGTACGTACCCTGTTGATGTAGTGTCGAGTCATGTTGGGCAGTGTCCAGATCCCCAACTCCTGTCACCGTCTCCCGACCAGGCCTGGGCATAGTTCGCGGAGTTTTGCTACGCGGAACTCCGTGAAGTTACAAAAAAGCTCCACGAAGTTCCGCGAGTGGCGGAGTGCAGTGCGAACTGCAGTTTGTGCTGGTATTCCTGCCGCTCGGGTAGAAATTCTACCCGAGCAGCAGCTCGGGCTCGCGAACTTACCGTTCGCGATCGCGAGCGGGGAAAAAACTCTGCAGCACATCGCGAAGCGGAGTTTTCTGCACTCCGCGAGCTCCGCGGAGTGCGGATTGCGGAGTGCAGAAAACTCTGCAAACTCCGCGAACGGAGCGAAGTTCACCGCCCAGGCCTACTCCCGACTGGTGACTGTGGCCACCATCTTCTCCATGTCATTCAGCTCCTGGTGTTCTGCTGGCCCCCCTCCTCCGAAGTGCGTTGCTGCTTTCGTGTTGGCTGCGAGTTTCTGTTTGGTTTTGCCATTCACATCAATCCAGCCCCTCTTGTCCTCTTCCATTGTCCTCCTCGGCGCTGCGACGGCATTCACATGGTCCGAGATGGTGTGCCATCTTTGCCTCTTTGTTGCCAATGACGAGTTGGAGGTGACGTAAAGTTGGTGGTGGTGGTCTATCTCATCCGTGACGATAATCGTGTTTTCCTGCAGACTGTACCCCGTCTTCCTCTTCCTCTTCTCATTGCCCTTCCACGAGCCCTGGATTCCTGGGTGTTCCTCCGTGGGGATTGTGGGGTTCATGTTGTCCTCTGCAGTGGGTCAGGGTGCATCCGTGGTACTCCGCAGTTGATTTCCTTTTTGGTGGCATTTTCCGTATGCTGTTCTTGTGCTTTTTCCCGCATTACGCGTGGGTATTGATGGCCTCTCGCTGGTTATCACTGTTTTCTTATCGCGTTTGGGCCCATCGCGTCTTTTTACGCGTTGGGGTTTGTGTTTTTGTCGCAGTGGTTGTATCGCAGACATTGGCCGCGGTTTCGGGAGGCTATCGCATGGTACCGCCGTGTTGTGAATTCCACGTTAACACGGGGTTATTTTCCCGCGATAGACTGCGATGTGTGAAGTTGCGTTAACATTTTTTGGAGATGTTTAGCACACGTTCTTGTGAATATCCCCCAGAGTCTTCTCAACTTGCACAACACCTTGTAGCGAGTGTGTAACTACTGTCAATAAGTAAGGAATATAAGTATAACTTACCACCGCCCGCCACTGCTGCTGGCTCACCCACCCCTGTGGCAGCTGCCGCATCCACTGCTCCCTCCTGGCTGGCGTCGCCTGCCCCGTCGCTGGCCCCGGCACTGGTGGTCGTGGTCGGTACACCTAGAAAAAACATTACACATTTTTTAGATGCCATATACACCTCCCCCTATTTTTCACTAGCAAGATTGAAAAAAAAGTTAAAATACATACATATACCACATACATCACTACAAATCGGGTACTAGAGTAGAGTAGACACTACTATCCATTTTTGATAGGATAGTATGTCCTATCCTATCAAAAATAGTAAAATATCTGGTTGGGCATTTTGTTGGTGGGAATTGTTGAAAAGCCTCTCAAGATTAAGAAGACTAGAAGAGGCCGACCCAAAGGACTGGACTCAGTGGCTAGAGCTATTGGTGAATCTGAGTTTTAATAAAACCTTTTAAATAAAGAGTGGCCAACTGGGCAAGCTTAGCTACAGACAGACTAATAATGGTAGTTTTACAGAGAGTCATAGCAGAGGCAGTTAGAGGCAGGGATAACAAGAATTTAGAAACAGATAGTCTAGATCGAAGAAGATTTGGTAAAAAATAGAATTAGGAAACAGGAATGATAGTTCGGAAAAAATAAGGTGCAGTAAAAGTTAGGGAAATATAATTATTAATAATAACAACAGGAAGACTTACTGGGGCCAGCAGCAGAGCCCTCGGTAGAGGAGCGGTCCTGGTCCTGGCCCTGGCGTTCTTGAGCTGCTCCCGCCGACTCCGACCCCGTCTTCTTGCCCCTGGGTGCTGATCATGTAAGATATAATAAAGAAAGAGACAAACATCGATGATTGGTGTGAAACAAATAAAATATTTTAAAAAACGCTCAAAAAAACATTTTTGGAAACAACAATTGCAATAAAATTGACCTATCTAATCTGATCGACTGGTAGTATCACGGAATTCGCGGACCGTCTAGTTATTATTTATGAACACTAATCCAGTGTTCCATTCTGATTCCAGAATACTACGCCTAAGTACCACCTGACCTAGCCCACCTATTCAGACGGGCCAATTGTTCACTAAGTCTGCATTTCCATTTATGTTAGTCCTCAAAAATGCATAGATGGAGGACACATGCATACATTTTTGCATACACCAAATTGTTGGTTGGTTGCTTGCTGCTGATGTTCTGCTAAGCCTATTACTCCTCACTAAACAAACTACAAAAGGTTCTACAAAGGACTGGAGTAAGCAGCACTCAACAGCATGTGACGTGACAGAGGATGCGTCACGCAGACCGCTTAAAAATTACCAACTAATACTAAGTAACTAAACTACCTATCCACCACTATCTTAGTGACAGGAGGACAAAGGAAGGACTAGAGCCTCTCTAGCATTACCTAACTTAAGTTCTCTAAAGTAAACTCTTACATAATCCGCCCAAGCGAGCGCAAAGTTGCAAACAACAAGTAAGATTAGTAGCGCCGAGCACCTGTGTCTAGAAGAATAACAATCACAGAAGATTTTTAAACTTAATTTACCTGCAATGTAAGCAGCAGCAATCTTGCTATTAGGAAAAAAATTATATTCGCAATAACAGTAACACAGTCTAGAGAACACACAATACTACTAGTATTAGCTACTCACCAAGCCCCACGACCTCGACACCTAGCAGGTACAGCAGGTCCTGCTCCCGGTCCAAGACGTCTGACCACCGGTGGGTCAGCTGGTTATAGGTGCGCCGGACCCCAGAGCAGCGAAACACTGCCCGGCGCACCCTCGCCCACCGGCGGTGATGCTCCTGGGTAGCGTACCCAGAGCCAGGCCTGCTGCCAAGGTCAAGGGGAGGTGGCGCTGCACAAAAAAAACAAGGGCGCCACCTCCGCCTCGCCGAAAAGGGACCGGGCCTGCACCCCTGGCGGGCGCAGTCTGCCGCAAGGCAGGCGGCTCTTTGGCGCAGGCGCCTTGCCCTTGGAGCCGGTACCCTTTCCCTTAGCCATGGTTCTGGGGTGGGCGGGGGCGGAAAAGAAAATTTAGCAGGAAAAAATAAAGTTAGGGGAAGAAGTAGGAGAGTAAAGAAGGAAGTAATATAAAACAGTAGAAAAGTAAAAAAAACACAGTAAAAGTAGAAATAAAACGCAAAATATAGACTTAGGGACAGAGAGGGATAAATAATAAATAAAAAAGTTCAGAAAAACAGTGTAAAAAACAAAGGATTGAAAAGATTGGAGAGGGATTGAAAAACAGGCCCCAGAACCATGCAAAAGATAGGAAAACAAGATGGCCTCGCCCATTGGCGACCGCGTGGTGAAGTTTGCGCGATATTTCCCCCGAACACGTCATCCGCGTTGCCGAACTTCAAAAACATCTCGCGAGCATACGCGAGCCCACGCGAGCATGCGGAAACAAGCAACTCCGCATGCTCGCGTAGCGTCACGGATTTTTTGCGTAGCCTCGCGTAGCGCGGCTACGCGAACTTCGCCCAGGGTTACTCAACACGTGACATCTCTTTGGGGTAGAGTAATATAAGTCATCTATTTTGGCCTGTGTTGCATTACTCCACATTTATCAGTATACACAGGGCCAGGCAAGGTGCCCATGCATGTTGTTGTTACTGTCCTCCAAGGTATTGGGTTGGCCTTGTGCATCCTTGTGTGGCACAAGTTCAATGCAAATTGATGAGGAATATGGACATGAGTATCTGGCTGGTATTGGTACAACCATCCAGAGTAATGTATTGTTGATTAACTTTTGTGTGAGCAGTGAGGTATTCCCATCAGGTAATGATGTAGTCAGTCAGTCAAAACTTTGCTCGGCAAAATAATGCCCTAAAAGTACATGTTGAAAATATATCCATATACACAGCTTAGTAATAAATTTCGACAAATTAAATAGGCACATAAAAGCAGAAAGTTCATGATGAGTTTCAAGATAAAAACTACAAATTTAAACCACCACAAAAGCTGATCATGAAATGACAAAGATACAGAAACATTTGTGTACTTATAAAACATAAAGTCTATTCAAGAATATCTTTTACTAATACTAAGTGCACCTCTAATAAAATTAAGGACTGCACAACACATTTTTACTGAATCTAACTGTTGTGGATACTGGAAGCCCAATTCATATGATTTGAAATTCATAGGCTGTAAGACTGGTACTAAAGATAGGGATTGTACATTTTAGAAAGGGAGCTAAAAAGCATGAGCAGTAGATTGATATGAACGATTATCGCAGTGGCACTTAGAGAGGTTATCAAACCAAGTTCCTTGTTGTGGGAAAGCAAGAAAAACATGTCAAGAGGCCAACTGTAACCTTTTTAAATATAATCTGAGTTGCGAGTGCTTGCAAACATTAAGTAGAGCTCTAGCTGATATCGAGGGGCTAGAGTAAGAAATCTTTCCTGAGAGGTCATCCGGAGAGTGTTAGCTCGGCGTAAGTTCTGGTGTTGGGCATAAAAAGAGTCCTGATCCGAGCTTTTGCCGCAGGGCACAATAATTTGGGGTTAGAGAACAACTCTGGAACCCCCAGAGTAAGTACTCTCAACATAGGCTAGCCACTGGATGCTAGCCACCTTATCAAGGGCCATGCAATCGAAAATTGTAGTTTTAGTGAAACCCAACTCACGCGAATTGCTGTAATTTTGCCCATAAGAAAAGGGTAGCCTGCCCTAATAGGTCTTCTAAGAAAATTGGCTGTGCCTGAGGGAACTTAAAGTAATCCATGCAAAAAACTGTTGTGTAGTTTCTGCAAATTGGTGATATTGCAATACACCCACACACCCTCCCCATAAGAAGCGATTGAGATACATTTAGATAGGTACAAAGTAATCATCTCCTGTACTGGCCTATGCCCCAATTTTGATGCAAAACCAAAAATTCCTTTAATGGCTCTTGAAAATTGGAGTGCTCTTAACGACAACAACTGGGCCCATTTAAGCTCAGAGTCGAATGGGACACCGAAATAGTTAAAACTCTCCACTTTTAAAACTGATGACCCCTCTATATGGTGATTTTTTGATTTGGTACCTTTCTGCCCAAAGATTAGAACAAAGGACTTTGACTGATTAACCTTTAAATCTAGGGAGGTCATAAACTCCGTAAAGCCGTCCAAAAGCTGTTGAAAAACATTTGCAGTCCTGGTTATGAGGACTCCATCATCGGCATAAAGGAGTGTATGGATGGAATGGTTCCCCCCCCTCGGTATACCTGACCTCTTTTGAAGAAGGTGCCCCTCAAGTCCATTTATATAATCCAAAAATAAAAATGGAGCTCAAATACAGCTTTGTCGGACTCCCTGACTGCAATTTAGAGTTGATGTGCAATCTCCAGAAGGTGAATATCGAACCCTTACTGAGGTATCGTAATGTGGACGGCATAAGAGCGTAACTAAGGGTTTTTCCACCCCCAAACTCTCTAAGATGTTCCATAATTTTGAATGATTTACAGTATCAAAGGCACTTGATAAGTCCATGCAGGCCAAATGCAAGGTGTTTTTTTGGCTTGAAAATATATTTGCCAATTAAAAGGGAGAGGTTTAAGCATTGTACTGTGGTTCCGGTCCCATGTCTAAATCCATACTGTAAATCCAAAATGATATTATTTGTCTCTGCCCAGTCTTCCAATCTTGCCAAAAGAACCCTGCTTAAAATCATCACGGTTGAGTCCAACAGGGATATTGGACAATAGGAAACAGGATTATTTCTGTCCCCTTTCTTAAAAATAGGAACAATTACTGCTTCTTTCCAAGTGGGTATAAGAGGTCCAGTTATAGCAGCACAAAAAATATTTGTGAGCAAGGGAGCCCACAGATCTACATTTTCTTAATAAATGCAGGCTGGAACACCATCCAGGCCTGGAGCTTTGCCACTTTTGCTCTTTCTAATGGCTAAAGCTATATCCCCGACCCCGATGACGCAGCTAAACTCAAGCGCCCTCTCCCTATCCGTGTCATTTCCTAGAGACCTTATTCTATATAGGCCTTGCTTCTGGAATTGAACACTTGAGAAAAATGAGCGAACCAGGTTTGAGCTGAAATTAAATAGTCAATCTTAGGCAAAGGGCCCGAAGTAAACATGGGTCGATTAACTACTTCCCAAAAATGTTTGGTGTTCTTTGACTCCCCTGCTTTGAAGAGGTCAGCCCAAGCTGATTCTCTAAGTTCAAGTTTCCTATCCCTGAGTGTGGCTTTATAGAACAATCATGCAGACGTAATATGGTCCTGGGTGAGATTTTAGGGCTGACTTCAAAGCCTTATGGGCTTCAGAACAAGGAATTGAACCAGCGTTGATTGGGGGGAGCACAACACTTGCTTTTCAAAGTTAATGCTGAGGATACTGCGTGGCATATCTTAGCAAAGCTATCTATTATCGAGCTAGAGGATATATCAGTGGATAAACACTTGCTCATTTGATTTAAATTTTGCGGCACTATAGACATCAAAAACTGGGTCGGGTTGACAACATCCCACTTAATGCGGAAACATCTATTTGCAGAAAAAGCCAGGGACTGGCTCTGGGTTATTACCCACACCTGGCTGCTGACAGGTAAAAGTAAGAATAAGGGGGTTATGGCCACTCAAACAATTTGGTAAAACTCTAAAGTCTGAAATTAAGAAACTATAAACTTTCAAAATTAACATAAAATCAATAGTACTGTGCACTCCACCCCCTGTAAAAGTTGGATAAGAGTTCGAAAAAGCTGGGCCATACTCACTTGCAAAAACGAGGTCATTATTAAGAATCATATTATTTAAGGCATCCCCGTAAACTGTCTGCTTGAGATGGGTCATTTGCTGATTGAACTGGTCCACCAGGCCACAGACCGGAGACCCACTAAAAGGGCACATAGTACAGTTTAAATCACCCACCTATAACATGCAGCAAGCACTCTTATTAAAGTTCAGTTTTACAACATAATCGGCCAGCATGTCTACCACATCTGAAGAGTGATGGTCAAACAGATTATAATAAAAATTAATAATCATTAAATCATCTGCAACTAAACCAGACAATATCAATACCTGGAAAACGGGGTTGAGAACAAAAACTTTACTTTAGTGCAGGAGAAATTAACTGAAATCAAAATGGCCAGCCCCTCCTGTGCCCTCCCAGCTGGGGATGGACTTGCCAAGGTACAAAAGTTTTGAAAGCCATCCACATGAAAATCTTTGGAGCCCAAGTCTCTTGAAGACAAATTATTTCAAAACCCTTTATAAAGTTGATCCACACTTTGTTGGACAGTTTTAGGATAGATCCCTGCAATATTCCATGCTAACAGTTTGTGAAGCATGGAAAACTGAATAATCTTTAATTTAGGTGCTGCATTTTGTGATAGACAACTATATCCAAGGATGGGGGCGTGATCCATTGAATGCCTTTAGTATCAGGTGTCAGAGAAGAGGGATGAAACGTTGAGGACTCACTCGCCTTTAAGTGTCAGTCAATGTCCTGGAGACTGCTCGGTGGGAAAAAGCTGTTATTTAGAGGAATAGTGGGGGTCACAATGGGAACCAAACTAGGTGACTCAACATGGGTATTCCCATTGACATGGCAATGGCATGGCTTATAGTAGAAGCCCAAAGGTAAGGCTCTGATTCTTCCTTGAGCACCTTCAAGATGTCTTGGTGCATCTAGAAATTTACCCACCAAAAAGGGTCCTCTAAAATTCACAACAACACAGTCACCTCAGGTGAGTTTTGGTTTGTGGCCTACCCATCACTGCCAGAATCTCTTTAGAAAGATCACCAGGACAGACTGAGTTTGTCTTAACCCAGTGAATTACCTTGTATTTCAAGTCTAGCCAGGATTCCCTTTTATTTGGGGGCAATGATGGAACTTGAGCTAGAATGATAACGTAAGGAGTGCAGGTGTAAGCTAGGCTGGTGATCATCAGGAAGAGGAGTACGTCTTGCTTCAGACAGGTGGAACCGTTGGTGACTGTGAGGCTGGCCAGCACTACACAAAACAGAATCCACGCTGCCCATGTGAGGTACTTTTCAAATAAAGGAGCTGCGGGCCACTGACCTTTGCCACAGAGTTATCTTCAGCAAGATGGATGTCAGACCTTGAAGATGTGGTAACCAATATGGGCCTAGGGGCCTCAGCAAAATCGACTGCCTCAAGGAAGTTGAGTCAAGGCCAAGATTTTCTCCGTTTCATTTTCGTTTCGCGTAAAACTTTCAGACTAGAAAGTGTTCAGCATAGTCTGCAGTTTAATAAACAGCCTATCACACTGTTCCTTGACAATAGAGTTAAGAAGATACACAAGTAGGGCTTTCAGGCTCTCGTCAGCCTGGGCGTTAAAGATTGGGGGGGACGATTTGACTATTGAGAAAGTTGTAAATCAGTTGGAGGTTTAGACGTGATTTTCCGTTTGGTCGCAGGTTGGATTTTTTTCTGGCTTTTTTTAACAAGGGGCTAACTTAATTGAGAGAGAATATCAACCATAACATCCAATACATTCGGTGAGCTGTTAGCACAGGCACATGGATTGCTAGAATGATTGCCACCATGCTCAGCATGACCTGAAGAGTGGATATTAGCAGTATGGTCATGATTCACGTCCACCGCGCCGTTAGGTATCACCTTTGGAATAGTTCAAGGGTCGAGACTACCCAGGTTACTAATTACAGAATGAGTGAGAGGTGCCTAGCAGCATCAATCCTTTCTTCCACCAGGCCAATCTCGGAGTCAATAGCCCCCATAACAGAGGACAAATAATTTGCAATGGATGGTGCAAGCTTGTTTGGGGCTCTCTCCCACCATTACATGCGGTAGCTTTCCTCTATCCCATGGTCCATATAAGTAAAGTCAATAGAGCTTTATTATAAAATCAATGCAGTGAAACAGAAAGCCCGACGTTTCAAAACAGGGGGAAAATTTCGTCATTCCCAGGGGGGTGGCCCTGCCCTGCCTTTTCCTATCGATGACAGGCCTCGATCTTGGCACGGGCTCGCTCCCAGGTGCGTCCGTGCCGTGGGATTAGCAAGGCGCTTTAATAGCACTGCCCATGCTGGCAAGCCCCTCCTCTGGGGCTGTCAAGATGGTTGCTGTCAACACAGATGACAAATTATAATGAATTGTGCTTCCAAATACATTTGGATACAAATGTGACTTCACATTTACATGTGTTTATTGAGAAGTGTGAGGTACAAATTGCCATTATCAAATGAAGCATAGACTTTTGGAGCACAAGAGGACAAGATAAACTACTACACAAACAAAAAGTACTGAACTGGGTTCCAAAGAAGGTGACATGATGTCCTACACACGACAGATTGAAAAACTAGCCAGGGGGTATTCATACATTAGTAGGAAGTTTTTCTTCGGTAACTGGTGAACTCTACATCTTCCTCCTCTGATGAGTGTTTGGACTCCCCTCAAAGTTGTGGTGTTGGAATGGGAGGCAGCTGAGTGATGTTACTAGCCTCAGGCACACAAACAACAGAGGCAGAAGATGTACAGCCCATGTTCCCATTAACATTTGTGAGTGCCAGTAAGGCAGCAATGTAGTCCCTGGCAAGGGTTTGCTGGTTGGCCAACAAAGCAACAACTATGCTATTGAGGGCACTCGTTGATGCTATGAAGGAGTCTATCTCGGCCTCCAGGGATTGGATGGATGTATTGATGGCTCCCAGCTGCCTAACAACTTCACTGGTGTCAGATGTAGAAGGCTGGTGTTGTTGTTCCTTCTGCATCATGATACCAGCAATGTCAGCTAGGGAGTCATCAATCCCATGGAGCTAAGAGTAGTTGTTTTTGATTGCCTTTGTCAACCCCTTATTTGGGCTAAGACACCTATGGACTCCTTCAAGACTGCCCGCTATGGTCTCCATCCCCAACTGGACTTCATCAGCCATTCGCTGCTGGACTCCTACAACTTGCGGTTAAAAAGCAACTTAGGGGACCTCAGAGTCCTCAGTTATTATGTCAAAGGTTGATGGTCCATGTCCAGTCTGTGTTGGTCCATCTGGAGACCCAACAACATTGTCTTCCCTTGCCAATACCAAAGGAGAAGCATCAAAAGTGTTGAGGAGCTGTTGGAAGGTGTCCTCATCCATGGGGGGCAGGATGGTATCATCAACAGGTTGGAAATCAGAAACAGGCTGATCTCCAGGAGATGTTGTTTGTAAGGGTGGGCGGCAAACTCCACTCCGCCGGCGGAGTTCATGGAGTTTTTGTCACTCTGTGCTCTGCTTGGAACGCGAAATCCAGCAAAAACTCCACCATCCCGGCGGAGCGGAGTTTACCGGTGTGCCGGCGCCAACCCTAGATTTCATTTAACAAGGCCTGGCCGCACATCGCTGCCGTGCTGTGCATCTTTTATAGGTATTGACAGGAATTCAATACTAAAAACAACACACTATTTATGCATGCATGCGCCTCATATAATGGGCCCGATGGGAGCACGCCATGCCATAGAGATCATCATCACTGAATATTTCAAGAGGAGACGAGCCTGTCAGAAGAATTCCCAGTGAGTGCTTGTATCAGCAGGACTCTGTTATCTTCAAGAGAAAATGATCATTAAATCCCGCCGCTAACAGTCAAAGCTGAATGATGGCTGCAGCCTTGGCATGAATGAAGCAGCTATCGTAGGCATGCGCAGTGCGCACAGAAGCACTGTCATTCCTGGTGTCGGAGAAAAAGCAATGTTCCACAGACAGGGGAAAGTAGAGTCTGAGGAAGAAGTTTGAAAAGTGCAGCAAGAAAAACAGGAACTTCGGAGAAACCATGAAATATATGTACCTTCAAAAGCACTGGTATATATTAATAATTAAATGTTATATGCACCTATACAGCACCCCTTAGGGCAGGGTCGTGCCAGACCTTTCAAAGAAGCACAATATTGCTTCCTTTTCCATAGCAGTTTTAACAATATTTGACGTGTTTCTCACATTTCTATTTGATTGCCCTTTTGCTAAAAGTAAAACATTTGTCTTTAGCTATCTTGCGCAGTGCACCTCCTCACAAGCAACTACAGCCCCCAGACTTCCCAAAGCCCGCCTCAGACTTCGCCCGTCCTTTACACAGATTGAGTTTACTGCTACCCAATCATAAATCTCAATAAAAGGACGGGGCAAAAATTAAAAAAAGAAAGTTACTCTTCCTGACTTCTCGCACTGCCAGTTCCCTCGCTTCTTTTGGGGGCCGGGGTGTTTTATGGTAAACATACCCCTTCCAGCTGCACTGCAGCCCTGTATTCATGAGCATTTTAGACTGCGCTGACGGAAAGCGCTGCGACTCCCGGGCGGACCCCCATAAGGACACCGGCACAAGAGGGGTAAGTAAACAATGGAGTTGTGTGCCAGAGGGTAAGGGGCTCCATTGCACAGCCCTGCTATTGCGGAGGTTCAAGCACTGTGCTCCCCTGATAGTCATGCAGGCTCTGGCTGCTGTGGACTGCAGAGCAGTGCAGTGTCAGTGTGCAGCAGGTGCAGTGAGGAGACCTGGTGCGTTTGTGGCAGAGGGAGGCTAAAGAAGCCCCTCGTTCCCACGAGGGGCTTGAGGGAGGTTGGGGGAGAAGAGAACAAAGGGGAAAAAAACTATGAAACGGAAAAGTGACGCTCTTTGTTGAAATAAAACAAGGGTCATGGATGGCTGCATGCCTGATAAATGTTAGCGAATTTACATCTAAATTAAGCGTCGATATGTTTCTATAATGGGCTGCCAAAAATAATAACGTGCAGCGTGTGTCTTAAAGGGGGTATGGAAATGTGGTTTTTTTTTAAGTTTCTCTCATGCGTGTAGCAATTAATTTGGTCTCCACTATGTGAATAACTGAATACATTTAAAGGGGCCATTCAGTGTAGGCAAAAAACACTTGTTTGTCCCCCTGGAAAGAAATAGAAATATGCTAAGAAGATTCATTGATTCATAAGGACATAAGTGATTTTTTTAACGTTCAGACAGTATTTTGCTCCACTTTCAAGTACACAGGGATATGTGGAACATATGCTTCTACGAGTGAATCTGTCCATATTATACTACTATGTCTCTTCAGATGGCAATACATGTAGATTGATCACACAACCTCAGTATTCATTAGGGGGCCTATTTGTGTACATTTCACACAATACAACACGGCTAGACAGCCTGCTGTCCTGCCCTGCCTGAAAAGGTGAGTGCAGGAATGGGCCTCATGTAACATGTTACAGGGCATTTCTACTGTCTGTCTGCACTGACACAAATATTGCTTCCTAGCACCACTGCATGGACCACTGCACCATGTAGCGAGGGTGTCTGCGTTTGCTCTAGGCATCAGTTCGTGCCCCAGCACTAGTCAAGAGATGCACTATATTGTTATACCTCACACATTCCTGCACTCTTCCTTTCACGCAGCACAACACACTAAGCTGCCTCGCTGTACTGTCTTGCATGCAATTTGTGAATTATTGCACCCTGGGGTCATATTTCACAAACATACACACAACACTACACAGCAAGCCAGCTTGCTGCGCTTTTCAGGGGAATCCTGTAGCTTCCTGGCACACACACAGACATCTCCAGACTCCACAATAAAAAACTAAGAACCAATTCTGAAGTGCATAGCCTCCTTCAAAATTGGAATCATGTGATGGAGCATGACTTTTGAATATAAAATCTGTTCGATGAATTTCCCTTATTTGCATGTATTTTTAATAACACACGCAAAACTACTAATACAACAAGAGAGTGTATAACATGAGAAATGTGCACAAGGCACGATAATTGATGTTTCTTAGCTGAAATATTGTGAATATTGCTAACTGACTGTTATTCTGTCTTCCTAAATTGCAGAAAATAAACAACAAAGATTCTGCTTTTATTCTTCGTGAAAGTAGTGTAGGTTTTTTAGAAATAATTCCCTCTCTTGGTAAAATAAATGTAGGCCTCAACAAATGTTTGTTAGGGGATGTGCTGCCGTGCTCCTGTGCTTTCTGTCCTTGACAAAAATGTAACTAATACTTCCTTAGAATAAAGACGCTGAATAGTTCTTTCCTGTCTAAGCGAGGATTGTATATAACTATTGCTAGATTTATTATACAAATGTATCTATGTTCTTCCTTCTTTCTCTCTTGGAAGTTGTACAATTTTAGACAAAGAGTGTTTAGAAATATTACTTAGGTCATTGTCAGAAGACAGCCACACCATCGTGTTTAGCCAATGAAAATGTTTGTAGAGAGTAGAGAAAGTAACATTTTAGCTAAGGAAAGGAAGTAGCGTACTATAAAGATTCCTGTAGGAAAATGCTCCTTGGCTTGTTCACAAGATTCATGACCTGTCCTGCATTCGTGGTATGCTGCATGCCGTGCTGATTTCTGATTCTCTAGCTGGCAGATCCTACAGCTCCTAAGAGACTTTTCGGAGACTTTGCACATCGTCGGCTGATGGTGTTGCCCTTGCTATACTCTAACGGCCGTGGAGTTAGCCTTTCGAACTAATTGCACGTTGTGCATTAGTATTTCATCTGTAAGTGAGCTGTTGTTTCACTGATGTTTTTCCTTCTCCTCTCACTCCTCTATACCTGATTTTCTGATGTATATTGAATGATCTGTGATGATTATTGTGAATCTATACTGTATTCTATGAACCAATTTAAGACATTCGAAATGTATCATGTTTGTGTTTGACCATTCATATTATGAAATAACAAGAAAACTAATGGAAAAGAATAGAGTCTGTCTTTATTCCAGAGTTATTGAGTTATTTGGATGTGTTTATAGGGACAAATGTTTAGTGTATTTCTTCATTGTAGGTCCTCATGGAGAAATAGCATTCCGTGTTTCTTTGCTTAGTCCCTTTTAGCTCTACCAAAGATTAATCGGAGGAACTTTTATATTGCTAATTATGAGGCAAATGACTTATTGGCCCGTCATTAGAGTTACGCTTCTGATTATGATATAATGGTTGGTGTGGATAGATAGCTAACAGAAAAATCCCCCAACGCTTCTGCTGCATCAGTTTTTGGTAGTTGCATCGGATGGTTAGTTTAGACTAAAATACTAGGTAATGAAGAGACGGAGTTTAGAGACAGGATAGATTTAAACAGTCTATGATATATGTAAGTTCGTACCTTTATGTACGTTGAGGTTTGTTGAATCTCAATGGAATTGGCGGGTCCGTCTTTGGCCTGAGATCCTGGGATAAGCCTAAAGAGTGGCATACACTAAGCTTTATGTGCATTGTCTGCTGGTAATGCGGTACTAGGTGGTCGTCAAACTGAAAATTACTGCACAGGGAACTTTGCTGAGTGAGATAGTGGAGATTTATTTGGGTCACTTCAGAAAGTGCAACTGGGGAAGTCCTGAGAATATTTCCGCTTGCAAGAGAGCATAATCGCGCTGGTCGAGGTTGTCCTAGAGTGTAGAGATTTCTTAGAATACATGAAAATACTTTCGTATTTCTTTCAGTGGAGCAGACAAGCTTTGTTTATGTAGTTCGTAATTGTTTGTTAAACACATTAAAGACATTGACGCTGACTTTGTAAAGGGAGGGTCAGTAGAAGGAGTGATACTGACGTAACAAAAAGCTGCGCTGGTATTGGTCAGTGGTGAGTATACGTCACCAAAAGTGCTGCGCTGCTATATGTTAGTTGGTGTGAGTCACGCTGAGATTGCATAGCGTAAAATAACTTTGATTGGAAGCAGAGAAACATAACACGGAAGAGAATTTGTAGATTTATTTACTAATACAAATTTTATAGATCTAAAAAGGAATCATGATGATAATTAAATTGTTGAAGACTTTGTTTAGCAGGGATCAACCAATACAAGTTAGAGAAGGAATTCCGATGCCTCCTGAAGGAACGCCTGCAGCATTCATGGCATTAGAAAGGGTTTATCATACTTGTACATGGTTAGAAAATTGGATGAAATATACAGAGAATGATGCTAATTTAACTGTTCCAGAAAAAAGTACCTTTAATACCAGGATTTTAGAAAATTTGAGATTTAGAATGAATAGTTTGAGTCCAAACCCAAGACCAATGCAGTATGAGGCTTTGGAGGACTGGGAATACGAAGCATACAAGAGAGAGAGAGAGAGACAGGCACCAAAATGGATATAAGAATACAGTGAGTAGGTATTCCGAAGCAAAATGGGATGCTCGTAAGAATAGTTGGAGAAAAGATGTTGTAGAAGGTACTAAAATGTTTCCAGTTAGAGAAGTTGAGATGAGTGAAGGGGGAAAATCAAAAGAGAAAAAGAATAATACAGAACCACAAGAGAAAAATACAGACTTAGTGGATACAGATGAAATTGATGAGGATTTCCTAAATGAATTATTAATGAACAGACCTCCACCATATCAAGAGGAACAGATTAATACAAATGCGAGTGCAAGTGCTTCAAGCATTTCACCAAGTGCTCCTTTAATTCAGCTTGAAGAACAAATAAACAGATCACCTGAAGTTATGAGCCAGATTCAAAATGTTAACAGAGATGAAGTAGTGAGGATGAATTTGATAACAAATCCAGATGTTTTGTCAGTTCCAGTGACAATTGGTCCTATAGTTCCAATGTATAGTGAGCAAGGACTTACTCAAGTACATGCTTTAACAGTTCCAGGAAAGAGTAATGAACATTTTTACATGGATAATAGAGATATAGTAAAAGTGAATGGAAATAATAATACAGATGTTAAAATAGCTGCAGAACAAGAGGAACAATTAATTGATGTTTCAGAGAAGAATGAGACACCAAAACGAATTATACATCTTGACCCTAAGAGATTGATGCAAGTAGAAAAGAGAATGGTTACTCAGACACCTAATAGGTCAAGAAGTGATACGAGTGAGAATGTACAGAGATCATTGGGTCCATCACCAGAAGAATTAGATGATTGGATTAGAGAGATAGCACCTGGATGTAGAAGTCAAAATAAAGATGCCTACATAGATGTGGTTAAGTTGAAAGGAGATTTGGAAGAAATGATTGCGGGTACAATTAGCCCAGAAAGATTGAGTAAATATCAAGAAGATGAGTTGTTATTCTTATGTAAGAATATTACGAGAAAAGCGAGAAGCTTGCCTGAGACGTTTGCTGAAGTTGCACAGATGTATGGAGTTGACATTGAGAAGTCTAAAGCTTTGCAAAAGACATATAGATTGGATTTCATAGACAAGGATTTAGAGAATCTGAATATATCAGGGAGACGATTACAAATTAAAGAGTTGATTTTCACATTAAGACGTTGGGGAGAGTTAGATAGATGGAAAGGAAGATGGGTAAAAAAGAAGGATGAAGCAAGTGTGTCAACAAAAACTGCTTTGTCATTGTACCCTGTAAAAGAAGCAGAAAAAGAGTCGGTATCAGAGGATGTGGTTACGGCATATCCAATGAGAGAGGTACCAGGAGGTGGTTTTGTGCACGTTCCTTGGTCAAGACAGGACATATTGTCATTTACGAATGATTTTCCCAGGCTAAGAGAAAAACCTGTTGAGTGGTACAGGCAAGTGGAAAGATTTGTGAAAGTTTCAAAGGTTTTGTGGGTTGATTTAGAAGGGCTTTTTGATATTGTAGTTCCAGAGGATTTGTGGATTGAGTGTAAAATTGCTGTAGATTGGCTGAAAAAAGAGTATCCAAGAGATCCAAAAACAGGAGCACCTTCAGAAAAAGTCATGAAAAAATATAATCAGGTCATTACGTACTTGAAAGATAAAATTTCTCCAAAAGAAACAGATTGGGTGAAAATAGACAGAACTACTCAAGAATTAAAAGAATCAGTGCATGCATATTATGAGAGGCTTCTTCAAGTATTTAAGCAGTACAGTGGTTTAGAAAATATCGCAGAGAAAGATATGGGACACTTTGTGCATAGGTTTGTGTATGGATTGAGACGTGAGATAAGTGCTATGATTCAACAGCATTTGATTTGTTAGCAGAGTAAATCAGTTGACGAAATACTTCGTTATGCAAAGTATTGTGGGGATAACATAGAAATGAGACACAAGAAACTGAAAGAAAAATTAATGTTGGTTCAGATGAAAGCAGTAAAGAAAGGAGGGTACTTGAGTGTTGATTCGTCAAATGACTTTCAGAATATTGGTCAGACTACTACTGGAATGAAAGGTGTAGTTTCCAATGGCAATGCTGTGACACAAATAATCCCAATCGGTCAAGGGAGAGGTAGAGGCAATTTTAGAGATAAAGAGGAATTGAAAAAGAAGTATCCTTGTTATAATTGTGGAAAATTTGGACATTGGCGACGCGAGTGTAAGAGTTTGTTAAATAATAAAGGACAGGGAGGAAATAGTGATCTAAAGCAAATACAGAATCAAAATTATCAGGTGCAGAATCAGGATTATCAAGTGCAGATGAATGTGACTCAGATGAATAGAGCAAAAATGAATCCGATGCATAATTAAAGTCCACAAATGCAGGTAACAAATCGAGGCCAGGGTTTACAAATACCACAAGCTCCTATGCCAGATCGGGATGTGAATGGTCAAATGCAGAGATGAAATATGAATGTGGGTTCTCATAATAATGGTCAAATAAATTCAAATGTGCAGGTGGCTTCACAATATTTGATGACAGAAGAGAACGATTCAGATACATCACAATGACGGTGCCTGAGGGTGGAGGAAGAGTGCTTTCTTGGCGCATCTCTAGAGGTAGATCAGTCAGGTCCCTATGTGGATGGCGAGGTTGATGGTAATGCCATTACATTCCTCGTAGATACTGGTGCTACCCATTCCACTGTGAGAACTGTGGAAATTCCAAACCTGCCCCTCTCGGGAGAAAATATCCAAGTTGTAGGAGTCTCAAATAAACTAATTAAAACGCCAGTAACAAGACCAATGAAAGTTCAAATTGGAAATTTTCAAGAACTACACAAATTTGTTGTGTGTGACACAAGTCTAGTTAATCTGTTAGGAAGAGACTTATTGTGTAAGATGAACTGTTCCATTTATTGTACCCCAGATGGAATAACATTTCATACGAAAGATAAGGATGTGATTTTTAAGATGTCAAGGCAAGGGACAGAAGTGAATGAGTTGTATCCAATGCTTACAGCGAATGATTTACCTGTTGAATTGAGAGAGACGGTGTTGACTGATGTGTGGGATTTTACAGGGAAAGATATCGGACTAATGAAAGGAGTTGCACCGATTCAAATAACAGTAAAGCCTGATGCAGAATTTCCAAGAACCTGTCAGTATAAAATGAGCCCTGAGACGATTGCGGGAGTGACACCTGTGATTGACATGTTGATCAAACAAGAAATACTAAAAGAAATCCTTGGAAGTCCACGCAATTCACCTATAATGGGAATTCGCAAACCGAATGGGAAATATAGGATCGTACAGGACCTGAGAAAGGTGAACCAAATTGTTATACCTTGTTGTCCAATTGTACCAAACCCAGTTGTGATTCTATATCAAATCCCATGTGATGCAGAGTGGTTCACAGTAATCGAGTTGTGTCAAGCATTTTTTTCAATACCCTTACATACGGATAGCCAATATTTATTTGCATTCCGGTTCGGAAACCGTGTTTTGGTGTGGTGCCCAGTTGCACAAGGGTACACAGAAAGCCCCTCAATCTTCAATCAAATATTGAAGAAATGTCTGGAGTCATTGGTATTGCCTAAAGACTCAGTTCTCGTTCGATATATCGATGACCTTTTAGTGGCATCGAAAACGAGAGAAGACTGTGTGACAGATACAATTGCCTTACTGAACCATTTGGCAGTAGGTGGGAATAAAGGGTCACCAGTGAAGGTATAATTCTGTATGAAAGAAGTTCTTTATTTAGGTCATGTCATTGAAAAGGCAATTCGGAAAGTTTCTCAGGATCGGATCAATGCTATAATGCGAATGAATCCACCAAAAACACAGAAAAAAGTACGAATGTTTTTGGGAATGGTTGGATATTGTAGGCAGTGGATTATGAATTTTTCACTGATTGCCAAGCCATTACAAAGATTGACACACAAAGATGTAACAGATCCAATAAATCTTGATGTCGAAGGGATGAAAACATTCCTGGAGTTGCGAGACAGTTTATGTCGAGCACCAGCATTAGGGATGCCAAATTTTGACAAAGAGTTTCAATTGTTCTGTAATGAACGTGATGGTTGCGCACTATCAGTTCTAACTCAAACTCACGGAACAGCACGAAGACCAGTGGCATATTTTTCTGCCACATTGGATCCAGTGGCTGCAGCATTACCAGGATGTCTAAAAGCAGTTGCTGCTACTTGTGTGAGTCTTGAGCAGAGTGAGTCGATTGTAATGGGACATGCTTTGAGACTATATGTGCCACATTCGGTTGAGATTTTGCTAACTCAGACACGCACTCAGCATCTTACAAGCAGTCGGTTATCAAAATATGAGCAAGTGATATTGGGTTCGGAGAATGTAACAATAGCAAGATGTACAGCATTGAATCCAGCAACGTTGTTACCAACACCAGGCTGTGAAGTGGTCATGGATGAAGTTGATCATGATTGTCTGGAAATGACTGAGTTGTGTACTAAACCAAGACCTGATATCAAAGATACACCATTAGTTGAGTCTGTATTGTTTGTAGATGGGTCATGTTTGAGAGATTCAGAGGGAGGTTTCCGAGCTGCATATGCAATCTGCACAGGGGCAAATGTGATTGAAGCATCATGGTTGAAAGGAGTGAGTTCTGCACAAGTGGCTGAGTTGGTGGCTCTTACTAGAGCATGTTGCTTATCAAGACAGTCAAAAGTGACAATATATACTGATAGCCAATACGGCTTCGGGGTGGTTCATGACTTTGGGCAGTTGTGGTCCCAACGTGGATTTTTGACCTCTTCGTGTTGACCAATCAGAAACGGAGAGTATGTGAAGGATCTACTGATGGCACTACAATTGCCGGCACAAAATGGGATGGTGAAATGTTCAGCACATCATTCTGGTTGTGAATATGTCACACTAGGCAATAGATATGCTGATGAGATCGCACGATTTAGTGCTTTGAAGACATATTCGATTAACATGGACCTACAAATTGATCAAATTGGCCAAACAGAATGCAGGTTGATGTTTTTATCTGTTGAAACTTGGGATGAGGTGAGAGAATTACAGGAGGAAGCAAATGACTCTGAGAAAAATGGGTGGATTAAGTCAGGATGTACACGTAGATTGGAGGATGAGGTGTGGATCTATACAGATGGAAGACCAGTAATGCCAGATGGTCTGTTATCACAGATGGCAAGGGTCTTCCATGGTCCAACACACATAGGTAGAGATGCAATGATTAGATTGTTTCGTCATACATGGTTTAATCCAAAATTCAGGGTTATTGCAGAAAGTCTCTGTCAAAGATGTGCAGTATGTCAACAACAAAATGCAGGGAGAAAAACAGTAGTCAGCATGGGTCGAATTGGAAAAGCTGCGGGTCCATCTACTCGTATGGAGATTGATTTTATTGAGATGCCTCCTTGCCAGGGACTAAAATATGTTCTTGTGATTGTTTGTCTGTTTTATCGTTGGGTTGAAGCATATCCAACAAGACGTAATGACAGCCTAACAGTTGCTAAATTGCTTCTTAGAGAGATAATACCAAGGTTCGGTTTCCCAGTCTCTTTGGAATCGGATAGGGGAACGCACTTCAACAATGAAATAATTTGAATGATTTGTGCAGCATTACAAATTGAACAGAAGTTGCACTGTGCCTACAGACCTGAGGCTTCGGGTGTGGTTGAGCAGATGAATGGCACAATAAAATCTAGATTGGCTAAGGTTTGTGCATCCACAAACCTGAAATGGCCTGATGCATTACCATTGGTGTTGATGAGTCTAAGAAGTATCCCGGACAAGAGAACAGGACTGTCCCCACATGAAATTGTGATGGGCAGAGCTATGAGACAACCGACAGTCCCAGCAAATCAACTAATGAACATAACTGATGATTTTGTACTGGATTATTGTAAAGGATTGGTTGATGTGGTACGTTCTGTGTCTCACCAAGTTGAAGTTGCAACAACAACACAGCAAGAACAAGGACATGATCTGTGTCCTGGGGACTGGGTGCTTGTGAAGAAGCATGTAAAGAAGAATTGCCTAGAACCACGTTGGCATGGTCCCTAGCAAGTAATACTGGTGACAACGACAGCTGTTAAGTGTGGAGGCTTACCAAACTGGATACACGCAAGCCACACCAGGAGAGTTCCAAGTCCACTTGAAAGTGAAGAGCTTGCTGAAGAAGAACGACGAGAACGAAACAATGTTCTAAGGCGAGATGAAAGTCGAGTAGAGTGGGCACAAGATATTGGGACTGAAGAAAATAATGCTGTGATTGTTACTGCTGAGAATGAAAATTTCTCTGCAAACAGTAATAAAGATAAGAGAAAAAGAGATTCATTGGGAGAAAGTACCAGTACTGGATCAATTTCAAATGAAAATGAAAATGGAAAAAGAACAAAAAAGGGAGATGAGTGGCCAAAAGGAGTGAAAAGATCAAAATACTCCGTCAATACAAAGGTTCCAGAGACAGTAATTGAAATATCTAGCCAATCTGAACAGAGTGAAGCAGAAGAAAAAGAGCAAGTGAGAAGAACAGAGAGAATTAAAGTACCAAATAAGAAATACAAAGCACCTGAATGGACATATGTGGTGACTACTTCAACAAATGATTGGGAAAAAGAATTTCTCAAATTTTGTGCAAAAGGCAGTTGCTCATACAAGCCGGCCTAAATGAACTATTTTTCTTTTGGAAAGGGTGCAGAAAAAGAGAGAGGAGATTTATGAAATAAATGAATTTTGAAGAAAAATTCTGAAGCAAACACCGAGATTTAAAAAAAAAAAAAGAAGAAGAAGAGCTGAGGGAGAGCTGAAGACTCTAAAAGGTCTGGGGTGTACAACCTAAAACTAATGTAGCAAAATCTAGTAAAGTTTTTATTACATTTTTTACTATTTTGTTTATTTTTATAGATTATTATTCTTGATTTTTTAGAATGGATAGAACTAAGTCTGAGACTGGTAAACGGAATCAGTGTATATGTAGGCAAAGATGTTTTAATGTTTGTCTTGCATGTGTTAGTTTAACAATGTTTGTATGGTTGGTATTAACATTTGTAGTACCATATTTTATGTTTACTAATGTAGTAAATACTACTAATAATAATGAACATGTAACGATTAATGTTAAAAGAGATCTGAAAGAGGATCCAGAGACTAGTATTAAAGAATTAACTGGTAGTGTTTTACATGTGGATAAATCAATTAATGATTTCTCTTTAAATGTCTTTACTAAACTTCTCTATGAGTATGTTGATACTATGGATGCGAGAGATTGTTATGTGTGCATGCAGTTACCTACGTCTGTGTCAGAAGGGGTGACTTACCATCACCTACCTTTAACATATGATATTTTGTGTAGTGTACTAACCAGCTTATTTTATGGCAAGGAGATGCTTCAGTACTATTATTCAAATTTTGACTTAATTTTTTCAGAAGTTCCTATTAGAAAGAATATGAATATACAGGCACATGCATCAAGAAAAGCTTTTGCGAGTCCTTAATTGCGATTATTAAGGAATCGCAATTAAGGACTCTCAAAAGCCTATGCATGTAGGAATCGCTATTAAAATAGCGATTCCTAAACATTCCTTAATTGCTACTCGCAAATTGCGAGTCGCAATTAAGGAATGGCCTCCCATTCATTCCTTTGAGCCTACAGGCCCATAGGAATGAATGGGGAATTGCATGCGCAATTTGCGAGTACCAATAGGTACTCGCAAATTGCGCGTGCAATTTCAAGGGTGCAAAGGTGTCAAAATGACACCCTGTTGCACCCCTGTAATTGTGATGTGCACCCATGTTGCGCACACACATGCTCCAAGGGCATGTGTGTGTGTAACCTGAAACCTTGAGAAATGCACTTTAGTGCATTTTTCAAGGTTTTTGCAAAATCCAGACCAGAGTAATTTCTCTGTATTTTGCGACCCCAAATAGCGAAATCACTATTTCTAAATGCTTCTAGCATTGCATTTAAGGAATCGCAAATTGCAATTCCTTAAATGCAATCGCAATTTAAGAAATCGCAATAAATTGCGATTTCTTAAATTGCGAGTGCCTAACACTTTGATGCATCGCAAAAGGCCTTTTTGCGAGTGCAAACGGCCGATTTTTGCGAATCGCACCGTTTGCGCTCACAAAAAACATTGATGCATGTACCCCATAGTGTATAGTGCTAGGAATACAGAATATATGGGCGACTTTTTTCATTCTACTAAGACAATAGACACAGTATATGCACATCGAAACAACCTAACCTCCAAGTTACATAGTGTAGAAATAGAATTCATTAATACAGTGGAAGATAGGCGTAGAAATTTTAAACAAAGAGCTGCAGACCAGAAAAGTAGAGAACTGCCATGGGCACATAAAGAAGGTAATTATAAACAGGGGGAGACTTATGCTGCAATGACTCTTGATTGGCCTCATAGAGGGAAGATTTGCTTACTAAGGCAGAAGACTGATTATAATAATCCTTTCGTTGGTTCCAGTGAATGTGAACATACTTTCCTTATTACAGGGGGTTGGGGATTAAGAGGTGGTACTGATCCTGTGTTCCCTGGAGTTTATTTTGTGTGTGGGAAAAATGCCTCCTATAGGTTGCCACCACCTTCGTATGGGTGTTGTTACATGGGTATAGTTTTCCCAAAAATGTGCCATGTTGGTAAAAAATATGGAACCAATGAAAAGGGACCTAACACGGAATAAAAGGGGTTTGAGCATGCGGAAATTGTGGGAGATATTTTCGGAGCATTGATATCTTCAGTTGGGATGATTCTAAATTCACAAAAGATTAGAAAATTATCTACAGTGGTTGATCGTTTATCAACAGATACTGCTGGTGGGTTTTTAATGGTTGATACAGAAATGGTTGCTATGAGGACCATGGTTTTACAAAATCAACTTGCCTTAGATGTATTATTGGCAAAGGAAGGCAGAGTCGGTAGTATGCTGAAAATACAACAATGTTGCACATATATTCCTGACAAAAGTAGAGATTTGGAGGGATATATTAGCAACATTACTAAATTGCATGATGATTGGGTGGAACTGAAGGTTGACGGTGCTTGGGAGAAACTGAGTAAGGGTTTCTCTTCTATAGGTAATTGGTTTTCAACATTTACTAATAGCTTATTAGGGAAAATACTAACACCAATAGTTACTGTTGCTACTGGCATACTAATGGTATATTTGCTTTATAAATGTTGCAAGAATAAAACAAAAGATGCAAAACGGAGGGAGAGAAAAATGAAAAGAGAAGAAATAGAATTGGAAGCTCGAAAGGGTACCTATTATTGTATGATGAAAGATTTAGAGGGTATTAGAATTAAACAGATGAGAAAAATGGGCACTGCATTCTGAAATTGCTATCAGATGGTAATCTGATAAGGGTTGTTGTGATGGTTTGGAGTACCATCAGATGGGGGATTGATGGAGCACGATTTTTGAATATAAAATCTGTTCGATGAATTTCCCTTATTTGCATGTATTTTTAATAACACATGCGAAACTACTAATATAACACGAGAGTGTATAACATGAGAAATGTGCACAAGGCACGATAATTGATCTTTCTTAGCTGAAATAATGTGAATATTGCTGAGTGTTATTCTGTCTTCCTAAATAGCAGAAAATAAACGACAAAGATTCTGCTTTTATTCTTCGTGAAAGTAGTGTAGGTTTTTTAGAAATAATTCTCTCTCTTGGTAAAATAAATGTAGGCCTCAGCAAATGTTTGTTAGGCGATGTGCTGCCGTGCTCCTGTGCTTTCTGTCCTTGACGAAAATGTAATGAATACTTCCTTAGAATAAAGAAGCTGAATAGTTCTTACCTTTCTAGGTGAGGATTGTATGTAACTATTGCTAGATTTATTATACAAATGTATCTAGGTTCTTCCTTCTTCCTCTCTTGGAAGTTGTACAATTTTAGACAAAGAGTGTTGAGAAATATTACTTAGGTCATTGTCAGAAGACAGCCACACCATCGTGTTTAGCCAAAGAAAATGTTTGTAGAGAGTAGAGAAAGGCCTGAAAAGGTGAGTGCAGGAATGGACCTCCTGTAACATGTTACAGGGCATTTCTTCTGTCTGTCTGCACTGACACAAATATTGCTTCCTAGCACCACTGCATGGACCACTGCACCATGTAGCGAGGGTGTCTGCGTTTGCTCTAGGCATCAGTTCGTGCCCCAGCACTAGTCAAGAGATGCACTATATTGTTATACCTCACACATTCCTGCTCTCTTCCTTTCACGCAGCACAACACACTAAGCTGCCTCGCTGTACTGTCTTGCATGCAATTTGTGAATTATTGCACCCTGGGGTCATATTTCACAAACATACACACAACACTACACAGCAAGCCAGCTTGCTGCGCTTTTCAGGGGAATCCTGTAGCTTCCTGGCACACACACAGACATCTCCAGACTCCACAATAAAAAACTAAGAACCAATTCTGAAGTGCATAGCCTCCTTCAAAATTGGAAGCATGTGATGGAGCATGATTTTTGAATATAAAATCTGTTCGATGAATTTCCCTTAGTTGCATGTATTTTTAATAACACACACAAAACTACTAATATAACAAGAGAGTATATAACATGAGAAATGTGCACAAGGCACGATAATTGATGTTTCTTAGCTGAAATAATGTGAATATTGCTAACTGACTGTTATTCTGTCTTCCTAAATTGCAGAAAATAAACAACAAAGATTCTGCTTTTATTCTTCGTGAAAGTAGTGTAGGTTTTTTAGAAATAATTCCCTCTCTTGGTAAAATAAATGTAGGCCTCAACAAATGTTTGTTAGGGGATGTGCTGCCGTGCTCCTGTGCTTTCTGTCCTTGACAAAAATGTAACTAATACTTCCTTAGAATAAAGAAGCTGTATAGTTCTTTCCTGTCTAGGCGAGGATTGTATATAACTATTGCTAGATTTATTATACAAATGTATCTATGTTCTTCCTTCTTTCTCTCTTGGAAGTTGTACAATTTTAGACAAAGAGTGTTTAGAAATATTACTTAGGTCATTGTCTGAAGACAGCCACACCATCGTGTTTAGCCAATGAAAATGTTTGTAGAGAGTAGAGAAAGTAACATTTTAGCTAAGGAAAGGAAGTAGCGTACTATAAAGATTCCTGTGGGAAAATGCTCCTTGGCTTGTTCACAAGATTTGTGACCTGTCCTGCATTCGTGGTATGCTGCATGCCGTGCTGATTCCTGATTCTCTGGCTGGCAGATCCTACAGCTCCTAATAGTCTTTTCAGAGACTTTGCACATCGTCGGCTGATGGTGTTGCCCTTGCTATATCTAACGGCCGTGGAGTTAGCCTTTCGAACTAATTGCACGTTCTGCATTAGTATTTCATCTGTAAGTGAGATGTTGTTTCACTGATGTTTTTCCTTCTCCTCTCACTCCTCTATACCTGATTTTCTGATGTATATTGAATGGTCTATGATGATTATTGTGAATCTATACTATATTCTATGACCCAATATATGACATTCGAAATGTATTGTGTTTGTGTTTGACCATTCATATTATGAAATAACAAGAAAACTAATAGAAAAGAATAGAGTCTGTCTTTATTCCAGAGTTATTGAGTTATTTGGATGTGTTTATAGTGACAAATGTTTAACGTATTTCTTCATTGTAGGTCCTCATGGAGAAATAGCATTCCGTCTTTCTTTGCTTTGTCCCTTTTAGCTCTACCAAAGATTCATCGGAGGAACTTTGATATTGCTAATTATGAGGTAAATGACTTATGGGCCCGTCATTAGAGTTACGCTTCTGATTATGATATAATGGTTGGTGTGGATAGATAGCTAACAGAAAAATCCCCCAACGCTTCCGCTGCATCACATGCAACAGCTCAAGCTCACTCCATTCCCTCAGAACCCAAGGAACTCATCTGCAGAGTACCACAAATCTCTTCACTCAGCCCCACTCTCTTAAACTTATAAATGAGTCCTCTAACAAGCATCATTCATACCCAGGGAATCAACATCATCTGTTACACTGATAACACCCAGATCATGCAATAACTCTCAGGAGATACCAACACCACCAAAAGTTGATACATTATGCCATTGACCAACATGGCTAATTATATGTGAGATAAGTAGCTCAAACTCAACCTGACAAGATAGAAGTATTGATATTCTGCAACATGAACTCACCCTGGTTGCCCACATAACTGGGCCCAAACCCCTCACCCTCCAACTTCCCTAAAAACTGACCATCATCCTGGACACCAACCTCACCATGAGACTTAAACTGCCACTATCACCTCCACCTGCTTTCACATATTTTGCATGCTCAGGAATGTCTTCATATGGCTCCCTCCTGGCACCTGTAAGACCATCACCAAGGCCCTCATCACATTGTACTACACCAATGCCCTCTACTTCAGCATCTCTGCATGCCTGCTACACAAGAGGCAAACTATCCAACACTAAACTGCCAGACTATTGCCCTGCCTACCTTGCGGCACACATATCACACCTCACCTCAGACAAAGACACTTGGTCCCCATTCAGACACACTGCCAGTTTAAGATTCTCACTCACACCTACAAGGCACTACACTACTAGGGACCCACCTAGCTCACACACCATCTAAACTTCCACCAACCTATCATGAACCTCCACTCTCCATTACTTGCACTCACCCACACCCCCATATCCATTTGAGCAAGACAAGTGGTACGGTGTTCTCTTGCATAGCAGGCTACACCTGGAACAACCTCCCCCAGCACATCAGGGCAGCTGTGTCAAATATGGATTTGTGCTAGTAACTGTACACCTAGCTCTTCAAGTGATCCTACTTGCAGAGCATGCACCTACACAGCACCTGGATACCCTCTTGGGTGACACGTTGACCCTTTACAAACCCACATTAACTACATTTACATTACAGTACACTTTTGGATGCCTAGCCCCAACAAAAGCACACTTGCATCATGGTGCATTGGAGCCTGATTTGGCACTGGCATATCTGCAAAGTTTCCAAGGTCCATGCATGATGTGCTGCTCCAGTTCAGGTTTTTTTACTTTGTATTTGGAAGTTGTAGTCCTGTTATACACTACAAGTCCCAGTATTCAAAGGATGTACCTTGAATTAGGCAGCACATCATGCATGGACCTGGGAAACTTGGCAGGGCTGGACTGGGCTGGATAAATTGGTACTGCCCAAGGAAAGGACAGTTAAGTAAGTAAGGATTTATTGTACAGTTAATTAAAACCTTTACAAGCATGCATCTCATGTTCAAGACAGCAGTTTAGAACGGAATGTGAACCACAGTTAAAACCCATTAAAAAAATTATTAATAAAACCCCCAGGCTCTCGAGGTAATTAGTTAAGACTATAAAAAGGCAAAAGTGCAAGGCGGACGATTTTTATAACCAGAGCATAGCAGTAGAGCAGGAGAAGCGATCCTTATTAGTTGGATGCTTAGCAGCAGAGTAGATGAGAAAGCAAAAGGCAAAGTGCCGAGGAGTGCAAGAGAAAGTGCAAAGTGCTGAAGCAACATTTTAGCCAGTGCTCAGGTTGATATAGTTAGCCTAAACGTCCCCCATAGCATTAATTTTTAGACAGCAGCGCAGATAAAAAAAGGTAAGTGCGAGGCAGTAAACAGTTGGCTGAGGTTGCTTCGATTGTTGGCTCTGAGCGTTCATCAGTCACTTTGTTGGCCAGAGCCGATATGAAAAGTGCAAATGTCAAGGCAGCACAAGTTTGACCCCGATTGCTGTAGATGTTCATGGTTTAGTAGCAGCTGTGCAGCGGTGTTCCTCACGGCATTCCTCTCTGGGGCTCGTGCAGGTAGAAAGTGCATTAGAACAATGGATTATCTCTGCGCTGCTTTAAATGTTCTGTACAGAAAAAGAAAGTGGGAAACCCAATCGACCCTTGGAGGCTTAGGAAATTAAAGTATTTACAGGTAGATGTGCCTACAAGGGATTCATTTAGGCGCAATCAGTTAAACAGTTCATGCAATAATGTATCACGGTTCCAGCCGGTAACCTACAATTAAACAATCTGCAAACCAGTTTTTAATTTCTTTCAAAAAGATCTATAAATGATAATAATCAAACGGGTGTGAGTTCTTCATGATTCAAATTTATACAATATGAATATAGAGGGTACAAAAGATTAAAGCCACACAGTAATGAACAAGGCTTACAAAAAAAAGTATTGTGTGCTATTGGTGCCTCAGTGTCATTAGTGTAAACATCAGTGACAGCGGCGTGTCCGAGGAGTTACACTCTGCTTTTTGCTCGACGTCTGCGAGCACAAGCGCTTGCTTTTTATTCGACGTTTGCGAGCACCAGTATCAGAGTTACGAATACGGTGACTTCACTTAAGCCCTAAGATTTGTTTGGAAGCATACCCAGCTCTTCAATAGCCTTTTTTCATGTAAATGAACAGGAAGATTTCATGTATCAACAGATTCAGTCAGGATTAGGCATTCCCCATGGAATGTACATAAGGGTCATACAACAGTCTATTGCATCGTCCTGAAGATGGTCTAACGGATGTGTACACCATCAAGACCGAAACGTCGACAATTGCATCTATTTCCATATTGATTGGTTCTTTTTTAGAGAGTGTTTTCTGTTTTGTTCAGGTTCACTGTTCTATTTATGTATTTGTGTTCGGAATAGATGTTTACACTAATGACTCTGAGGCACCTATAGCACACAATCCTTTTTTTTGTAAGCCTCGCTCATTATTGTGTTGCTTTAATCTTTTGTACCCTCTATATTCATATTGTATACATTTGATTCATGAAGAACTCACACCCGTTTGATTAGTATCTTTTATAGATCATTTTTTAAAGAAATTAAAAGCTGATTTGCAGACTGTTTAATTGTAGGTTACCGGCTGGAACCTTGATACATTATTGCATGAACTGTTTAACTGAGTGCGCCTAAATGAATCCCTTGTAGGCACATCTACCTGTAAATACTTAAATGTTCTGTGGCAGCTCTTTAATGAGGAAGACAGATTTAGGTCGGAGTTCAGCATCAATGGTGGTGTTTGCAGAGCCTAATTTTGCTACGGCTCACTGAAGGAATTTAACTGTTTTGAAATTTAGTGTGGTATTCTCTGGGTTCAGGCTGGCAATTACAGCCTAGCAGCAGTCTCGAACTCGCAAGACAACAAAGCCTCAGCGGAGTAGATATTTTCTGAGCTCTAACAAAGAAGGGCAGATGCATAGTATGTGAGAGATGGTTTCCTCACCCAAGCCAATAGGCAACACATTGTTCCTTGAGTTGCAGTGTTTCACCACGCTGGGAGATGAGCTCCCAAGTTCCACTCCCCTAGTTAGAATGCCACTAATCTGGCTTTTAGCCTTAGCGGATAGGTGCAGGTGATGTATTTCTGCATATTCCATGGGGTATAGGAGCTGATTACTGCCCATGCATGTGAGCACTTGCTCAATACTGCTAAGTCTTCTAGCCTTGACATTTTTTTTGTGGAAACTGCAGTAAGCTTTTTGAAATGCCTGCTGTGGAAGATTTTTCCCCCATGCCTCCGTGAGCAAAGGTTTGTTTAATTTGTCTTGGAGGCAGCGTTTGTTCAAAGATCCTGAACTTTCTAGGTCTCTCCAGAGTAAGCCATTCATAGTGTATTGCGGGGCAAGTCGAAGCCTATGACAATGATTTAGAAATGCGCTGCTTCTGCCCTAGGACTGCTTTGTTATGTTGAACTCTAGTCTTATTTGTGCCGGTGATGCTCTTTCTGGCAGACGAAGAGCAGTTTTATAGGTTTGAGCGATGGATTTATCCAGCACCGTGGCCTCCAAACCCAGAGTGATTTCACTCCAATAAGACAGTATGGGAATGACTTTTGCAGTCCCCGAAGTTTCTGGGCAAAGGTCATGAGGGTGAGCATGAGGCTTGCCTTTGTTTTTCAGGGAGAGCAAGTGGGATTTAAACATGCCGTGATTGTCCAGATAGATGCTTAGATATTTATACTCGACGCCATGCTGAAGCCATTCCCCATTGAGGTGCCACCTACCGCAACCTGCTGTTTTCTTTCCGAAGGTGACCATCATGGTTTTTGTACAGTTAATTTCAAGGCTGTCCCTGACAGTGTAAGAGTGTAGGATGGAAAGTTGACGCTTCAGGCCAATTTGCTTTGGCTTAGTAGCACAAGGCCGTCCGCATAGAGAAGGTGTGCAGACATTGACCTCTCAATTTGGGAGAGTGTCAGTTGACTTTGTCTAGCACCTCCAACAGGTCAGCGATGTACAGATTAAAAAGAAGGGGGCGAGTACACAGCCTTGTTTCAACCCCGAGTTTGTGGGGATCTTTCTTGAGATGTGCGTGTCGTCCCCTAATTTGACCCAAACCCAGGTGTTTGAGTACAGATGCTCAATTGGTCTTAGTAAATTGGCTGGAAGACCAGAGACCTGCAGTTCGTGCCACAGGGAAGCTCAGGGGATGCTGTCAAAGGCAGCTTTGAAGTCTATGAAGCAGGAGTAGAGCACAGATCCACTCCTGAGAACATTGTCACGCATTTGGGCCAGCGCCATCAGATTTGTTGTGGTACCACTGTTGTGTCTGAAGCCACACTGACTTCTGGGAAGGATCTGTCCTTCATCCACCCAAGCTTTTAGGCTGGCGAAGAGTTTGGCGTTGTTATCGATAAGAGCTATGAGGCAGTAATAGTGAGGCTCAGATTTCGATTACCCGTTGAAGGTTGGCCGAATGATCGATCCTCTCCCGGAGTCAGGAATGCAGTTGGTTGTCAGGCAGGATTCTACCAGTGGTGACATTGCCATAGCCCAAAATGAAGGATCAGATTTAAAGAGGGCTGTCGGAAGCCTATTCGAGCCGGGAGCCCCGTCTTTCCGCATTCTCTCCAGTTAGAGTCTGCAGCAGTCTTCTGTCGAGGTTGCGCAGTTTTTTGGGATGTTATTCCCTGAACATTTCTCTGGCATGTCTGTTATGGGAGTGTTTAAGGCTTCTGAATGTCGGGGTACTCATTTGAGCATGGGTGAGAAGGTAACGGAATCACAGGTTTACTGTCAGTTGAAAAGTAGGATGACAATGAAGAGACCCATGCTGTTTCAGCAAAATTTGCGCTGGTGTCTTTCTTGCCTCCAATTAGCGTTTGGTTGACCATATACCAGAATTGTTTGGCATTCTTTTTCTTCCTGACATGTAAGAGACGAGCCTAGAAGTCATCATCCTTTTTTCTTTAGACAGCCAGATTGATTTTCTAAAGTTGGCGCTGGAATTTTTTTGTTTAAGTTTTGCACTTGGAGAGAAAGGATGCTTTAAGGCGGACCACATGTTGTGATTCACTTTGTTCTTCAGGGTTTTCTGGATCCTTGTTAATCTGTGTCTGGCAGTGGGCTCTAAAGACTTTGTATGAACATAGCGCATGTTGTGGAAATCCTGGAGTATGTGATCCAAGAAAAGTGTCCATTGCTTAGTAGGGAAGATGGTGCAAGAGGCAACAGCACTGTGTTGTGTTCTGATCCATGTGATCACCTCAAAGGTAACCTCTTGGTCCCATTTCACCCTTTTAAGGTTTTCTGTGTACACGCTGCTGCTAGTGGAAGGAGCAGCCTCCAATTATGAGGTGTGAATTGCCAGAACAATTTGCTGCAGTCTGCAGTCACTATCGAATCAGTCCCCTAGGGAGAAGTTATTTATATACCTAAATAAAGCTGAACAATGGGTGAAGTCAATGTAGGAAGTGGGCTTTCCTATTGCTGGAATCCAGCCTGGTGGAGTATCCCCACTCGATCAACTGTTTAGGAGCCTGAGGCCAGGAACTTCACAGTTTGCCAGGAAGAACTCTTTGTGACAGAATGTCACAGGTTATGTCCAATTCATTAGCTTTCAGGTCGTTCATGCCCCCAAACATATTTGTGCTGAAAACTCCGGCGAACAGGGGGGCAGATTTACAAGCCCCTTGCGCCACTTTTGCGTCACTTTTCCCATGTTAAAAGTGACGCAAAAGTGGCGCAAGGGGCTTGTAAATAAGCCCCAGGATTATTTAACAGCGGAAATTTTAACTTGAGCTCGGTTATCATTGTTACCAGTCTGTTCAGTTTGGCCTTCTTTTCTGCTCTACTAGGATTTGTGTAAACATTAATGACCAGGAGGGACTGCTTCTTATTGCTATAGGATGTACTGAAGATCACTGTTTGCACCCCTGATTCTTTCAAAGTGGTCTCCTCTGCCGTGTAGTGCATAGACGACAATGTAAAAATTGTTAGGCCACCCATTGAGCATCCGCAGTTGCTGACTTTGTTGGCTGGCTTTTGATATTCTATATAGCCCATCAGAGAGACAATTGTTTGAGCCCATGTTTCCTGAAAGATACGGATCTAAATGTTACTCCAGAATGACATGATCTCGTCATCTTCAAGTTTTTGCACCGGGTTGGGAGTGTTCCAAGAGCAGATTAGTTGTGTGATGGCTGTTACGGCTCTCGTCATTTTGTCAGAAACTATTTTTTTACCAGGAGGGCAGTTGGCAACCGTTTCCAGTCGACAGAATTGTGCGTTCTTTAAGACTGAGTACACAGACGGTTTGACCTGGTGGATGAGCACGTTCGGATATCCTTTTGCCTTCACTGTTTTGGGTGGAATTCCTCAACTTTCTAGTTGTTTTGTTTTTACCTGGATTGCTTCCACCCATAAGTGAGAGGCAAAGGTGACCCGAGTGGGTTCCGATCCTTGGTCCCCACGTGGCTGTAGAAACCCTATTAACAAGATGTCTGAGGAATTTATGTTTCAGGTTGGGGATTGATTGAAGTAGCTGAATGATGTTACCCCTGCTTAAAATGTCATGCAGGCCCCTCGTTAGATACTCAGGAATCAAAATCAGCTTGTTATGCTCTGGAGATTCAGACTGGTGATTTTGGGAACCCCAGATAATTGAGTTGGCGAGAGGGGAACCATGTTGCAGATTGGCTTTCTCACAGCTTACGGACTTGGGGCCGCTGACGGAAGAGTTGAGCAGAGTACAAATTTTGATGGGATGCTTAGAATTAGCTTGTTCGCTGATAGGTATGCCATTGGTTGTGCATTTTAGTTCCAGGAGCTCTGATGATCTCATGGCTTAGAATAAGCTTGCTCCCTGATAGGTATGCCATTGGACGTGCATTTTAGTTCCAAGAGCTCTGATGATCCCAGTGGCACCCTGTGATTGTCTGCATGGGGGCAGGTGGTGCATTGAGCTTGCCATTCAATGGGAGCGGGCTCTTTGCTGCTGCTATCTGCCTCCGGAGGATCATAGGAGGGAAGTTGATCAGGAATTGCATCCTCCGAGGCTGAGATGATCTGTGCAGTTCCTGCGGTTGGGGCTATGGATTCCAGGAGACACATTTTTTTTCATTTTGGTGTTTAGTGAGCATTGGATATACCAACCCATGGCTTGCTAGAGTTGATGCCTTGTGAAGCTTGTTGCGTTGTTTCCTTTGACATTTACAGGTGTGTTTGAACAACTTTGCCATGGCTGAACTGCTTGAGGATGTGAGTCATTACCGTAGGCTTTTGGGGTGACTGCGATGGTGCAGTGGCAGTACTGGAAGAGTCCCCTTCTTGAGAAGAGTGTGGGTAGTTACCCCCAAGTCTTTTGCCTTAGATTTGTTAGTGCTCTTATGTGCGCCTTCTCGCGTGTCTCTGGTTGGCTGCGCGTCATTCCCCCTAAGTACAAAATTGGGCGAACTGTACTGTGACCTGTGGTCTTGTAGCAGGGCTTCCATGGTTTGTGGTAAGCTGGACAGTTTGTTCAGTATTAGGGAACATGGGCAAGATCCCTGGGGCTTTAGGGAATCTTCAAACAGAGCAGCTTCTGAATGTGCACATTTAATCAGGCTATTTAGTGCTTCCAGCTTCCTGTCAATGCCTGTCATTAGAGCAGCAAGGGAACTTAACATATCCACCTGAGCATCTAGCTTGGACCGAGTGGTAGATCATGGCGTCTACCATTGGTTGTATTGTGCTAAGCAGGGAGGACCACATGTCAGCATTTTGTAGGGTGGGAGAAGTAAGAGGTTCTCGAGTTATGATGAAATTGTCATAGTCTGAGGACGATAATTGGTTCAGATTTGGATCTATGCCATTGGCCAGCATGTCCTGCTGAGGTTCCTTGTGGGGGCTCAAGGAGGATAGTGGTGCGCCGGGAGGACTAGGTTGAGTGTCAAATTGAACTGACTAGCCCATGCATGACTTACATTGTTGTTCTAAATTAAAATCAGCTGTCAGGCAGTGTTTGGCCATTCTCTGGACTGAGAGGCTCTATTCCATCAGGCTGCTGTGCATGGTTGACACTGTGGCTGGTCCCCGCACCTGTCAGAGCTATCATGTCTGCAGGCCCAAAGCGCCCACTGTGATCCTTCAGGATAACCTGTCTACTGGTTTCTGGTGAAGTTGGGGTTACCAGGGTTGAAGCTTATTCCAAGAGCATTGGCCATTTCCTTTTTCTATGATGAGGGAGGGCAGAAGTTGCATTCACCAGGGCATGTACCTGGGCTTGGGGTAAACATGTAGGCATTTGTCCCCCTGCAGCTGTTATTCCCTCCTGAGATAGTCCCTCAATAGAAACGTTGGCATGACTCTCCTTGCTGACTGAAGTCTATATTTTCTGGAAGAAGTTCGTGATTTGAATCACAGTAGCTGTCGGAGGGCAGGCCTTTGTGCAAGCCAGTGAAGTGGAGGAGTTGGCATCTGAAATTGGGTCCAGAGCGGAGTCACTTTGGATTTTCTGACGTTTGATGTCGGTGACATGAGCCGTGATCTTTCCAGACCTCATCCTTGTACGGCTGCATTTTACTGTTGGAGCAAAAGCTGTGGCAGAGGTTGTTTCTTGGTTTCTTGTCTTGACCTCTTGTCTGGTTGCTAGGTTGCACTCAGCTAGTGGAAGTATCTTCTTGCTGCCTTTGTGCCTTGGTGCTTGGCGCTTGATGCATGCCGGGCAATCCTTGTCACCAGGCCCAAGGAAGGAAGGGGGTCTCCCTACCAAGGAGAAGCCTAGGGCTAAGCCTATGAGAGGCCTGGTGGTTTGCACACCTGGCTACTGCTAAATGTTGAGCTGACTGGAGGAGTGGAGCTATTGGGCACACCTTCTCCCAGAATGACTTGCAAGTTTGAACTTGGGGGGTCCAGTGAGTTAAATGATGAAGTTGGGGTGCTGAGGCTGCAAACGTCTGTGGACTTGCAGGATGTTAACAGAAGACTTGCGCTCTTTACAGATGAGGCAAAGAAAGGGATGGCGGAAGAAACTGGCCTGCTAGGATGCAGGTGTTCAGAGGGTGCAGGACTTACTGGGGGCTGCTATGGTATGGGGTGGGAGGCAGGTTTGGAGAGGTCTAGGGGGATGCGGGGCACAAGCCTGACCGCGTCCTGCTTAGCTGCCTACACTGCACGCACGCTACCCCTGTTGTTGCCCCCCTAACGAGAGTCTCACGCCACAGCGAACTGCACGTGTACTAGCCAAGAACGCCGTATGCTCACCTGCCTTCTGTCGGCTGCCGCTCCTTTCACCTTTGCCCTGCTCCTTTCTCCTTCTGAAAGCTACCGCCACTCTCCCTTGTGTAGTGGTGTCAGCAGCATCAGCAGGCTCAGACAGCAGGCCCAGCCGGATGCTCTTCTTCGGCAGGGGCTGGGTTGAGTGCCTGGCTAATGTCACTCGAAACAGGGGACTGGAGAAAAATGGTGAGGGGCGAGTGGTGGATGGCAAGAGGTGAGAACGGGAGGCAGTAGGAAGGAAGTGGGTGGAGAGGTGACAATCTCCCCCAAGCTTTCAAGGCCTCCTACGGCTTTGCCCGGGTGTGCCTCGGCTTCCCACGAGCTTCCTGTGAGCTCCGGCAGCCTCCCTGGTGTTGCCAGCATCCCCAATTTGCTCCGCACTCCATGCCAATGCCAGCAACGCGAGAGAATGTTACCAAGTCCCGAAGCACCACTTTCTTCAATATGCTACGGTAACGCGCACTGCACGTGAAATTTGGACCACATTCCCTGAGGAGCCAGAGGAGTCCCACACCCTGATGACGATCAAAGACCCAGTTTGCTTTATGGGGTTAATCTCCCAGTTGTATAAGGCCATAAAGGCGGACCGCAGAGTAGATGTAACAAGCGTCCAGAATAGGTGGTTGGAAGACATGCCGTCGCCACTAACGGAGGGGGAGTGGAAGAGAGCTTTTGTGCAGGTACAGGAAGTGGCCAGCAATGCTCGTTTCAAACTCACTCAATTTAATTACCTGCACCGCACCTACCTGACTCCCCTCTGACTATCGCACTTTGACCCGGCACGCGGACCGACCTGCCCTCGATGCGGAGCGGAACCGGCCCATTTTGCACACATGACCTGGGACTGCCCCCCCTTCGCCCATACTGGACGTTGATCCTGGAAATGTTGTAAAAAGCTAACAGCTACCCAGTTGAGATGTCGATTAAACATTGCCCCTTAGGCGTGTTACCAGCCCCCAAATCAAAGACCCACATGCAGTACAAATTTATCACGCTGCGGTTGGTGTTGGCGAGGCCCCGAATTGCTATACATTGGACGCAGGCTGTGACTTCTCGCTCGACTAAGTGGAAGGCATAGTCCCAATACCGGCAACATCCCCCACCTTCCCATAGGCGAACGTGCATAAATAAACACACAAGACACTTTGTTTATGGGAAAAACTTGTCGCAGGTTTATTCCATACAAGAGTATGCAATAAGGTGGGTTATCTTACGGGCGATCCATGGGCAGGCAGCCGTCCAACCTATGCTGCCCCTGCCCGCCTGATGAGCCAGCACTGTGGGATGGATGCCCGATCAGCGCTACACCTTTGTTGATCCACCACTGGATCACGTGGCCCTTGTTACCATCCTACTCACGCCCCTTTCAGGGCGGAGCGTAGCAGGGCAAACCCCGGTTGGTCAGGCCCCCAACCGCCCGAAGGACTAACGGGGCGCCGTCACGGTTCTCCAGGACCCTGCCCTGAGGATCCTGGTCTTTGGCTCTGGCACCCCTATTGTGCCGCGCAGAGGTACCCTTACTGTACCCGTCTGCCGCAGAGGTACCCTTACTGTACCAGACTGCTTCCAGATCGCCCTGTAACTCCGCCTGCAACGCAAAAGAAAACATTAAAACATTCATTACACCTTGACCACCAGCCCAGCCGCAGGGTAAGAGGAAGGGAGGGAGACGGCGTGGCTGGCGGAAAAGAGGCCGCTGGGAGGGTCAGAGGGGTATACATACCCTCCCTTCCCCCCCCCGGGCGTACCGGAAGTGACGCCCACACCCCCTGAACAGCGGGCTCCAGGCGGAAGCCCTCTGCTGCTAGAGCAAAGGATAGGCTTGTGCCGCAATGGCACTAAAGGGCCGCCCTTTTAGGGGGCCCCCTTTGGGGGCGGCAGGCAGCCACATAGTCCCAATACCGGCAACATCCCCCACCTTCCCATAGGCGAACGTGCATAAATAAACACACAAGACACTTTGTTTATGGGAAAAACTTGTTGCAGGTTTATTCCACACAAGAGTATGCAATAAGGTGGGTTATCTTACGGGCGATCCATGGGCAGGCAGCCGTCCAACCTATGCTGCCCCTGCCCGCCTGATGAGCCAGCACTGTGGGATGGATGCCCGATCAGCGCTACACCTTTGTTGATCCACCACTGGATCACGTGGCCCTTGTTACCATCCTACTCACGCCCCTTTCAGGGCGGAGCGTAGCAGGGCAAACCCCCGGTTGGTCAGGCCCCCAACCGCCCGAAGGACTAACGGGGCGCCGTCACGGTTCTCCAAAACCCTGCCCTGAGGATCCTGGTCTTTGGCTCTGGCACCCCTATTGTGCCGCGCAGAGGTACCCTTACTGTACCCGTCTGCCACAGAGGTACCCTTACTGTACCAGACTGCTTCCAGATCGCCCTGTAACTCCGCCACAGCCCTGGAGGCGGCCCCCGTCGCAGCCAGGGCCCCCCACCACTGCACCTCCTATTACCTGCAACCTGCCCTTTCCAAACATTCCTTTACATCCAGGAGAAACAAGTCCATCCCCACCGGGGACAAGTGGACCCCGTCCTCCTCAAAGTAACCTTTAACGTTTGCCTGGATGAGTTCATGCCTGATAAAGCCCAACCCCCTCTGACCCAGAAACTTGCGCATAGCACTGTTGACCCGCTTGCGCGAATGTTCTGCTGCCTCCCTTGACCTGGCACCGCACCAATGCATGCGGGGGGTTATTTCAGACCAAAACAGTCCGCAGTGACCCAAACGCCTGCTTAGTTCGCCCAAGTCCGATTTAATGGCCCTGAGTAATCCCCTCCTCCCCACGGTCATGAGATCATTGCCCCCCAAGTGGATCACCAAGACATTGGGCGGAGCTCCCCCAAGGGCCAGGCGTTGCTCGAGCCTGTTAATGATGCTGTTCCATCTCATACCTGGGAAACCCATCCAAACAAAATGAGTGTCGTGAAACCCCCGCATCCAGTTCCTGCTCTTGGCCCACTTTTCCAACCTGGCCACGTACGAATAGCCGATCACCCATACGCGAACACCTAAAGAAACGAATGCCATTCTTTACCAACTGTTTATTACTCAGATAATCATATTTGAACACAACACTGCAAAACACGGCACTCCAAAATTATTTACATACTGTGCAGTCAAGGGCGGATATTCCGTTCAAAACAGCGTGACTGCCAACGCCCCACCTTTTTAATGCCTGCCGGCTCCATGCCCGCCTTGAATGCAGCCGTGGCCGCCCCAATCCTGAATGAATGGCTTGAATACTTTTTGTCAGGGCTGGCCAGGCCGGCGCGCGCCAAGCATGCACACATAACCCGCTCCACTTGAAACTTGGTCAGGGGGGTCAGGTCAGCATGTACCAGGAAATAACCTTGTGTTGCGGGGCGCACCGCTAAGTAGTCCCCTACTCTAGAGACCGGGCAGTACCTGGGATCCCCTAGCGGGTTAAGAACCACCTCAACCCCACGCCCTGCCTGGTCAGTCTTAGACCTTCTTATGCGGAGCACCAGCTGGGCAGCCAGCTTCACGTCTTGCATGCCAAGTGCATCCCCAGACCCATCAGCCTTGGATCTGGCCACCAATTCGCTCATCCTGAATGCCCCAAAGAATGCTAAACAAAAGGCGGCTGCTAGTAGGCTGGCCTCGTAAGGAGAGTGCGCCACCTGCTACAGGACATCAAGCATACCCTGGAGCCTGGGGAAATCGATGGCCCCCCTGTTGTCCGGCACCCTCACTTCCTCCCTGGCCCAGCCCTTAAGAGCCGCCCGTAACCGAAAAGACCTGGCCGGATCAGTCCCGCCCTTCAGTTTCTCATCGTGGCACACTGCCGCCAGGTGGCTGGACACCCAAGAGTGGCTCCTCCCTTGGTCCTTAGCCCTTACCACAAAGGCCTCCACCTTCTGTTCCAAAGGAAGGGAGCTGGTGCCCAGAATATCAGAGACGCCCCAGAATGTTGCACAGTGGGCCTTGTACTTCTTCCTGGTTCCTGGAGCCAAGGACCGTTCCCCAATCTCCCTCAGCCGTTGCTCCACTGCAAGATGAGCCACAGATGCGCTGGAAAGGGGGTCATCTCCGCTCTCGCTCGCGGCCAGGCCTCCCGGAATCGGAGCCACTGAAAACGAGAGAGAGCGTCAGCGGCAACATTCTTGACCCCCTCAATGTGCCTGGCCCTGAACTCAATGTTGTGGTGCAGCCCGGCTCTGACAAGCTCTCTTAGCAGGCAAAGCACTAGTGGGCACCTAGCTGACTGACCATTTATCGCTTGTACAACCGCCATGTTGTCCGACCAGAAGACCACCCTCCTGTTTGCTAGCGCAGAGGGCCATAAATGCAGGGCGATGACGATGGGGAAGAGCTCCAGCACTGTGATCTTAGCTGTGATCCTGCACCGGTGCCAAGCGTTGGGCCATTTCTGCGCGCACCACTCCTCCCCCATGATGGCTCCAAAACCCTCCCTCCCGGAGGCGTCAGTGAAAAGGCACAGCTCAACGCTGCAGGCCCATGGCGCCCTCCAGATCACAGTTCCATTGAATTGCACCATGAATTCAGCCCAAGTCGCCAGGTCTACCTTTATGCCTTTTCCCAACCTGACCAAATGATGTTTCCTGCGGACGCCTGCCGTGGCCCTGGCCAGTCTCCTTGAGAATACCCTCCCAGCCGGGATGACTCTAGCTGCAAAATTGAGCTTGCCCATGAGACTCTGGATCTCGCCCAAGGGTGCCTTGTCTCTGCCCAGTAAGCTTTGGATGTCCTTGCGCAACTCCTGCACCTTCCCGGCAGGGAGCCTGGACTCACCCTTGACGGTGTCCAGCTCAATGCCTAGGAACGTGAGAACCTGCGCCGGACCCTCAGTCTTACCCGTCGCCAGGGGGACCCCAGGCGAGCCGCCAAGTCCTGGAAGCACCGCAATCCTCGCTGCACTCCCGAGACCCTAAGCTCCCGATGAACAAAAAATCATCCAGGTAGTGGGTCACTCCCTCAAGGCCGTGTTCCCAATGAAGTGCCCACTGCAAGAAGGAGCTAAAGGCCTCAAAATACGCACAAGACACCGCACAGCCCATGGGCATGCAACAATCAAAGTACAGTTGACCCTGCCACTTGAACCCCAGCAGGTGCTGGCTGGACGGGTGGACTGGCAGTAGGCGAAAAGCAGATTCTATATCCGCCTTGGCCAACCAGGCCCCCTTACCCGCCCTCCGCACCATGTCAATGGCCATGTCCAGTGAGGAGTAAGAAACCGAACATGTGCCCTCCTCTAGCCAGTGATTCACTGAATCGCCCTCGGGGTATGACAAATGGTGAATCAGCCTAAAAGCCCCAGGTTCTTTCTTGGGGACTACACCCAGCGGGGATACTAGAAAGTTCTCCAGTGGGGGTGAGTTGAAGGGGCCAGCTACCCTGCCTAGTGCCACCTCCTTCTGAATTTTTTCTCCTACGACTCTCGGCAGTTCTTTGGCGGACCTCAAATTATCAGCATCGCGGCTACATTGCGGCCCCTGGAACGGAATCGTGAAACCTTCGAGGAACCCCTGCGCTAAAAGCAGCCTGTCTTTGGTGTTGTGGTACTGCCGCAGGAGCGGGAGGAGATTCTGCAATATGACGGGGAGGGCCCTTTGTTGGGAAAGTTTGGTTGGGCGGAGACCAGAGCTGGTTGGCAACAGGGGGTGGCAGCGCCGGGGGGTGGTCCTGACTGGGTCATTAACTGTTCTGTTTTCCAGAGGGGGTGGGACTGTCCCGCTTTGAGTTGCACGACACGGCCGGATGGGCGGCCCCACACTTGCTGCAGTTGTGGGCGAATTTGCATCCTTTGACCCAGGAGCAAGATCCAGCATTGTATAACCGGCAGGTGCCGGAGGAGAACCTCTTATTCCCTTGTCGCTGACCCCCCCCCTGCTGGGCTCGAAAAGGCTGTCTGAAGGGGCGCTTCCCAGATTGTTTGGAGGCCCCTTGATTATCACCACCTTTCTGCGCTTTCGCCCCCTTTTCCCTGAACTCTGTAGTGGGTCTACGCATATGTTGGATCCAGAGTTGGATCTCCTTTTGGTCCCACCCTAATTCTGGACATAATGACATCCTCTTACGGAACTCCTGATCATAGTAAAACCATCCCAACCCGCCCGACAATTTTGCCTCCTGTTGGATGGTATGGGAATACTGCATCAGAGCAGGACCCTGCTCCGGGTGTCTTTCCATTATTACTGCTGAGAGAATCGTGAAGGCCTCCACCCAATTCTCTATTGTCTTGTCTGGCCAGCGTTGGTACCGCACTTTCTTGTCCTCCTCCTTTCCCCCCATCTTCCTGGTGTCTAAACCCGCCTTGCTGTGCATAAGTAAGGTCAAGATATCCACACATTCCCTTCTCCAAATGCCTTCCTTGGCGGCCTGAGGCACCTCCCACGCCAGAGAACAACGCCCTGACGCTAGGGGAGCTACTGTTACCATTGGAGTCGTCGGGGGGGCCAAACTTGTGGTGGACAGACTTGTGGGAAGATGGGGGGGGGGCTGGTCTACACAAGCGTGGAAGAGGGCGCGGGGACGGGAGAGGGAGCAGGAGGAGCCGCTGGGGCGGGAGCGTTGCTGGTAGAAGGCGCTGCTGTCATCTGCTGTCCCCCATCGCTGGAGGGAACCATATCTTGCCCTGCACTACCACTAGGTGCCGTTACACTCCCTCCTACCTCTGGGGCGGCTACCATCATAACTGCCCCGCTGGCAGGCAATGCACCACCGGCCTGGCCCGCCCAAACCTGAGTAATTGAAGGTGGCACCCTGGGCACCAGCGCTGCGTCCAGCACTAAAGGGGGCGCCTCCAATCTGTCCAAACGTGTCTGAAATTTATTCATCAAAGCCAACATGTTGTCCATCGTCTTACCGATTTTTTCAAAGTTTGCGTCGCCCGTTGTGGCAGGGGGCGGAGGGTTAGCAGGAGCAGCCACCGGCGCTGGAGGCTGTTGCGCAGCCACTACCCTGGCCTTGGCCGGGGGTGGGGTCCGCAGGGAAATCTTTGTTGGTGGGCCTTCGTGACCGCTTTGGTCTGGGAGGTGCCAGCTCGGGTGGTCCCGCCTGGCTTCCTGATGGTTGGTCTAGTGACACCCCGGAATCCTCCTGCCCACAGGCGTCAAGCATCCCTTGAGCCCATTCCACTCCCTTGGCTTTTGCCATTGCCATAAAGGTCCCCCACACTAAATCCTGGGACGTGCTTGGTTGCGACTCTTCTACACAGCTGACTTGCGAGAACAAGAGGGCGGGGGTCCCCTGGCTGTTCATGCTGTACTTTGTCTGGAAGACTGCCCAGCCGCGCCCTAGAACAAAAGACAAAGGTGAGTCCCAGCACTGAGCCAGCAAACGAAACCTCCCTGCCGCAGAGCAGCCGTTCCCATGGGCCCCCAGACCCCGGCGCGTTTCCCGCCCAATGCCTTCCCGGTACTTACTTCAACACAGCTCCTGCCCTAGCGACCTGATCGAAACGGTACGTGTTAGCGTCTTGCCTTTGTGTGTTGCTGCACGAACGGATTGCGATGATGGCCCGCGTGGGGGGCGGGGCCGGGAGAGAGGGTGGCGAGGAACCACAGCACTGCAATACAAAGTTCCGATTAAGAAACCACACCACAACAGCTGAACATAGGGCCGCAGGGCCCGCAACACAGTATCTGGGTAACGTAGCCAGGAACAAAACAGTGGGGGGGGGGCGCTCCACAGCGGCCGTGGGCCCCCCGCCCCACCCCATCCCCCCCATGACGCTTGCCCCCCTAGCAAGCCACGTGCACTTACGTCCCCACGACCTTTCCACGACTAGCTTGTTGCCTTCACCCTTGTCCTGAGATCACGTCCCAATGGTCCCCAGATGGCTGCGAGTACCGTGGATGTCCGGATGAGCTGCGATGAGGAAATAAATTCGTTTAGACGAGGCCATCGCAAGGCCATGCGACCACCGGGTTGTCCCGTGCCGCGAAACTCCCCCAAACTACTAACGTGGCCCCGTCAGACCCTGTGTCTGTCGGTGTGTCCCCCTTGCCTTCCTGCCGCGCAGTCGGCTGTAAATCAGCATGATGACTGCGGGTTGAGGAAAACTAGCGGCGGGAAGGGGGGGGCGGGGGTGGTTTGCGGATGTGCCCCATTACCTGCACAGCGCCCTTGCCCGGGCCACGACCCAGCGAAGCTGCCAAAGACGTCCGGGCCCACTCTACCTACGGAAACAAGATAATACATGAGTGTGTCTTCATATGACAATGGCACACCCCCTCAGACCGATGCCCTGTTGCGTTGTGTTTCGCCTTGCTGCAGCTCTGGAAAAGAAAGTACCAATCATTACACCTCTTTGCAGCAACACCCCTCTGCTCTTGGGGTTTTCCTTCCCCATCGCCTGGGCACCGGACTAGAGCGATCACTTGACCCCCTTCTCATATTTACTCTAGTGACAGCTGCAGCATCATGCAGTTCCGGCGAGTGCTCCAGCTCGCCTCCCACATGCCCCACGCCAGGGACCCAAGGTCCACCCTTAACGCCCCTCATGGACCTGCTGCTTGAGCGGGGCTGCTAGCACTGAAATTGTGAGGTGCCACCCGTACCTGCGAGGTGCTTCCGCACCAAGACTCGCTCCGACGGTAGCTGTGCGAAACGTCCGGTCCCGACCTGCTCAGAAACAAAACTAGCGTAATTAAGTGGTCCCCATCCCTGATGAGCGACACATCCCGCTAACGATGGTAGGGCTGCCCCCCCCGTATACACATGGCCTGAAGGAGGCTCCTGTAATAAAGCACCCATCATTAATCCACACAAATCACAAGGGTGGACTGCACGTGTATTGCTCAATTTCCCTAATGCCAGTATTGTGTTGTAGGGAACAACCGGCCTCAGGGAATGCTGGTGTATGATGGCTGGCTGCCCCCGGGGGTGAGGGGGGGCTTCTTCACATTTGTCACCCCTCTCTGCTATTTCCGCACTCTGTGGCGTAGACTTATTAATTGTGGGTCAGCATCTGTCCCTGCTCGACCCATGCTCCCCGTGTCTGCCCCTGCCCGGAGCTGGGCTGCACCCTTCACTAAAGGCTACCACTCCCACCGGGCGAGATCCGACACCGCGTCAGGCCCCCGGAGCCCACCACGGCCTGACCAAACCGCCTCCATGCTGCGACCTCACATCTTCGCTGAGCCGCGCAAGACGGAAGAGCGGAACACGGCCCCCCCTGTCCTGTGAGACACGCGCCACGGTGAGCACTCACCAATCCGAATGCAAGAGGGCTGCGATCCCCCGGACCGTAGTCTACCAGTACGTGGAGCCCATTACACACTGCGCACACGTGCGTGTCCCGGGGCCTGCTCGTCGCCCCGGTGCGCCGTGCCCAGGATGGCGGGGGGGGGGTGCGGGGTGGGTCGGGCCCAAACCGCAACCCCACTGGTGCGGACCTGGGCGCAAGCCTCGACATCCGCCCCGAGAGCGGCGGTGACATGGCGCGCGAGCGGCGATCGCCTCGCCCACCTCCAAGTCCTTGATAGGAAGGGCGGAACACGGCCGCCGCTGTCCCACGCCATCACAACCACCTCACGTGTAAAGGAACGATTATTCCTTCCCCCGCTCGAAGTCAGCTTTCCAATCCTCCAGTGTACGAGTTACCCCCGCCTGGCCTGCAGTGGAGTCGGATAATTACTGTGCAGCAGGTGTGGTCGCCCCCTTCCCTTGCCTGAGGGAAACGTGCCGTCTAGTCGGCTGCAAGCTAAGGAGCGGATAGCGCGGCACGACCCCCCCAAACCACACAACCAAAGCCAGGTCCCGGCCCCCGCCACGGGCGGCCGGACCTCACCCTCCGTCCGTGGTTCGCTCCAAACATGGACCACGGACCTGTGCTCCGCTTGCTGATGGCCAGGCGCTCCTGCCTGCGGCATCGGAGCCTGCAACACTATGTGACCGCCCGCATGTGGAGGGCTCTCACGCGTTTGCCGCACGGAGCTGCAATAGCCCTGTGGCCCCAATGCGCCATGCTGAGCCAGCCGCGCCGCTCCCCCCGGCGGCCAACCACAACAGTCCACGCCTGGACCAGACCCACCCGCCAAGGGCCCAACCCGGCAGCCTCGCCCGCCACAACGTGCAGCGATACCCGCACCCATGACTCGGAAAGACAGGAACTGCCCACACTCAGATGATGAGGCTCGCGGCAGCCTGTGGGGGGCCAGCCCGGGAGCGGGAGAACGCCAGCGGGCACCCCGGGGTAGAAGGGGGGGCGAGCACCCCCACTGCACCACCGCTGCACAGCACTGCAGCCCGCAAACCCCTTCGACGACTGCCGCTGCGGCCCTCAGCCCTCGAGGAGCTATCCTCCCCCCCTATGAACTAGGGGGTTTGGGGGGGGAGGATGTAAACTCACTGCAAGAGACCGGGAGCCAAGAGGTCCCAAACGGCGCGACGACAACACGGAGGGACGGACGACCTCCCAGACGGCGTGGCTGGCGGAAAAGAGGCCGCTGGGATGGTCAGAGGGGTATACATACCCTCCCTCCCCCCCCCCCCGGGCGTACCGGAAGTGACGCCCACAGCCCCTGAACAGCGGGCTCCAGGCAGAAGCCCTCTGCTGCTAGAGCAAGGGGTAAGCTTGTGCCGCAATGGCACTAAAGGGCCGCCCTTTTAGGGGGCCCCATTTGGGGGCGGCAGGCAGCCACAGATATGTGTGAATGGGGGATTGCAGAGGAACGCCGTCTGCGCTCTGCACGCACGGATGAAAATGCTGAACGGGACTTGGAAACGTGGTGTATAATGCTAGAAAGGTTACAGGCAACGGATCAACCAAGTGGGAACACATCAGGTCTGCCCCAGGGGTGACCCCCTCACATCGGGGACTGCCGCTGGAAACTCCCCCGCTGACAGATACTGACCATGGCTGATAGGTGAGTAGACAGATTGGCAGAGCGGGGGTGGAAACCCATTCGCATTTTCCTTGGGTGGGTCCTCTGTGGGGCACAACAGAGGTAGCTGTGGATCCCATGCCTGCTTATATTGGCTGAATTGGCTCTCGGTGGCCTGGCATTGATTCTTCAATGTGGACCCTCACAGCATTGTTCCCCCCCCGCCCAGAACTAGCAGGGTCACACCTATGGGAGGGGGCTGGGAGGGATGGCTGCTAACATATGTATGGGCCTGTCTCAATGTTTTATAAAAACAAGGGGAAAAAAAGAGAAAAAAGAGATGACGCTGAATTGTGCCGCTACTGCCAAAAGCTGCAGAAAGTTCTGTATTGTTTTGCTTACATCAAAAATAGGCCATAAAGCCATGAGTTAATGCACTACGCCTGACATACAGCAATGGTCACTGAATAAGTGCCCACGGACAAATATCTGGTGGTTTAAGGGTGCAATTATCTCTGTTAACATGTACGTTGTATTGTATTTATGCGTGCCATATCGACCCTACACGTTTACCATGTACCACCTATGTACAGACCTTAGGGTGAATTGATATGTACCATGAGGTTGCTGCCCGCACCGGGCAGATGCACTGGAGATGTGATATATATGTATATGCTTAAATGTCCTTTATATAAAATGCTAATGAAAAAAAATGGTTAAAAAAAGGGGGGGCATGCAGCCCCATCCCTGACACATAATTGACCCCAATGACCCCAGGGCCAGTTCCAATAAAAGAGAAGCGGAGCCATGTGACCTCACTCCCCATGCCTTAAAGGGCCCTGGACACCCTATCCCCTGCAGCCAAATACAATTAAACAGGGGAGGAGGGCATGAAGCCCCCCCCAACCCCCTCCTCCAGAGCTGTATTAGGCCTCGAGGACCCTATCCCCCTGAACTGTTTATTTATTTTTTAATGTGGGGCACGTGACCCTCCTACCTGAGCCTTCTCAGGCCCCGGGGACCCCAACCCCATGGGCCATCCATTTTTAAAAGTGGAAGTGACCGTGCGACCCCACTCAATGAGCCTCCTTTAGCCCTGGGGAACCCATCCCCTAGTGGCGTCCATTTTTGAAAGGGGGATGAGGGCCACGTTGCTCTCCTCCCCAAGACTTATCTCCCAGGGCTGCGTTACATTATAAAGGGGAGGGGCTGCGTGGCCCCCTCCCCGAGCCTTATTAGGCCCCAACGACAGCATTGCCAGGGCAAAAGTTTAATAAAACGGGAGCGCCGCCCTGCCCGAGCCGTTTTTGGCCTGAGGACCCCATTCCTCAGGGCACAAGTTTCTTATTTAAGGGAGAGGGGCATGCAGACCCATCCCCATGGCGTATTAAGCCCCGGGGACCCGTCCCCAGGGGCCCAATGTATTACTAAGGTGACCCCTCCCTGAGCAGTTCTCAGCCCAAGGACCCCATCCCCAAGGGTCCAAGTTACTTATTTAGGGGAGGAGGTGTGCGGTCCCCCTGTCCGAGCTGTATTTGGCCCTGGGGACCCCATCCCCTGGGGCAAATGTATGTATAAGGGGAGGGGGGCCGTGCACCTCCCCTCACCGAGACAGTATAGGCCCTGGGGAGCCCACCATCGGGCCGAAATCTCCTCAAAAGGGGAGTGGGGCCATGCAGCCTGACTTCCCGAGCCATTTTCGGCCCCGGGAACCCCATCACCTGGGGCCCAATTAAATTAATATGGTGAGGGGGGTGCATAGCCCCCCTCCCCTAGCAGTATTTGGCCTCAAGGACCCCATCCCCTGTGGAAAAAGTATTCTTTAAGAGGATGGTGGCACAGCCCCCTCCCTGAGCCTTTAAAAGGCCCTGGGGAGCTGTGCCTTTAGAATAAGGGCAAGGGGGCCACACAGCTCCCCTCCCAGAGCCATTATAGGCCACGGGGAGCCCATCCCATGTGCCAAAATCCTTTACAAAAGGGGAGGGGACCAGGCAGCCCCCTTCCCCGGACCGTTATAGGCCCCTAGGAACCCACCCCCTGGGGCCAAAATTCAACAAAAAGGGGGAAGGGATGTTGCACAGCCCCCCCTTTCCGAGCTTCAAAAAGTCCCTGCGGACCCCATCCTCCAGAGCTGCTAACTTTTTCAAAAAGGAAGTGGCACCCCCTCCCTGAGCCATTAATAGCCCCTGGGACCCTATACCCCGGGACCAGCTCACCTGCTGTGTCCTGGGGAGCCCACCCACCCTGGGACATAGCAGTCACCCTGCCTGCACCAGCACGGGCAGGGAAACTTGTGTTTGCTCCTGCTTGGCTGGAGCATTTTTAAAACTTCCACCAAACAGGAACAATATTGCTCCCACCCAGAGGGAGCAGCTATTTATGCTGCTCCTCCCGGGCGGGAGCAATCTCTTGATCGGTTTCCCTGAACGCATCAGTGTGGGCAGGGAAACAGATTAAAAGTCTGCTCCCAGCTTCTGGGAGCATTTTTAAAGCTCCCCCTCCCCCCGCTGGGAGCTGACTTTGTGTTTGCTGCCGTTTGTTGGGAGTAGGTGGGAGCAAAAGCAAGTTTCCCTGCCCGAGCCAGTGCAGGCTGGGAAACTCGGTGTCCTGGGGTGGGCTACATGGGACACAGCATGTGAGGTGGCCATAGAAGGCACAGGGTGTGGGGCTGTGTGGCACCCTCTCTTTTCAAAAGGTAGTGGCCCTGGAGGGATGGGGCCCCCAGGGCATTTTCAAGGCTCGGGGAGGGGGGCACGGGGGCCCCACTCCTTTTGATGACATTTCAGCCCCTGGGGTAGGCTCCGCAGGGCCTGTGGTGGCTCGGGGAAGGGGCTGCATGGCTCCCCTCTCCATTGTTGATGATTTTGGCCCCAGGGGTGTGCTCCCCAGGGCCTATAATGGCTCGGTGAGGGGGGTGTGCCCCCCTCCTCTTAATGAAAGAAAGTGGCCCGTACGGCATTTTTTCTTTCCGATCCCACAGGAGTCCCGCAAAAATTGCAGATTTATTTTTGTTTTTGGCCCAGGGGGATGTCCCTCTGGGCCCCCCGCCCTCCCTTGGGGCCTAGAGGGCACAGTATTCCTACCCTGTCCCTTTATATATTTTTTTTATTTAACACTTGAATTCTGTAATGGCTGCCAGCAAAAAAAAAATTCTGATGTTGCTGGCAGCAAATTAAAGCGCTCACTCCAGCGGGAGTCTGACTCCCACTGGAACAAATTGGCCCAAGGGAAAAAAAGCTCCCTTGCCGAATCAGAATGCTCCATTCTTAAATTGACGCTCCTGAAAGAGTCTCTCGAGCCTCTTGTGGACACAACCATCCAGATAGATAAATATTTTTGACCCTTAATTTCTAAAAAACTACTGAACGGATTTACACCAAATCACAAAAACACAATCTTCAGACTAAGATCTAGCTTCCTGCCAAATTTGTGTAATTCTGTTCAGCAGTTTTTGCTGCAGTCCTGCCTAAAGAAGTTTAAGGAAAATGAATGGGGATTTCACGTTTTGGGACCCCCTTTTTTCTCAACCTCTGCTTGACGGATCACCCCCAAATTCTCCATGAACAAACTAGGCAAACAGAGCACTTTAAAAAAAAAAGTTTTGTAGAGATTCATCAAACAGTGCCATGGCCACGACAACTAAAAACGTTACTTGCACTATTCAACTATCAGTTGAGGCACTAACTGCACTTTAAAAACATTTAATAACAAAAGCTAGTTCCAGAACATGTACATGTGCTGTAATATCAACTGCACTTTTAATTTAATCGGTGTTTGTATTGTATGGCTTTTATTAAGCTGAAACAATAAAGTATTAATTGAAGTAACCACAATGAGGAATAGTTCAGATTCAATCTGTGAGATGGCTATGTACCACAGGGGACCCTAACCAGCACAGTTACTAGTATTATTTAAGAAGTATCCAGAAGAGGGATCCCATGGGTGTACAAGATAATTTTCCAATGAGGCAGACATGAAAAGGGAATGCAATACTGCTTGGGAATTTTTAAAAGTAGAAAGCTGGCTGGTGTGAACAGTTGAAGATTAATTTCTGACAAACACTAACTGATACACCTCGAGCAAGGGATTGAAAACAGAAATATAAAATGGTTAACTGATGACTGGGTTGGAGGAGCTGTTACAAGGGTCTATTAATGATAAAGTATAACAAGCTCTTTAAGCTTCCAGCATAATTTAGTTGTAACCACATTAATTCTAGTGCTAAGTTGTATTGAAACAGGTATAACTAATAAAGCCAGAGAAGAAAGAGGTATTGTTTTAGGAATACTTAACAAAAGAATGCGGCCTTCAGTTTTTGTCACCATCATAGAGAATAAGACAGTGATAGATGTTTGATAAGGGCCGACCAAATGAAGCAACCATTTCCAAATGCAATAGGTTTCCTCATATCCAGTCCTCTCCCCAAAACCCATACAAAGCCCATTGTTTGGGGTTTTGGAAAGGTTAGCTAAGCATGTATACTAACATACATGTTACATATGTGCACTTGCACTGCTTGTTCTCTTCTCTGATACTTCTCTGAGAATTATAGAATCCCCACATATGATGGGGATTCTATTATTGCGAAGGATGCATTTGCTAGCTGTATGGTAGCCTTCAGTGGCAGCTCCTCTGATATGGTGGAGGAGAGTAGCCCCCTCCGCCCCCCGCTGACCAGCTGAGGGAAAGGAAAATTAAAATGATAAAACAGTATTATCATTTTATTTTTCCTCTGGACTGAGCTGAGTCTTTGGGGGCGGGGCCATGCCATGACAGGCACGGAAGGAATTGGTGGGCAGTACTGCTGTCAGTGCGCATGATGGTTTGGCAGGCCGGCTTAGGACGGACAATCTGTCATGCGCATTGACATCTCCCCAATGTGAAGAGAACAGCAGGCGTAGGCTCTCAGTCCCCTTTGGAGTTGAAAACAAGCCTCTCAGGCCAATCCCATTGCTTCTCTCATGCTGGTACCAGCATGAGAGGGAGAACTGCTGGGATTGGCCGTGAGGTATCTGGGAGACTCAGCACATACACAGCAGGAAGTAGAAGAGCGGCAGAGCAGTGATCAGCGAGGAGCAGATAAGTTTTTTTCTTTTCTTTTGTTTTTTTGTTGTCCTGCCGTCCCCTCTGCCACCCCATACCCCGCCCCTCTGCCGCAAGACCAGCTGCTACTGGTAGCCTTGCTTGACTGGCTGAAGGCCAACAAATTACAATGTAACCCCGATAAAATGGAAATCCTGTTGTTTAGGGCAGAATCCCCTTCCAGGATGGGTTGGAGCTTGGCCCAAAACAATTCCCCCTGCGCTCTCCCACAACAGTGTCCAGGAATTTGGGCGTCATGTTTGATGCCCAACTTTCATTTGATGTAAAGTTGAAAACGTGCATCTGGATTTTTCGCATGCTGAAGAAGTTTCATTACCTGCTTCCACACGATGTTCAAGTCACAGTGGTCAGGTTATTAATCCTGTCAAGGCTGGACTATGCTAATGCATTATACCAGGGCCTTTTGGAATATCCGATTCAGCGGTTACAAGTTGTGCCGAATATGGCGCTCCACCTACTATGTAAAATACAGAAATATACATCAGTATCAGTATTTCGGGAGAGACTCCACGGGCTACTAGTTCAGAAACAGATAATGTACAAAGCACTGACCCTGACGCACCAAGCCCTCTACAATAAACGGCCTGCATACCTGAACAAAAAAATTAAGAAATACAGCCCCGGGAGACCCCTGTGCTCTAGCAATGCCAGTCTAATTGTGGTTCCCTGATACAAAAGGCAACAGAGGGGAGGTTCTTCCTTCACTGTTAAAGCAGCTGTATATGGAATCAACTGCCTGAACAGATGAGGGCTATCCTGGATAAACTAAGATTTAAAAATAAGTTGAAAACGCTCCTATTCAGACCATAGGATAACAAATGTTCAGTGGTCCACGCCTCCTTTGCATTTTCAATCACATAAACAGTGCCGGGGCACTCTCTCTGGTTGCTGTGTGCTATACAAGTACTCATCATTCATTCATTCCTATGTGCACTTGCACTGCTTGTTCTCTTCTCTGAGCCTGCCTGAACTTCAATGATTTGCCAATGATTTACATTTGTGCCTTGCCACCATCATTCCATGGCTGCTCACTATATGCCATGGTTTGGCACCATTGTGCCAGGACCAACATGTTAGCAGGTATTGTAACAGCCAACTTTTTAACAGGAATCACCACAGTTGTGCCAGGACCAGTGTGTGATTAGAAACTACCACCATTGTGCAGGGACCACCTGATACAAGAGATTACCACCACTGTGCCAGATCAACAATGTTGTCAGTGATTACCACCATTGTGCTAGGGACAGCATGATGGTGATAACCACCAATTTGTGAGGGTCATCTTGTTGCCAGGGATTACCACCATTGTGCTAGAGACAGCATGATGGTGATAACCACCAATTTGTGAGGGTCATCTTGTTGCCAGGGATTACCACCATTGTGCTAGGGCCTGCATTTTACCAGGGATCTATTATTTATCTCTTAGTTGTATACAGCACACGATTACCCAAAGGGTGCTCCGGCACTAGCTCACTAATACACTCTATACACCAGCTCACATACTCAAAAGTTCAAGTAGAGCCAAATTTAGAAAACAAATCGGTTTTCAGAGCCCTGTGAAGTTTCAAAAGGTCTGGCTCTAGGCGTAACTCAGGCAGCAATCTGTTCCAAGCCTGAGCTGTCACCACGCAAAAGGCCCTTCCTCCCAATCGTGCTCTCTGGTGTTTAGGTATCGTGATCAGACAGGCAGAGGTCCACCGTAGCAGTCTAGGAGGAATGTTTTTTTTTTAACATATCTAAAATGTACGAGAGCCAAGTTGCTGGGTAAGGATCCTTGTGAGCCATACAGAGGGCCTTGAACCAGCATCTTGTATTAACTACTACTAGCCAGTGTAGCTGTCTGACTATGGATGAAGCACTACCATACTTACCCTTTCCATATATCAACCTGGCTGCCACATTCTAAAGTTGTAACCTCTGTATGAGTTAATCCGGAAGCCCTGCATAAAGGATATTACAATAGTCCAATCTGCGTAAGCCCAGGGTTTGCACCCTAGAATGCTGAGGAATACACGGAATGATATTCCCAAGTTGTTTCATGAGCAGGAGGTATGTGGACATCAACTTATTAATATGATGCTCAAATGAAAGTTTGCTGTCAAATAGCTCGCCTAAGTTATGAGCAGAGGATGCTGGTTCCAGGCATTCTCCCAACGATTGGGGCCACCACATAGAAGACCAGATCGAGGGATTAACAAAAATCAAAGCCTCTGTTTTGTCTGAATTTAGCTGGAAAGAATCCAGCTGGCTACTTTCATCATACAGCCTTTGAATTCCTCCTGGAGTTGGAAAATGTTACCCTCCATGCAGATGATAATTGGCTATCATCTGCAAAGCCATAACATTAAAAAACAAAAGAGGCAATCGGATCTGTCAGGGGAGCCACATATATATTAAGACGTGTAGGTCTGAGGGCAGACTCCATGTGGAACACCACAAGTGAGTGAAATAGTTGCCATAAAATCTATGAGGCTTGTCTCTCATGCCGATAGTGAATAGTCTTTCCAATCACATAGCATGGGAAACCGTATTGAAGGCAGCTGACAAGTCAAGGAGGATAAGCGCCGCTGAGCTTCCTGGATCCAAAATCATGCATATGTCATTAGTGGTCGCCATATCTAGGTTTCCATGGTAAAGCAGGATCTAAATTCAGATTGGTCGTTCTTAACACACCATTTGCCTCACGATAAGAGGCTAACTGTGCATTAACCTAGCTTTCCAAGATTTTTGCAAAAAGCGGAAGGAGAGCGAGAGGCCGGTAGTTGGAGGAAATGCTAGGGTCTAGAGTTTCCTTTTTTAAAAGATTAATACTTAAAGCTAATTTACAAAAAGCAGGTACCACACCCCTCTTTAAGGAGTGTTACTCATAATAGTTATACAAGGAGAAAGAAAGGATGCCAACTCTTTAGAAATCCTGACAGGAGCGGTGTCGAGAGCAGAGCCTGTCCTGATCATAGAGATTTTAGATATCGCCTCCTCCTCTGTAATAAGACTCAAATGTTACCACCCAATAAAATGGTGAATATCATGAGCCAGCTTTTCTGCAGATTCCCCTGTTGGTACAAATGTCGATAGAATCGTGAAGACCCTATTCTGAAAGAAGTCAGCCAGTTCTGAGCAAAGCATTTGCGTAGGAGAAGCTTTGGGTAAATGATTCGTACTTTTTGTCAAAGAGATACAGACTACAAAGAGTTCCCTAGTGGGATTGTTTGCAGACAGAATTTTCATTTGATAGTGGCTACACCTACAGGCTTTCAAAAGCCCTTTGTGTATCCTAAATTCTAATGTATAGGCCTCTCTTCCTCCCTCCAGAGCCTCGCAAGCCTTTTACATTTCCTTTGTGAATTGCCACCATTGTGCTAGACCCTTCGTCTTGATAGGGAATACCACCACTGTGCCAGGGTGAGCAGATAGCCAGGAATTACCACCATTCTGCCATGTCCAGCATTTAAAGTGTGGGGCAGTGGGACAAATACCCACTACTAACTTGCACACACACAAACCATTGTGTAACAGGGCCTACTTCTTACCAGGAATCACCACAGTTGTACCCGGGTATGCTTGTTTTCAGAGATTACGACCATTGTTCCATGGGAAGCCTGATACAAGAGATTACCACTATTGTGCCAAGGCAACGTTTTACCAAAAATTGCCACCATTGTGCCAGAGCAAGTATGTTGTGATGAATACAGCCATTGTGCCAGGACTAGTAATCTATCAGCGATAACCACCATGGTGCCAGAAACAGCATGTTGCTAATGATTACACCGTTTTGTGAAGGCCAACATGTTGCCAGGGATTACCAGCATTGTATGCAAAACAATGTGGACGAACCCACTGAGAAAAGAGTCAGGACTCACTGTTATAATGAACAGTGCCAGGGAACCATTAGGTTTTGTTAAAAGACCCCTCGCACACCAACCTGGTTGGTGTCATGCTTCATCATTGGGGTCCCAACCGGGTGGCCGAATGCCCCCCGGTTGTGCTACGACGCCTGATTACAGGGGAGCTGGTGTGGTGTATATTGTGTGAAGTGGTGTAGTGAGGATTAAAAGTATCTCTGGGAATCCTTGCCTAATGTGTTAATTAGTGGCGGCCCAGGATACGGCTAAAAACAAATAGCGCAACTACTGGAGTAGATTTTCTCTTAGTTGTCTAAAATAAGGTCTACATGTTTCAGCCCTAGATAGATAATGAATGGGCTTTCGTCAGGACCGAGTGAAGAGTGCGTGAGTGGCAAAAATCGTGCCACGTGAAAGGTGAATATCCAACACACGCGCTAAGGTGTGTTGTAGTGCTCAGTGGTATCTGTATACTTACGACCCACTGTAAAAAACACTGAGTTATAGTGTTAGGTAGGAATTCAGGGTCCTGGAGGGGTACCGTCTATTGTCACACTTTCGTCAAGACGCCAGACCCGCTAGAACCTAGTTTGGTCTCCCGTGATCCTGGCTGCTACATCACAATTCTCCATTCCGCTGTATACACTGCCACACCACGCCCCTCCCCTCTATGCCACAAAACTCTATGACACAACAATCTGACACAACACTCCATGCCACTCCACTCCACCCCCATTCTGCTCTACTCTATGCCATTCTAAGACACTCCACTCCATTCTATAACACTCTACTTCACACCACTCTATGCCATTTTACTCTACTCCACTATACGCCACTCTACTCCACTCTACGCTACTCTACTCCACTCTACGCCACTCTAGAACACTCTGCTCCACTCTGCACCACTCCACTTTATGCCACTACACTCTATGCCCTGGCACTACATGCCACGCCTCTCCACCATGTGCCACTCCACTCTACACCATACCACTCTACTAAACTCCACTCCATTCTATGCCACTCTATTACACTCTAAGCCTCTCTCTGACACTTCGATTTAGGCCACTTTATTCCACTCTGTCACTCCACTGTACAACACTCCACTCCACTGTACGACACTCCTCTCCACTCTATGACACTCTATGATACTCTACTCCACACCACTCTTCTAAGCCACTCTTCTCTACGACACTCCACTCTATGCCACTTTATGCCACTCCACTCCACGGCTCTCCACTCTACAGCACTATATGCCACTTTGCTCCACTCTAAACCACTCCATGCTACACCACTCCATTTTGACATTTTACTCCACTCTGTGGCTCCCCACTTCATTCTACTACACTCTATGGCACCCCACTGCACTCTAGTCCACTTTATGGCACTCTACTCCACTTTACTCCACTCTATGCTATGCCACTCTACCCCCCTCCACTCTACACCACTCTACTCCACTCTATGACACTCTACGGCACTCTATGCCGCTCCACTTTATGACATTCCACTCTATGACACTCTACATCGCTCCACTCTAAGCCCTTGCAATCCCCTCCACTACAACACTCTATGACATGATACTCCACTCTACGCCACTCCAGTTCACTCTACTCTATGCCACTCAACTCTACATTACTCCACTCTACTCTGCTCAACTCTATGCCACTCCACTCAATGCCTAACTCTTCCACTTCACGCCAGGCCACTTTATTCCACTCTATGCCACTCTGCTCTACGACACTCAACTCCACTCTACTCTAATCCACTCCACTCGACTCCACTCTATACCCTTCCACTATGTGCCCCTCCACTCTACGCCGCTCCACTCTAGCCTCTCCACTGCACTCCACAATACTCTACTCGACTCCATGACACTCTAGTAAACTCTATGCCACTCCACTCTGACTCTCCACTCTATTACCCTCCACACCATGCCACTCCACTCCACTGTACTCCACTCTATGCCACTCCACTCTATGCCACTCCATTCTACGAAACTCTACACCACTCCACTCTACTCTATGCCAATCCACTCTACCCACGACACTCTACGCCCCTCCACTCTATGCCCCTCTATTCCACTCTATGCCACAACACCCTATGCCCCTCTACTCCACTCTATGCCTCTTCACTCTACGCCCCTCCACTCCCCTTCGCTCTTCGGCCCTCCATTCTATGTTCTTTCACCCTGCGCCACTCTACCCTGCGCCACTCTACTCCATTTCACTCTACTGTAATCCACAACACTTCACTCTACTACACTCTGGGGCATATTCTCAATGAACTATCACCGAGATAACGGCACTTTATCTCAGCCAAAGTCGCGATAAAATTATCGCCCCATTCACAAGCTGGTGCTAACAGCCGATACCACCAGTTTACTTGCGAAAGCATCCGCAAAAAACATCGCCACAGATGACCCCGGCAACTATCGCTAATGAGATGCAGAGTAGGCGTTCCCGAGCAAAAAGCCGCGACAACACCACACCTCAACATTCACAACGACCAGCCACATCGGCGGTAAGACCACAAAACAGGCGATAAGGCGCGTTAGCAGCAGGAAATTAACACCTGCTCCGACCTGGTGTAAAGTCGGACGACAACCTGCACCATCAAAGGGAGCCCAGCCCAGAGCCACACATGAAGTGCAACATATGCCATGGAGCCACTCACCATGCATCCCGGAGCCCAGAGAGGGCAACAACACCCACCGCCACCACCCCCAGGACCACCACCCCCTCGGCCCCCCCCCGGACCACCACAGAGGCAGCGCAGACAAAGGCAGCGGACCTTCAGGAAATGCACCAGCCTCACAGCCCTAACACCAGACAACGTCAATGCCCACTACAGGCTCAAAAGGACAACCACCCTCCGCATCCTGAACATCATTGCCCACAGGCTGACGGTACCAACACAGCGGACAACCAACATCCCTCCGCAGACAAAGCTGCTAGCTGTGCTGCACCTGTTGGCCTCTGGTACCTCCCAACCAACAACCGCCAGAGTCGGAGGAGTCCCACAGCCAGCCCCATCCAAGTTCCCCACACCGGTCCTGGATGCCATCATCAGCTAGGTACCCCAGTACCTATACGTCCCCCACAATGCGCAGGAACAGCTGGAGACCAAGCAAGGACTATACGCCATAGCTGGATTCCCGCACGTGTTGGGGGCAATCGACTGCTCACATGTCCTACTTGTGCCGCCTGCCGACACCGCACACAAGTACTGCAACAGTAAGCACACGCATCCCATCAACGTGCAGGCAATAGTGGACCACAGGGGACTCTTCACCAATGTCGTAGCCAACTACCCAGGCAGTGTGCATGATCCCTTCATCTTCCAACAGTCCAACATCAACCAGCGCTTCCAGGATGGCACCTATGGAAATGCACTGCACGTTGGCAAGTACCAAATGAACACACCACACCCCTCAACTCCACAATCATGCAACTCACAACTCTGGCACTGCACACGTCACAAAATCACATACAACATGCCAAACAACATGCCCACCCACCAGACACGACAGCACAACTTACTGTGGCAACCTTGGTTAGCCATGTACATGAGCCATCAACGGCATGGCACCTCAGCCACACAATACCGGAATGTGGGGAGAGGTGGGAACCAGGCATGTGCGAAGGAGGAAAGTCACCCATGAATGAGAATGTACACAATGCCAAGTGTGGCGGAGATGTGCTGGACAGACTGCAGTATGCAGACCACAGACATATCCATGTCTACATGCACTGCTGGTGTCTGGAGTATAGTGGACAGTGGACGCAACCATGTCACCCCAGCCAGTGGGGAAGCCCAAGGAAATGTAGCTTGTGACGTCCCCCCCTGTAAGCGTGTGCGGAGTGGGCTGGCCCGGCGTACGCCAGTCCAGCGTGGGGGTGTGGATGATCATCCCGTGGCTCTGGGTGTGGTTCAGTACTGGAAATGTGCAAAGGCATGTGTCTCTGTCGCAGTGTGGGTCTCCATTGGGGAGTGTAGGTGGGCCCTGATGGGACTTAGACACCCACGTATGTGATCTAGTTCGGCTTCCATGAGGTAGTGCCCCACCCGCACATGTTCGGCCACCCCCTTCTGGCAGTCTGACACCTGGCCTTGGAATGCGATGTGTGCTTGGGTGGGCTGCTGGGAGCCAGCCGGGGTGGTGGGTGCGTCCAGCTGTGTTGTCTGTGCAGGGGGTGGGGTATCCTCGATGCAGCGGTGCTGCCCTGCTCCTGGAGGTCGATTGCCTAAGATGTCCATGGACTGTTGTGGGGCGTAGGTGTCGGAAGTGTGGTGGTCCTCTTCAGCATCACTGTAGAGTTGTCTGGTCTGCTCTGCTGGAGGTGCTGTTTGTCCCTCTGCAATGTGAAGGGGAGATGCTTGTTGACATTGTGTTGGCATGTATGTTGCCGCATTGTTCAAGTTTACATACAGACTTCATGACAATGTACATTGTGACTGTTTGGGAGGGGCAGACTATTTGATGCGGGACAGTGGACATTTGGACTACATGACGTAGGTGAGGTTGTACACGTACATTTGCATCTCACAGTTTCCTGCTATGTCAGATGTGATTGGCCATTTTCTACGCACAGGCGGACCCAGTTGTGTCCTCTGTTCTGCAGTGTAGGTGTTGGACTGTGTACCACATTGTCGTCCATGTGGGTGTGCTGTCATTGCTATGTGTGTGTGCTGCATTGTGTGGGAGTCGCACCTGCAGCTGTGATTTTGCTGCCCCATATCCCTTGGAGGCGGTGTGCCTTTGGCTTTTGTGCTTTTGGGGTGCTGTGATGTTGGCGACTTGGGTCATTTGTGCTCTTGGACGGTTTTTGTACTCTTGTGCATTGTTTGTCTGCAGATGTGTTGTTGACGTCAGTGGTTGTTTGTGCAGGTGGATGTGTCAGAGTGTGACCTGCTCCTTTCCGGATGTGGTCCACACTCAGCCACCTCAGTTTCGTGGCGTGCACAGTATCATGGTGATTGTACTCCAGCCATGCTGCTGGTCATGTGGTGTCACTTGCATTGTCAGTGTGGCTCTCACATCTTTGCTGTGTTTCGCACGGGTGCATGTGTGTGTTGTGTAATTGGTGATATGTGGGGTGGGACCCCTTTGGGCACATGGTGAACGGGAGCCTACTTTATGTTTGTATGTGTGCTGCAGTGTGCCACGGGGATCAGGGACATGACCCAGGGTCATTGTGGGTGTGCGGTGTGCTACACGTTGTTGTGCATGTGTGCCATTGTGCCCGTCCCCACAGTCCCTGTTCGTTACTCACCCTGTTGCTGTTGTGTCAGGTCATGTCGAGCAGTGTCCGGACTCCCGACTCCTTGCACCGTCTCTACACTGATGACTGTGGCCGCCATTTGCTCCAGCTCCTCCTGTGGCGCAGGACTCCCACCTCCATTCGCCATTGCTGCCTTCCTGTTGGCAGTGGGTTTCTGCTTGGTTTGGCTTTTCACATCGTGCCAGCGCATCTTGGCCTCCTCGACACTCCGGCTGCATTCACGATGGAATGCCATTTTTCCGTCTGTGTTGCCAATGACACGGTGGAGGTGACGGACAGTTGTTGTTGGTGCTCTGTCACCTCCGTGACGACGATCCAGTTGTCATGCGGACTGTACCCCGTCTTCCTCTTCCTCTTCTCCTTGGCCTTCCCCGACCCCGAGGTTCCTTGCTGGTGGTCTGTGGGGCTTGTGGGGTTCGCGTTGACCTGGGTACTCGTTCCGGGTGCCTCCATGTTGCTACGCAGTTTATTTTCTTTATGGTGTGTTTTTCTTGTTCAGCTTTTATAGTGCATTTTCCCGCATGATGGGTGGGGATTGCAGGCCTGTCGCTGGGTGTCGCTGATTTTTGTATCGCGGTTGGCCTCATCGCAACTTTATTCGCGTTCGTGTTTCGCATTTTTGCGGCGTCGCATTAATTTTAACGCGGTCATTTGACGCGTTATCGTGGGGCTATCGCATGGTGCCGCCAGGTTGGGAATACTACGTTAACACGGCGTTGTTTTCCCACGATAGACTGCGATGTGCAAAGTTGCGTTAAGCTAAACTTGCGGTGGTTATCACACGTTCTTGAGAATATGCCCCTCTATTCTATGACATTCTACTCTATGACACTCCACTCTGTGACAATCCACTCCACGCCACTCAATTTTGCACCACTCCACTCTATGCCACTTCAATCTATGCCACTCCACACCACTCCACTCTGCACCACAAACTTTTAGCCATGCTGAGCAGCTGCCACGTTGGTGTACATCATGGCTAAAACACATTGTATAGGCAATACCTGTTGGCTCTGCCAATGCTTGTTTTAACGTACCTTTCTTCACAACTCCTGCTGCCATTTTTCTTTTTCCACAAGCTCTCCCTCAAGCAGCTTCCACCTGGTGCTCCATGGAGGGGAAGAAGGAAAGGGAGCACCTCAGGCAGCCTCTGATAAAGGAGGGGAGCTGGAGGGTGAAGGTATAAGTAAGAATGGGTGCCGGCCGGCCCTGGGGTGAATACTACAGGCAGATGCGTATCTTCAGGGTGGTGTGTGGGGCGGAACACCCCGCTCCCAGTATTAATTTTCAGTCGGGTAACTTGTCCCCAGTAGCTGACAAGTCTGATCTGGAATGGGAACGGAGACTGTTCACCAGGGTGGGGAGCAATGGCGGCTCGCCGAGGGAGTGGTGCGGGCGGTGGGGTGGGGCGGGGGAGGGACACGGTGGGGGGTAGTGGACTCAGACTTACGACGGACAGAACTCCCTCTGAGTTCTGTCCGTCGTATGTCCAAGCTCACTACCCCCCCCACCCTGCCCCTCCCCCACCGCCCCGCACCACTCCCTCGGCGAGCCGCCACTGGTGGGGAGTACAACATTGTGACAGGGCTCAGACAGGGTGCAGATGTGAACAGATGTCGACGCTGCGCACGGACACCGGGGACACCAGTGATCCCATGCAGTGTATCACACACAGCAATGGTCGGATTTGCAGACAAAACTTCTGTGGGCAATGGGGTTTCTCTACCTGTTACTGAAATTGCTTTTCTTAGAGAGGCAAAATAAAACAGTCAGACTCTCAGCTGGATCTAAGGCAGTAATACTCAAAGTACGGCCCGGGGGCCGCATGCGGCCCTCCTGACCTTTACATGCAGCCCTCTGGGCAGCAGCAGCAGCACTGAGCTGCTGTTTACTCAACTCAACACAAACATTAAAAAATAAAAAATAAACAGCAAGCACATATTTAAAGGTTAATTGCAGTTAAGGAAAGGAAGTAACTAGGCCCTTAACTTTAGGAACACCTTCATTTTTAAAGACCACAAGCATGTAAAAATGATAGCCTTTTCAAAATTCAAAAAGTGTATTTCATTAACCTGTAGAACCATTTAACCTTAGTAAATCAGATTATTGCAGTACATGCAGAAGTATTTTTTTAAAAGTGATGGTTTTCAAATATGAATTTAGAAATGCTCATGCACCCCCATGTCTCCCCAACCTGACAACAATACAATTTGTGATTACGTTCAGACACAGGAGGTTTTGTACAGCACGCATCATAAAGTCATGTATTTCGAGGTCCTCTTATATGAGATAATGAAGAAGAAGGAGGGAAATTGAAATAAAACAATTGCACAGGATCACACAATTTGGTCAAGTGGGGAAGCCGGGATTCATCCATGTTTTCTGGTTTCCCATTGCGCAATTGAGTTTAGCCACTAGATGTACATGCTTCGCTACCCCTGCACCCACTGTACGCCCCCACTCTCCCCACGCTGGTATCAGTGCGGCCCTCAATCACTCCAAAGACCAAACTTTTCGGACCCCGGTAAAATGTTTGCGAGTACCCATGATCTAAGGTGTCTTTGGCTGATCTTGCTGCCCCTAGTCTAAAATTCAGTTGGGTGTCTGCATCACCGAAGTACTCTGCTGTTTTCAAGCAGTGGGAGGAGGGCACTGCCTAGTTGTGCCACAGAAAAAATGATGAGACTGCTGCTCTGCTCCCACAGGAAAAGAATAGCCACATCAGCAAGCAAAAATGTGAGTGTGTGTGCATATGAGTGTTCACATGAGTAAATGCACATGATGGTGTGTGTAAACGTGTGTGCATGAGTGTGCGTGCACACGAATGCCTGTGTGTGTGTGAGTGTGCATTTGTCCCTGGTCAAGTGAGCTTGCGTATGCACATGAATGTGTGTGTGCATATGTGAGTGTGCTCACATAAAAGTGTATGTGTGAAGGTGAGTGTGCACCAGAGTGTTTGAGTGTGGATTCATATGAGTGTGTGTCTATGTGAATGTGCACATGAGTGGCTGTGTGGACATGAGTGTGTGTGCATATGGACATGAGTGTGTATGTGCAAATGACTGTGTGTGCAGAAATGTGTTTGAATCTCAGCAGCTTCACTTAGACTTTCATCCTTCAGAGGTCGAAAAAATCAGTACCATTGAGTTGTGTAACAATAAATATCTGTTATTCAGTGCCTAGATATCTGTCATTCAGTGTAAAGACAACCTATACCATTATGTTTGTGTGTGCAGATAAGTGTGTGTGGATGTGCACAAGTGTGTGTGCAGAAATTTGAGTTCGAATCTCAGTGGCTCCACTTGACCTTTTATCCTTCTGAGGTCGATCTAATGAGTACTATTAAGTTGAGTTAGAATAAACATCTGCAACATCTGCTTTTCAATGCCATGATAATCCAAGGGATGAATTGTGCTCTTTTGCAAATACACATTATGTGTATGTGCATGCGAGTGTCGCACACATGAGTGTGCATGTGCGTCTGTCCGTCACCATGGCTGGTGCAGAACCCAGCAATTCAAAATTGAGTTAATTATCACAAATGTTATTTTGCAAAGTCATCTATGGTTAATTGCATGTTTAATGGCTTCCCAAATAGGGAGCTAGGTGCATTTACACCCGTGTGTCTGTGTAAATGTAAATAATGGCTTGAACAGTATGAGGCTCTGCACATCAAAAGACTTACGGCAAATATATGTGTGAGTCACTGAGGCATGGAAAGCAATCCTGCCAAAGAGGACTGCTTGTCTGACTACAGTGACAGAAGTATCCACAACTTGAGGCCCCGAGAGAAGATTCCAGGGGCGCTTACCCACTGCATCTTACACCCTGGAGACTGCAGATGCTGTCTGAATAAAGGAAAGTGATGGTGTTGGAGCTGATCGAGTGGTACAGGTAATGAGCTCTACAGTATTTGCTGTATCTTGAGATCTTGCTCCCCTGCATCCACAAAAAGAACTTTGAGTATTATTTAGAGTTTGATGGATGCAAGACATTGGCCACAAATTGACAGATGCCCCTTTCACCCTATTTGGTGTGCTTATAGGTATATTTAGAGTGTTTACATTTGTATATACTACAAATAGGGTAGATATGATACCTGTCATACATAGGGTTGTTTGGATGTCCCTCATCCTCAAACTGTAACTAACACACCTTGTCCTTCCAACGTCAAATAGATTCCTACACTGAGCGGTAGTCGTCTTATTTGTCTCCAGCATGCAGGGAATCATACCTAGGTATTGACAGCTTCCCCATGGTGGATTTGAGAGTGCCAGAAGGCACGTTGGATTTTGTAAATGCTTTAGATGTGTTGAAAGTACAACTGTAGCGAGCCTCTGCAAGTCATGAATAAGAGATATATGATTCCTTTCCGGTGAGTCCACATTCTCCTGCCTTGAAATCTACTAAACCTATCCAGATTGGTGCTATAAGCCCCTACATGCCCATAGACAAAATAATTGTTTGACCATGACCACTGGTTCCCAAAATATTTGGTACTGATGTTTCACTGGCAGGCCCACCAACAGCAACTGGCCAACTGGGAATGCTCGAGTCCAAGGGGAATAAAATATTTTGGCCAAAACCAGACACTGAATTGGTGAATATCCCAGCACTGCTACCAGCCATTTTCAAGCTACTGCCTTGATTTCCAATTGGTATACAATTCACAATTCGCCCCGAGTCGGCGATGCGGCGAGCGCAAGGTAAGTGGTTTTATTTCTTTTTTTATTTAATTCTTACTAACCCGTCGTCTGTCAACTTCCCCCACCCCATCCCTCCCCAGCTCACCACTCTTATCTTTGCCGGCCGCCACTGCGTGGAGGGTTGGATGTAGTAGAAGAGTTATGAGTGCCCTATAAAAGCCATATAGCTTTTTAGCAAACGTTATTGGCATTTTAGTTTCCAATTTTATAAAGGAGTTGAAGGTGCCTTATTTTGATACAGGCTTCTAGGTACTGTGCCAGGTTTCCCTGCCCCCTCTCCCCGAGGCCAGGTCTGCTGCTGGCTGTGGGCTGCCTATAAGACTACTCTTGTTGCCCTTGCCCAGCCGTGGGTCTGTTACTGTTACTAGGCCTAGTCTGGTGGTATGTCTGCTATCTTTGTCCTCCCTGCCCTACATTGCTGTGTTTAGAAACTGGACAGTAGTGGACAACATCATCCACCATTCAGGCCATTTAACTGGGGCCCTGTGTGTAGGAAGCAGGCTCTTCATATAGTATAACAAAAAGAGGTATGCTGTGCAAAGAGTCCAGGTATCCCTTGTGAGTGGACAGGGGCTTGCTCTAGCAATGCCAAGGTGCTCTATCTAGGGTAGTGTGGTCGAGCAGCCTTAGGCTTATCAGAGAGGAGTGTTATACGTTTATTACACAGAGTCCATAAATGATGCACACACTCATAAAGGAGATCCACACCAATTTAGAAAATAGCACTTCTTTTTATATATATTTATAACACCAAGAACTTCATAATTAGGTAAGTACTTTGTTTTGAGATATCACTGTCTTGAAAGTATATAGAATTACACTTGCATTTGGTGAGTTATCACGGTTTGGCAGTATCGGTAAAGCGGTAATGTTATCCTATGGGAAAGAAAGATATACTGCATACTGGTACTTAGCAGCGACTTTCAAGACTGTCCTTCTGGTTTTAAGGTAAGTATAGGGCAAGGTCCAAGGCAGCACCAACAGGTCACCTCGATCAGCTCTAGGGTGTCCGGGCGCAGAGGTATATTACAGCATCTGGTGCCCCGTTTAAATCAATGGGGAACGGTCAGGTTCAAAAGAGACTGCAAGTAAGGACTGGGGGCCAGTCCAGGCAAACCCGCAGGGGGGCCCAGTCCTTGAGGATCTCGGGCATGCAGAGATGAATAGCACTTGTTACAACGCATGCGTTTTCTACGCATGCCATTACAACGCAAGTCGTTACAACGACGCGTTGTTACATCGCATGCCATTACAACGCAAGTTGTTACAACGACTTGCTGTAGGGGGGGCGATGGAGTTTGGAATAGCATAATTTACTATTCCAACTCCAGTGTGTGCAACAGTAGGGAAGGTGTTGGATTGAAAATCCAACAAATACAACACCTTCTGCCCCCTACAGCAAGTCGTTCTAACGACTTGCGTTGTAATGGCATGCCATGTATCGCATGCGTTGTAAACTATGTTTCCCGCAGAGACACCATTGATCCACTGAATCTCTGGCTGAGGGGGCACGTGTGCAGTGGTGCTTTCTCCTACGGGGTTGCACTGCAGGAGGCACTCACTGTTTTTGGTTGCCTGCAAAACCAGGCTGCAGGCGGGGACTGGGAGACCAGTCTGACCAAACCCAAAAAGGGTTTCAGCTGTGGAGAGTCTCAGGACCCCGTGGGCACCTTTGTTCCACTTCTCGTCGGGCTGTGGGGCTCGGGTGAGGTGGTGTCTTCAGGTGATGGGTCGCGGCGGTCCAAAGGCTCTCACAGTTTCTGCTTTCCTGCAGAAAGAGACTGCCAGTGGGGACTCAGACAAGACTCCTGGGCTCCACCCCCTCTGCTTGGGATGACTTCTGGTGGCACGCAGCGCTCTGAACCCCCCAACACCCACTGACCTAGCACGAAGCCTCAGCATCATCCTGGACTCCTTGCTCTCAATGAACCACCAAATCAACGCTGTTTCGTCCTCCTGCTTCCACATGTTCCGCCTGCTTTGTAAGATCTTCAAGTGGATTCCCACCGAGTCCAGGAAAACGGTCACCCATACGCTTGTCACCAGCAGACTCAACTACGGCAATGCACTCTACGCCAGCACCACCCAGAAACTCCTAAAGAAACTGCAGAACTTCCAGAACGCCTTTGCCAGACTCATCCTGAACATCCCACGCCACAGCCACATCACCGGCCACCTGAGAGACCTTCACTGGCTACCTATCTACAGAAGAATTACCTTCAAGCTCCTCACGCATGCCCACAGAGCCTTCCACAACGTCAGACCTGCATACCTCAACCACCGCCTCCCCTTCTACACACCCACCAGACATCTGCGCTCCACCCAACTGGCCCTGGCCACCATCCCATGGATCCTCAAAACCACGGCTGGAGGAAGATCATTCCCCTACCTCGCTGCGAAGACCTGGAACTCCTTGTCTCTGCACATCACGCAATCACCATCGCTGCCGCCATTCAGGAAGGAGCTCAAGACCTGGCTTGACTGAATTGCAGATCCACCACCCCTCCCCACTCAGCACCTTGAGACCCGAACGGGTGAGTAGTCACACTTTATAAGAAACCTGATTGATTTATTGATTGATTGATTGATTGACTGGGGGCCAGTCCGGCTAAACCCAAGATGGGGCTCGGGTAACTTGGTTGACCAGTGCCCAGTACGTACCTTAAATGGCTTCCCTGTTCACTTGTAATATCTAGTACTAGAACTAGACATCAAAGGGGCATATCTGCTGTTGCAGATATGTCCTCACATAAAATATAATGCACCCTGGCTTAGGGCTCAAAGGCCTGCTGTGGGGGTGACCTACTTATATTAAATGCAGTGACTTTGGCAGGGTACACAGGAGTGTGCCATGTCATGTTTTCACTCATGGTTTGCACCAGGTCACGCAGCCTGCAATGGCATAAGATATGCTGCAGCCTTTAGGGACCCTGTTTAGTACCCATGTCCTAGGTACCAGGGGTACCATTTACTAGGGACTTACAGGGGTGCTAAAGTCCTTTCCAATTGTGTTACAATTAGACATCACCTTGTTTTAAGGAAAGAGCCCAGGCACTGAGGTCTGGCTAGCTGGCCTCAGTGCACTATCAGATTTAATAACCAGCATCTCGTAGCTAACAAAGTGGGCAAAACGTGTGGGGACAACTGCAACAAAAACCCAGTTTCCTAAATTGTGCTGACAGGTCAGCCTATCATCAGATTGAGATCTTGGAGTAGATTGTGTCCTGGCATGAAAAGAGAATAATGTGCAGCCAGAAATAATTCTATTGTGAATATCAGGTAGGACTGAATACATAGCTTAATACCTAGCATTTCTGCAAGTAATGGTGGTGGCAGGGTGTGGGTATTAGAGATAAGGTGCTATTTGTACTCGCTGTAGTTCTTTAAGTTTGTCATAGTACACATCTGGACCCCATAAATGTTCCACCCAGTTTTTTGACATGTGACCTTGCCTTGGCCATTTTGTAAATTAGGAAGTTTCTTTTTAGGTCGAACCTGGGCAGCGCATGCGCTGCTCTGCGGCATGCTGTATTGAAGTATGGAATAGAAGCTCCACCCATTTCCCACCCATCTTTTCAATTGGCTCCTGTTACTGTCCTTTCTAAATGCTTGCTTTTGATTCATGAATAGGCTTGTTAGTCCTTGTTTAGTACCACCTTGTCTGCATTTGAAACCTCCCATGAGGACTGGACCTTTTACTTGTGTTGTTACTCTGCAGCTTTTATTAACAGTTGTGAGGGCTATTTACTTAATTAATGGGTGCTTTGTTTAGCTCCAGAAACACGCATGATGTGCTGTTTGTGTTTTACACACCAACTAGGTTTATTTTTATTTGTTGTAGGCTGCACAACATGTGTCTTGCTTTTGCAATCTGTGACGCTGCAGAGGAGATAATATTTTTATTTAGAAGTTCTTTATTTGTAAAATTGTGGACATTTTACCAAATGAAATGCTATTGTTATATATATTTTTTTTGTTAGTCTACATGATGTTTTATTGTCCGAGCTGTGCAACATGCTGTTTGTTTGCTAAATTAAAACATTTTTATGTTGTAATTTATATATATATATATTTTCTTTATTTTGCGTGATGCTGTTTTTGGGTGTGCTGTGATATGCTGTTTCTGTTATATAACACGGTTAAGTGAAAGTCATGTGTGTTATACATTCGCGGTTTGACCAGGATCACAGGATGTTGGGACCATGGCAACACTCGAACTTTGATCCCCAGCATGCTGTTTGTCTTTTACAACATGCAGAAGTGAAATTCATCTGTCTTATACTTAGTATTTGCGTTCCTCGATATTGCTTTTGGTCTCGGTTTGCATTGTCTGCAGTCACACTGCTATCACTGCTCTCCTGGTGATTCTGCTGTCACTGCTCTCCTCATGCTACTGTCACTGCTCTCCTGCAGACTCTGCTGTCACTGCTTTCCTGCTGCCACTGCTCTCCTGCTGCTGTCACTCCTCTCCTCACGCTGCTGTCACTGCTCTCCTCACACTGCTGTCACTGCTCTCTGGCTGCTGCTGTCACTGGTCTCCTGCTGATACTTCTGTCACTTCTCCCTTGCTGCTGCTGTCACTGCTCTCCTGCTGAGGCTACTGTCACCGCTCTCCTCACGCTATTGTCACTGCTCTCCTCACACTGCTGTCAATGCTACCCTCTGATGCTGTCACTGGTCTGCTGCTGACACTTCTGTCACTGCTCTCTTGCTGCTGTCACTGCTGTCCTCACACTGCTGTCACTGCTCTCCTGCTACGTCTGCCACTACCCTTCTGCTGCTGTTACTCCTCTCCTGCTGCTTCTGTCACTGCTCTCATGCTGCTGCTGTCACTGCTGTCCTCACACTGCTATCACTGCTCTGCTGCTGCTATTCACTTCTGCCCTCACACTGCTGTCACTGCCCTCCTGATGCCACTGTCACTGCTCTCCTACTGTCGATGCTCTCCTCACACTGCTGTCAATGCTCTCCTGCTGCTGCTGTCACTGCTCTCTGGCTGCTTCGGTCACTGGTCTCCTGCTAATACTTCTGTCACTTCTCCCCTGCTGACTCTGCTGTCATTGCTCTTCTGCTGCTGCTTTCATGCTGAGGCTACTGTCACTGCTCTCCTCACGCTATTGTCACTGCTCTCCTCACACTGCTGTCACTGCTCTCCTGCTGCTGCTGTCACTGCTCTACTCACACTTCTGTCAATGCTCTCCTGCTGTCGCTGCTCTCCTGCTGCTGCTGTCACTGCTCTCCTGCTGCTGTCAATGCTTTCCTGCTGTCAATGCTCTCCTGCTGCTGCTGTCAATGCTCTGCTGTTATCACTGCTCTCCTCACACTGCTGCCACTGCTCTTCTGCTGCTGCTGTCACTGCCCTCCTGCTGTCAATGCTCTCCTGCTTTCACTGCTCTCCTGCTGTCAATGCTCTCCTGCTGCTGCTGTCACTGCTCTGCTGTTATCACTGCTCTCCTCACACTGCTGCCACTGCTCTTCTGCTGCTGCTGTCACTGCCCTCCTGCTGTCAATGCTCTCCTGCTTTCACTGCTCTCCTGCTGTCAATGCTCTCCTGCTGCTGCTGTCACTGCTCTGCTGTGATCACTGCTCTCCTCACACTTCTGCCACTGCTCTCCTGCTGTCAATGCTCTCCTGCTGCTGCTGTAACTGCTCTGCTGTTATCACTGCTCTCCTCACACTGCTGTCACTGCTCTCCTGCTGCTGCTGTCACTGCTCTCCTGCTGTCAATGCTCTCCTGCTGCTGCTGTCACTGCTCTCCTCACACTCCTGTCACTGCTCTCCTGCTGCTGTCACTGCTTTCCTCACACTGCTGTCACTGCTTTCCTGCTATTTCTGTCACTGCTCTCCTCATGCTGCTGTCAGTGCTCTGCTGCTGCTGTCACTGCTCTCCTCACACTGCTGTCACTGCTTTCCTCACACTGCTGTCACTGCTTTCCTGCTGAGGCTACTGCCACTGCTCTCCTCACACTATTGTCACTGCTCTCCTCACACTGCGGTCACTGCTCTCCTGCTGCTGTCACTGCTCTCCTCACACTTCTGTCAATGCTCTCCTGCTGTCGCTGCTCTCCTGCTGCTGCTGTCACTGCTCTCCTGCTGCTGTCAATGCTCTCCTGCTGTCAATGCTCTCCTGCTGCTGCTGTCACTGCTCTGCTATCACTGCTCTCCTCACACTGCTGTCACTGCTCTCCTGCTGCTGCTGTCACTGTTCTCCTGCTGTCAATGCTCTCCTGCTGCTGCTGTCACTGCTCTGCTGTTATCACTGCTCTCCTCACACTGCTGCCACTGCTCTCCTGCTGTCAATGCTCTACTGCTGCTGCTTTCACTGCTCTCCTCACACTCCTGTCGCTGCTCTCCTGCTGCTGTCACTGCTGTCCTCACACTGCTGTCATTGCTTTCCTGCTATTTCTGTCACTGCTCTCCTCACGCTGCTGTCAGTGCTCTGCTGCTGCTGTCACTGCTCTCCTCACACTGCTGTCACTGTTCTCCTGCTGCTGCTGTCACTGCTCTCCTGCTGAGGCTACTGTCACTGCTCTCCTCACACTATTGTCACTGCTCTCCTCACACTGCGGTCACTGCTCTCCTGCTGCTGCTGTCACTGCTCTCCTCACACTGCTGTCAATGCTCTCCTGCTGCTGCTTTCACTGCTCTCCTCACACTGCTGTTACTGCTGTCCTCAGGCTATTGTCACTGCTCTCACACTGTTGTCACTGCTCTCCTCACACTGCTGTCAATGCTCTCCTGCTGCTGCTGTCACTGCTCTCCTCACACTGCTGTCACTGCTCTTCTGCTGCTGCTGTCAGTGCTCTCCTCACACTGCTGTCACTGCTCTCCTGCTGCTGTCACTGCTCTCCTCACACTGCTGTCACCGCTCTTCTGCTGCTGTTACTGCTCTCCTCACACTGCTGTCACTGCTCTTCTGCTGCTGCTGTCACTGCTCTCCTCACACTGCTGTCAATGCTCTCTTGCTGCTGCTTTCACTGCTCTCCTCACACTACTGTCAATGCTCTCTTGCTGCTGCTTTCACTGCTCTCCTCACACTGCTGTCACTGCTCTCCTGCTGCTGTCACTGCTGTCCTCACACTGCTGTCACTGCTCTCCTGCTATTTCTGTCACTGCTCTCCTGCTGCTGTTACTGCTCTTCCGCTGCTTCTGTCACTGCTCTCCTCACGCTGCTGTCACTGCTCTGCTGCTGCTTTCGCTGCTCTCCTCACACTGCTGTCACTGCTCTCCTGCTGCTGTCACTGCTCTCCTCACACTGCTGTCAATGCTCTCCTGCTGCTGCTGTCACTGCTCTCCTCACACTGCTGTCACTGCTCTTCTGCTGCTGCTGTCAGTGCTCTCCTCACACTGCTGTCACTGCTCTCCTGCTGCTGTCACTGCTCTCCTCACACTGCTGTCAATGCTCTCCTGCTGCTGCTTTCACTGCTCTCCTCACACTGCTGTCAATGCTCTTCTGCTGCTGTCACTGCTGTCCTCATGCTATTGTCACTGCTCTCCTCACACTGCTGTTACTGCTCTCCCACCTCTTCTGTCACTGCTCTCCTCACGCTGCTCAGTGCTCTGCTGCTGCTGTCACTGCTCTCCTCACACTGCTGTCACTGCTCTCCTGTGGCTGCTGTCACTGCTCTCCTCACGCTATTGTCACTGCTCTCCTCACACTGCTGTCACTGCTCTCCTGCTGTCACTGCTCTCCTGCTGAGGCTACTGTCACTGCTCTCCTCACACTATTGTCACTGCTCTCCTCACACTATTGTCACTGCTCTCCTCACACTGCTGTCACTGCTCTCCTGCTGCTGCTGTCACTGCTCTCCTCACACTGCTGTCAATGCTCTCCTGCTGCTGATTTCACTGCTCTCCTCACACTGCTGTCACTGCTGTCCTCACGCTATTGTCACTGCTCTCCTCACACTGCTGTCACTGCTCTCCTCACACTGCTGTCACTGCTCTCCTCACACTGCTCACTGCTCTTCTGCTGCTGCTGTCACTGCTCTCCTTACACTGCTGTCAATGCTCTCTTGCTGCTGCTTTCACTGCTCTCCTCACACTGCTGTCATTGCTCTCCTGCTGCTGTCACTGCTGTCCTCACACTGCTATCACTGCTCTCCTGCTATTTCTGTCACTGATCTCATGCTGCTGTCACTGCTCTGCTGCTGCTTTCACTGCTCTCCTCACACTGCTGTCAATGCTCTCCTGCTGCTGCTGTCACTGCTCTCCTGCTGCTGTCACTGCTCTCCTCACACTGCTGTCACTGCTCTTCTGCTGCTGTCACTGCTGTCCTCGCACTGCTGTCACTGCTCTCCTGCTATTTCTGTCACTGCTCTCCTGCTGCGGTTACTGCTCTCCCACTGCTTCTGTCACTGCTCTCCTCACACTGCTGTCACTGCTCTCCTCACACTGCTGTCACTGCTCTCCTCACACTGCTGTCACTGCTCTCCTGCTGTCACTGCTCTCCTGCTGTCAATGCTCTCTTGCTGCTTGTCACTGCTTTCCTGCTGTCACTGCTATCCTCGTGCTGCTGTCACTGCTCTGCTGCTGCTGTCACTACTCACATGCTGACTCCACTGTCACTGCTCTTCTGCTGATGCTGTCACTGCTCTCCTGGTGACTCTGCTGTCACTGCTCTCCTCATACTGCTGTCACTGCTCTTCTGCTGTTGTCACTGATTTGATTGATTTGAACATTTATAAAGCGCACAACTGCCCATGGGCGTCTAGGCGCTAGTAACATGCGGTTCAGCAAGGTTCCAAAAGAAATGTGTATGCGAGGTTAGTTGCGAAAAAGCCAGGTTTTTAATGCCTTCCTGAAGGCTAATGGTGTTGGGCTGTTCTTTATACTAAATGGAAGCATGTTCCAAGTTTTAACCGTACCTACCAGGAAACTTCTTCCACCCCCAACTCGCTCTTTTAAACCTGGGTGTTTGTAAGAGTTTGCAGTGAGCAGATCTTAAGTTTCTGGATGGTATATACCACTTCAAATGATTCTTCAAGTAGTTAGGACCGGAACCGTTCAGTGCCTTAAACGCTAGGCATTGGGATTTGAACTTGATCCTCTTGTCCACTGGGAGCCAGTACAAGGTTCTTAGTTTGTGAGAGACTGGCAGAAATTTCGCGATATCCAGCAAACAATCTGGCTGCTGCATTCTGAAGTCGCTGCAATTTTTGAAGATGTTGTCCTTGGATACCTACATACAATGCATTACCGTAGTCCAATCTGGACAAGGCCAAGCTGTCACCAGAAGTTTTAGTGTGTCCGAAGGAATGAAGGGGCGAACTTTCCTTATCATCTTTAAAATAAAGAAAATTGATGAGGTGAGGGCACTAATCTGGTTATTTAAAGTCAGTTTATCATCAAAGATAAAGCCTAGATTTTTTGCCTTTTGCACAGGGACCGGAAGGTCTCCCAGACTTGAAGGCCACCATCTTTGTGACCAAAAAGAGGTATCTGAGCCCAACAAGAGAACCTCAGTTTTTTCACCATTCAATTTCAGGCAGTTAGAGCACATCCATTGGTTGACCTGGGTCATACAGTGATTAAAGCGGTCCACTGTCTCTTCTATGTTGCTGGAAACAGATACTACTAGCTGACTATCATCAGCATAGGATACAACTGAGAAGCCAAACTGCCTGATGATTTTGGCCAGCGGGGAAACATATAGATTAAACAGCGTAGGGCTTAAGCTCGAGCCCTGCGGTACCCCGCAAGGGAGAGAAAACTGTTCGGATGAGAAGGCTCCGACCTCTACATATTGCGCCCTATCAGAGAGGTAGGATGTCAACAGCTTAAGGGCAGTGCCTCTGATTCCTAATTCTGAGAGCCTGTTGATTAGGGTTACATGGCTCACCGTGTCGAAGGCCACCAATAGATCCAATAAGATCAGTGCGGCCTTCCCCCCCCCCAGCGTCCAGGATGGATCTCAGTTCTTCTGCCGCCATGACCAGCGCTGTCTCCGTGCTATGTCCCTCCCGGAACCCTTATTGAGATGGGTCCAGACTTTCCGTGGAGGAGATTAATGTTGTGAGTTGCATATTAAGTATTTTCTCCAGCACCTTGGCAGGGAAGGGTATTCTCGAAATGGGTCTATAGTAACTGGGGTTGGCTGGATCGAGATCAGGTTTCTTCAGAAGTGGAAGAATTGATGCTATTTTCCAGGCATCTGGAAAGATGCCTGAGCGGATGATCTCGTTAAAAACGACCCCCAGTTGTTCACTGACAATTTCAGGAACAAGGTGCAGTATTTTCGGAGGGCATGGATCGAGTGGCGCCCCAGATTTGGAGGTCTTAACTACTTGGATGATCTGCTCAGTGTGAGGGGGAAGAAATGAAGTCAGCAGATTAGGTAGAGGGGGGTATAGTACCAACTGGAGGCTTCACTATTATGGTATTACCATAATCTCTAAATGATTTATACACAGCCTCCACTTTGTTCCTAAAAGACTGAGCCAGGATGTTACAAAACTCAGCACTGCTTTCCGTCCTAGGGGGCTCTGGCAGTTTAGCCAGGCTTTTAACTGTTAAGAACAGTCCTCACACTGCTGTCACTGCTCTCCTGCTGCTGCTGTCACTGCTCTCTTGCTGTTGCAGTCACTGCTCTCCTGCTGCTGTCACTGCTCACATGCTGACACAGCAGTCACTGCTGAGGCTGCTGCTACTGCTCTGCTGCTGCTGTGTCACTGCTCCCCTCACACTGCTGTCACTGCTCTTCTGCTGCTGCTGTCACTGCTCTCCTGCTGACACAGCTGTCACTGCTATCCTGCTGTCAGCGCTCTCCTCCTGCTGTCAGTGCTCGCCTGCTGCTGTCAATGCTCTCCTGCTGCTGCTGTCATTGCTCTCCTGCTTTCACTGCTCTCCTCAAACTGTTGTCACTGCTGCTCTGCTGTCACAGCTCTCCTGCTGTTGTCACTGCTTTCCTCACACTGCTGTCACTGCTCTTCTGCTGCTGGTGTCACTGCTCTCCTCACACTGCTGTCACTGCTCCCCTGGTGACTCTACTGTCACTGCTCTCCTGCTGACTCTTCTGTCACTGCTCTCCTGCTGCTATTGTCACTGCTCTCCTCACACTTCTGTCACTTCTCTCCTGCTGACTGCTGTCACTGCTCTCCTGCTGCTGTCACTGCTCTGCTGCTGCTGTCACTACTCTCCTGCTACTTCTCTCACTGCTCTCCTGCTGCTGCTGTTACTGCTCTCCTCACGCTGCTGTCAGTGCTCTGCTGCTGCTGTCACTGCTCTGCTTCTGCCGTCACTCCTGTCCTCAGACTGCTGTCTCTGCTCTACTGCTGCTGTCACTGCTCTACTGCTGCTGTTACTGCTGTCCTGCTGCTGTCACTGCTCTGCTACTGCTGCTGTCACTGCTCTCCTGCTTCTGTCACTGCTCTCCTGCTGATGCTGCTGTCACTGTTCACATGCTGACTCCACTGTCACTGCCCTCCTGGTGACTCTGCTGTCACTGCTCTCCTCACCCTGCTGTCACTGCTCTGCTACTGCTATCACTGCTCTCCTGCTGTCAGTGCTCTCCTGCTGCTGTCAATGCTCTCCTGCTGCTGCTGTCACTGCCCTCCTGTTTTCACTGCTCTCCTCAAACTGCTGTCACTGCTGCTCTGCTGTCACAGCTCTCCTGCTGTTGTCACTGCTGTCCTCACACTGCTGTCACTGCTCTTCTGCTGCTGTTGTCACTGCTCTCCTCACACTGCTGTCACTGCTCCCCTGGTGACTCTACTGTCACTTCTCTCCTGCTGACTCTTCTGTCACTGCTCTCTTGCTGCTTCTGTCACTGCTCTCCTGCTGCTACTGTCACTGCTCTCCTCACACTTCTGTCCCTTCTCTCCTGCTGACTGCTGTCACTGCTCTCCTGCTGCTGTCACTGCTCTGCTGCTGCTGTCACTACTCTCCTGCTTCTTCTCTCACTGCTCTCCTGCTGCTGTCACTGCCCTCCTGCTATTTCTGTCACTGCTCTCCTGCTGCTGTTACTGCTCTCCCACTGCTCTCCTCACGCTGCTGTCACTGCTCTCCTGCTGCTGCTGTCACTGCTCTTCTGCTGCTGCTGTCACTGCTCTCCTGCTGGCACTGCTCTTCTACTGTTGCTGTCACTGCTCTCCTCACACTGCTGTCACTGTTCTTCTGCTGCTGCTGTCACTGCTCTCCTCACACTGCTGTCACTGCTCTCCTGCTATTTCTGTCACTGCTCTCCTGCTGCTGTTACTGCTCTCCTGCTGCTTCTGTCAAGGCTTTCCTCACACTGCTGTCAGTGCTCTGCTGCTGCTGTCACTGCTCTCCTGCTGCTGCTGTTACTGCTCTCCTCACGCTGCTGTCAGTGCTCTGCTGCTGCTGTCACTGCTCTGCTTCTGCTGTCACTCCTGTCCTCAGACTGCTGTCACTGCTCCTGTCACTGCTCTACTGCTGCTGTTACTGCTCTCCTGCTGCTGTCACTGCTCTGCTGCTGCTGCTGTTACTGCTCTCCTGCTTCTGTCACTGCTCTCCTGCTGTTGCTGCTGTCACTGTTCACATGCTGACTCCACTGTCACTGCCCTCCTGGTGACTCTGCTGTCACTGCTCTCCTCACACTGCTGTCACTGCTCTGCTACTGCTGTTATCACTGCTCTTCTGCTGCTCTGCTGTCACGCCACTGCTCTCCTCGCACTGCTGTCACTGCCCTCCTGCTGACTCTGCTGTCACGTCTCTTCTGCTGACACTGCTGTCATTGCTCTCCTGCTGCTGTCACTGCTCTCCTGCTGCTGTCACTGCTCTCCTGCTGCTGCCGTCACTGTTCTCCTACTGCTGCCGTCACTGCTCTCCTGCTGTTGTCACTGCTCTCCTGCTGCTTCTGTCACCGCTCTTCTGCTGCTGCTGCTGCTATCACTGCTCTTCTCACACTTTCACTGCTCCCTTGCTGCTGCTGTCACTGCTCTCCTGCTGCCAATGTCACTGCTCTCCTGCTGTTGCTGCTCTCCTCACACTGCTGTCACTGCTCTCCTGCTGCTGTCACTGCTCTCCTGCTGCTGCTGTCACTGCTCGCCTCACACTGCTGTCACTGCTCTCCTGCTGTCACTGCTCTTCTACTGTTGCTGTCACTGCTCTCCTCACACTGTTGTCACTGCTCTTCTGCTGCTGGTGTCACTGCTCTCCTCACACTGCTGTCACTGCTCTTCTGCTGCTGTCACTGCTGTCCTCACACTGCTGTCACTGCTCTTCTGCTGCTGGTGTCACTGCTTTCCTCACACTGCTGTCACTGCTCTTCTGCTGCTGTCACTGCTGTCCTCACACTGCTGTCACTGCTCTCCTGCTACTGCTGCTATCACAGCTCTTCTCACATCTGCTCTCCTGCTAATGCTGCTGTCACTGCTCACATGCTGACACAGCTGTCACTGCTCCCCTGCTGCTGTCACTGCTCTCCTGATGTCACTGCTCTCCTGCTGCTGACACTGCTCTCCTCACACTGCTGTCACTGCTCTTCTGCTGCTGCTGTCACTGCTCTCCTCACACTGCTGCCACTGCTCTTCTGCTGCTGCTGTCACTGCTCTCCTCACACTGCTGTCACTGCCCTTCTGCTGCTTCTGTCACTGCTCCCCTGCTAATGCTGCTGTCTCTGCTCTCCTGCTGCTGCCGTCAATGTTCTCCTGCTGTCACTGCTCTCCTGGTGCTGCTGGCAATGCTTTCCTGCTGTCAATGCTCTCCTGCTGCTGCTGTCACTGCTCTGCTGCTGTCACTGCTCTCCTCACACTGCTGTCACTGCCCTCCTGCTGCTGCTTTCACTGCTCTCCTCACACTACTGTCAATGCTCTGCTGCTGTCACTGCTGTCCTGCTGCCGTCACTGATGTCCTCCTGCCATCACTGCTCTTCTGCTGTCTCTGCTCATCTGATACTGTCATCGCCCTCCTTCGTATATCATCACACTCTCACTAATGTGGTTACCACTGTTCATCTGATGTCCTCCTTGTCTTTCTGCAAATGTTGTCACTGCTCTCCATCTGATCCTGTCATTGCTCTCATCTGATGCTGTTACCACTGTGCTTCTGATGCTCACACCTCCCTTCTGCTGATGCTATCACTACTGATTCTGTTGAAGCTCTCCATCAGATGCTGTCACCACTGTGCATCTGATGCTGTCACCACCCTTCTGTCAATGCTGTCACTGCTCTTCATCTGATAATGGCATTGCTCTCTTTTTGATGCTTTTTCCAACCTGTTGCTAATGCTGTCACCGTCCTTCTGCAGATGCTGTCACTGTTCTCCATCTGATCAGTAGCGGCCCGTGGTGGGAGTGCTGCCGGGCGGTGATGCAGGGAGGGGGAGGGGCAGGGTGGGGGGTAGTAAACTACGGAATACGGCCGCACAGAGGTAAGTAAACAAACAAATAAATAAAACGAATTTCGTTGCGCGCGCTGCATCGATGCAGCGCGCGCAACGAAATTCGTTTTATTTATTTGCTTGTTTACTTACCTCTGTGCGGCCGTATTCCGTAGTTTACTACCCCCCACCCTGCCCCTCCCCCGCGTCGCCGCCCGGCAGCACTCCCACCACGGGCCGCTACTGCATCTGATCCTGTCATTGCTCTCATCTGATGTTGTCACCACTGTGCTTCTGATGCTCATACCTGCCTTGTACTGATCCTGTCACTGCTGATGCTGTCCCGGCTCTCCATCTGATGCTGTCACTACTCTGCATCTGATAGTGTCAATATCCTGCTGCTGATGCTTTATCTGATCTTGTAAATGACAATGCCTATTATTTATCTGTTTTAAAAACAACACATAAATAAAAGACATTGTAATTTACAATGTCAATAGCTCAAACTCTCGTAAATGCGAGACCTATTGTATTGCAGATGCTTGTTTTTAAAGAACACAGTTAAAAATGTTAATTCAATCGCCCAAGCCAAACATACAACATAGAGCCAGAGAGGCACAAAACCCAGCATGTGCATAGATGTTAGTGTATGACATGTGAATGTAGCATTTCATTTAAATTTTTTAAAAGCAGCGCTGTGTCATCTGGCCTCTACAATTGTGTAGCATTCATTATTATTAAAGCTAGCCTTTGGAGTCTGTTCTGGTGTGCCATGTTGTTTCGCCAGCTTATGGCTGGCTCTATGTATTTATTCATGCTTGTAAGAATGCTCCTTACTTTTCCAAAAGCCAAACTAATTCCCTTAACTCAAACCAAACAATGCCCCAAACTAAGCCCTGGCTAGAGGCCCAAAGGCGATGCGGCCGGCGGGGTGGGGAAATGAAGCAGGAGTGTTGGGCCAGAAGGGGAGACACTGCTAGTACCTTTCGACGTCTGGAGCTAGTCGGTTTTTTATGAAAAATGTTTCAAAATCAATTCACCTAATTTAAGTAAAAAAATATTCGTGGAAGTGTTTTTTCTTTATTAAACTGTATAACAGATTCAAAACGTGCCAGTTATTTGTGTGATTGTTTCGCAATGTTGTTTCACCATTTTTACCCTGAAGTAAAAAAGGTTTATGTAAAATGATCTACAAGAACGTTTTTTGCTTTATTACCTTATAGACACGCAGCAGCAACAATTGTGTAGAAGCAGAGCTGCTCCCGTTTTACACCAGTGAAAAGTGTCTGTAATCTGGCCACGGACTGGGGAGGAGGCATTCAAGGTCATATAAGAAGAAGGCCTGGAAATACTGGTCTCTGGAATATAAACACATGCACACACCTATGACCTAAGGCGTGGCTAGGGGTGGGCGGGGCGCCGCTAGCTGACGCCCAGGTGTGTTAGGCGATTATTAAAGGGAAGTTTCGAGAGTTTCTTCTCTCCCTACCAGGGATCCTCCCTCGCTCTGGTATGTGTCAAGGTACCTGCCATGCGTAAGCATGGTCCCGCCCACAAAGATCTCTCTAGTGCCATGTGAAACAGAGGATAGGCATGCGCTACGATCAGTGGCGGCTGGTGACATTTGAAAGTGGTGGGGCGTAAAATGAACGTTGTGCTGCACTGCGGCGAGCGAGCCCAAACAACCTACTGGGGGCTCGGGGGGAGAGGGGGGTTCTCCCCGAGAAAATTTTGAAAAATAATGGACAAATGGTGCATTTTCAAGCAAATTTGAGAAAGCAGGAAGGTTAATAAAGCAATTGTGAAAGTGCAGTTATTACATTATTAAAGAGATGTCACTCAACAACATAGGTAGCTGCTTATTCAGTATACCCAAGGTCATGCCGCCCGCTGCTCCGAGCATACGTGCTTGTGTTTCTAAAACTAAAATGCTGTAAAATATGTGTGTGACGTGCAGCCTCACATACAGTCAGTTGCACACTGTACTATCTGTGTAATGTGCTTAGTGCAGCAATACAGATATAAATACATAAGGAAGTCATCCACACAGACTGAAAACCGTTCCCTTATAAGTTATATGTATCATGTGATTGGGGTAAGCAAGATTCAGAGCTAACAGTGCACTATTAATGCATTTTTTTTTAACATAACTGTCCCTTCAATACCTGGTCAGGGGTAGTAAAGGCTATATATATACACAATTACAATTAAAAGCACACACTTACTTTACAGCTCAGTTGTTAACTCTTTGCACTGATGCTCAAAAACAATAAATATTTGCCACAAACCTTGGAGTGATTTGATCAATTAATGCCAATTTCCCAATACCCAGCTCCCAACCACCCTTTACACTTGCAGATTAGCCTTAACAATTGCAGATTAACTCGTTGTAGTGTACATTTGAATTTCTTTCAGGCCAGCAAGTACCCTGGGAGGAAGGCTTGGTTTTGATTAGCTCAGCTGACTGTCTGGCGTTCGTTTCACAGAACAGGAAACACACTTAATGACACTATGAAGTATTTAATTTAAACTATTGAAATTCAGCGTCCCGCAGTGATTGTCACTAATGCTGCTACTAGAGAGGACTAACCAAAAAACAAATTAATGTTAATATCTGCATATTGTTTGGCGCCCCTGCTGTTCTAAATCCCTGTTCTGCATTGAGCCCGTGTCTGTTTCACCCAGAAGCAAGCGGGTGAGAAAGCAGGTTGGCGGGTGAGAGGGTGTAAGACATCGAGAGGGGATGTCACTCCCTAAAGAGGGTGAGTTTGCAGCTGTGCAGGCTGCATTGCCGAGGCAAAGGTTTGCACAGCCTTGTGTGTGAATATGAAGCACAAGCCTTCCTCGGAGTATGTTTAATGACAGACTTCAATTCTGCTGGACCGGTAAATATGCATTAGGACACTCCATGATGCCTTTCACACACAATGCAGCACCCACAATCTGGTCCATAGTCGAAGATGGCCCTTTGTTGCAAACCATCTTTGAAAAGCCCAAACACGTAGCCCAATCAACCGGAGCCTTTGCTTCCATATTGCAGACCATGTTTATGAAGAGCTGATAGGTAGCTGAATCACCTGCTCCCCATCATTAACCAAAGTAATGGAGGAAAGTGCTGAGCCTTCCCTGATAGAAAATTGATTAGGCAAACTTCCGGCTGGTAAATCGGCGCACAATCAGGCTACCTTTTTCCATCTTCCTACCATCCTTTGTAAAGAGAGTGTGTTGGGGAGAGAAAACAACGGGTGAAAATGAGAGAGCGACAGACAGGTCAAGGGCAGTGCAGGGTAGGAAGAAAAAAGACAGGATGAAAGATTAAAGTGAGCCCGACACTACAGCAAGTAAATAAAACAACACTGACCCTCGGGAGTCTTCCAATCAGTGCACTTCAACAGTCCACGGTGGCATTTTCAACGACGAGGCCCAGCTGCTGCAGCTCATAAAAATCATCTCTCTGGCCTCTCTGCTGGCGCTAGAAAATAATGCTCAAAACAGAATACACACGAGGCGCAGAAGCATGCGCTGTGTAACTGTTCGGAGCATGCTCAGGATGAATCCACGGTGATGTGTGAAATTAGTTTGGGATGTGGATTTAGATGAAAGTTGCTAGGACTACAGCAGTAAATTTCGCCTCCAGGGCCAGACTCGCATCAAAGTTCAGCCTCAGATTTTTAACAATGTTAAGCAAGATTGGTGGCTTTTCCTTAACACTGAAGTCATTCCTTGACCCTGGATTACTGTTCGACGATTTATTTCATGTAGGTTATGCAGGTATCCTTTTTAATTGTAAAAATACAAACCGGGTGCATTCCTAGACTTTGATGCTGATAAACATGACTGACTAAAACAAAGTTAATCATACCGTAGCTTTACTGCTGATCTCCGCTGTGTTTTGTTGTGAAACATAAATCTCCCCGCTCCCTATTTCTGTCTCTGAACGCAGCGCTTCGCTTCTTTTATTTTCTCTGGCTGTCTGCCCTTTCAAATGAACACTGACACCTAAACATTCAGAGCTCTAAATTTAGGTTCCCCTTAAGAAGCCCTTATTCTTTTTAAGCTCCACTATCGCATAGTAGGTGACATATTTTGTTCTGACAAGCAGGCGTATGGTTGGCAAATCCCCGGTGCACCGAGACCCCTCGGGTGGCTCACAGTCCTCAAGCTGTCAAATTCCACGCTGTTGAAATAGCCCTGTCCACTCCTTCGCCGACGTCAGAGAGGCTAATGCATTTAGGATGCAAAGCAAAGGCCCCCTCACTATTTTCGCTCATCTTAAACAGGTTGGGAGACCACTCCAGGGCAAGCTCTTTGTTAGGGGCCCGATTTCCTTGACTGTAGGCACTTTCATCTAGGTGCACGAAATGTGCCCGGAGAATCGTGAAGTAAGGAAACCCGGCTTCGGACAGCGAGTAAATGAGCCTGAGACGGTTGGAACTGGACATGCACTTTCAAAAGCCATGGAGGTATTTACAGAAAGACTAAATTAAAATTAGTGAAGCATATTTTTTGTGCTTCGTTGTCAGGAAACTCGGCAGCAGCACCCTTCGTGTTTCCCTGAGTAAGCGGGAAAAATGAGCACGCCCAGCCGGAAGGATGGTGAACTCGCTGGCCAAAAGGTTCAACCCGAGTGCTGTACAACTCCAGGGGCCTACCACAACAACAGATGAGGCTCTCGGCCTGAACAGTCGCGGCCGGCAAGACGGGGGGGGCTTCGCGCGGGTGTGGGGAGCGGGACAGTAATGAAAATAAGATTTAAACTAAACTTACCTTACTACCTCCTCCCACTGCTTCCTCCGGATCACGCGCCACCGCTCCTGCTGCTCCCGGCCGGGCCGGTGTAAACCTAGGCAGCCTCCTTCCCGTTCCCCTAAGCCAGCAGCGTTGTGATTGGAGGCGGGCGGCGCCCGGCCGGGCGCCTGTAGGCCAGGGGCCATTTTCTCTATGTAGGCTGCATGCAGCCTACATAGAGAACAAGAGAGAGTGTGCAACTGCGCATGACTGGTATGGTCGGCCCTGGGGCCGAACAAACCGTCAGCACCAAAGACAGTGGGCTAGCCACGCCTCCCCTGCACTCGAGAATGAACGCCCACCCGCCCGCCCCCAACCAGGCACTCCTGCTTTCCCGTCGTGCGAGAAGCAGAAACATGAAATGGTAGTTTTACCATTTCATGTTTCTGCTTCTCGCACTGCGAGGAAGCAGTGGGGCAACGCCCCCACGCCCCAATGGAGGAGCCGCCACTGGCTACGATCCAAGAAGGCGGAAGAGGAATCATGAAATGATCCGAAGATTCCTTGAGTAGCGCCAAGGTTAGAACAAGAGCTGCAGAGTGATGCAGGGTTCTGTTGTATACCACACGCCCGCCTCGAAGATATAGGAAACACATCAACCACTCCAAGGCACTACCAAACACACTCAGACTACCAGCAGAGTCTCTAATAAAATAGTAAGCAAGCATTGGCAAATCCAATAAGTTTTGCTATGCGAGATCTATTGGCTTTGTCGATGTTTTTATAGACATGTTGCATAGCAGGGGGGGGCTGCTGCTCAACGTGGCTTTAAGTTAAAAAGAAGTGTTTTAAGTCAGCCAGCGTACACACGTCATAGCGTTTTTATTTTTTTAATACATTACGCCATGTTGTACAACAGCCCACGCTGCTGTACAACGGCTGTTGTACAAAAGGTCTTAAAAAATATGGACAGAACCAATTGACCCCATATAGGTGATAAGGGAAACCTACTGTTTATGCCAATGCTTTTTTTTTTTTTTTTAATACCGAAAGACACGAGCTATAGCTTCATGCAGGGTTTCACATCCGATTGTTTGAGGTTTAAAAAGCACTTTAACAAAGCTGCAGTGCCACCGTTCACGCACAGGCTTTATTTAAATAAAAGACGATAAAAATCAGCCTGGGGTGAAAGGAACTCCGTTTCTTAACCTAAACAAAGTCATTATGGCCCGGACTCAAGCCTGTTTGTACTGAGAAAGAACGCCCTCTGACGCAATGTCTGCATGACTCAGAGGGCTAGATGTAAGAAGCATTTTACTGGTCGCACAGAAGGCAAAATGTGACTCAGTAACTTGTTAAACCATCACATTTTGCTTTTGCGTTTCGGTATTAGGAAGGTTTAGGGCGTCAATCAATCAATCAATCAATCAATCACGGCATTTATAGAGCGCGCTACTCACCCGGGAGGGTCTCAAGGCGCTGGGGGAGGGGGTAGGTTACTGCTCGAACAGCCAGGTCTTGAGCTGCTTCCTGAAGGAGAGATGGTCCTGGGTTCGCCGAAGGTGAGTGGGGAGGAGTTCCAGGTCTTGGCTGCCAGGTAGGAGAAGGATCTTCCTCCGGCGGTGGTTCTGCGGATGCGTGGTACGGTGGCGAGGGCGTGGCTGGTTGATCGTAGCTGGCGTGTGGGCGTGTAGAAGGTCATGCGGTCGTTGAGGTACTTTGGGCCCAGGTCGTGGAGGGCCTTGTGTGCGTGGGTGAGGAGTCTGAACGTGATTCTCTTGCTGACGGGGAGCCAGTGCAGGTCTTTCAGGTGTCCGGTGATGTGGCTGTGTCGGGGGATGTCCAGGATGAGTCGTGTGGAGGCGTTCTGGATGCGCTGGAGTCTTTTTTGAAGTTTGGCTGTGGTTCCGGCGTAGAGGGTGTTCCCATAGTCCAGTCGGCTGGTGACGAGTGCCTGGGTGACGGTCTTCCTGGTTTCAGTGGGGATCCATCTGAAGATCTTGCGGAGCATGCGCAGGGTGTTGAAGCATGAAGATGAGACGGCGTTGACTTGTCTGATCATTGACAGGGAGGAGTCCAGGATGAAGCCCAGGTTGCGTGCGTGGTCCGTTGGCTTGGGCGCGGTCCCTTCCCAATAATGAATAGCACTGGTATGCAGGGCTTTAAGTGGGAAAAAAAAACTGGGGGTGCTCTAAAAGGGGCGGGGCAAACCTCTTAAAGGGGTGTGGCCTGTCCAAGTAGGGGCGTGGTCTAAATCAAGATAACTAGCATTGTGTGCTTAAGAAAATCCCTCCAATTATCCTACCTTCGGAAAACACTCTCTTTAAAGGATTTCCCTTCCTCCTACAACGCGGCTCACCTAGCATGACGTCTCCACTTCTCAGTAGTGAGCAAAATGAGCATGCGCATATCGATGTGCATGCTCTCACTGCAGTCCAATAAACAAAAAAAAGAAAACGGACTACCTTTTGCGAGGCCCGAAAATAAGCACTGTGCCATCCATCCATACGCCCATACGCCCATACATCCATACATACATCTGTCCCAGAACCTATCCTAAGCATCTATCAGCCCACCCGCCTATCCTAAGTACTGGTCCATGCATCCATTCATCCTTCCATACATCCATACATTCATCCATCCATCTAGCTATCCATTCATCCATCTGGCCATCCATCCACTCGCCCTTTATTCACCTATCCGTCTTTCTTTCCGTGCACCCTCCGCCCCCGATCCTAAACACCCCGTATTATACTCATCCACCCAGCCTCTTATTGGGCCGAAAAGGCTGGTGATAACCATTGACAGGCAGATGTTTCTGATAAAGAACAAGAAACAGTTGCTCTTTGTGGACCATAGTTCACCACCCTTCTCTGGTGGTGTTTTAAACAAAGGTTGATCCAGCGAAAGAAATGTAAACCAGCTTTTCAGTGTAAGACGCTAATTCAGAAACATAACCTTTTGTCCATTTCTATATAGGAACACTGCTTTAAATTGGCCGTGACTGACAGATACTGAATACCTGCAGTTCTTACATTTGAGAGAGTATACCAAACAGCTAATTTGGGGTGGTGAGAACCTGCCCTTCTATATTTCAATGTGAAGCACAGTATAGGAATATAAAGGTAATTCCAACGCTACTATCTTCATATTAAAAAGGGGGTGTGAGAACTAAGTGAGCCAGGCAAAGCGTGTGTTTTCGTAGCACTAAAACAAGACACTGTGAAAGGTCAGAGCAGGGTCGTGCTGGAGTTGGCTGCCTGTGGTTGTCTCCAGAGGCGCAACAAGAGCCAAATTTGGGGGGAGGCTAATTCTTCCAGCAATAGGCAGAGTGGGGATGCAGGGGCTCTAAAAAGGGGTGAAAAACAACAGAGCCTCATTTACAAGCAAATGGTCTTTTAAAGACCTGTGAAGTACTCGGGTGCGGCTGTGTGCACCCGGGAAGCTGTCTCAGCCCGGGGCAATGGGCATTGCGCGCCTGGTCGTCTCTCTCCTAATCATCCCACGATGATGTTGCTCCTGCGTTTTAAAAAGAGAAGGGAAATCCTGAGAGAAAATGGCTCTCTTTAAAGGATTTCCCTTCCCTTACAATACGGTTCACCGGGCATGACGTCTCCACTTCTCAGTAGTGAGCGATGTGCATTCTCTCACTGCAGTCCAATTAAAAAAAAAGAAAACGGACTACCTTTGCGAGGCCCGAAAATAGAGCCCGATAGAGACCCGTTTCGAGGCCCCCTAAAAATAACTGCCGGTGCTCAGACCCGGACAGACCTGGCCCACTTAAAGCCCTGCTGGTATGTATGAATGCTTTGCGACTGGGAATGTGGTCGCAATACATTCGCAGTTACCACCAACAGTTACCACCAACTTCAAGTTGGTGGTAATCTTTCCGCAAACAGGAAGAGGTCTCCAAGAAACTCCTTCCCCTTTGTGAATGTGGGCACCAACATTTTTTAAGAGCAGGTAGTGGTGGGGCCCCTGCCTGCTATTAAAAAATGAAAAGGTAGCTTTTCATTTTTATTTTTGAAATGCACCCCGTTGTCCTTTAAGGAAAACGAGCTGCATTACAAAAAATGATATTGCTTTATTTAAAAAGCAATCACAGACATAGTGGTCTGCTGACCCCAGCAGGCCACCATCCCTGTGGTTGTAGCCATTCACAATGGGTCGCACATTGCGACCTGCCTCATGAATATTGATGAGGCAGGTACACTTGCGAGCCACTGCGAATCGCTAACAGTGTCAAACACACTGTTCTACATCCCAGTTTGCAATTTCCTAATAGCGAACCGTTAAAATTTGCTATTAGGTCATCGCAAACATACAATTTCGTACATCTGGCCCAGTGTTCAGAACTCAGTCAATACTGCGTCACAGTATCACCATCAGCAGGATCATAACCAAGTACACCTCCATGCGGTGGGGCATACGCCTTGTAATCCACTTTTAGAATAAAAACTGGCAGGGCAAAAATAAAACCAAACCTTGCAGAGCACTCATTAACTCGTGGGGACTTTCTGTATGTCTGGAGGCCGTTAAAGTACAAAGGGGCAGATTTACAAGCCCCTTGCGCCGCCATTGCGTCACTTTTTTTGACGCAACGGCAGCGCAAAAAATCTAGGGAGATGCGTCACGTTGTAAAGCCCTGCGTCACATTATACCTGCGTCAGGAATAATGTATGCAGGGTGGGCGTTCCCACGCAGGAAGGCCTCGTAAAAGTGACGCAGTGAAATCTACAAGATTTCACTGCGCCACTTTTAGGATGCCACTGCGTCAAAACCTTACGCCTGCTTGAAGCAGGCGTAAGGAGTGACGCAGCACAATGAGGATAGGCCTCAAAATGCATTGCTGGAGTTGTGTCGTGCTTGCGACACGACTCCAGCGATGCGTGACTTTTGCGCCAGCAGAAGCGTCAGAATTTCTGACGCATCTGTCAATCCTTGCACCATGGTGCGCCGTATTGTAAAAACGGCGCATCCATGGTGGCGCAAGGGTTTCTCAGGGTGGCGCAGGGAAAGTGACGCATCTCTACAGATGCGTCACTTTCTTGTAAATCTGCCCCCAAGAAGGCAGGTATGATTAACATTTGGTGAGCAAGTTTGTATGTCTGAATATATAAATTAGACAAATATTGATATTAGCTCTAAATAAATTCTACCTGAAAACATTTGACTTGAAAACACACACAACAGTACTTTTAGTTTTTTAGCACAATGGTACTTCAGTTTTCTTTTTGTTGAATTCTGCTTTACTTAACATTTATATTGCTACATGTGAATCCTGCTTTTATATCGCTTTTTTTAAGCTAAAAGGTAAAAAAAAAAAGTACCTGAGGGAAACTACAGCCAGTGAAAGGACATTGCCCGCGTCCAGGAAACTGTGCTAGGTCCATGCTTCACGTCAGGGACAAACACTGAAAGTGCCTGGAGGAAGCAGTAAGGAGCAGGAGGTGTGGACCAAACATAAACAAGGAAAGAAGATTGATGTGGAAGCCAACCATTGGTAAGTAGTGAAAAAATGGATAGGGCAAAGGACGGGGCTAAACTGTCCACCACAGAGTGCACCCCAAGTAGTAGGTGTGCACTACCATCAGCAATTCAAAAGCAAAAAATAATAACGTAGGGGCACTGAGAACCCAAATTCTATAAGAGATGCAGAATACAATTGCTTTTGAGTTCAAATTTCAACTATTTATTTATGAAATATGAATCATTTCTTCTATACAATAAATCAATCATCAAAATGATGAGATTATACAGAAAAGAATGTCATCATCTCAATATAATATTCATAATACAATCCTCTAACGCTATTATATACATTCCTCGTATACAATTTCAATGTAAGCATAACCATAAGAAAATCAACTAATTAATGAAATTAAAAGAAGAAAATATCGGGCCCGATTCACAGAACTAACTTAAGAGATAATCCTAAACTTACTACTATTTTGGTATTCACAGAAGGCACTTACTGATTTTGGTATTCACAGAAGGCACTTATTTACTCATTTTGAGTAAGTTACTCAAAATGAGTAAGTTACTCATTTTGGTATTCACAGAAGGCACTTACTCATTGAGTAAGTGCCTTCTGTGAATACCAAAATGAGTAAGTGCCTTCTGTGAATATCAAAATGGTAGTAAGTTTAGGATTTTGTCTTAAGTTAGTTCTGTGAATCGGGCCCATCATCTCCATACAATATCTGTATTGTATTTTTTCAACTCTTGGACTCAAAAGCAATTGTATTCTGCATTTATTATAGAATTTGGTTTTTGGAGTGCCACTATTATTTTTTGCTAATGGTGAGTAATAGACAGACTCTAAGCTAGTTTTAAGCTTAAGGGCACCTCTTAATTTGGGGGGCGTGGCCAAGCCAGCCACGATGGCGGACATGGTTGCTTAGAGCTCCGAGCGGCGGCCTGCTCAATCATCAATCATCGATGCTGACATAGCCCTGATGACTCGCCGAGATCAACACCAGAGGCAACGACAACCCTGTATGTTGCTCTGAGCCCGCTGTCACGCCGCAGGCGGTGAAACCTGCGCCGAGAGCGACCCTGTGTGCAGCAAGGCTCGGAGGACAAAATGGCGGCACCTAACCCACGCTCGTAACTCCCCACGGAGTGGAAAGCCTGCAAAGCATGGAACGGGATGATCAGCGACCCACTAGAGAAGAACAGCCCCTCCGACACCCTGTCCGGCCATAACATCACGGAAGGTGAGAGCGCGGCCCGATGGGGGCATGGCCCGGTGGAACGGCCGTGAATACACCCGGGCATCTTGCGGGATAAGCATATACTCCTTGAACTCAACCCGGGAGACCTACACACCCACCCCGGAGAGACAAACGGATCAGACCGACACCAAATCCCTACGTTCTTCCTCGCGCCAGATCACAGCCCCCGTCTGCATGGCGCTAGGCCCCGAGGCGCGCGGCGGGAGGGCTTGAAGAGTGGATAATCCATTGGGAGGAACCGACCCCCTAAGCACCCAGCCCGACTTCGCCGTCATAAGAGAACGGATCGCACCTGACATCGGGGGCGGGAGAGTGTGGATAAATACGGGCCCACACGGGGACGAGACCCGTCGTGCAGGCCTCAAAGGCACTCCGTTCTACTGCGATGCAACTCAGCGACCCACTGCCTCTCCCCGGGAGGGGGCCCCACCCGCCCGCCTCCTAAATACGAACAGACTCTCAACCCCCCTCCTACACTGGATCATATATCCCACCCGAAAGGTGTCAGCTCGCCCGGTGGACTCGCTAATCCTACCGTCTCAGCACACTCCGAGGCCTAGTCTGCACGGCACCAGGCTGCGAGGCGCGCAACAGGAGGACCGGTGCGGGGACCCTAATGATGGAAGGGCAGAAAGGGACGCCTCAAGAGACGCCTAGAATCACTCTGGAGCGACCGGAGGAGAAGAGGCGAATGGGGCCGAGGACGGGGGGGTGTTGAGGGGCACAACCTCCAGTAAACTCGGAACGCAGGCCACGGCGAGACTAACAGCTGCTGAGGACCCCTCACACGGCCCAGTGCTTCCCCCCAGACGGCCTCAACAACCAACGTGGTGGCCACGGATGGCCCCGTCTCCCCTCTCACTCACACAGAAATACTGCCCTGGTCCGTGCAGCGCCCAATTTTGAAACGAACAGCAGGAAAATCCCCCCGACCGCAGCGGCGGACAGGGAGCAGGGAGCACACGAGCCGTGGCAATTACGTGCCTACCACTACGCAAAGCGCCTCCACAGCACCGGTTGCGGCCCAGGACAGACCAGTGCAGCCCGGAAGCCACACTCACCAGACCCTACCGCCCCCGAAGATCGGAGGTACTCTGAGACCCCCCCCACAACAGCTGCGATCCGGGGGGAAGAGAGTGGTCACAGCCACACTCTGGGAAGGCGCCCTTGGGGGAATTGGAGAGGAAGCGCTATAGCCCCAAAGAGAACCGGGGGAATTAACCAGAATCCTTGAGGAGGGCGCACAACAGTGCACGGCTCCTTTCTCCCTCCCCTCCCGCCCAACAACTGTAGACATCTCAGAACTCCCGACGGAGCACACTCCCAAGATATCATCAGAGGAACGGTAAATATCAGGAAGAGTGCGCCCAGCACCGAGGACACTTGCAGACACAGGCAGATCCATACTGAGAGGAGAAGGCAACGAAAGAAAGGCACACAGGATCAAACCACTATCCAGACGCACATCGCCTAACCCCAACATTAGCGACTATCCCGGAAACGACAGCAGGGCAGTGGAACACCATGGGGCATCAACGCAACATAGGAGCCTCGCAGATGCCGGCCCACACTAGACAGACCTCCCCAGATCCCAAGTCCACCCAATCGGACGCGGAGGCTGCCCAAGCAGTGTTCATGTCGGACAAGCTAGATAAGGTGCTTGCGGCCATCGAACATTTGAGGCTAACCATGGAGGACAGATTTGGAGCGCTAGCCACGGACCTTAATCTGCTTAGGGATGATCACCGGAAACTAGTGGACAAAGTAAAGCAAGGAGAAAAAGTGCTCCAAACCATGGAACGACAAGTGCAGTCACAGCAAAAAACCCTGGAAGACCTGCAATCTAGAGTGAGGACCCTGGAAGACAAAGCTGATGACCTGGAAGGGCGCTCCCGCCGTAGCAATATACGAATTCTGAATTTACCGGAAGGAGCAGAGGGGTCCGACCCCATACAGTATATCAAAACATTGCTCAGAACTTTTACCCTGGCAAAGGACATGACCCCATTCTTCTCTGTGGAAAGGGCGCACCGGGTTCCGGCCCGCAGGCCACCCCCGGGATCTCCACCTAGACCGCTCCTACTAAAATTGCTACATTACCAAGACAGGGACACTGTCCTTCGGGCTGCTAGACAACAAGGGCCACTCCGAGTCAAGGACAAGCAAGTTATGCTATTCCCAGATTATTCCCTGGCAGTCCAACAACAAAGGGCAACTTTCCTGGAAATCAAACGCAACCTGCTACAAAAGAACATACAATATGCCCTCCTGTTCCCTGCACGCCTTAAAATCATCCACAATGGTACTACACACTTCTTTACAGATCCCAAGGAGGCGAGCGACTGGGTGGAACAACGGTTGTCGGGATTAGACGAACACGACGCAACACAATGACGTCGACCTTCCAGACACCAACGTCGACAATACAAGAGGGTCACCCTGAAACAACTGAGCCCGCGGCCTGGAACCACTGCAAAGAACTCACCAGACCTCAAGCAAGTAATAGCGGAACGGAGGAAAGCACTGCAAGCGGCAGCAGAGTTAGGACCGACACTGGAGAGCTTGGACGGAGAAAAGGGCCTAAATATCTTCACATCAGAAGAGGAGGTTAGTGACACAAACACCTCCCAAGATGGCTCAATCACACCTCTACTGGTAACTCCACAAACGGCGGACACACTGGTCTGACAGACAATGCAGAACACGGCATGAACAGGGTGATGTTCCCATCAAGACTCAAGCACCCAGTAAGCGGACACTGTCACAGCCACGAGAGACGCCATGGCAAAGCGAGCTAACTATTGCAGGACTGTACATCGGAATGAGGTACCACGTGAGGAGGGAGGTGGGAGGACCCCCGCAGGCACTCCATTTATATTGTCCTACTGCGGGCAGCCATAAGGACAGTGGCTGGCAGACGAGACAGGCAACCCCCCTCAACCAACGCACTAAGGAAAGTGCATCATGTCTAGTTTGGACGTGTCGCCCCGAGCGATAGGTCCTTCAAGTTGGGAATATTTCCCGTTACTTAGTTACACCCCTTTCCCCACCCCACGTTCCCAAATAATCCCTAGCAGGGCATACAGGTGGGAGGACGAACTGCATGCAGATAGTTGGTATAGTAGAAGGGAGGCGCAGTGGATAGACCTGGCACCAAGACCAGATGATCTACACTTTAAGAACACGATCTTATGGCCCACAAGATTCCCAATACAGACATAACGATTCTCACACTAAACGTCAGGGGCATGCATACAGCGAACAAACGATACGCCGTATACGTATATATAAAGAGGCAGCAGGCACAGATAGCTCTTTTACAGGAGACACACTTAGCAGTTGAGGTAGATCGCCTGCGCAAGAAGTGGCGGGGAATTATATGTGCCACAACATATTCAGCATACGCTAGAGGCGCCCTGATCTGGATTAGGCCGGGGACCCCCTTCCGCGAGCATACGCGTGTAATAGATAAAGAAGGTCGATACACCTTACTTGAGGGGCTCTTAGAGGGTCAGTCGATCCTGCTGGGGAGCATATATGCCCCTAATGTAGAGCAAGATAAATTCTGGGGACACCTCACAGGGGCTTTAACCCAATACACATCAATCCCATGGCTATTAGGGGGTGATTACTATTGTGCACTAGACCTCCACCTGGACAGATCCCACCCCCCACCAACACAGTCTCCAGCGCACAGGCAGACAGAACAATATCAAGTATAGGTGGCGCACTGGGCACTGGCAGATGCTTGGAGGGCCCGGAACCCTGACACCAGACTGTATTCCTTCCACTCCATTCCACACAACCTGCGAGTACGCCTTTACAGATTTCTCTGTTCCACAGCAATGCTCCCGAAAGCCCAACACACAGATTATCTTGGCAGAGTCCTTTCAGACCACGATGCACACATATCGACCCTTAGATGGAGGCCACCCCACCCCCCAGTACCCACTTGGAAACTCCCACGCGATTGTCTCACAGACCAGGTGTTTTGCCACGATCACGGGGACAGCATCCGGGAATACTTCACAATAAACGCCGGCACTGCGGCGTCCAGGCTAATGGAATGGGACGCATTTAAAGTAACCGCCAGGGGACATTGCATACAACAAATAGTGGGAATCCGTAAAACACTCGAACAGGCACTGCAGCGAACAGAAGTAGCATTAGCTGCACTTACAAAACAGGCCGATGCAAATAAAACCACCCCAGCCCAAGTGGCGGCAGCCAAGATGACACACGCAGAGGCAATGAGAGACCTACGTAAATACAATTTCAGGGTGTACGCAACCAAGGTACACAGAGAGGTCAATAGAGCCGGGTCGCTCCTAGCGTGGTTAGCCAAGCAAGACACAGACGTAAGGCCGGTTACGGAGATAATAGATAAGATTGGGATCCTCCGTCACTCGCAGGTTGATATCTTGCAAACCTTTCACGACTATTACTCGGATATTTATCCCACTTGTAGCCCACTTCCTCAGCCCGCTACCCATGCCGCGCATTCCGCCATCAGACAAAAAAGCCTTGGAAGCGAAGATCGCGGCCCCAGAAGTCGCCCAGGCAATCAGAGCACTGGCGCGCAATATAGCTCCGGGAATGGATGGCTTCCCGTTAGAATACTATACTACCTTTTCAGCCCAACTGACCCCCCGCATAGTGGCAATGTACGAGGATCCATGTCAACATGGGAGGCATGTGCCCTCGGGGTATTCCGCAGGAGAAAGTCTGATAAAGTACAGAACCATTTCGCATCCCTAGCTATACTCCACGCAAAGAGAGGGTTGGCCATGTATTGGCGCGCCCCGAAGGGACCCCCGGATGAGGCCTGGGTGGGCGCGGTGAAAAAGTGGGGTGCTGCAGAAGAAGAAGCACTGAGAGATGAGGAAGTGAGGGGTATCCGCAAGCGCCACATATCTATGGAATGGGCACAGTTGCTACACCAATTCAAACACGAAACCGCACGTGCAGAGTCACCTGCGACATCACAATCTCGGACACTACACTTATCCCAGACTAGAACGCTAGATGCATGTAACAGGATTAGCCAATTAACCTGAGGCGGACACAACACAGAGGTCATATCCATGACTCTCACACACCAAGCCGGGATCACCCGTAGTAATCCCCCTACATACACGCAACCAAACTGTGCAGTCACACTATAACTAACTACATAGTAACTTTCAAAGACATGTATTCCCGCCGCCCCCTGAAGTTTCCCCCAGTTCACCTCCAAAGTTAGTAGTTATTACTTTCAGTTGGCGGTTCCGAAGCCGGTGATAATCAACAGGAAACGTACTTACCCCACATAACATTGCATTGCACCTATAAACGAATATGGGGATAGACATAGCTCCGTAATCACGGGGAAATTAACCCACCCAGGTTACTGAAAGAGTATCAACATGGTAACTGGACCTATCACGATGGTAGCAACCAGAATGTAACAATGATGAATGTTCCTTATATACTGTATGTAAAGCTATTGTAAATCCGAACATCTACAGTTGTTTGCAAATGCATGTTGATATCCTATATCTGAAATATGCCAATTGTATTATGGAATGCTAAAACCCAATAAACAAATTTAAACAAAAAAAAAAAGGGCACCTCTTAATTTATATTATATTATAAACACTGCAGCCACTAGCAAGGTCTCAATAATAACAAAAAACAAACAACAACAACCTCCAAATCAATATTATTAACACTTGGGCCATCCACAGAGTTTCTATAATGAACTTGTTACCTACCGGTAATCTTCATTACCCCGATTAGGGGTCTGCCTCATCCCAGTCCTTGCACTTAAGGGATTGTGCTTCCCCCGGCAGACATATATATATATTTATCGTATGCTTTTATCTCTCGTTTTTATCTCTTATTTGTCTTGTCCAGGTTCTAGTGGTTGATAATACCTCATGAATCCAGTATAATGGTGTATATTATGCAAATCTAGGAATTTTAATGGGGGTACAATATACAGCACTAGTACTTTCATTCTATCTCTGAATTATATGAAATTTTGAGATTTACTGCCGGAATATATAGGCTTTCCGTGTTGTCTTGTAATTAATTTTGCGTATTTGCACACTGAATAAGAATTGTTTCTTTTCTTATTGTAATATGTATATAGCTTTTTACATCTTCAATTGTATATCTTACTTGAACATTTACGCGGTGATTTGTGATGGTAATTTAGGCACTGACACTGAGTTTACAGTCTGTTTTTTAGCTTCACAAACGTGGCAAATATGTTTTTTAAAGCCATTAGTGCGCACTTTGTATTTATTTTGTTCCCTGTCATGTGGCGCGTCATGTGATCAAGCTCGCGTGAGACGAGCGAAACGCGTCATGGTGGGCACTATGCCTGAACAGCATCGGAGAGAACTGCAATAAAGTTTGGCACTGCATCCGCACAACATTGGAGTGGATTGAATTTATTGGAGGATTTTGTGAGGTCCGTGCCTGGGTGTCCTGTCACAAGGATTGGCAGGCCAGGAGTTGGAGCGAGTCATTACGGTATCCGGAGCAGGCTGATTCCGGATTTCAAGGACCCTCCCATTTGTAAAGTGGCACAGCTGTGAAGTCAGCCATCTACGCTGCGGCGCATTGGACTTAACTCAGAAGGAGTAAGCAGTAGCTGTGCCCCCCGTCCATATATCAGCACACAAGCACCGGATTTCTCAATTGGCGACGTGGAGCTGCGGAGTCTATGTGGTCGGAGGACTCATGGAACTGCATGTTCAACGCCGGTAAGGGGAATCATTACAGTGCTGTGATAATCACGCTTGGTACGGGTGTGGGATTAATCTCCATAAATTAAAGGATTTGCAGTGCGTACATACTATTATCTCCATTATGTCAACCAGTGAGGCGCTACGCGACAGAGAAGCAGCGGCTGCGGCACTATTTCAAAATCTGCCGAATATTAACACAGAACAGAGAACTTCAGTTAACAATACAGGAAACAATGATGTGAGGTCCTTGTTAAGGACTCTTGAGAAACTATTGAAAAACGAACTTACTAGGTGGTGGGAAAAGAAGTCCCTAGAATTATATTGTGATGTCAACTGTGTTCCTAGGGGACTTCGAGTTCTCATTGCTCCAACGTTTGAAAACCCAAATCCCGCTATGTTGAAAGAATGGGCGGAGAACAATTTACAGGCTTCAATGAATATGGTACACATATTGATTAAATGTGCGGAGATAGACCGGAAAGCTATCTTAAGTGAGATTGATCGTATCAATGGACTTTTAGATGCTACAGGACAACAGGATTTGATTACAAAAGGGCGTGCAGACATAGACGTTCGAATCAAAAAACACGAAGATACTATCAAGGCACGTAAAGTGTTTAAATTTGCACGTGACCAGAACGACTATGCCACAGGGAGAATCTTTACCTTCTCCAGAAAGGTTGACAACTATAAACGATAGGCCCTCACCAGTAAAGTATCGGAGCCAGTGCGCAGTGCCACCACTGGCAATAACACTGCTGTGGATATGGAATCTGATGCAAACTCTTTCACCTCAAATAGTGATTCAGATAAGGGCCGTCCCGGTGTGTCAGGGACATCTACAATGTGTGTAAGCAATCTGACCCCAGCGGAAGAGCTGAATTTTATCTGAGAGGACCGGAGGCAAACCTTGCAGCCCCGCAATCCTCAGCAGCAGCAAGGAGAATCAGTAACCAGCGCAGGAGGGAGAGGCGGAACAAGCACCGCAAACACTACCAGCAGAGGGAATACAACAAGGAAATGGAGACGATGAAGCACATTGCCTATAATACAGTCATCAATCTTACAGAGACAGTGTTAACAACAGCGGAGACCCAGCTTCTATCATTAGGACTCACGTACTGTCCTGTTAATCAGTTTTCATACAATCAAACTAGAATTGATGTTTTTAAATTTATTAGGAAAGTGAAGCTCATCAAGCATTTCCAACTCAATAAACCTCCTGCAGTTCCATCTAACTCGACTTCATGTACTGTTACATCTGATATCAATTTACAGGTGAAGGACATATCCACTTTACAGGCACTACAATCTTTGTCCAACGACGACAATATTAAAAGTGAGTCAACTCAACAAGCCATGACTGCAATGGGTATCAATATCAATAAACAGCTACTAGTCCGTTTCGCCCCGCATCGACATTTCTACCACTTATGCCAAAAGTTGCGGTGGATATTTTTAATGACAGAGTTGTGGAAGAACTCAAACGCCTTAATAACACCATGATGACAGGTCAACATCGTAGGAATTTTAAGAATGCCCTATACCACATCCCGATCAACAAGTTGAAAAACAATCATGATATCATCATAAATAAGTCCGACAAGGGCGGCAATGTTGTATTGTGGCCCAAACATCAATATCTGACAGAAGCCAACCGCCATTTGTCGGATGTCCTGTGCTATAGAAAATCTTCGAAACAGGAAATTCGGGTGGTTCAGGAAAAAGTGGGTAAATGCCTCTCACAATGGAAGAGACAGGGCCTTCTAACAAAAGATTAATTGAATTTCTTAAAAGTGGAGTATCCTGTCATCCCCATTCTCTACTTCCTCCCTAAGGTTCACAAAAAGACAGTTCCGATTCCCTGGAAGGCCCATTATTTCGGCCCAGAAGAGTATGTTGGAGAGAGTCTCAAAATATGTGGACTATTTCCTACAGCCGCATGTCATCACTTTGCCATCCTATGTGAAGGACACCTCTGACTTTCTGAGAAAGATTAATGATGTGATTTGGCAACCAGGTTATTTGCTTGTAGGGATGGACATAGAATCATTGTATACAAGCATCAATCATTCCGATGGATTGGCTGCAGTTAAATACTTCTTAGACAACAGAGATATCAGCATGAAAGAACATAACTGTATGTTAACTGCTATGATAGAACTTTGCCTTTACAATAATTATTTTCTATTCAATCAGGAAGTCTATCAACAGCTCAGAGGTGTGGCTATGGGGGCATGCTTCTCCCCCAGCTATTCGTGTCTCCATGTTGGCTGGTGGGAGGAGCATGTCCTCAGAACCAAGCATGGGGTGGATTGGTACACACATGTCAAACATTATTGGCGGTACATTGATGACGTTTGTCTAATCTGGGATGGAAGTAGAGAGGCAGCAACTGAGTTCATAACATCCATTAACTCCAATGAGCTAAATCTTAAGTTCACTGCTACTATTGATGATTCCAGTGTGGAATTTCTAGATGTTCTCCTCTACATCAGCGAAGGTAGGATTCACACGAAGTTGCACCGCAAACAAACTGCGGGCAACTCAATTTTGCACACTGAGAGCTCGCATCCCCGCCACTTAATTAGGAGCATACCATACGGCGAGTTCTTGCGAATTCGCCGTATTTGCAGTTTGGACACTGATTCACATAAATGTCAGCAAGAGGCATTATGTCGCTTCCTAGACCGGGGCTATAAGAAGTCTTTGCTGATTCAGGCCTTGAACAAAGCAAATGATCTTTCTAGAGAGGAGTTGTTAATATCTAAACGAGACCGAGTTACAGCTTTGGTCCTCCCATCTGTTGACACCGATAATAACAAACGTAACATCCGACTTATCACTACTTTTAGTCAACAGGAGCATAGAATCCGCAAAATAATCTACTCTCAAAGGCCTATAATATTAACAGATATAACGTTAAGACTAGGCCTGGGCGGTAAATTCCGTTCCGCTCGTGGAATTCGCAGAATTTGGGTAATTTCGCGTTCCGCGGAGAACGCGGAATTGCCCAAAATTCCGTAATCAGCGGCTTCGCGGAATTTTTTGCTTGTTGGCGCTTTCAAAATGCGTGTTCGCGAGATATTTCTCCCTGAGCACGCAAACAGCGTTCGCGAACAGGAAAAAAGCATCGCGAACGGGCGGAACAAGCAATTCCGCGTATTCGCTGAACTTTTGCGTGCTCTCGGAGATTTTTTACCGTTTCACGGAGTTTTGCGTAGCGCGACTACACAAATTCCGCCCACCCCTAGTTAAGACACTTACTAGTTACTACCTACTTTGCCAGCCATCACAATCAGGCGGGCACCCTCTATGAGGGATGCCCTAGTCAAATCGAGTCCTGAGATTACACCCAAGGGTACATGGCTAACCAAAACGGGTTTCTTTAAATGTAACTTGTGTCGTGCGTGCACTTTTGCGACCAATGCAACACATTATGTGACTGCATTTGGCGACAAAAGGATTCAAATCAAGGAATATTTAACTTGTCGCACCGAATATGCAATTTACAAGTTACGCTGTACTTGTGGCCTTGAGTACATAGGGAGCACTAAGCTCCCTGTGCATAAATGGATTCTACAACACATGCGGGCAATTGTCAACTCCGACCCAAACTATCCTGTTGCCAGACATTTTAAACTGGTACATCAGAACAAACTTAAAGACTTGGAGTATTCTGTGTTAGGGGCAGTTCCCATTTCCGGACGGGGTGGGAACCGAGAGAGAAGCTTGCGCCAACTAGAAACTCATTTTATTCTGGCTCTCGATACTAAAATGCCTAACGGTCTCAATACTAGCGAGGACATGCACAACTTCCTATAGCTAGCTAAAGTTGCATTTGAATCAGTATCGTTAGGCATCAATACATCTATGTTTCGAGTTTTTCTAGTTTTTCTAATGTGATTAAGTTACCTGTATTCTGTAAATAGTAAGTCTTATTATCTTTCTGTGTACTGTATTATGTTTTAGTAGCACTTGCACTTTAATATTATTCAGGTTTGGATAATCAGTACATGCTGCTATGGAACTTGCAAGTTGCACAGCACTTTTTGCACGGGTTATTAGATTTTTGCACACAGCACAGCACTTTATTAATATAGACTGTTTAAATTAGAGTGTTAGGTTTGACCATCACATTGACTAACTAGGATGTAGAAATTTGTTCGTGTGCATAGTTGTGCACACAAAGTGCATTGGTGCATTTAAAATTTGGCACAGATTGAGGATGTTAACTTGAAGGTCAATTTCCTGTTTTTTCCGACAGATTAAGTGTATTATGGTATTTTGCATTCGCCTTTTTATTATTTTCTCAGTATAACATGGAAGAGAAATTAGAGAAACTAGCACTTGCACTTTATCGTATGCTTTTATCTCTCGTTTTTATCTCTTATTTGTCTTGTCCAGGTTCTAGTGGTTGATAATACCTCATGAATCCAGTATAATGGTATATATTATGCAAATCTAGGAATTTTAATGGGGGTACAATATACAGCACTAGCACTTTCATTCTATCTCTGAATTATATGACATTTTGAGATTTACTGCCGGAATATATAGGCTTTCCGTGTTGCCTTGTAATTAATTTTGCGTATTTGCACACTGAATAAGAATTGTTTCTTTTCTTATTGTAATATGTACATAGCTTTTTACATCTTCAATGTGTATATCTTACTTGAACATTTACGTGGTGATTTGTGATGGTAATTTAGGCACTGACATTGAGTTTACAGTCTGTTTTTTAGCTTCACAAACATGGCAAATATGTTTTTTAAAGCCATTAGTGCGCACTTTGTATTTATTTTGTTCCCTGTCATGTGGCGCGTCATGTGATCAAGCTTGTGTGAGACGAGCGAAACGCGTCATGGTGGGCACTATGCCTGAACAGCATCGGAGAGAACTGCAATAAATTTTGGCACTGCATCCGCACAACATTGGAGTTGATTGAATTTATTGGAGGATTTTGTGAGGTCCGTGCCTGGGTGTCCTGTCACAAGGATTGGCAGGCCAGGAGTTGGAGCGAGAGATATATATATATATGAAAGTCTGTTGTGAGGACCGAGTAGCCGCTCTGCAAATCTCAAGCAAGCAAACTCCCCCTGCCTCTGTCCATGAGGTGGAGACTGCCCTAGTGGAATGTCCCTGGAAATTAGCAGGGAAGGGTTCCACCACTGAAGAGTACACAACCAATGGCCTGACTGATCCATCTACTTAGGGTTCGAGTAGAAACATTTATGCCTTTGCCACAGAGCCATGCGCAATAAACAAAGAGTTTGACAATCGAAAATGTTTAGTGCGTTCCAAATAATCTTCTGACATCTAGAGCAGAGGGAAGAGAAACCGAGATTGGGTCTGAAAATACAGGCAAAATGACTTCTTGAGCATAATAGAAGATAGAAGAGACCTTAGGGATAAACTTCGGATCCAGCCTAATTACCACACGATCAGTAAAGAACTTCAGATAGGGAAAAACAGCCATGAGTGACCCCACTTCCCACAGATGTCTTGCCGAAGTAATGGCTACCAAGAACACCACCCTAGGAGACAACCAGACCAACTATCCCTCCTCAAGGGGTTCAAATGGAGCACATTGTAATTCTCGTAAAACAATAGACAAATCCCAAGAAGGAATCTCCTTCCTAACGGAATGTCTCTGCAACCTGAAACTCTTGAGTACCTCAATGCCAAGGGAGAAGGTATGGTGAAATCATCAGAAAAAGTATGAAAAGCCTGTATTGCATCCCATTGAGTGAAAAGAGTAGCAGGAGTTAATCCCTTCACAAACCCATCCATAATAAAATCAAGAATTATAAAGGAATCTATCACAGTAGGATCATCAGGATGCAGAACACCATTTGGAAAAGGAGTTGCAGTGCTTTCTATAGCATCTCAAGGTAGATTGTTTATAAGAAGATTGAATCTCCCAAGCCACTTGTGAAGAACAGGCCACATTTTCTAACCCCACTTAGTCAACAGCCAAACCGTCAGACACAACCATTTTACCATTCGGGGAGACAGTACTGGGTACTGAAGAGGAGACTGATCGTGCAGGAGATGAAAAATACGACCCTTGGATAGAGATAGAAAGAGAGGATTCCAATGACATCTGGGACAGTAAGGAACAATCAGAATCACATGGGCCTTCTCCATTCTGATCGTCTGGACAGCAGCTTCTGCCCATGCTAGAGGAGATGGTGTTTCTGTGCAAAAAATGAGGACACTGTGTATTGCCCGGGGAGGCAAATAGATCCAACCACAGGCTCCAGAATTTCTGACAGACAAGTGGAACTAAGGAAGGGACAAGTGGTATTTCACTGAAGGGGCAAGTTTCTGTTGAGACTGTCTGCCCAGAAGTTCTTCTCTCCCTGAATGTATACGGCTCTGAGTCCCAGAACATGAACCTCTGTCCATGCACAAATCAGGGATGAAATCTGATTGATAGATATGCTCTTTGTACCCCCTTGTCTGTTCAAGTATGCCACATCAAAATGTGATGTATGATTGTCCGTTCATACATCATATATTTTCCTTTTAAGTGTTTTCAAAAGGCTACCAAGGCCAGCCTGATAACTATCAATTCCCTCCAGTTCGAGGACTGACAACTTTCCCAATAAGACCAAGGAGCTCTCTTCTCCTGCTGATGCAACACTGCTCCCAAACCCCATATACTGCTTAGGTGGTCAGGAGCATATAGGTGGCAGTTGGAATGAGACCCCCTTCAACAGATGGTCCTGAACCAACCACTATGATTGATCCTGGGACATATGATGTGTAAGAGGGGTCATCAACTCGTAATTGTGTGAACTGGGATCCCAATGCTTGAGAATGTGATTCACTACTGGTTTCAAATGAAACTTTGCCCACAGAACCACAGCTGTTGAGGCTGCCAAAAGTCACTGCACTCTTAACCAGGATCTTGCAGAACTCTGTGAATGTGTCAACAAATCTCTCACCCCTGACTAGAGAGAATGCATCCTTTTCATAGGAAGAAACGCTGCTCCTGCTGGAGTATCCAATCGAGCTCTGATAAAGGTTTTTTCCTGAGAAGAAGTCCGATGTGATTTCTGCAGATTTACTAAAATACTGAAGTCCTTTAGGGACTGTAGTACCAGATCAACATCTGGTGTGCCTTAAAAAAGGAGCTGGTTTAGTAAAACGTCAATCTGTACTGCGAGGACGTTGTACCTGGCATTGGTTACAGTGCTGTTTGACTCAGCTCGCTCGAGGTTGTACACGGACCCTCTTCTTTCCAGTGTTGTCGGCGTTCCGCACTCATCAGCCATTGAAGGTTTGAATGCATTTAAGTCTCCTGGTATTCCGGGGTTGGGCATATGCTATCTCGCATGGTGCGAGAAGTTTGGTTACATTTCTACATGCAGCCTCTGTACCCCAGATGGTTGCATTTTGAACAGTGAACCGCTGTCATTTAGTTCCATCTAATTTGTTGGTCTCTTCTGGTGCTATTTGGATTGACTTCAACTAGGGCGGTCCCTTCGATTTATATACTTATATAATTTCAGCAAATTGGTTTTCGCCTTTGTTGTTTTACCAATTTTCATTTGCAACATTTTGTCCTGATGATGGCCCTGGTCAAGCTTACCTTCGGGCTGAAACGTCGACCTGTATTTATATAATATGGACTGCTATAATTGACCTAATCTTTGTTGGTCCTGGATTAATATATGATTTTTGTTCATCTTTTTTGATGCAACTCTTTAGTGTTTGGTCAAAAACTGGGAGCCTTTTATCCTGTATGTTACATATCAGTTTCCTTGTGTTGCATTGTATTGTATCTTGTTTTGCTTTTGCTCTTCTGTGTTATTAAATGAATATTTTTAAATTATGATCTGTGTTAGTCTTATCATTGTATAAGGGATTATTATCAGTTTTCGGGTGGGTGTTTTGTTGTTAGGCTTATCTTATTGTTATTATTATTATTTCCACTTATAGATTGCACGGTTATTCAACGGGTTTCCCAGCAAAAAGCATGGGTAGAAGTGTCTAAGTGAAATATTATAATAACCAAGATTTAAGGTGCTTGTGAAATAGCAGCAGACAGGTACAGTGTCTTAAGAATCGAGGTAGGGCTTTCCATAGTTTAGGACCCAGGTATGCAAAGAGCGACCTCCTGTGCCTGCCAGGCGAATTCTGGGCACGCGGCATAAAGCCTGATTCTCAGATCTCAGCCTCCGGCTGGGGTGATAAGGAGATACCAGATCCTATACATAGAGAGGGCCAAGTCCAGTTCTAGCTTTAAAAATGAAGCATAAAGTTTCAAATTGCACTCTCTTTTCAATTGGAAGCCAGTGCAGTTCACGAAGAATAGGAAAAGCTGGGGCACACTTCGGAAGCTGAAAAAGGAGTCTTGCAGCTGAATTCTGCACAACCTGCAAACGGTGAATACAGGCCTTGTCAATTCCCAGGTAGAGAATGTTACCATACTCCACTTGTGAGAGTACCGGGGCCTGAATCAGTGTTCTTTGTGCTAAGTGAGGAATGATCCAAATAATCTTCCTCACGCACTTCATCATGCGGAATAGGTGGATGCCACTTTGGCCGCTTGGGAATGCATAGACAGAGTTTCATCCAGCCAGAATCCCAAACTCATTACTTTGGGGGATAAAGTTGGAAGAACCCCCAAAGACTCAGGCCATGTTGTGGACCCCAAAGCTGTGGATTCCTACCTAAAACCATAACCTCGGTTTTATCACCGTTGAGTTTAAGCGAGTTACTTTCCATCCAGGAAGCAACTCGTCTTAGACCAAGGTTAAGGGCATCAGTGTTGTGCCCCTGTGAGGACGGCAAAAAAAAAAATGTGTGTGTCGTCTGAGTAGGAAAACAATGTCAAGCCGCAGCTCTCTACCTCATTCCCCTTGGGGTACACCCAAGGTCAGGGCGCAAATCCCTGACCTTGCATCTGATGAAAAGACTTAAAATGACCTATCTTTAAAAAAAGAGGTCAGCCAAGCTAGGGCTGTTCCCTCAAAGCCCAATGTCATCAATCTATCCACTAGGATAAATTGCATTTTGCTTCTTATCTCCACTAGCATCACTCTATGAGTTAGATGCTGTCCTGAGTGAACCATAGTTATTTGAATGTTCATAAAGAGAGGGGACAGTCAATAACCAGTCATTTAAGTAAGGAAGCAGAACAACACCTTTCAATTGTAAGGAAGTAATAAAAGAAGCCAATATGTTTGTGAAGACGCAAGGTGAAGTTACTAGGGTGAATGGCAGGATTGGAATTGAAAATGACAGTTGTCCACTGCAAACCTCAAGAAAATATGGCTTTCTGCATGCACAGACACATGAAAGTAGACATCCTGTAAGTCAAGTGTTGCGAGATAGTCTCCCTTCATGATTAGGGGTATGATGAACTGGAGAGACATCATCCTAAAATGATCCAGTACAACAAATGCGTTCAAGTCTTTCAGATTGAGAATTGGGCGATAGGAACCATCTGGTTTTGGAACAAGAAACAGGTTGGAGTAGAATCCCAATCCTCTTTGATCCGCTGGTACACTGATTATAGCCTATTTCTGCAAGAGCATCTGTACTCCTGACATTAGGCCTTGAAGACAGAAGGAGTAACTTTGAAGTGAGGGTTGGGTGGATGATCTTTGAATTTGATATGAAAACCATGATCCACTATCGAATAGACCCATGAGTCTGTCACTTCTTTTTTTCAATGGTGGAGAAACAACTTGATCTGACCACCTACTGTCATATAGTCATTTGGACTGCTGGATGTCATGAGTGCAGGAAGATGTGGGTCAGGATTAGCTTTAGAAGGTAGCCCCCCCCCAACCACAGGCCTAGCCTCGAAAGGGACGTCTCTTGGTGGTTTGAAAAACGCCCTTTCTGTACCCCAACTGCTTTTTAACTGGTATATTTTTTTAATGGCTTTAGATTTTTCTTCTGCTGCTTCTTACACCATTTCTTTCAATTTGGACCTAAGAAGGACAGTTTATAAACAATGGATCTCTGGTTAGCCTCTAACTTCCATGGTTGTAGCCACAGAGTTCTACGTCCCACAATGGAGGCACCTGCTGCAGACCTAGAAGCCCATAGACTGTAATATAATGAGTCAGACAAGAATTGAGACACCATTTCCATGTTGGCCAAAAGAGTACTACGATTCTCTTTCACCTGTCGACAATCAAACAAAGCATAAAAATCCTTAAGAGTAGTCTAAGTAGCATATGCTTCATTGGTGTTTGCACAATACCATAGTTTGAAGCAGCATATGCCCTTTTGAGGCTGCTTCCACCTTTCTATCCACAGCATCACTTAATAAAGCCCACTAGCCCACCAGGTACCTCCAGTAAGCGCCACAGAGCTGCGTTGCAGAGAGGTATAAAAAGGGGCGTGGCCTCGGACCACCTCTCTGCAAGGCAGCCCTGTGGCGCTTACTGGAGGTACCTGGTGGGCTAGTTGGCCCCCAGGGACCCTCAGGATTGAAGGGGAATTAATTCCCCAACTTAAAACGCGCCATGGGGCGCATTTGCAGAGTGCTGCTGGGAGGGGGCGGGGCCTCCGGCGCGATGCCGGCTTTTTTTTAAATTTCTTTTTTAGAAGGGGGGCTGTGTGGCCCCCCCCTTCCTTTCCTATTTTTTGGGCCCTGGGGACCCCATCCCCCAGGGTCTGACCCCTATTTTCTTCTTTTTTTTTTAAACGGAAGGGGGCTGCGTGGCACCCCTCCCAAGGCCATTTTCGGCCCCGGGGACCCCATCCCCCGGGGCACGGGCAGTATTTTTTTTTTTTTATATATATATTTGGAGGGGGCCGCGTGGCCCCCCTCCTCAGGCCATTTATGGCCCCGGGGACCCCATCCCCCGGGGCCGGCCTTTCCTTTTTTATTTTATTTTTTAAATTTTTTTGGGGGGAGGGGGACCGTGTGGCTCCCCTCCCAGGCCACTCCTGGCCCCGGGGCCCCCATCCCCCGGGGCCTGGCCTGTCCGTTGGGGACCGTGGGGGGAGCCCCAATGCCCCCACGGTCCCGCTGGCTCCCCGCCTCCTGCGGGAGCCGGCATTGCTTTTCCACGCGGGGAGCTGTTGACATGCAGCTCCCCTTGTGGAAAAGCAATCCTTTGGAAACCTGCTCTCGCTTCCAAAATCCAAAGCAGAGTTTGCTATGACAGGGCGAGAGCGTGCGGCTCCCGCCCTGCCATAGCAAACAGCAGTGTTCCGGGAGTGGGCACCCCGGGACACTGCAGGAGCCGGCCCTGGGGGGTGGCGGTCCCCAGGACCATGGAGGGCTCCAGGAGGGGGGCCACGCGGCCCCCTTCCCTTTGTGAAAATAGCCCCGGGGAGGTGGTGGTCCCCGGGGCTCGAGGGTCCATAACGGACCCCCCATTTTACATTTTTAGTGCCTTGGGGAGCTGCTGACATGCAGCTCCCCTTGTGGAAAAGCAATCCTGCTTTGGAGTTTGGAAGCGAGAGCAGGAAACCTGCTCTCGCTTCCAAAATCCAAAGCAGAGTTTGCTATGACAGGGCGGGAGCTGCCATAGCAAACAGCAGTGTCCCAGGGGTGGGCACCCAGGGACACTGCAGGAGCCGGCCCTGGGGGGTGGCAGTCCCCAGGGCCATGGAGGGCTCCAGGAGGGGGGCCGCGCAGCCCTCCTCCCTTCGTGAAAATAGCCCCGGGGAGGTGGTGGTCTCCGGGCTCGGGGTCCATAATGGACCCCTCCTTTTTCATTTTTAGTGCCCCGGGAGGTGGCAGTCTCGGGCGTGTGGGGGCTCGAGCCCCCACACAGGATTAATTATTTTTTAAAATAGAAGCCCCGGGGGTGGCGGTCCCGGGGCAGCGGGGGCCGTGTGCCCCAGCAAATATTTAAGAAAAGCCCCGGGGTGGCGGTCCTCGGGCTTAGGGCCTTGGAGGCCCCCACACATTAATAAAAAGATGCCCCGGGAGGTGGCAGTCCCGGGGCTGCGGGAGGGCTGCGTGCCCTCCCGCATACTATTAACATAGCCCCGGGAGGTGGCAGTCCTCGGGGCTGCAGGGGCCCCCGGCCCCCGCAATTATAAATTATAAATTGGGCAATGCCCCCGGGACCTGGCCCACCCGGGGGCCTCATTTAAATGAAGAGCGGGAGCCCGCGCTTCATTTTTTAAAAATAATTTCGGCGGGAAATCGCGAGCCCAGCGCGAATTCCGACGAAATTATAAAAAAGAAAATGCTCTTTTTGGCCCTGGGGGTCTTTGTGAGACCCCCTGAGCAGGCCTAGGGGGTCAGGGTGTTTCTACACTGCCCCCGTTTCATGTTTTTTAACGTTTTTCTACTGTTTTCTTGTGACTCGGTTCTACCGAGTCACAAGATGGCTGCCAACACTTCCTGGTTTGGAGTGTTGGCAGCCAATCACAGTGAAGCTCGTGGTCGGGAGGGTTCGCGAATCCACCGCTGCCCTAGATATCGAAACTTTTATTTTTTAATTTCTCAGCAACTACTGAACGGATTTACACCATTTAAAAAAAAGGTCGCTTTCGAAACCAAGCACTACCTTTGTGCCAAATTTGGTGTAATTCCGTTCAGCAGTTCGGGCTGTAGCCTTGGCTAAAGTTTCCTATGGAAAATTGATTTTGAAACTTTTATTTTTTGAATTTCTCAGCAACTACTGAACGGATTTACACCATTTAACAAAAAGGACTCTTTCTGAACCAAGGGCTACCTTTTTGCCAAATTTGGTGTAATTCCGTTCAGCAGTTCGGGCTGTAGCTTTGTCTAAACTTTCCTATGGAAAATAACATAGGGAAAACGCGTTTTGGGACCCCCCTTTTTTTCTCGGCCCCCGCTTGACGAATCACCCCGAAACTTTCAAGACAGGAGCTGATCACTAGTTTTGAAAATTTCGCGAAGGTTCATCCACCGGCACCAAAGTTATTGGGAAAACAAAAAACGCTTTTCCTATGGAAACTAGGTCCTAACTATAACTACCTACTGGCAACCGCAGTAGGTAATATATATATATATATATATATATATATATATATATATATATATATATATATATATATATATATATATATATATATATATATATATATACACATCTTCATATTTGATGGAAAGTTTTTTATTCAAAAATATGGAACTTCCACTGACACTTCATTCGCCCCAACAAATGCAAAACTGACCATGGGGCACTGGGAAGCTGAAACAGTGTGGACAGATATTAATACAGAAAATTTGAAAAAGTAATTTTATTGGTACGTTTTATCAATGACCTGTTTTTAATCTGGGAAGTCAAGCAAGATGAGCTTGAGATATTTTTAAAACAACTGAATAATAATCCTCAAGATTTAAAGTTCACATATGAAACAAGTACCAGCAAAATCATCTTCTTGGATATTAGCCTGTATATTAAAAATGATAAAATCTGTACTAAAGTATACAGGAAGCCAACTATCTGTAACAGCATCCTCTTTATGGGGTGGTTAGTGGATGAATGGATCTGGGGACCGAAAGGAATTGAATGGTGCAACTCGATTATTTAGTGGGGTCGATTTATAGACGATTGCATCATTATTTGGTCTGGACCTATGGATAAGCTCATACATTTCTGTGAATATCTTAAAACCAGTACTATGGACATTAGATTCACTTACCAATATAGCAGGACTAACATCATATTTTTAGATGTAGAGTTATATATACAGGACAACCATATACAGAGTAGGCTCCACCGCAAACCGACAGCATGGAATTCAATTTTACATGCAATAAGTGCACACACGAAACATCAGATTCAGGCTATTTGTTTTGGTGAACTCACCAGGGCGATTAGAAATTGTAGTGGTGACACTGATTTTAAAACATGTTTAGACAACATGAAGTCACGTTTTGCTGCTAGGGGCTATGACAAGCATATCATTGTAAAAGCTGAGCGAAGGATCCTGAAAATCAAGACACATGAAACCTTAAAAGACAAACCACTGAGTAAGGATTAGACAAATAAAATGAGATTGGTCACTGATTACAACAGCCTATCAAAGGTATTACTGAACAGCATGAATAAATATTTGGACATCCTACGGGCTGATAAAACGCTTGAGGGATGTACCCTGAGAAGACCGGGAATTTCTTTCAGATGGGGGAGGACCTTAAAGTCAATATTGAGTCCTAGTTTCCCTAATGACAAAAATACAGGACATTGGTTAACACAGCACACCTTGGGGTTCCATAAATGTGGACACTGCGGGATGTGCAGATGGGCCAGGGATAATAAGAAAGACTTTAAAGGACTGGATGGCAGGACATATGTCATATGACACAACATTAATTGTAACACCAAATATGTAATTTACGTGATTGAGTGCAAATGCAAATGCATTTATGTGGGCACCACTATTAGGGCTCTCAAAGAAAAAAAACAGAGAGCACTTGAGAGCTCTCAAACAGCAGGATGTGATACCCCTTGACAATTCATGCAATGGATTGTAAGGCACAGGGGCAGCACAAACCATTTACTTTCTACGGTATGGATCTTATGGACCAGAACCCCAGTGGAGGTAACAGGGAACTAAATTTAAGACGAAAGGAAGCAATATGGATAATGCGCCTTGAGGCTGTGGAACTGGGTCTAAACATAGACCAGGAATTACAGTATTTTCTACGGGACTGGGAGGCAATCAGTATAGTAGAGCTGCTTTCATTTGACCACTATGAAATGGGATGATTTTGATGTATACACTGTACAATATGCTTATCTAATGGATGGAATTGTATTAAGATAGGTGATAATAACACCTGATGCACCTGGATAATATTGAAATATGTTATTAGCATTGAAATGTAATGCCAATGTTTACAACAGGTTGGATATGGTACAAAGCTGTGTATTTGTATTTTTACATTGAAGGTTAATATGTATATTCAGAACTAGATGGAAATTATCAATGAGGTGTGGAGCCTTCTGAGAATAAGAAGGTTGATTTTTGGGATCGTTGACTTAATAATGAGCTCTCACCATTTATATATATTATTTTGAAGCCACTATTCTGGCGTACACAGTATAGACACATGGGCCCTTCCAAAATGGTGTTTCAGTCACACCGTTAAGGAAAAAAATAGGATACGGTATAGTTGTTTTGGAGAGAGCACATCGTGTCACAATCGGGAGCAGTGAAAGTTAATACTTCCGGGATGACGAACACAGAAGCACGGCCGAGAATTGCCAGAGTGTTAGCATACTCGCTTGCAGGTATGTTTGGAGACTGGAACGGGTGTTTTATTGATGGGATGATATTCCAGGTGTTAAAGAGATTACAACGTATTTGATTTATTGTAGGATGAATTTAAGTTGGACTAATTTTATTGAAAAGTATACGGAAGGAAAGAATTGACCAGGATATAATACAGGAATTGGTATAACACCGACTTTAAAAACGGGTGAGACATGCTCTGTATTAAATGACAAATAGAGGTCAAGTGTTGGGGAGAATAGCAACTGGCTGATGGGGATTGTGAAATACTGTTTATTATCTTTAGGTGGATTTCATTGATACTTAGATATCGTGCGTGGCAGAGGATATTTGTTTCCACGGCTGGGACGGAATTAGAACCGGCGTAGAGGTAATAGTTATATAGATACAATGGGTTCTGATTTACATTATTGTGCAAACTGATGGATATTTGGTAATACACTAAAAAGTCTGGACTTTAATTTTCTTAAATACAGGTGGGACAGGAAAATACATTTTGTCAGTCTTACAAGTATGTTTTGTGTGACTTGAAAGGGCTCAGTGGGACACTATATTTTCTGAATTACACGCACTTAATGGTAGAGGGTAGTTCAAACACATGAAATTATTTTCAGAATTGCACCACGCTATCAGATACCAGGATATATTACTCATATTAAACAAGACCAATATGTAAATATATTGTGAGGTTTGTAAGTGAATGGTATCATATAGATAATCTGTTACTAAGAGGACGTACAATGTTGATTGCATGGGTTTCCACTTATCACACGTTGCCTTTTTTTTCATGTCCCTCCTGCCTCACTCCCCCGCTCACTACCTCCCCCCTACCATCCTCTACAGCAATCTACCCAATTCCATCCCTGGCTACATAAGCTATGCCCCTTAGTTGGCCCAAACTCACGGCCTCTCATAATTCCCCCCCCCCCCCATCTCCACCTAACCTCACTTTTTTCTCCCACTTTCCTTGCCTCCTTACCTTTCCTTATAAGCATCGACTCCATTATGGAGCTTGCAGGACAACATACTTATACCATTAAGTACCCCCCTAGCCTTACAAAAAAAGCAGCCAAATGTTTTAAACGTAATCTTCTCAAATCACAACCCGAAACCCTGATCTCGGACCCCTACTTCTCTGCAAACAAATGAACTATAACTAATGACATCATTTTTTACACGAAGAGAAGCGCCCAATGGAGGAAAGCCTTTTTCGCTATGTTCTCAGTCTCCACCTCTAGGAAAACAGCACACAGTCTCAGGATCTCGATCGCCCCTTACCAATTTACAAAGCAGCAGCAACAATCACCATTTACCATAATGGGATCATCCTCATACAATCATCAGACCGTAACTTGGTCTTACTTGACAATATTTTTCCTCTCATCAAGGAAAAAGTCATGAGACCCTATCCCCCCTCCCCAGGCTCTCTCAACTCCAGAACGCCCCTAACACCCCTCCTGAATCCCCTACTAGGCAATCACCTCTTACGACCCAACTTATATATACACTCAGTCCAGCTGATACCCTAGGCTGTGAAAACCACCCCCCAACTCCAATAGTACCCAGCCTACACCTAATCTCCGAATAATCTAATCTGACCCCAATAACCCTGAACAACACCACAGCCCTAACCCCTCCTCACATCCACTCGGAGCATGCCTCTCCTCCTCCCTCTATTCCTCCTCCCTCCTCTCCCTATAACCATCCCTGCTGGTCTCACTACTTAGGCTCAGGCTATTGTAACCCCCCAAGCCCCATTCCTGGCCTACCCACCCCTCCCCTACCCCCAGACCAAACAATAAGTACACAACCCTCACTAGATCCCAGACTTGATGAGATTTTACTTTCATTGCAACAAGTCAAAGAAGACCTCCAAATTCTACGGGACCTGATTTTACATCCACCTAAGATCAGATGTCATGACAAGGATTCAATTATGAACTTCAATAGTAACCTCTCCCCAAACCCCCACCTGATGCAATCATCATCCCGAAGCATTTGCTCCCTAGATGGAGAACAGTACCTTACCCCAATGCCCTGACCCGACCAGTCCGAAGGAAGGATCCTATATCGACCAAAGATATACACTCCCTACTCCGCTCCTATGATCTCCTACATCTCATCCATAACACAGAGTGCTCGGACAACACAAATAAACATACCTTAATCCAAACCATCCCCTCTAATCCACACAGAGCTCCAAGACCCAACATTAGAGGAATAATTAGACAATCTTACTTGAGTCCCCCTCACACAAGAACCTCTAGCTCCCATCAAGTCCCATCTCAAATGTATACTACTAAACTGTAGATCAGCCTCAAGACATGCGGCTGATATAGCTGATCTCATACTCACTCATGAACCTGACCTCTTAATTCTGACCGAAACCTGGTTAAATGAATCATCTACGCCTATCCTCGATATTCTGGTCCCCCCAAACCATGACATCACCAGATTAGACAGAACTGATAGACCAGGGGGCGGCATTACCTGCATACATCGGAACAGTCTCTCAGTGAACCGATCACATTCACCGGTATTATCCTCATGTGAATACCTTTGTATTGATATCACAAGCAACAACAAACCAGTCTGTTCCTTGCACACATTCTACCACCCCCCAGGTGACAACCTCACTTTCATCGAACAATTCATGGATATCGTAACTACAAATACAGGACAACAAAGTACCCAAATATTCCTCGGAGATCTCAATCTTCATTGGAACAACCCTAACGACTCTGCGGTAAATAGCCTCACAGCATTCCTCACGGACCTCGACCTTACCCAAATCTGCAACAGGCCCACACATGACAAGGGTTCAATCCTAGACCTGGTCATTTCCAATGCTGACTCCATTCAACTCGATACGATCCTCCCCTGTGATTGGTCTGACCACCATTCCATCATAGTCTTCATCAATGAAGCAGTAAAATTATATTCAGCCCAACCTACAAAACCTAAAATATGGAAAAGGAACCTAAAAAACACCAGCACGGATCTACTTACATCCTCTAGTGTCAACCTCTTGCTTCCCCCTGAAGGCCTTTCTGACGTTCAAGCTCTGACAAACCACTACTTTAATTCCATGACTACAGTAATAGACACAGTTGCTCCGCTACAACTGAAGAGGCTCTCCACAAAAGATTCCAAACCATGGTACGATGGCAGACTCAATGAGGATAGAAGCTCCTTAAGATTAATTGAACGTTGATGGAGATCATCCCCGTCTCCTGACCACCTTAAGCTGCTAAGAGCTACCAGAAACTCCTACTATAGAAATATCAGAAGGTCAAAAGCAAACTTTTTTAGGAACCAGTTAGACCAAGCCAAAAATCGACCCAAAAAACTATTCGAATTAGTCAAAGCACAATCAAATGGCTTACCATACTCCCCTCAAGTTGGACCGAGCGCACTACCCAGCTGCGAAGAATTTGCCTCTTTCTCCACTGAGAAGATAGAGAACATGATGATGGACCTACATAAGGCCTTAGAACTTCATACTGACACCCCCAAAGACAACACATCACCCTCTCTTGCAACCCCTAACATATACACACCATAGTTTGCCCTTAAAAATAACGCAGCATGGTCCACCTTCAAAACTTTTAGTGAAGACGCAATCTTAAAAGCGCTCACGTCATTAAACCCCTCTAACCACTTCATCCATCCTCTTCCTGCCAATTACTTAAAAGAGTTCATACCTCTGCTACTGCCACTATGGACTAATACCTCTGCTACTGCCACTATGGACCAAGATTATCAATACATCTCTGCTTCAAGGCATTATACCAGAAAACCTTAAATCTGGGCAGGTGTCCCCCATCCTAAAAAAACAACGGCAGACCACACGGACTTAAATAATTACCGCCCGATCTCTAACATCCCAACTCTGGCTAAGCTCCTAAAAAAATGTGTACACATCCAGCTAGGCAACCACATCGACCAATTCAACCTACTCAACCAATACCAATCCGGCTTTCGCGCAGGGCACAGTACTGATTCGGCTATGACCCACATAGTGGATGATGCACTAAAAATCCAAGACCAAAACTAAGCCTGTCTGCTAATCCTGCTCGACCTATCTTCGGCATTTGACAACGTCAAACATGACAATCTTCTTGACCTCCTGAAATATAGAATGGGCCTATCAGGATCTGTACTAAATTGGTTCACCTCTTTCCTCCAAAATAGATCCCAAAGATTCAAGGGGAATCAATCCTTATCCATGTCCATCCCAGTCACATTAGGAGTCCCGCAGGGCTCCTCCCTCTCACCTACACTTTTCAACCTATTAATGGAACCGCTCATAGAAATTCTCAGCTCCGCCAACATCCACTATCACATGTACGCAGACGATACACAACTGTACCTAAAGGTCACTTCTCTGGAGGATATCAGATCTCTCAATTTAACTCTACAAAAAACAGAGATTTAGCTGGCTGAAAATCACCTGAAACTAAACACCCTCAAGACTGAATTCCTCCTAATCACTCCACCCAACCAAAAAACCATCATAGAAGAATCGCTTAAACAATTAACAGCGCTCAACTGCCAACCTCAAATTATCGACTCAGCGAAATCGCTGGGATTAACACTTGACAGGAATCTAAGCATGCAGAAACATATCAGTGCCGCAACAAAAGGAGCAAACATACAGATGAACATTATGAGAAAATTAAAACCCTTCCTTCCCGCAAATGACTTCAAATTGGCAGTACAAGCACTAGTAATCCCCAGACTAGACTACGGGAGTGCAACTCTCTGCAGACTTCCCAGATCTACAACGGCACCTCTAAGAGCCTCCCTCAATTCAGCGGCCAGGCTCATCATGGGTTCTAAAAGAAACTGCCACATTTCCCCCGACCTTAGAGCTCTTAATTGGCTACCATTCGAAGCAAGAATTCAACTAAAAATCACTTGCATGACTCACAAAGCCCTTCATCACAATACCCCGAGTTATCCGACCCAGAAACTGGAGCTCTCATGTGGTAACAAATCCTCCAGAAGTTCCAGCAATCTTCTTCTGAAACCACAACGACTTGCCAAAAAGAAAACATACAACCGGGCCTTCTCTGGAATCGCTCCAAGGATCTAGAATGCACTGCCCCCAGAAAACAGACTGAATCCCTCTACTACCTCTTTCAAGAAGGAAGTAAAGTCTCTACTCATGAGTAAACTCACATGAACAATGTATCTAACCCTCATAATGGATGTTTGTAAAGCAGGACATAATTATGGCATACAGTGTTCTTCGTTCATCTTTCTTCCCTTGTAAAGCACTCTGATACCCGCTAGGGTCATGTTTGCGCTATATAAAACCTTCAAAATAAATGGAAATTTATTCGACCAAAATTTGGGTTATCTTAATTCGGTGTTAGATCTGTAAATATACGTGAAAGTGGTTTTATTACACTTTTTTAGCCCTGAAGAAGTCGTAGGGAACTCCCCTGACGACGTAGCACGTGTTGGCTGGGCACATGAAGTGATGAAAATTAAAGACAAAGAACAAGAAAAATATTGTGTTGACAATACTTACTGAAACAATAAGATACATCCTGGATTTCAATAACTCAGAGAAAGAAATAAAAACATTGATTAAAAACAGTTGGAGTATTTTGGAAAAGGATGAAGACATAAAACCATATTTATTGAATCATCCAAATATAAAGTACAAAAAAACATCATCACTAGGTGATATCTTGGTTCGGAATTACATGATTAGTCCAAGAAGTACATAAAATTAGCTACTTTCTGAAAAACCTGGTTTTTACAAATGTCAAAGATGTAGAGCCTGTACCTTGGGAGATAACAGAACTACATATAGACTATCAGATGGACGAACTAAAGAAATAAAAGAACATATACATTTTGAGAGCACACATGTAATTTACGTGCTAGAAAGTAATTGTGGCAAAACATACATAGGCGGCACCCTAAAGAAAATTGAAGCTTCGGATACTCCAACAAGAATTTCTCCTATGTGATTGCCAAACACGTTTGGGATGAACATAAAGATGATAGAAGTGGGTTATGTTTTTATGAAATCCAACAGATACCGGTAAATCCCAGAGGTGGGTATCATGAGCAGACAATGAGGAGAGCAGAATCTAAATTAATCCTCATGGTTGGAAGTAAAATCCCATGGGATCTAAAGACAGGCGCTGAGCTTTATGTTTATCTTTAGGATGGAATGCATCTCTAGGATGCTCTCCACCTGCTTAAAGAGTCTTAACTCGCTCTGATATGATTGGTTGTCTTCCAAGATACATTGGGTGGATTGTTTCTTTCTTCTTTTTTGAAATACTATTGGTGAAATGTTTACCAACAGAATTTTAGTCCAATAAGATCGAATTTCCTTCCTTTTTTAATCTGTGATTTCGTCTCTTCGTTAGTCTGGAATTTGAGAAGTTAAATATATTAATTGAACTCTTACTATCCAGTAGGGTATGTTTAAATGATGAATCAGAATATCTTTTTGTTTGCAAATTTGCACATCCTTGTGTCCGATAAGCACTTTATTATGAATGTTTACATTTCTATGGCATGCACTTAAAGAATGTCATTTTTGGCAAGTACTCTGTAACTTAAGTTAAAAGATTTTAACAGTCCCTGATAAGGGTGCAATATTGGAGGTTTTTAAAGTAAAGGAGATCTAGACAACATGTATATAATGTTTATGAATTGCAGTAATGCACTACAAACGCAAAATGCACTTTAATATAAACTTTAAAGATTTACCATGCAAAAGAAAAATTGTATAGGTTTAGTGCAATATTTAAAATTTTAAATTACATGTTTACATTGTAGAACTTGTTTACAAAAAACACAGATTGCATTTTAGTACGGACTGTTACTTGCCTGAATTATTTATGAAATGCTAAGGAAAATTCTAGAACAGTGGCTAAGAGGCATTATTTAAGCTAACAGGAAAAACATGATGGTATGTTAATGCAATATATTTTTTGGTTCTGAAATTGATGAACATTACTTGGATGTAACTGGTTAAAAAGGAGGAAGCCTCGAAAGATAAATTAATTTCATCCAAGCTTATGTGGAGACATTTCCGATGGTTATTCTCCAGATTGGAATATATCAAACGGAGAAAGGTTACGGTTCTGTAACAGAACATGCCTATATTTGAGAAAATTACCAAGAATATGAAAGTAAACTCTTGTTCATTGTATGCATAAAGACTATGAATACATCAGTGGTTGAACATAGGCATACTTGACATCTAGATACAAAGGAACATATGTTATGTTGTGAGCACTTTAGAAAAAATTGAGTTAAGAAAATGAAAATTGACACAGTGCTTTATGAAGTACTTCACTTATATTTCAAATTGTATTTGGATGCCTTTAAGTGCTAACAAACTATAATACAGCCGTTATTGATGAGAAAGCAACAAAGTATGCAGCTGCATAAAAATAGAACATTTTAGTGGTCTAAACTCCATACAAATGTTTTTTTATTAATTGGGTGGTGGTATTAGGGGTTTTCTCCTTTAAAAGGACACACTAGACACACGACTCTATGGCCCTGTGGAAGGCTTCGGCTGAAACGCCTAGGCTATGTGATTGGCTGCATGATGCCCTTTGCTTGGTAAAAATGCTAAAATAGATCAAAAGTAAAGGGATCTTTGGATAATCTACGAGTTGTGCTATTTGTTACCTGGACCAGGAAGTATTGGAGTTGGAGAAGGAGGTGGTTTGGACAGCAGTATATATAGATATATAGATATATATCTATATAGGTGTGTGTATATATATATATATATATGTGTGTATATATATATATATTTTATATATATATCTGCTTCCAACCTCGCACTCCTTAGTACAAAGGAAAAGCACTCACGGGGCGAGTCCAAAATTCATTTATTCACGAACTCACAAAAGCAACCAGACGCGTTTCGGCAGACCCCTTTTTCGATGGTAACCAGGCGCGTAGGAAACGGACAGTATTTATGTCAGTTTCATTGGTATCCCGACATGGGAATTGACAGTGTTAAAGGACTACAATTCACATAAAGTCCAGAGCCATCTTGTAACATGAAACAATTCATTAATGCAATACATATCGGTTTTTTAAAACTGCATCAGCCTGCTCATTAATCGGCAGAGGTATTTGAACGCAAACATTTTCATATTTACGATCTCTTCAAAAATATATATAATGTCAATACATATATACATTTTACTTCTTAATTCCGCCCTTGGATGGGCATACACCTACAAACCAATTATATTTCTATAGCTGCATTCACAGTTCATAAGATTGAGATGGATATATCCTCTCATCATATAGCCCTATATGGGCAAACAAACCCCATGTTTCAATAACATTGGGGCCTATTACGATGGCGGTCGGAAAACCTCCCCGACCGCCATGGTAACTGGAAAAGACCGCCCACAAGGCCCGCGACATAACCGCCGGTCGCATTAGGATGTACCTTGCTCGAAATCCGACCGCGGCGGTCGGATCGCGGGCCTTAACATTGCGGCGGTTGCTGCTTCCCACAGCACCGCCACGATGTCCAAATGAGCATGTCCTGCATTTCCCTGCACTGCGTGGCAGGCACTGCACAGTGCCTGCCACCTGGTACAGGGAAATGTAGGGGGGGACCATGGGTACCCCCCCAGTGCACCCACACCCCCCACAAAACATTGCGGGCCCGCAACGGGCCCCCGGAAGACAATCACCGCATGCCTTTCCATGGCGGTCTGACCGCTGAGGAAAGGCTGGCTACCGGCGGCATCATAATCCTGCCGGCAGAGCCTGCCCTGCACCGCCACCATTATCCCGGTCCTGCTCCTTCCGCCAGGCAGGTGTGCGAATGGCAACCGGCGGAAAAGCGGCAGTCGGAATTTCCCACTGCCGCGGTCACCACCGCCATCCTAATTTGACCGGCGGATTTCTGGCTTGCGATCGCGGTCGGATGTCCACCGCCGGTCCGGCAGGCACCACCGCCGGCCCGGCGGTGGACATCCGACTGCCATCGTAATAGGCCCCATAATTCGTTGCATGTTAAAAATATTCAAACATCAATCAAATCACTGTCAATAAAGAAGTTAATTCAAAGGATACAGTCAAATTATATCTTTCTGACATATGTTACTATTTCAGTTCCCAGAATGACGAAAGAATGCCCCATCTTTGGCAATGGATGCATGGTTCAACCCATAATATAGAATCAAATGAAATTCAGAGCACATAACCACATTTTTTCTTCTCTTTTAACAATTTTTCTTCAATTTTAATTTTTCTTTTTCAAAGAAAACTACTCGCCCAAATGTATAGCCAACTCTTCAGTACTATTCAAACCTTGCGGGGTTTTTGTTTGGAGATCAATTATGTATCTCGATTCTAATCTTCTTAGACTTGCTGTTTGCTGTGTCCCCTGCATGAAAGGGCTTGCAACTTCACCACCAGCTCCCCTGAACTTCCTTGCTGGGAGTTCTGACCTGCAAAGAGGTGCCTTCTGTTGGTTTGGACCTCTAGAGACTGTTTTCCGCTGGGAGCTGGAAAAGTAACGCAACTTCGAAGAAGCGAGACGCATCCGCACCTATTTCCGATGCATCGCCGAAGAAATCGTCGCAGCGCCTGCCGCCACTCGAGTAATCGCCGCACGCCACATCGAGTGCACCGATCTCCAAAGTCCGAGATCATCGCACTGAGTAACGCAAGGCCTTCTGTGCGGCTGCAAGAGTTTGCGCATCGTTCCGGATCATCGCATCGAGGCGTCAAGTTTGTTGCATCGTTGGGGGACGCAGTAAGAAACCAACGCATCACCTCCCCAATCAGTAGGAAACTGACACATCACTTCCTCTCCGGTAAGGAACCAATGCATCACCTCCCCTGTGCTGTAGTAAGGAACTGATGCATCACCTCCCCCAGAGCAAGGAACCGACGCATCACCTTCCCTGAGTGTAAGGAACTGACGCATCACCCTAGGGGCGCTAGGTGGCGCGCGAGCAAAATGGCCACACCGATGTGAGGCTCTTGCAGCTCGGCGTCTTCATCCTGACAATAATCCTGCTTCTTCTACCCTAAAGTGCTTCAAGCTGTGGGGAAGTGGAGCCCGAGATCCGGTGCCCTGGCTGGACGTTTTTGGAGCTGGTGGCGAGACGAACACCTGCGCTACGGAGGGACAACCAGTGGCGCCGCCGCAGAGACCTTTATGGCCCGGGGCTGCTGCCGGGCTTGCCTAGTCACTCGAGGACCGCGGAGCCCACGTGGCGGCTGGGCCGCACCATAGCTGTGCTGCAGTGACGGCTCGCGGGTGAGTGAAATGCGGGCGGCCCAAGATGCGCTGCTCGGCCGGTCCTGCTGCATTCGTGGGAGAAGATACTGCGACCGGGGGTGCCGGTATAGCTGCCGCAGGCCCCCTTCCTGGACACTGGGCACATCACGCACCATTGAAGGTGGGTGCGCGTCCAATGCTCATTGCTCATTCTGCCGCTAATAAAAAGAGGAGCGCGACTGGGGGAAAGACACCCAACAGATAGCGGGCGGCATCGGCACAGAGCTATCCCACGACAAAAAAAAACAACAAAAAAAACTGCGTACTGCTACAGACGCGGCCTGTGTATGGGACATCCGTGGGGGGCAGCGTGACGTGGGGAGGTCTGAACTGTTGGAGGATAATCACCCCCATTACACAGCGCACGCATGAAACAACGCTGCTCCTAGAGACTCACACCGCCCTGTTGTGGATTGCAGCACGCGCTCACTGCCTTTGATGCACCTCTCCTCACTGGTGCCTAAGCCTACCCCTTCTCAGCCAACACTGCGGAGCCCTGGCGAGTTTACTGGACACTGTCACTCTGTGAACCTGGACGCTGCAGTACCGCAATAACACAGTTAAGACACGCTGCGCTGGGCCCTCCGGCAAAACGACGCTGCTCCTTGTGGGGCTGGGGGCGCACAAACTGAATGCTGGGTGGCTCATCCACTGTTCCCCTGGGTACAATTACGGACCATCTTGTGGGGCGATATTGGCTTAGGAACCCAGGTCCTCTTGACGGGTGTGGGGCCCGCAACGGAAGTTGATCATGGGCGACCCGCTATACCTGCTGGAGTTGTACCGGGCAAGCACGCACGATACATACCACCCACTCTTGATCGCTGTTCTCGGCCTGCAGCCCTACCTACGAAGCCGGGCGCTACTCCACGCCAATCATGGGGAAAGCAGACAGCAGGCAACCCCGCCTGACCTTTGAAGCTAAAAAGGTGGGCCGCACTCAGCAGGACGAAGTTGGAGGTAGCGGGGAGGACGCCGCGCAGAGAGCACCCTCCCCATCGGAGGATGACATGAAATCTTTGCTGAAAGAAGTGCGCCAGAGCCTCACCACCATTGCAGACAAAATGGATGCCATGACTAATCGTATGGATGCCATCTTCCACAAGCTGGAGGGACACGATGAACGCATTAAAGAAACTGAACGCCGGGTTTCGGATGTGGAAGACAGTACCTCCAATATACAGACCCATGTGGCGCAGATGGATAAATTACTCAATATAATAGCCGCAAAGAACGAAGACTTGGAGGCGTGTAGTCGCAGGAATAATATACGCGTCCTGGGAATTCCGGAGAGTATGAACACGGGCAGGATGGAGGAATACATCAAGAGGCTGCTGACAGACACCATTGGCGCTGCATCCTTATCCTCCCAATTTATTGTCGAAAGGGCGCATTGAACTCTCGGCCCCAGGCCGCCACCAGGAGGTACGCCGCGCCCCATAATAGCGCGCCTTCTAAATTATCGGGATCGTGATGCCGTTCTCAAAATGGCACGAGAAAAGCACCAACTTGTTTATGAAGGCAATAAATTCACGATCTATCCAGATTTCACGAGTGCAGTACAGGAGGAACGACGCAAGTTTAACCCCGCCAAACAGAAGCTGCGCCAGGCCCAGATAGACTACGCTCTTCTCTATCCTGCGAAGTTACGAGTCACACACCAGGGCAAGCAATCTTTTTTTACCAACCCACAGCAGGTGGATGACTTCCTAAAAAGGTTGAAATGACACAATAACAATTCCTCTACGCCGGACATGTCTCCTAGCAAAAATCCTGAGGACACAGATTAATTGCCGAGAGTAACTCGGAAACAAAGTTCTCGAGACTCCCGGGGAATTATACCCCTGCTCTATCTAATGAATCGGCTGAACTGCACAGGAAGACTTGGTCGCCTGATGGGACTTATCAGGCTTACATGGTACAAGGGCAAGTTACAATAAGTACCGAGCACCCTCGCCCTCGAGAGACATGATCGATCCATCGTCTTACCTCTCTGGGGGCGGGGAGGAATCATGCTCGCCCCTGGAAGTTCCCCCCAATGGGTGTACCCCCCTTGGCTCTTGTCGCAGATTAATCTGCAGAGGTTACTTGGGGTTTTTGGGATGTGGGGGGGGGAGGGATTGTACTTACTGGCATGTTTGGGATGCTTCAGTGGGAGGAGGGGGGGAAAGGGTTGTTACTGGGGGTTATTTTAGTACATAAGACATGTTCTATCAGACAGACAAGGTTCAAGTTCTCAATACGACGAACATTATCTTTAACGGTCTTGAATGGCTAAATCATTGCATCCCCAAGGTCTAAACGTCCTCAGCTGGAATGTTAGGGGGCTGGGCAACCCTAGAAAGCGCTGGAGGGTTTTGTCATATCTGGATCGCCATCAGACACACATTGTGATGCTCCAGGAAACCCATCTCAACCCTCACCACAACCACACCTTTGCATCCAAATGGGCGGATCACCGAACATTTTCATCCTACTCCTCATACTCTAGGGGGACGGCCATACTCATAAAAAAGAACACCCCTTTTGTGGTCGCTGGCACGGCAAGCAACAGACAGGGACGCTATTGCATAGTGTGGGGAAGACTGGGCCCTGAATCCGTCACTCTGGAGTGCTGTTATTGCCCCAACACTGATGCCCCAGAGTTCTTTACCGTGCTGTGGGGAAAAATACTAGAAATTGGCTCCACTCACATAATATGGGGTGGGGATTTCAATGTTGCTCTGAATCCTGGTAGAGATAGGTCTAATCCCGCACCACATCACTATAGTAGGGCACAAAAAATACTGCAAGAAATAATAGATGATGGTGAGCTGATAGATGCATGGCGTCAATTACATCCCCACACTGCAGAAGGCACACACTTCACGGCACACTCTGCCTCCTGGGCTCGACTAGATTATTGTCTCATATCCCAAGGCCTTGTACCTGCACTGTTCTCCGTCACGCAACTGGCCCGCACCTTCTCTGACCACTCTCCTGTAAGGATGGCGATCTCCCCTCTAGGGGGGGCCCTTCCACGCCCAAATTGGAGGTTGTCGCCCCTTACGCTGCTCGATGCGGTGTTTCGCGACCAACTAGGTCAAGAAATAACTGACTTCTTGCAGAGGAATAAGGGCTCGGTGGAGAGCGTTGAGTCAGTTTGGGAGGCGTTTAAGGTTACAATTCAGGGTTTCTGCATCTCAAAGAGCTGTGGCGTCTTACGGGACATCCGACGCACCTTACAGACACTGGAGAGGGAACTTAAAGACATAGAGACTAGACTCTCACAGGACGCTGATGGCAAAACACAGAGTGAACTCCGGGATAAACTCTCGGACTACGCAGACACAGCAGACAAGGAGACAAAATTTAGGGGAAAGTACTGGGTGGCCAGACGCTACGGGGAGGGAGAGAGACCGGGCAAGGCCTTGGCAGAGACCATACAAAAGCCTAGATTTTCCAATTATGTACTGGAGGTTGAGGGACCAGGGGAGGTGGTCTACAGAGATACAACTGACATCCTTACCACATTTCGAGCCCACTACTCAGGACTGTACACTTCAGGGAGAAGGGATGTTCTTGATCTTGACACTTACCTTTCTGATGTGACTCTGGGGTGGTTGGGAGACTCACAGAGGGAATTTTTGGGCACCCCATTTGAACTAGACGAGATCAGGGAAGCTATTATGCAGATGAGATCGGGGAAGGCCCCTGGGCTAGATGGGTTCCCCATCGAATTCTACAAAGCATACATTGATCTCCTTGCTCCCATTCTCCAGGAGGTATATGAGGATGCCCTAGAGCAGGGTAAGCCCCCCCCCTCCATGAGAGAAGCTCTCATCATCTCCCTACTTAAACCTGGAAAACCACCCGCTTTTTGTGACTCGTACAGACCTCTGTCACTTATTAATTGTGATGCCAAAATTCTCGCTAAAGTCATTGCCAATCGCCTGAGTTTGCTTATGGAAAAGCTGGTTCTACCCGACCAGTCGGGATTTATCCCGGGACGCTCGACCCCACACAACTTACGTACACTTTTTTCCATACTACACAACGTGGATCCCGAACTGGCCCTGGCGGCGGTCTTTTTAGACGCCACCAAGGCATTTGATTCGGTCAAATGGGACTATTTATTAGGGGTCCTGCAGCGCATGGGCTTCCCTCCATTGTTTCTCTCGTGGATCCGCCTGTTATATAATCTCCCTTCCACCAGGGTAATGATCAATGGCCACGTATCTACGGCTTTCCATTTAACCAGGGGTACCAGACAGGGATGCCCTCTTTCCCCTCTTCTTTTCGCTCTTACGATTGAGCCCCTGGCTGCTAAGCTTCGTCAACATCATCAGGACAAGGTGCTACGTTACAACTTGCGCCAAATACTGATATCCCTTTATGCTGATGATGTCACCCTGTATGTTCGGGACCCACAAACCAACTTAAACCCACTTCTGCGAGAATTTATTGTATTTGGGAAGCTTTCTGGGGTACAGATCAACTGGGGAAAGTCGGAAGTATTCCCTCTCACATCCGCGGCCGTGCGATTCCCTCTGGACTTCCCATTGAAGTGGTGCGACTCGGATTTGAGATACCTGGGGATATATATCTCCAGAGATCGCGAGGACCTGATACGACTCAATTACGGCACTGCCCTTGATCGTATTGCTAGCGGCGTGACTAAATGGATCGCACTGCCCCTCTCCATGGCGGGTCGCGTCTCCCTGATAAAGATGGTAGTACTCCCGCAACTACTATATCTATTCCTTAATGTTCCATACCACCCAGGCAGACATTTTTTTAGGGCACTGAGGTCAGAAATGATCAGGCTGGTCTGGGGGGGCAAACAGCCACGCTTGCAATGGAATGTACTCATTAGGCCCTATGCAGCGGGGGGCTTTGACGTCCCTGATTTTGAATTGTACCACACTTGCGCACAAGCACACTATGCTTATTTTTGGTTCCATCCCCCTGCGTACATGCCACAGGTTGCAGCGGAGCATTGGCTGGCTGACCCTATCCCTCTTGAGGGCATGATCTATTCCACGCCACAAACCAGAGACAAAACACCCACAACGCTCACAGGTACGGTGGAAGCCTGGCACCGCATTCTTACGATGCACGGGGGAACGGTGCTCTATTCACCTCTACTCCCCCTGGTATATCATCCACTTTTACCACTATTACAGGAGAAGGGATTTCGCAACCTACTCACACGACTCAACCTTGCAACCTGGGGAGACCTTTACTCCAATGGGAGGTTTAAATCGCAGGAGCAAATGTTTCTTGATAAGCAGCCATCCCCCTTAGACATCTTCCTTTATTTGAGACTTAGGCAGGGGGTACAACACATTTCCCCAGCTTTCCCTCAGGAGCTCCCCACGCTGGCCCCACTGCACATGATTTTTCAGGCTGCTTCACTGGGACATGTTGTCTCTAGACTTTACCATACTATCCATGTCCAGCGAGAAACAGCCCCTTGCTCCTCTCGTACACGATGGAACACAGAACTAGGATTAGAGATCACAGATGAACAGTGGGATTATTGTTGTTTACAAACTGAGCAAATCTCGGCCAGTAGCAGACTTCGTATAACACATTTCAAATTTTTGCATCGACTATAGTACACCCCAGTCAAAATGTATAAATATAAATTGAGGGAATCGGACCGCTGTGACAGATGCAGAAGTGCAGGAGCAGATTTTTTTCATCTGGCCTGGGATTGCTCAGGGGTGAATGAATACTGGAGGCAGGTCTTTGAGGCCCTAACACAGATGACAGCCCTTCCCTTGGTGCCCGCTCCACTGACGGCACTACTAGGCTACACTGCACTGGTGGCGAAGCCCCACCGTCACTTCATATCCCTTGCTTTACTAATGGCTAAGCGCCGTATCGCTTGCAGATGGGGCAGGGCTCCAAAGTTTAAGGACTGGCTTTCCGATCTCACATATTGTCAAGAAAAATTGTGTTCTTATGCTGAGCTACTCCCCGTGTCTTCCTGTCCCAGAGACATTTGGGATCCCCTGAAGGCTTACTTGCTGCCCGGCCATCAGATACTACTGAAGACACTAGTTTGGAAACGGAGACACAGGCCCCTGGAAGTGACTTGTGCATGTAATGCCCTTTGCTGTAGGATGTAACACTGTGCTAACCTTGTCTTCCATTTGTCTATGGGTGACTATAAGAGAGTGGATATATGCCTACTGGATTCTGGATCCATAATATAAGTGCACTCGCTGACTCCCCCTTTTGAATACCCCAAGGTTGTAGACATAAAGAGTTGTAAGATGTGAAGTTTGATGTCATTGAGGGAGCCCAGAAACAACGACATGACGAATAGGACCTTCTCTTTTTTCTTACTACAATTCTTTTGAATGTATTGACTACTACTTGATGATACAAACTGAAATGTCTGTCTCTTCTTGATTCTGATGTAATGATTACATATCGTTGAAAACCAATAAATAAAGTTTAAAAAAAGAAATAAAAAAAAAAAAAAATGACGCATCACCTTCCCTGCGGCCCGTTTTGTTTGTTTGCGTGACGCATCCCAGGTACTTTGTGAGAAAAGTGTCGCATCTGCAATTTGCTTTGAACTGAACTATTTCTACCATCTGAAAGTCATATTTTTAATACTGTATTGTGGATTTTTGTCGTTTGGTCTTGTTTTGGTTTAGATAAAGAATACTTATTTTTCTAAACTGGTGTGGTGTCCATTTGTAGTGTTTTCACTGTATTACTGTATGTGTTCACAAATGCTTTACACACTGCCTCTGAGATAAGCCTGTCTGCTCGTGCCAAGCTACCAAGGGGGTGAGCAGGGTTTATTTAGGAAGTGTATCCCCCTTACCCTGACTAGAAGCAAAGGTCACTATTTGGACAAAGGTACCTACCTCTGCCAACTAGAGACCCCCAATTTTAACACCAATGGTATAAAAAGCAAAAGTAAAAAACATTGTCATTTTCAACGCCCACAGCTCTAACTTTAACAAATGCGAGACCTATTGCATTGGAAATGCAATCGGTCCTGCATTTGTTAGAGTTGGAGTTATTGTCATTATAAATACCAATGTTTTTTACTAAGCCATGTTGCAGGGTGCAGTACCATATGTGGCCAAAAGAGGTCCCATGGGACCTCTTTTGACCACATATAGTCCTGCACCCTGCAAAGTTGGAGTTATTGGTATTATAAATGACTATGTTCTTTACCTAGCCATATTGCAGGGTGCAGTACCGTATTTGGCCAAAAGAGGTTCCATGGGACCTCTTTTGGTCACATATGGTACTGCACCCTGCAGAAGATTTGGCAAATCCACCCTACCCATAATGCATTGCATGCAAGACAGTACCACGAGTACATTCAAATAGTTATGTCCATATATACAATTAGTAGCTTTGAAATGTGACAAAAGAATTATTATATTAATTCTGGATTAGGTTGTACTCTGTGTGGGACTGATGAATGGAAATGTATAGAAGGTCTCATATAAATGTGAGATGTGCTAGTGAGTAAAGTAACCACTGCCACCCTTGCTTAGGACCAAGCCTGTGTCCTGCCTGAAGTCCTTTAAGAAAATAGTGCTCTGAGGCTGTAATTAAAACCTAGGAGTAACAACACATTTAACGGGGGTATCCTCATGGGCGCTTACAAGAAGAAACAAGGCGGTACTAAGGAGGCACTACTAAGCCTATTGACCAATGAAAAGCCATCATTTACAAAGGACAGGGACAGGAGCCAATTAAAAAGATGGGCGGAAAGTGGGCGGAGCTTTATGGCCATATCCTGAATACTGCTGGTGGATTGTGCCCACTTGATTTTTGACACGTAGTGATGCTTATTACTGCAGCTAAGCCGATCAGTGTGCTACGTTAGTGATATGCCTGCCTGGCATATAAATTAACTGATGTGAAGTGGCCATGTCCCCGTGGGTAATTTGGACTCTAACATGCACAACTATGTGTGTTATACACAAACTTCAACCTTGTATACCGTATTTTCAAGCAATATTTTACTTGAACTTTTTTTTTATTATATATATACATTTCAAGATTGCAGCCTTTTCAATTTTTTAAACATATACAAAACAAATCATATTGTACATATGATATACAATCAATCATTACAAAATGAAATTTAGACAAAACAACGCCCAATGCATTTCGGGACGAATAGTCCCTTCATCAGGGGCAAACCTGCAAATGTAAAGGGAAACTAATGAATTGATGTGCAACACATGATGGAAATTACTCATGATTTTTTATTTTTAAACCAGTCATTATCGTGAACCATACACCCAATGATGGTCTTAGTCTCATAATGCACCCAAGTGATCCCCTAGTGTATGACATGCTTCATGAAAACACTTACTACTTGCACGATGGCGGAACCAGAATTCCTAGACACTCATCCAGGTGACCTGACATTAAGGACAAGAGCATGAATACCTCTGATGTTTAAAAATTCAAGACATTACATTTCCCATTGTTGAAAAAAGCTGACCGCGTACCTTACAAAGACGAGCAGAAAACCGAGGTCACCTGTCCTTGCCACAACGTATTGTATTAAATCAATAACAAGCGATGAAACCTGATGGTAAAGATACGATGAAATCACTGACGGTAACATACACCACTACACCAACTCAAACTCTTCTGTACTCCCTTAAGCATCAACACATACCTGGATCACAGTGAGAATCCATTCTCTGATAATTGTGTGAGACACAGCATGAAAGAATCCTGAACCTGAAAAAATGTGTGAAACGCCCCGTCAATATCGCTCACCAATCCAATATGCCAAGGTATTTTAACTATCTAAAGGTGCTCACCTTCCTGCGTGTTCAACTCGTGTAATGTTGACAATACGCTGTGGCACCGTTGTCAGAAGCAGACGTATGGACACACTAAATGGGATAAACAACTAGCGTTACACATCGTGCACTTTCCTCAAAATGATGACAATCCTACAAATACTCATTATGAACCGCGCTTACCTCTTAGTGCATTCCACTACTCAACCGCTACCGACAACCGAAAGCGTTTCAAACCTCACCGGTTCTTATGCGTGTCATTGGCGTAATAACGCGAGAATACCACCGGATAGATGCCGCACGCCATGTTGGAACAGTACTGATCTGTTGTCTAAGCCTCAGAAATGTGCAATAACGCGAAAAATACCGCCGCTAAAGTGTCACCAAAATAAAACACACAAGCTGTCTGGGATGCAGTTCTTAAATTGTGGTTATTCTGATAAAGGAGTCACCTCAGTCATGTTAAGAGCCGGGAGCAATAGTTTTTCAAAGCTGACTGGTATAGTCGTGTAAAGGCATACTCCTCTAGGACACTCGATCTCGGTCGCCATCTTAGAATAGTAGAATGTTCATGATGTCTATGCTTACTTTCTATAAGCGCATTGTTTTCAACTTAACAGACAGTTCATTTAAAACATACAATATTCTCCCTCCTTGTTTGTCTGGTACATACCCAATACTGTAAATGATATGGTCTAATACATACAAATTCTTGCGTATTCACTGTGCTTATGGTACATTCATAAAATACATATAAATCACTTGCCATTCATATCATTAATGCGTACAGAGTGTTTTTTTTGTGTGAGTGTGCAAATGTTATCTACTAACAGTATGTGTGGGGAAATTAGGGATGACCCATGATGACTTATAGGAATATGAAATGATGTCAATTATAAGAAGCAAGCCATTTCAAATTTATCGTTGAGCCCGTTGGGCATCAGAGTATTTAGCCTTTTAATCCAAAATTCTTCTCTCTGTAGCAGTTTTTGGAGTTGTCAACACCCTCTGAAATTGATACTTGTTCTACAATTTGAAACTTTAGTTGTGCAATGCTGTGTCGATTTTGCTCCCTATGTGTAGCAAGACTTGAATTAATGTTTTTATTTCTAATTTTGCTTTTATGTTCTGTCAGACGCAAAATTAGAAATAAAAACATTAATTCAAGAAGCATTTTGGATTAAAAGGCTAAATACTCTGATGCCCAACGGGCTCAACGATAAATTTGAAATGGCTTTCTTCTTATAATTGACATCATTTCATATTCCTATAAGTCATCATGGGTCATCCCTAATTTCCCCACACACATTGTTAGTAGATAACATTTGCACACTCACACAAAAAAAACACTCTGTACGCATTAATGATATGAATGGCAAGTGATTTATATGTATTTTATGAATGTACCATAAGCACAGTGAATACGCAAGAATTTGTATGTATTAGACCATATCATTTACAGTATTGGGTATGTACCAGACAAACAAGGATGGAGAATATTGTATGTTTTAAATGAACTGTCTGTTAAGTTGAAAACAATGCGCTTATAGAAAGTAAGCATAGACATCATGAACATTCTACTATTCTAAGATGGCGACCGAGATCGAGTGTCCTAGAGAAGTATGCCTTTACACGACTATACCAGTCAGCTTTGAAAAACTATTGCTCCCGGCTCTTAACATGACTGAGGTGACTCCTTTATCAGAATAACCACAATTTAAGAACTGCATCCCAGACAGCTTGTGTGTTTTATTTTGGTGACACTTTACCAGCGGTATTTTTCGCGTTATTGCACATTTCTGAGGCTTAGACAACAGATCAGTACTGTTCCAACATGGCGCGTGGCGTCTATCCGGTGGTATTCTCGCATTATTACGGCAATGACACGCATAAGAACCGGTGAGGTTTGAAACGCTTTCGGTTGTCGGTAGTGGTTGAGTATGGAATGCACTAAGAGGTAAGCGCGGTTCATACTGAGGATTTGTAGGATTGTCATAATTTTGAGGAAAGTGCACGATGTGTAACGCTAGTTGTTTATCCCATTTAGTGTGTCCATACGTCTGCTTCTGACAACGGTGCCACAGCGTATTGTCAATATTACACGAGTTGAACACGCAGGAAGGTGAGCACCTTTAGATAGTTAAAATACCTTGGCATATTGGATTGGTGAGCGATATTGACGGGGCGTTTCACACATTTTTTCAGGTTCAAGATTCTTTCATGCTGTGTCTCACACAATTATCAGAGAATGGAATCTCACTGTGATCCAGGTATGTGTTGATGCTTAAGGGAGTACAGAAGAGTTTGACTTGGTGTAGTGGTGTATGTTACCGTCAGTGATTTCATCGTATCTTTACCATCAGGTTTCATCGCTTGTTATTGATTTAATACAATACGTTGTGGCAAGGACAGGTGACCTCGGTTTTCTGCTCGTCTTTGTAAGGTACGCGGTCAGCTTTTTTTCAACAATGGGAAATGTCTTGAATTTTTAAACATCAGAGGTATTCATGCTCTTGTCCTTAATGTCAGGTCACCTGGATGAGTGTCTAGGAATTCTGGTTCCGCCATCGTGCAAGTAGTAAGTGTTTTCATGAAGCATGTCATACACTAGGGGATCACTTGGGTGCATTATGAGACTAAGACCATCATTGGGTGTATGGTTCACGATAATGACTGTTTTAAAAAAAAAAAAAAATCATGAGTAATTTCCATCATGTGTTGCACATCAATTCATTAGTTTCCCTTTACATTTGCAGGTTTGCCCCTGATGAAGGGACTATTCGTCCCGAAATGCATTGGGCGTTGTTTTGTCTAAATTTCATTTTGTAACGATTGATTTATATCATATGTACAATATGATTTGTTTTGTATATGTTTAAAAAATTGAAATGGCTGCAATCTTGAAATGTGTATATATATAATAAAAAAAAGTTCAAGTAAAATATTGCTTGAAAATACGGTATACAAGGTTGAAGTTTGTGTATAACACACATAGTTGTGCACGTTAGAGTCCAGGTTACCCACGGGGACCTGGCCACTTCACATCATATCCTGAATACAGCATGACTCGAAGAGACAGTGCAAGCACTGCCTAGGTGAGACCTAAAAAAAAGACAGGCCTCAATGCAGTCGAAGGGAGTTGCCCGAGAATGACTATACTGGGTTGTCCATGCAGCTAATCAGCACAGTGCCCAGTCAATGACCTCTGCGGGCGAGGATTGGTGTATGGCACTGCAGCCTAGCTTCAATTCAGATTCAGTCCTCAGGTCCTGGCGAAGCAAGACTGTGACCCTGTCACGGTCTTAACAAGAACAATCTAACATTTGTAACTTGAAATGAAATGAAATGAAATGAGGCATTTATAAAGCGCGACATAACCCGGAGGTATCTAGGCGCTGGACACACCGGAAGACAGTTGTTACAAGAATAATGTCGCTAGTACAACCAGGTCTTTAAGCGCTTCCTTAATTGAAGCAGATTATGTTCGTTTTTCAGGCAAGAGGGCAGGGAGTTCCAAAGTATATCGGTGGTGTAGGAGAAGCTTTTGCCTCCCCACTTTACTTTTGAAATCTTGGGAATAGAGAGGTTACCGCTGTTAGAAGATCTCAGAGATCTGCCTGGGATGTAAGGTCTAAAGAGTTGCGACAGTTGTCGTGGGCCTTTGCCGTGTATGGCCTTGAATGCAATACACAAGGCCTTAAACTGGATGCGCTTGCCAACGGGCAACCAATGTAGCTCTGCGAGAGCCTTAGAGGTTGAATCGAAGCGAGTAAGCCCAAGCAGAACTCTGGTGGCGGCATTTTGCGTGGTCTGTAATTTTTGCAGACTACGTTTGCTTGCACTAGTAAGAAGGGCGTTGCAGTAGTCCAGTCTTGAACCAATCAAGGCTGTGACTACTGTTTTCCTGAGCTTTAAAGGGATAAACGGAAGTATCTTTTTCAGGGAGTTGAGAATGAAGAAGCACGTTGCTGTAGTCTGATTTATCTGGGGTTCGAAGGAGAGCTTGGAGTCAAACAAAACTCCAAGGTTCTTAACCTTGGCAGCTGGTGTTGGAGGAAGGCCCATGTGACTAGGCCACCAGCTGTCTGACCAAACAATCGGTGTGTTGCCAAATATCATAACTTCTGTTTTTGAGGTGTTAAGTTTAAGACAATTTGTCTGCATCCACTTCCCTATGTAACTCATACAGCTTTTAAACCGGGAAGCAGTGTCTGCGGATGAACTGTTACTGGACACTATGATTTGCGTGTCATCCGTGTAGGACACCAGCGTGAATCCAAAGGTTTTTATCAGTTTGGCCAGCGGGGTGACGTAAAGATTAAAAAGAGTGGGGCTCAACGACGAGCCCTGAGGCACTCCACAAGAAAGTGTGAAGTCTGGGGAAACAAATGGGTCAAGTGCCACTGATTGTGTCCTGTTTGACAGGAAAGATCTGAGTAGGAGGAGTGCTTTGTCCCTGATTCCAAGCGAAGCCAGACGTTCAACCAACATGTCATGATTGACAGTGTCGAACGCCGCTGAGAGATCCCAAAGGATAAGGGCGGCGCTGCCACCTTTGTCAAGGGTTAGCCTGAGTTCCTCCGTAGCTGTAATTAGGGCCAGTTCCGTGCTGTGGTGGGCCCGGAAGCCAAATTGCGAATGATCTAGAATATCCCCTTCGGCGAGGAAGGCGGACAATTCCTCGTTTAGATATTTTTCTATAATTTTAGCCGGGAATGGTATCCTAGAGATTGGTCTATAGCTGGCGGGGTCACCTGGATCCAACTTTGGCTTTTTCAGGAGTGGCAATATAGAGGCTCTTTTCCAATCAGTAGGATAGACCCCCGAGGTGATCATGATATTAAAGATAGGCCAAAGGACAGGTGCCACAATTTCAGGGACCAGGTGCAGGATTTTGGGGGGGCAAGGATCAGAGGGGGATCCTGACTTAACTGAAGAGATTCATTCAATAGTACGGTCAAGTGAGATTGGCGAAAACATAGATAAAATGGTGGTGGGAGGGCTGGCTGTGTCAACTTGATGTGATATATTGGCACTTATGCTTTTGTCAGCGGGTGCCGATAGATTGCCTTGGGGAATGAAGGTGTCAAAAACTTGGTTGACTTTTTGTTGAAAGGCATTTGCCAGCTTGTTGCAAAATTGCTGGCTATTTCCCTGACTTTGGATTTCAGGAAGCTTGGAAAGTTTTTTTACTGTGGCAAACAATTGTTTTGCACAGCCATTAGAAGCTTCAATCTTTTCTTTGATAAAGTCAGATTTGGCTTTCACAATAAGCTGCTTATAGATTTGCATGGCCAATCTATGTTCTGATTTGGTTTGAACGTTGTTGGTTAGCCTCCATTTCCTTTCCAGTTTCCTACAGGTCTGTTTTTGCGCTTTCAGGGACTCATTGAACCAGGGTTCAGAGCGTCTGGTGGGGCGCTGAGTAGTTGGGGGGGCTACTTGTTGCCCTGCATGGTAGATCCAGGAGTGATAGCTTATCACTGCCTCATCCAGGTTTACAGGAATAGCTTTGCGCGAGGCTAGTAGTGTCTCGCTTAATTCATCCCCCTTAATCTTATGCCAATCTAACATATGTAACTGCCCTTTATGATTTTTCATTAATACAAAGTACCAGTTTAAAATGCGAAGCCTTACCCTGACTGTATTTTGCATGAGAACTTTCCTCTCTAAATGAGCAAAGTACGCATTTAAGTAACCTCTGGATCGATGTGTGTTCATTAGTCCCTAACTTCTGCACACTGCCATAAAAGTCAAAAGAAGGCTCACGATTGACCAGCCACTCTTGACACAAGCAAATCACCCCAGTCACGTGTGCTGAGTAAAAGAGGGGAAGAACAGAGGAGAGAATGAACTAGGCAGAAAAGACACAGAGAGAAAGTAGGGTGAGAAAGGGGGTATAAGGAAGAGGAAAAGAGAGAAAGTAGACATGGAAGGTAGGAAGTAAAAAGGGCGAGAAAGAAAGGAGAAGTATCAAAAGCAAAGGCGAAGAGAGAATTATTCAGAAAATGAGGAAATACAGTAAGGTGGGCAAAGAGAAAGGTGGAGAAGGAAGATTAAAGCAATAACAAGGGAGGAGGAAGGACAACAAAAGTAAGGAGGAGGGAGCATAAGAAAGCAGGGGGAAGGGGGTAATCATGGAGATGTATAGTTAGAGAATAGGGTGTAAAGGATCGAGAGAAAGAATAAACGGGTAGGATAAGAGTAGTGAGGGGGGAAAAGGAGATCCCACAAACTGTAGGACGTGATGAATAATTGCAAAATGCATCATTTTATGGCCATTTTTAAAAAAAATGAGTAATGAACCCCTCAAACCTCCCATGTAATGGTCGGGCTTTCTTGCTACACTGTGGTCTATCTCTCTCTCCAGCGTGAGGGGGTTCGTAGTATGACCAAATCTGGCAGGGCTGCTTTTGGTTCTCAGCCTGGCCCTGCGGCCAGTTCCGAACCTCACACCCCGTCTATCGAGGGACCACGAATGTTCCTTCACTGGGGAAAGCACTGCCTACTAATGCCTCCTGGAGCCCCAGATTCCCATCCCAAGGCCTACTGACCCCCGCCGGGTGTGCGTAGCATGCAGCAATAGGGAAAAATGGTAAGAAGTATGGCATAAATGCTGCTTCCTTACGTGCCTGGGGAGTAAAACACTCGACCCCTGTGAACCATAAGCCAATTGGGCAGGTGGTGGCGTTATGAATTGCACTGGCTGTTTTTCCACAGCACACAAAAGCAAGTTTCAACACTGATTGACAACACGTCACCTCTCTATATGTTGCCTTCTAAGGAAGGCCTGACTCTCCACGTCCAGCCTGAATACCTGAAACAGGACTGCAGCCCTACACAAATACTGCTGCTCCTTCCTCTTCTTCGGGGCGGTGGCATTGGGCTCGGAGTGTTCAGAATGATGATGCTACCTCCCGTTGCTTGATAAAGGTACAGAGGGCACCAAAGTATCTGTGTGTCAGGTGCCCACTCAGGGCAGTGATAACGCGACTGATTGACACTGGTGCTCGCAGTGCCCCCGTGCAGGGCAGCGTGACTGATCAATAAGCAGTGTGGAGCCCTGATCGACACCCTCAGCACCGCCGAACACATGCACTTCCAGATCCACACCGATCCCAACACCACCCTCAGAGGAACCCTCATCTACAGACCCCCGGATCCCGACCACAGTTCAGCGATTCCATCGCTGACTTCGTCAGCACACACGCCATCGCCTCCACGGACTACATCCTCCTCGGGGACCTGAACTTCCACCTCGAGAACAACAAGGACACCAACTCCACCACCCTGATCGACAACCTCGCCACCCTCGGACTCAGACAGCTCGTGACTACACCCACCCACGCCGCCGGCCACACGCTCGACTCCATCTTTTCCGCAAGCCCACACGTCTCCTTCAACCACACCTCCGAACCCCACTGGACTGACCACCACTGCATCCACTTCACCTACAGGAAGCCCACCACGCACCACCGCACCGAACAAATGCCTCGCCGCTGCTGGAGCAGAGTCACGGAAGACCAGCTAACCACAACCCTCGCCCTGAGCCCACCCGCCGAACCCTCCGACCCCGACACCGCCGCCCGCAACCTCAGACAGTGGATCGACGACTGCGCCAACACCCTCGCCCCGCTCAAGAATCTGCCCAACAGCCACACCAGCAAGAAAGCCACCTGGTTCACCAAAGACCTCCAGGCCTCCAAACGAACATGCCGAAAACTGGAGAAGATCTGGCTCCACGAACGGACAGCGGACAGCTACGCCGCCCACAAGAGCACCACCCGCAGTCACCATCACCTCATCAGATCCGCCAAAAGGGCCTAACTCAAAGACCGCCTAGACAACAACGCACACAACAGCAAAGAGCTCTTCAACATCGTGAAGGAACTCTCCAACCCCAGCTCCAACACCAACGACATCCAGCCGTCGCGAGACCTGTGCGACTCAATGGCCACCTTCTTCCACCGCAAAATCGCCGACATCCACGACAGCTTCAACACCACGACCGCCCCGGCAACCACCGAGACCACTGCCCCCACAACCACCAACCGCCTGCTCTCCTGGACCAACATCAACGACGAGGACACCAGCGAGATCATGAACACCATCCACTCCGGTTCACCGCTAGACCCGTGCCCTCACCACATCTTCAACAAAGCCAGTACAGCCATCGCGCCCCATCTCCGGAAAATAATCAACATCTCCTTCGAGACAGCAACCTTCCCGGAAAGCTGGAAGCACGCCGAGATCACCGCCTTACTCAAGAAACCCAAGGCAGACCCCAAGGACCTCAAGAACTTCCGACCCATCTCTCTGCTCCCGTTCCCCGGAAAGGTCACCGAGAAAATCGTCAACAAACAACTGACCCGCTACCTCGAGGAGAACAACATCCTGGACCCTTCCCAGTCCGGCTTCCGCAGCAACCACAGCACCGAAACCGCCCTCATCGCCGCCACCGATGACATCAGGACCCTGCTAGACAACGGAGAAACAGCAGCCCTCATCCTCCTGGACCTATCAGCCGCCTTCGACACGGTCTGCCACCACACACTACGAACACGCCTTCACGACGCCGGGATCCAAGAGAAGGCCCTGGACTGGACCACATCCTTCCTTTCCGGCAGAACACAAAGCGTCCGCCTCGCCCCCTTCCGATCCAAGGCCACCAAGATCATCTGCGGCGTACCCCAAGGCTCCTCCCTCAGCCCAACGCTGTTCAACATCTACATGGCACCCTCGCCCACGTCGCCCGACAGCACAACCTCAACATCATCTCCTACGCCGACGACACCCAGCTGATCCTCTCCCTCACCAAAGACCCTCACACCGCCAAAGCCCACCTCCACGAAGGAATGAAGGCCGTCGCCGAATGGATGAGGACCAGCCGCCTGAAGCTGAACTCGGACAAGACGGAGGTCCTCATCCTTGGTTCCAACCCTTCAGCCTGGGACGACTCCTGGTGGCCAACATCACTGGGAACAGCCCCGCCACCCACCGACCACGTACGCAACCTAGGGGTCATCCTCGACCCCACCCTCTCCATGACTAAGCAGGTCAACGCCGTTTCCTCATCCTGCTTCAACATCCTCCGAATGCTCCGCAGGATCTTCAAGTGGATCCCCACCGAAACAAGAAAAACAGTCACCCAGGCCCTCATCACCAGCGGGGATCTTCAAGTGAATCCCCACCGAAACAAGAAAAACAGTCACCCAGGCCCTCATCACCAGCGGGCTGGACTACGGAAACGCCCTCTATGCAGGAACGACGGCTAAGCTCCTGAGACGGCTGCAACGCATCCAGAACGCCTCTGCACGTCTTATCCTCGACATCCCCCGACGCAGCCACATCACACCCCACCTGAGAGACCTGCACTGGCTCCCTGTCAACAAGAGGATAACCTTCAAGCTCCTCACCCACGCACACAAAGCACTCCACAACTCCGGACCAGCCTACCTCAACAGACGACTCAGCTTCTACACCCCCACCCGCCAGCTCCGCTCGACCAGCCTCGCCCTCGCCACAGTCCCCCGCATCCGGAAAACGACCGCCGGCAGCAGATCCTTCTCCCACCTCGCCGCCAAGACCTGGAACACCCTCCCCACCAACCTCCGACAGACCCAAGACCTACTGGCCTTCAGAAGACTCCTCAAGACCTGGCTCTTCGATCAGTAGCAGCACCACCCCCCTCTTCCCCCTCTTCCCCCAGCGCCTTGAGACCCTCGCGGGTATGTAGTGCGCTTTATAAGTGACATGATTGATTGATTGATTGATAACGTGCAAGGGTTCTGTAGGGGGAACCCACTGTAGATACAGTTTCTGATGGCAGGGCCTCCTGTGAAAGTCACTCAAACTGTGGCGTTTATCTGGGTTGCAAGTGCACGTGCAGTTATTTGCATAAGTGCTACCCTTGCCACCCCCAAGCCCTACTCCCTCCTTCTTTCAGAGCACCGGCCTGCAGCAGCAGGGATTTTCCTTTCAGTGTGATCCCGTGCCCTCTGGACGAGGTGACAAGGAGCAATAAATAAATCTCCGTGAGCGAAAAATGTGAAAAGATGGATGGAAAGAGAGAGCATCAGGGACTAAGTGTAGGAGGAGGGAAAATGGATGGTGTAAATAAGAAATGCATTTAACGAGAAACAGCTATGTGCATTGGAGACAGGCCCTCGCCCAAGGGCAGCTTCCCATTGCATGATTTAAGGAACAGGTCCTTCCAGTGTGAGTGTATGTGCGGGACACCTTGGATGCATGCGGCTGCTCCTCGGCCCTTCCTGGGATGTGTCATTAGCCTGGGCTGACAGTGCAGAGTCTAGCCGGGTTCCTGCCTCGCGAGCCCGTGACGGGATGGCCCATTAGACCGAGCTGACTCTGCTGATTGAAGCTGGGCTCGTGCTGCGCGAAGCTCTGTCCCAGGAGGGTGGAGAAAAAGCTCCACCGTGGGACAGAGATGCAGCCAGCAGGTGCCGCGTCCCATCCAGTGCACCACCGGGCGAGCAAGGGCTCCGACCCACCCCGCGGCCCAAAGGGGGCGTTCCGAGCTCTGCCCGCCAAGGACACCGCCGTCCCCGACCCCTGTCTGAGCCCTGAAGAGGAGATGCGTGGCCAGGTGACCCCCAGAGAGGAGGTGTCCTTGGAACAAAGTCCGGATGCCTGTTCGAGCCCGGAAGAAGGATGCTTCAGAGAGGACAGTGGCCAGGGTCCGGGGAAGGAGGTCACACCGTCTCCTCCTGATCCGACAAATCCGGAGCAGGTGCTTCTCAGATGGAGGAACAGGCAGCAGCGAGGCCTGAGGCCGGCCTCGGAAGAAGACGCCAGCCTAAGGGGTCCAGGGACAAGAATGAGTGCTTCTCCTCCAAGCGGCCACCGGCTGGCTTCCGAGAAGGAGGATGAGGAGAAGGATGAGGAGAAGGATGAGTCTGCGGCTCCCCTCCTCGCAGGTGGCACCGCCGGACAGTGCCCGAGGTCACCACCAGACGGGGCCCAGGGGGAGGAATCTCTGATGGGGGAGCTCTCCGCGATGGTCCAGGCCCTGGTGAAGAGCAGCAGCTGGTGGGAAAGACACGGGTTCGACTGCGCACTCATTGCCGTGGCCTTCCTCGTCCTGCCGGCAGGTAACGCCGCTGAAACTAATGCGGGTGTAGGGCCTTCACAGGGGCTGGGGAGGAGCGAGGCAGCAGGCAACAGTAATGTGTGGGAGAAAGTTTCTGATAAGTGAGAGTGGTGGAAGGACACCAGTGAGCCCGGGAGAGTGATGGGGTTTGAAGATAGGAGTATAGGAAAAGAGGTATCAGGCCGGGTGCAGTGATTTGTAGGTAGTCTGAGGCTAGCAAAGGGTGGGGGAGGGCCCGTCGAGCGCGGTGAGAGAGTCTCAGGTATTGGAGAGGGGAGTAAGTTGCGGACATGAGGCATGAAAGGATGAAATGGAGAGGGAGTGTCGGGGATGGGAGATAGAGGGAAAGAGAGCCCCAGACAATGAAGGCGATGGGGAGACAGCTTGGGGCATGAGACAGGAATTGGGTTTATGAATAGTCACATCTGAACCCAGGGGCGCAACTAGACCCGAACTCATTTGGGTGGGGGGCGGGAGCGGCTGGCCCTAGCACTGGTTGCACACGGTGCAAGTCTTTTTTTGTGCCCCCTCCCCCATTTCCTCCTTTTCCATTAATTCCCTTACTATTACTCGCCAACAATGCACCTCATCTCTTTATAGCACCTTTCTGACAAACATTTCATTTTTTTTTAGCGCCACTCATAGGTTACTCACATTCAGTTCTGCGATCTGCATGGCACACATTCTTTGTAGCAGGCATGTTAACCCTATGCGCTTTTGTGGGTGACAGGAGTGCCCATGTGAGTACACGGTGAGCGATATGACAGTGTGAGTGTAGGGTAAGAGGAATGACTGCAGGGTGAGTGAGGTGACCATATTTTGGGTACAGATGTAAGTGCAGAGTGGGAAGAATTAACGCATGGTTAGTGATGGGCTTGTTTGAGTTAGATTGCAGATTGAGCAGTGAGGGGGACAGGTGAGTGAAGTGTCACATGATTGCAGGATGAGTAGTGTGCTCGTGTGACTGCAGGGTGAGGTACCGGGTGAACAGCGCAAGTGCATTGTGAGCGCAGAGTGATCACTGTGAGTGGAGGGTGAGCGGGTGAATGGTGTGAGTGTGTGGTGATCAGTGTGAGTGCATTGTGATCGCTGTGAGTGCAGGGTCAGCGTGAAAGTGGAGGGTGAGAATGCGGAGTGAGTTGTATGAATGCAGGGTGCATTCCCAGACACTTGAAGTAACTCAGCATGTTATTGAGGGTGGCGTAGGGTTTCAGGTATAAGTTAAACTATTGCTATTATGGCATTAATCAGGGATCGAGGGTGGAGGAAATAAATAATGTGCTGATCCTGCAACAAACTTCCAGTCTTATGATTAGGGTTGCTAGCTCATTATTTTGATGTCCCAGATGGTACAAAAATAAGCAGTCACCTAAAGCTATATTTTCAGCACTTATCTGTGCATACTTCGACCAGCAAATATTAATTGAAAGCAATTTTAATTGTGTTCCAGGGCTGCCTGAATGATCAATGACTGATAATTAAAGGGAACAAAGACAGAAAAGTCACATAACAAATGAATACATACTTTTTTATTTATAACTCTATTTTGTGTCAAGACGAGGTCTTTGCAGGCTCTTTAAACAACACATGGCTGGCATTTTTTTTGGCAACTTTACTTTATATTCCTTTTCATGAAATGCATTCTCACACTATGGCAGTAAATGTAAAATACAAATGTAAGGAATAGGCCGAGTGGGGGCCCAGGGGGTACTGGAACCAGAAAAAAAAACTAAGCCTCGGTAACCAGTTTACAAAGGTATGTAAATATGCAAATGGTCTTTTAAAGACCAGTGAAAAACTCGGGCGTGCCGGAGAAAAGACTCCAGACACTGCCCAGCCGAGCCCACAGCAGCAGCCCCGGGCTGAGACACACGACGGCGAGGGGGAGGGGGGTGCTTCAGCCCTTTCAGCCCCATGGGCGTTGCGCGCCTGTCTGAACCCCAATAATAATGGGCACCAAGGAGCTGTGAGGGCATCTTTGGGTGATACTTGTATGTTTATCTTTATAATTGTACCCTTCATTGGTGTATTTTGCATGAGACCCCTACAGAAGTGCTGCATTGGAATGGTCCTTCTTAGGATTCTGTGGAAGGCAAGCGGCCACATGGTCTGCAAATAGGCATTAGTGTGTGTGTGAATGTGTCTGGCAAAACCATCACTAGCTGGCAGGGAGCGCAGATGAGGCAAACATCATGAACAGTTGAATGCACAGTTGTGCCTACTTTTGGTCAGCCCACTCCAGCCTTGACTAGTCCATCCATAGTGTGTCCATCTTACTCTCTCTGTTTCTGTAGCCTTGGTAATAAGATAGCACCTGTACTGTGCTTGTACGTTTGGAGCCACAGCAAAGGTGGTAAGGTAACCATATGGGCCTCACATTAATTCCTCTCAATGAAATATTCAAGGACACCAAGAGGGCTCCGGAGCTTCTCCGAGGTGGGGTGAAGAGTAGTTCGAGTTAGAGATTCAAGGATTGAGGCCCAAACACTGACCACTCAAGTCCTCAGCCCAGGAATGGGTGAGCAATGGACCGAGGCCAGCCCAGAGCTCCCCTCACAGCCAGGGGGAGAAACACCTCCCAGAGGAAAATGTAGCCCTTGGGGTCAGAAGGACATGCTTAAAAACGATGGCAAGGCAGAAGGGTTCGGAGACTCGTGTGGAAATCTTGTCACTGAATGCAAATTTGTTCTGAAGATTGTGCAAATCCCCAGGTCGCCATCGTGACTCAGCAAGGAGCCAATTCCTCTTTAGGAGATCGTACTTTTAAGGTTATATACAATTCTATAAATCCACTGGACCAGAGAGGGACTTTAACTTGGGTAGACCACGTTCAACCTCAAAGAAAATAAATGTTTAGATTCTGCTAAATTGGACTGAGAGGCGTCTTCGAGTCATAAAATAATTCGCCTGTTGGCAGTGTCTGTCTTCGTTCAAATCTTTCATTAGAACTGTAGGTGTTTAATGACGTAGTTTATATAGTGCTTTCTATCCCACTTGTGCAGTATCTAGCTCCAGTAAATAACAGATGTTTCTGTCGGTTAATCTAATAGTACCTCATTTACCCAACTAGAGCCAGACTGTTTTAGAGAGGCTGTTGGGGCCGGGCACTCAGAAGCATCAGAGATGAGACTGCACATGCTCCCTACAGACATTGATGCTTGTTATTGAGCCTAGAAATTTAGGGCCTCATTATGAGTTGGCCGGTTATTGGTGCAATATTTATAGCGACTGCTAAAATCTCACTTCGCTGAGTCCGAATTTATCAGGAGCTATAATTACCACCCAATTATTAGTTTTCCCAAGTAATGGGGATTAATATGAGGAACTTGGTGCTTACCAGACGAAATCTGCATGTCCCGATATTTACTGGGCATGTTTCCACAGATAAATGGCAGCAGGTTTGACCTGCTGAAATGTATCCTGGGATTACGATATTTATAGCACTATTCATCAATTCGATATGTGCGGTAACAGCAATTAATGTACATCACCCAATAGTAGACCAGCAATCATTGAGCAGAAGAGTCAAAGTGTGAAGTCTCTTGTCAGGCTTCTCTAAGGAGTAGCTCATGAGCTACTGGTAGCTCTCTGTCTATCTCTCCTGTTTGCAGCCCAGCCCACTACATTTGAAGATTTTGATTGGTTGAATTAATATATGTATACCAAAATCGAAAAGCGTGTATATGAGACGAAAATGTGTGTATTTTCAGAACTCATATATTGATATTTGGACACAAATGTTTGGATTTGCAAAATATATTTAAAGCTCATATTTGAGTTATGCATTTTGTGGCAATGGAGAGGCTTATTACTCATATTATTACCTTGGTACCCGGGGCATTGCAGTTGTGGCTGTTATGAATTATCCACACAGGGGCTTCCAAATTGATAAAGCCTTTTTGACATTACAACTGGTGACCCACACTGACACACTGAGACTATCACTGCTGGTAATCTTGCATGGGGTGCCCACTAATGTGATCTTGTCTGCTTCGATCACTGTTACTACAGAATTAATATTAGTAACTCCGGATAATTTTCATTGAGCATAAGTAGCTCTTATTACAAAAAAGCTTGGAGACCCTGCTTTAGCTCATCACAGAGATATTTAAAGAAGTAGTTATAGTTAGGGCATCTTGTGTACAATTTAGTTGTGAAACACACAAAAGGTAATGGGATGCTGCTTGTAAAAGGTCTAACCACTGGCAATCGCTCGGGGGAGTCCTCCAACCCATTGTTCTTTTGCTCACCCTGCTACCTCAGGTTGGACCCAGCCATATGCAAATCAGTATTGACCCTGCTCCTCATGGGAACATTCCAGCCTGAAGCCAGGTCCTCCCTGAACCAGAACACAAGCAACCCAGGACTGATTTCACCCTAGGTACGGGCACTTGATGAAACTGTAAAGTGGTATTTTGAAATACCCATGATCATATCTGAGATCCAGTGTTTACTCTCCCCTAGTGGATAGATTTGTTTAGGATTATACCATTTTTTTAATTGATTTTGGTTACAACTTCCTTCGCCTACATCCACTGGCCGGCGAGGTCACATGAAGGGGAAGAGGAAATAGTGGCGGGGGTTGGGGGGCAAAGAAATGGTCCAACATAGGGAGAAAACAAAACAGTTCATGCTCATCCATTATAATTCTGTTAGGTTAGTCATCACACTTCTGTTTTAATGTCTTGATTGTCAACTTGGGTGTTGGATGTGAGTCGCAGTACACGCAGATATATTGGGCATGTGAGTTTGCGGTATACATTGGATAGGTGTTGTATGCGCATTCCCCACGTTTTCTAAAATTTGGGTAATTTATGGTTTATAACTACCATTAGCTTTTCCACCCCTAATAAGTCCCAGAGTTTATGCAGCCAGTCAGTGTGTGTTGGGACAGTGTCTGTGCCCCATTTTGATAGCAGGACCTGTTTCGCTGCGCATAGCGCCAGGGTGATGGCCTTTCCCTAGGAGAGCAATGGGTAAAGAGCTACACCAGGGCAAGGTGTATCATAAAAGCAATGCAGACATTTTAATCTCAATCAGCAACCAATTCAGTATGACAGCCAACACTTAATAAACAATTATTTATTTGACTTTTTTATTATATATATATAATATAAAACATGTATAAAAATAGAAAAGACAATGTTCAACAATTAATCAATAAAATTATGTATCTTCAGTCAATAGGACACAAAATCAGGTGATGAATCTGAAATGTATGGTGTCCTGTCACTCATATTCTATTGAAAATACAGATCCAAATTGAAATTCACAAAGCACTATGCAAAACAATTATGTCATAGACTGAAAGTATAACGATGTATCAAGATGTAAGGAAACTGGCGGAAAATTGTAGAGCTACGCGCGTTTCGGCCATGCCTTCGTCAGGTTTCCGTCACAACTGTTCTCTGACACCGTTCAGTACTGATTTCTTCACTTTAGATAAAGCTAGTCCTGATTCTTAGGCGCTTTTTTGACATAACTCGGGCATGAAATCAACTGTGAGATAGCTCCTGATTACTTAGTTCAGTCGACATGCAGAGCGAATGAACAATTTATAATGTTGATGCTGGGAGGAGATCAAACCCTGAAGCTTTCTCTGAAGCTGTGTTTCTTTTCTATTAATTCTTGCAACCCAAAAAGGGGAGGATTATAATAGCATATTTGCGACCATTCAGGGCGTTTCGCCGACAACCTCTCTAAATTTGGGTAATTTATGGTTTATAACTACCATTAGCTTTTCCACCCCTAATAAGTCCCAGAGTTTATGCAGCCAGTCAGTGTGTGTTGGGACAGTGTCTGTGCCCCATTTTGATAGCAGGACCTGTTTCGCTGCGCATAGCGCCAGGGTGATGGCCTTTCCCTAGGAGAGTGCAGTGGGTATGTTTGAACATTGGGCAGTCCCAGTAAGATATAGCTGGGGAAGCGGGGTATTTCGGTATTAAACATCTGGTTGACATCCGCCAGGGCATCCGTCCAATAATGGTGGAGTTTGCGGCAGTGCCACAGCAAATGGGAGAGTGTGCCTGAATGGGTACAATGGCGCCAGCATTTATCATCTTTCCCTCTCTGCCACTGAGCTAGGTGAACTGGGGTATAATACCAGTAGTGGACAATCTTTAGCAGTGTTTCTTTGCCTGAGGCGCTAGATGCTGATGTGCGAGCGCGATGTAAAATGTCTGTCAACTGTTTGTCCGTGAATTGGCGTTCACATTCTGTCTCCCATCTTTTCCTGGTGGGTGTGTGCTAGGGGTTGGCTATGGTGTTTAGAAATGCGTATATGTCAGATAGTAAGCGACAGTCATCTCTTTTGGACAGAAGCCAGCGCTCAAATAGGGTCAGTTGCCTGCTTGCTTGGGGCCGTATCGCTGGGAGTGTTACCCAATGCCGTACTGCCACGTAGCGCCAGTACTCTGAGTCTGGGAGCCCAAAGTCTTGTTGCACCCTCGTGAAGTCCAACAGGCCCTGCACGTTGAACAGATCTCCAATACGTTTGCAATTGACTTCTTGCCAACGTAAATAGATCCTCTCCTGCATTGCCTGTGGAAAATCCGGGTTACCTATGATTGGGGTATGCGTGGAAATCGGGGTTGAGAGCTGCTTGGGAGAGCAGGTCTTGTCCCAGACTCCTATTGTGGCCCTGACCACTGAGGAGATGTAAACTCCTGGCGGGTGACTTCTACGCTGGAGCCATGGTATTTTCCATTTGTGTATCCAAGCTACTGCCTGGTCTAGAAAACACCAGTGCTTCTCGGTTAGTGAGCGTTGCCACTCCAACATGAAGCGCAATTGTGCGGCCTGATAGTAATGTGTTAGATGGGGTATGCCCAGTCCTCCTTTGGCCACTGGGAGATATGCTCGGTCCTTGGCCATTCTGGCATGCTTGCCACCCCAGATGAAGGCCTCTATGATGGACTGTAGCTTCTTTAGCGTGGAGACGGGCGGTGCCAGTGGCATTACCTGCATGAGATAAAGGATTTTGGGCAGGAGGTACATCTTAACGGCTGCTCTACGTCCTAACCAGGAAATGGGGCCCCGTGCCAGGACTGGATGAGGGATCGTATCGTTTTTAATAATTCAGAGTAGTTGTGGAATATAGAGCTATCTATAGTAAGTAGTATGTGTATGCCCAAATATGGGATTCCCCGCGTGGCCCATGTGAAGGGGAAGTACATAGCGAGACGTGCTTGTTCATCATATGGGATGGTGATATTGAGTGCTTGGGACTTAGTGTTATTCACCTTGAAGTCAGAGACCTCTCTGAAAGCTGTGAGTTCTTCTAGCAGCGGGGGCAGTGACTGTCGTGGTTTGGTGACGGCAAGTAATACATCATCTGCGTATAGAGCTATCTTATGAGACTGGCCCCCCATCCATACTCCTTCAATAAGGGGATGCTTCCGGATGCGCTCCGATAGAGCCTCCATATAGAGCGCGAACAGGAGTGGTGAGAGTGGACATCCTCGTCACGTCCCACTGGAGATGGGGAAGGCCGAGGAGAGAGTGTTGTTGATGCGGACCAGCGCTCTCAGGTTCGCATAGCTAGCCCAAATCCATTGCTGAACGCGGGGGCCCAGGCCAAAAGCCTCCAACACCACCCGCAGGAATGGCTAATGTACCCGGTCGAATGCCTTTTCGGCATCTATTGACAGGAATAATGTCGGTGTCTGGGCTTGTTGGGTTTATCTTATAAGTGGAATATATGCTTGGTTTTGTCCCCACATGTTCGACCAGGTATAAATCCGATTGATCACGATCAACCAGTCCTGGCATGTACTGTCCCAATCTGTGTGCCAGTATCCCTGTAAAAATCTTAGCATCTACATTGAGTAATGATATGGGGCGGTAGGACGCACAGCGCTGGGGGTCCCTCCCAGGTTCGGCAGGACTGTTATGATCGCTGTGCGCATCGACTCTGCAAGGGTCCCGGAATCTCTAAAGGAATTATATAGTCAGACTAGCACCGGGGACAATAGTGCTGCATATTGCTTGTAAAAGGCGGCTATGTACCCATCCTGTCAGGTGCCTTCTCTAATTTAAGTCTCCCTGTCACGTCCAGGACCTCCTGCTCAGTTATGTCGGCCTCTAATAGTGCTGCAGTGTGCTCAGGTAGTGTTGTCAATGCAGTCTGTTCTATGTAGGAAGTGCAGTCCCTCAATGATTTCCTATCCGCCCCATACAGCTGCGCATCGAATTGGCCAAATTCCGCTGCTATGCCTTCATCCTGTGTTTTAAGTTTCTGATCTTGGTCTAGTAGGCTATATATGTGCCGGGCGTGTACCTGCGCTCGCAATCTATGGGCCAATAACTTCTCAGTCGTATTTTCCCCCGCATAATATTTCTGTTGCGTGCGCAGTAGCACATGTTCTGCTGCATCCATGTCGAGGGCCCTGAGCTGCTTTCACGCTATATTCATCTGACGCCTGACTTTATGTGAACCGGTTTGTCTGTGTGTCTTCTCCAAGTCCTTCACCGTCATCTCCAATTCTGCATATTTTGCTGCGCGTTCCTTGTTGAGCCGCACAGCGATAGCAATATACGTTCCCCTACTACTGCTTTGAGGGTTTCCCAGAGTGTTGCTATTGCTGTGTGCGGAGTGTCATTGATAGCGAGATAATTTACAATAGCTTTCTCCACTTCCGTAACTGCAGAGTCATAGGATAGCATTTTGGGATTGAGACGCCACATTTTGTATCCCTGACTGCCAGCTGGGAAATGCAGTATTATCTGGATGGGTGCATGGTCTGATATGGAGGCTACCTCAATATCTGCTTATATCACCATTGGGAGCAGTAATGCCGAAATTAAGAAATAATCAATTCTGGTGTATGATTGATGCGCAGCAGAGAAAAATTAGTATGACTGTGTGGTAGGGTGTAATGTCATCCATGCGTCCACTAACCCTGCGTCTCCTAGCCAGCGGGTTCCCTGTGTTGTGAACGTTCCGGTAGACCCTGTCCGCTGAGGTGACCTATCCAAAGAGGCATCAGGCACCAGATTAAAATCCCCCTTATCACTCATTTTGCATCAGGCGTGGTGAGGACAGTGCTTATATCCTGCTGTATAAAGGGCTTTTGGTGGTCATTGGGAGCGTAGATGCATGCTATTGTGAACATCTGATTGTAGAGAGATAAGCACAGCGCTATCATGTGGCCTGCGATTTCAGAATGTGTTTGGAGAACTCCTCCTTGGAAATGGGTGGCTACTAGAATAGCGACCCCTGCCTTCTTCCCCGGCCCTGCGGACCAGAACTGCCTGTCAAACCCTTTAGAACGCAACCTACCCCAGTCTTTTTTCAAGAGATGGGTCTCCTGTAGGAGACATATATCACAGCGGTCCGCCCTGAGCTGGGCCAGTAGCGCTATTCTCTTGGTTGGCAAGTTCAGGCCCCGCATGTTCAGGCTAGTTATTCGCACCATGTGATGTCCTTGTTAGTAGCGGCTATCTGGGTCTCTATCGGGATGGATCGTGTCTCTGCACCCTGTGAGTGTATTGAGGTGTGACAGCGTATCAAACTGCTAAGCATGATAATATATAACAATTGTATAAACATTGAAACAAATAAAACATGAGCACCAAGTGGTGCAAAACTTGCAGTTCTGTAGTAGGGGTCCATGTCTTCGGTCGCTCGTGTCAATGTCCACAAAGAGGGTAGGGAGTTCCGTAGCCTCCGCCGCTGCCAGCTAATGTCTATTGATTGAGGACGGGCCCGGCAGTGTCTCCACCGTTGCCAGCACAATGTGTTCCATCGATTTGCTGTCCTCACCGCCTCCGCAGCACTAGTGTTCAATGGCGACCCCTTTCATCTCGAGTCTTGGCCCAGCCCCAATCACTCAAGTTCTCTTTCTGGAGATTAGTGTTGTTCTGTGAGTCATTGGAGTAGGGCTGACCGTTCCCTGATGCTTTCGGTCTTGGTTGGTTTGCTTAATTGCTGTTGTGGTCGGTTCTTGGAGTGCCTCCTACGACGTGGTTCTCGCGGGGGCAACCGGGAAGGCGTCTGCTGCAATGAGGTCCCCTGTTCAAGCTCTTGACCCAGGATCTCCACCGCTTCAGGAGGTGTGTGGACTGTTCGAGTTTCTGCATTCCAGGCAAAGACTAGGCGAAAGGGATGCCCCCTTTTGTATCTCACTCCCTTATCTCTCAAAAATTCTGTTCCGGGGTTGTAGGGTAATGGTGGATAGATCTTGGAATAGGCGGACTTTGTTTCCCTCGAAAGCGAGGTCAGATTGATCTAGCACTGCAGCCATTATAAGTTCTTTTTGTCTGTAGTCGTGGAGGCAGGTGAGAATGTCTTGTGGCGAGCCTGGTGCCGATGAGGGACGTCCCACCCTGTGTGTACGATCCAGAGGGAAATCCTTCCCCTCTAGTTCCGGAACAATATGGCTAGACAGTCGCAGTACGTAGTCTTCCAGGTGGCCTGCATCAGCTTGTAACGGTACGCCCTTAATGCAGATGTTGGATCTGCGGGACCTGTTTTCCAGGTCTTCTAAATGATAATTGAGGTCAGCATTGCAGTCTTTAAGCTCTAAGATCTCTCTGCGGCACTCCTCCAGTTCTTCCTCTCTAGCGTCCCCGGTTTGTTCCACTGAGTCTACTGGCTTTTCTAATTCACTCATTTCATGGCGTAAGTCCTTGACCTCCTTGGACACCTCTGTGTGCAGTGTCGCTATGTCATCTCGTAGTGTGTTGAAGAGGGCTTCCATGAATCCGCGTGTGATGGGGGCCTCTTCATTCATTTCTTGCCTCTCAGGGGGACCAGCTGCAGTGCGATTTGGAGATATTGGGTCCGGGGTTGTCCCGGTCTTCTTGGTGGAGCCCGTGGTTAGGAGATCCTTGATGGTGGTTGCGTCCTTTTTGGGTCTGGTTGAAGTCATCGTGTCTGATTCCGATGCCTTTAATCTGATGTGGTCCTGGTTGCGAGTTTCAGTATTTTCTCTGGAGGCCCCTGCTGTCCCTCGCTTACTCTTCGGAATGGCGTTAGTAGTCACAGTTAGGGCGGGGATGGGTGGCCTCCCAGGTGGTCCGTTCCCGTTGTCTTTTTTTCATGGGCGCCCTGAGACATCCAAGGTATCTGGACTTTTATGGGATGGCAGGCTCGGAGATGCTCACCGGGTTGTGTCGGGTGTGCTTGCAGTGTCCCTGAGCTGTGCGTTCCGGACCTTGTAGTATATAGCCTGGCGGGATTCCTTTAAGCTAGGGCTCACCTCTGGGGACCTGGTCAGCCAATTACGTCCAGTGCCCTCCCCAGTTGTCGTTGCTGGTCACAGGAGTGCCCCCTCAGTTCCCGTGCCCCCCAGTGTGCGACCGCCCCTATTTGGTCAGTCCCTCTCTCCTCTCCACACTTATCCAATACGTGTATGGGCGATCGCCGGAGGACTGTTCTGCAGAGGGGCCGGACTTCGAGGCCTTTTATCGCCGTCGCACTGTCTCCACGTGTTGGCTTCCTCCTCCCCGGCTGTGCATGAGTACCCTCCTGTGTCTAACTCTGCCTCTGATGATTGTCGCAGCAGAGAGGGCCGGGCAGTGGTCTTTATGCGGGCAGCTTCGGTGCTGTGGGGGGGAGTCGTGCTGTCTGTCAGTGGCTGCCATCGCACCAACAGCAGGCCCCAGGATCGCCCCCTCTGTAAATCTCTGCAATTGTATGTGCAGCAGGCCTCAAGGAGCCCTAGCTTGGTTCTGAAGCAGAGATGGGGGAGGGGAGCACAGCCAGCAATCCTTCAGCGGGCCTCACACCTGTGCCCCGGCCCCCCGCTGCTATTCTCGCACCTACTGGCGTCCATCCAGGTCTCAGCTACGCCTGGGTGCGCTGACAGGCCTCAGGATCCTTTTGCTTCAGCCCTGATCAGGGCCGCCTCACCGCCAATATGCTGCTCAGGCCGCTCGGGCATCCGGTCTAGGCCGGCAGGGCCCGATGTCTTGCCGCAAGTAGTGGTGGGCTTCGGTTGTGTCCGGCCGCCTTCCCATGCGTGAGCCGGCCCATTTGCAGTGCGGGGAGTTTGCTGTTCTGGCTGCCTCTGAACCGTCACATCTGTTTCTTTTCAGTTGCACGGATGCGGCACGGGCAGTCGGCCTCTCTGGGGTATGTGGTTCTTGCACGGGGAGGGGGGGCTCGTGGCTTAGCCTGCAGTCGATCCGCGTACCTACGCCCTCACCCCGGTCTCCGTCTCACCTTTACGCCTGCCGACGCCACCGATCTCACGTATGCCTGGGTGCGTTTGCGTTTCTAGGCCCTTCTTGCTCCGTCCCGGAGCTCGATCACACCTGCTTAGCCGCCATTTCCTCGCGGCCGGCCTGGTCGTCGTGTGTCGGCCAGGTTGGTGCCGCAACCGCATTTTGCAGAGCGTTTCGGGGTCCCGGGACAACTCCTCAAGTCTCCCTCACTCCGTGCCTGCACTCTGGGGTGGCTACCCCGGGGGAAACCGCTGAACTAGAAAACGACTCAGCGGAGCTCCGTGAACGTATTGCTGCACGGGTGCCATCTTGGACACGCCCCCGATAGCTTTGTTTATCAGCCGCGGTTCATGCAGGTAACAGCAGTGGGGCGGTGGGGCCGGGTAAGGGGGGATTTCGAGGGACGAAATTTCCCTCGGCATCGTCCCTCGAAATCCCCCTTACCCGGCCCCACCGCTGTTACCTGCACGGACCGCGACTGTTGTTTAGAACAGACTTTCGACCTTTGCCTGGTCATTGGTAACAGGGTACTTTCAGGGACCAGTGGGCAGAAAGCAAAAATGAATAAGGGAACTTTCGGGGGAACAACATAAGAAATGCTGGGAGAGTAACTATGGCATCCAGTTGAAAACATTTATGCTTAGAGCACAGAGCTGTATCGTGATTAGAGGAATCCCAAAATACCTCTGAGCAGTGGCCCACCTCTCAAAATTGCCTCCACAGATACCAGAATGTGGAGCTAGGCTGCAAGAAGTGTCTGATCTTCCTGATCTACTAGCAAAGAGTGGTTTTGATGTATTTGTGATCCCGGAACCCGGAACCAGTTGTTCACGGAGAGAGTAACATACTCCTGTTAATCGAGTTTACCATTAGCCATGCTTAAACTGGAGAGTAAGAGGAGGAGACCCCCTGTAGTCACACTTACTCCAAGGGTGGTGCTCCGCTTCGACTTCTTGTCCCGTGCTCACCGTGTAGGGAGCCTACACGGCGAGCACAGGACAAGAGCACCACCCTTGGAGTAAGCGTGACTACAGGGGGTCTCCTCCTCTTACTCGCCAGTTTAAGCATGGCTAATGGGAAACTCGATTAACAGGAGTATGTTACTCTCTCCGTGAACAACTAATTCCGGGGACTCCCAATTTGGGGCAATGAGGGATTTTAAAAACTGGGATCTGAAAGGTCCTGATGAATGCTGTGGTGACCTGTAACTGTAGGCACATTTCTAACAGCTGAAACATGTCGACAACTTGGCAGTAAGGAGGGGTGAAGGAACTCCTAATACTTTCCTGTCACCAGCATCCTTCACGTTTTTAATTCTAGTCAGTGGATCTAGGAATAAATTATTTACAAAAGATACCACTGAACTAGTTTTAATCTTCACTGCACTTTTTCTTTCGGTGATCCCAGGATCCATTACCCATATTATTATTTTTATATGTTTGTATTGTCTTCCCCTCCCTTTTGCTCCACCCCAGGCGTTGGTCTGCGCAGGGGTGTATTGTAAGCAAGCCCGATGATTTATGTGAGTGAGGGCAGTATTTTTTCACGAAGCACGTGCCACCTCTCTCGAAGAAATTCATATACACTACTCCTCTGTGTGTGCGTTGCATCCAAAATGTATCTCTACCTGCAGTCAAGGGTGACTACTACACCCTGACACGTGGGTTTGGGGTAGCTGAAGACTGGTGGCAGTAGACCTTAGTTCGATGGTATGTCTTTTTACCTGTGGCAATGCCTGTAAAATCCATGCAGTCTCCCATAAGTAGGGTTCTTCTTTCCCCCATGTTTTGTGGTACTGTGTGACTTGTTACATATTGCAGCATACCCAAAATAGCATGTGCATGATGAAAGGTGTCCCGGTACTCCCCTTCACTTTTGTATTGTGATGACTCCGGAGAGCTTGACTAAGCGAACCGGGGGCATATTTACGAGCTCCTTTGCGTCGCTCTTGCACCACGCAACGTGCTGCAAGAGTGACGCAAATTAAAAATGAGATTTAGGAATCCACACAGGCCTTGCGTGGCCATAAGTGGCTTCTTAAATCTTGAGTAATGTAATGGAGCGCAAATCGCTGCGCTGCATTACTCTATGCCAGGGAGGCATTTCCATGGACGTTGCGTAGGTGTTCTCACGCAACATCCAAGGATTTTGATGCATTCCCAGATTTCCCAGCAGTGGGGGACTTGGGAATGCGCAAAAAAGGTGCCAGGTGCCAGGTGAGGCTTAATGAGGAGAAATATGTTCATTTTTCCTCTTTTATTCCTATTTCTAGTGTGCTGCATTCTGCATCACACATAGAAAGAGGGAAAGCCTGAGGGGATTGTTTTTGTGCAGGAAGGTGCCCCTTCCTGCACAAAAGCAATCCACTTTACAATGCAGGCACTCTTTCAAGGGTGCCTGCGTTGGCACTAGGCAACCAAAAGGGCGCCAGCTCCGGGGAAAAGGCAGGAATGCGCCGTATTGACTTAAATACGACGCATTGCTGCCCTTTCCCTGTCATGCAGCGCAGCAAGGTAACTTGCTGCACTGCGTGACTTGGGCATAAATATGGCCCCTCGTTTGCTGGCAAAGCCAGTGAGTAAGGAATGACTAATTAATACCAGTTATTCCCCCTGGCCTCCAGAACTTCTGGCAGGATCCACGTTGCCATGAATCGAAGAGGATTAAAGATTTGAACCCAGGCTGTTCCTTGGTTGGCAATGGATGCTGGCCAGCGCCGTCTAAGCTTGGGAAATACTGTACACTTCCGGCCAGTAGTTGTATTTTGAAAGTTTGAATTAGACTTTGTGCAGAAGCTCAGAAAGATGTTAATCAAGCCAGTCACCAGGGGGTGTCAGCCAGGGTGGTTTTCCACAGACCTCACACTTTTCAGGGCCCCACGCAGTCCCTGCAAAATGTATTTACATATCACAGAGACAGGGCTTGCCTGATTTTATTATATGTTCATTACCCAGGAGGCAATTGCAGCTACACCAAGTGTTCCCATGTGCTACAGCCGCTCTAACTATTTTCCCGGAGATTGTTTTTATTCTGATGAGTTTTATTGTTTTTCAAGAAAACCAACACATTTCTCCAAGAATATCAATGAACAATACAGTGTAATGAGGGACCTTTTCAAAAGGAAAAGATAAGTCAAATAGCCATTGCTTACGTTTATTTATGTCCAATAGTACATAAAAGGTTAAGCAACATTTCAAGACATGCACAGAAACTCCGAATAGGTGTAGCAGTTGTGATAGTTGTAATGAGGACTTGCCCCGAGAAGGCATGCCAAAGCTCCTGACAAACAATGACTTACTCATTGAAAATGTGCTCATCCTCCAGTGCATCTGAGGCGGTGCAGGAATTACAGCCAGTCTGGAATGCAGCCTGGTATGATGAGGCGAGAGCCACGCCCAGAATGATTACCTCGCCTACCGAATACATAATTAATTGTGTCAAATTTTTTAAGACTCCATCATGAAGGTGATTTGGTGGAATATAAATATTAGCCACTGTTAGATCTTTAGGATCTGCTTGGGCAATACCTTTACCAATTCCCTTAAATCGAGAGAGTGCTACTGCAACAAATTCCTTGTATTCAGTTAGTATTCGTTTACTTTTTATGTTTAATTTTACTGATATTAAAAACATAATTTCACAAACGTCGCCTTTAAGGCTTTGTTGTCATATGCCATATAATCCTCGAATTCAACAAATTCAGTTTCCAATGTTTCTTGCAAGGCAAGCTGATGTAATTTGATTTTCTACCAGTGCGGACATTAACATTTCCAATTCCTTTTCATGCCTGCAACATTCCAGGACCTCAACCATAGTATGTGGGAATCAGGAATAAAAAGGTTTTGCTACTGTATTTACTGGATTAATTGCCGCTGCCATCCAATTCCAATCATGCTCTGCTGTTCCGCCAGTTTTCATCATCATGACACCTGTATAAATTCGGCTCTCAGAATTCGTTTTGGTAACATATATCCGTGCCTCCACCCCATCTTGAAATCTGTGGCTAGCGCGTTGATTTACCACCGTTCTCCCTCTGTTGAACTGAGGCATCCCAGGCCAGGTTATGTCATTAAGGGGCAGTCGCAGTGCCCTCATATTTTGGGTTGGCTCATGTATATCATAGCCCATGAACCTTATTTCATCTATGGCATTTAAGAGTTGGTGAACCACTCTTCTAGAATAGACTTGCACCATCCCATTTGGCCATTCTATATTATCTTGCACATTTGAAGGGAGAGAGACCAGTAAGATATCTTTGGTGATTATTTTGCTTAATGTCAACACTGCTCTTAAAATGGACAATATTTTAGACTGGTTTGAAAATAAGCTAGAATCACAATCCGAAAAAAAATCCACAAAATGTAGTGATTATTTCCTGAGAGGCTCCAGCAGATTTCAATTGGTCACTTATTGTTATTAGAATTTCTTCTTTCTTATTAAACTTTAGTTCCTTTTTTCCCCCATACGGAGGGTATACTGCTCTTCTGCCATCATTAAAGTCAAATTTCTTTGGTCCGAGGCTTGGGTACTTTTGTTTTTCGCCTTCTTTTCTCTGTCCTGATTCTCGTCCCTCTGGTTAGTGGTTGTTAGTACCTCAGAAACCTGGCTCCGTTTATTGTTCATTTCTTGTTCTCTCTCCAAATTCATATCTTTCAATTTCTTTTCAGAAGGGCTAAGTTCAGGAAGGTGTAAATCCACTTGTAAGGCACTAACTTTTCTATATGTAGTAATGGCAAAGCTATTTGCCAGAGGATTAAGTTGTTGTACTACTTCTAACCCCGTACAGCAGAAATGCAATGAAGTATTATCGAAACAGAGCACGCTCAGACCTCTTTTAGTAATTTTCCTTCCCCTCTTTCACTTTGTTATATAACTACCATTTTTGAATGCTTTTTGTTAAACATTGAGAATGCTTCCCTAGTTTCTTTACTTTAGGCAACACGGTGATGTTCTCCTTTATTTTACATCTGTCCTCTTTTTTTTCACCATCTAAAGGACAATCATAATTTTCAATCTTCTGCTCCTTGTTGCCCTTGGGTTCGTTTAGCCCTATTGTTTTCGTGTGTGCATGAGATTCTATTCTCCTTTCTCCTACCATCCTTGTAAGGTCTTCTTTGTCACATCCTTCCACTCTTTGAGAGTCTTGTACATTGTGATTGGCATTCTTTTAACATCCTTTGTAATGTCTGTGTTTTTCTGACTTCTGGTCTACTAATAATCATAATATATCTTTAACTAAATCAATGTTGTCTTCGGAATCTTTTACTACTCTGGTCAAGAGATTCAGAATTGATTCCAGAATATGTTGGATCGCCAACATCATTGAGGAACTCATTATTGGGTAGATTGTCACTTGAGAGGAGTGGTTACTTCCCATCCTCAATCTCTTACTCTATGCAGGAGTAATCTCTTCCACCACTGTAGCACTGTTTTCAATTAGAGTATCCAACATATAGGGAAAGGAGAAAATTCTTTGTTTTGTTTAACAGTTATCATTGTTAACATCATTGATCCAGTGCTTAATTTAAGCTGGTGGCTTCCGGTGCTCAGCACCGGCACTTAATTATCAGCACCGGCTCTAGTGATAGTCCACTACATGGTGGCGCTGTCTAATTTTGAGGTGAGCACAATAATAATAATTATAATAGTAAACTCTCACACCATTATTATAGCTTTGTGTGGCATGAAAGAATCTGAATTGTCACCCTATGGGAGTGGGATGGTTGGGTGTTATGTTGGTACTGTCATTCGGAGTGCTGCCAGGGGCAATGGATGGTGCAGGCTGCAGAGGCCTTCCGAGAAGGACCCTGACACTTAATTTTTTACAAATTAAGCACTGCATTGATCTTTTTATAGAGCTTATTTTCTGGATAAGAAGTGTTTTTGCTTCAAAAGATTCTAGTTTTCCTAATATCATACCCTCTTGGTTCTGTTGTTTTACATCTCCTGATATTCCATCCAGAACTGATTTGTCAATCACTATATTGTACTGAAGGTCTTGCTCACCACTTACACTATTTTCCATATTTTCGACTCTCTCAACTTTGTTTTTATCAAGAATGTTTCCTCTGAATTTGTTTAGATCTTTTACACCATTTTCTGCTTTTGTACCAGACTCATTTTCCTCTAGATGTGATGACCTTAAGCCCGGAAGAAGAAGTGAGAATTTGAGTTTGGAAGTATTTCTGCTTATACTATAATTAGAAACCCTTCCAGCTCTGAAATCTGAATCAATACTCCTACTAAAATGCCATTCCCTGTTCCTTCTTTGCTAATTACATCATGGTTGACCATTTTAACCAGAACAGATTCCGAAGTAATCGTCATACATGTCTCTTTAATTGGAGTTTCATGCCCAGTGCTCATTTCATGCTTACATAAAAACTCAGAAAATGTATCCTTTGAATACACTTTTATTTAGGGGACATTCGTAGATGAGCATCCAGATAAAATCTCAATGTTACGATGCTGTTGCTTACACTTTTACTCCCAAAGGGTACATGCATCAGGCCTTTCTGTGATAGTGATAATAGTTTATTTTTAATTCTGCTTTTTCCCCAGTTCTAAGAATCCTTATGTGCTTTCTACTAAGGCTCCTTTACTTTTGGGATAGTGTTAAAACGAAATTCCTGCTGTTGACTTTTTTTCCTGAGCTATTCTTTCATGGTTACTAAATCTTTTTACCCTCTGTTTAGCCATATTGATTACTACTGATCAGTTTACTACAAATCTATGTAATATTGTTGAGTTGTTAATCCAATTAACCCTCCAGTGTTGATCCTCTCGATTGATTCTCAATTGATGATTGATCCTCAGTTTTGGTCTTCTCGATCCAGCTAACCCCATTGAAGCCTCGGAATTGTATTGTTATGCAATCAGACCCTTAAATCTTGGACAATGACTCTATAGTAATTTATTCTTGCACCTGCACTTCAGGAAGATTACATATAGGAGCAATTACGCCCCCACCAAGTTTTTAATTACTCTTGGGTTATTTTCAAAGTGTATGTCTAGATCTCAATCAAGAAAATAGTAGAATTAGTTTTTATTTATTTAGTATTCTTTATTAACACTTTTTAATTTCATCCATGAAGGCCAAGAACCTTTAAAGCGCACCTCTTGCCGAGTACCACGACTCTTACGCTTTAACCAAAACTCACTCACTATCCAGTTTCTAAGCGATCAATATGCGCAGTTGGCAAGTGTTTTTTTTCACAATGACTCAGTATCCTTTGTTAAATGTATTCAACTGGGTACTTTACTGGGCATGGATAGAAGGCCATTAAACGGCTCCATAGTCTTGCCAGGTTCAACCCAGTAATAATAAATGATGCCACGTTATAATTACTTGCCAAAGATAAAAGAGTGTGAAGGATGGTGAAAAATGTTGCAGAATGATAGACTGTTTCAAGAGCACCCAAGCCACTCACACCAACTGAACGCTAAATGCAACTGAGTGCAATAGCAATTACAGGACTGAAAGCTTAACTTGGCCTCCATGCCCCCAGACTGAGGCTGTCTGTCTGGTCCTGTCACCTCCTAATACCTGGCACCAAACCACACCACCTTGATCACCTTCGCCTCGCCCCACCTCCCTCTGCCTCCTACCTATGCAGAGCAAGCCCCACTGGCGGCTCCTAGCCTGCGGGACTCACTTCCAACTCCCTGCCGTCGAAGTTGAAAGAAGGAGAGGAGCAGAGGTTTGCCTACACTGGGAGCACAAAGAGCTCTCCAATAATGAACTGGCTGGGAGAAGTTGTAGGGGGCATAGAAGGGAGAGGGTGGCATGAGCCCCCAGCCGTTTCCGCGGGGCCCTGTGAGGCTCCACACCACCACCGGTGGACTTCCACAGCGTCCCCAGCTTCTCTGTTCCATTTTGTTGACTTTGTTGAACTAAACGGATGCAGGTTCCCTCTCTTCTGTATCACACAGCAAGCGATCGACCATCCATACATGCCTCTCTTCCTTCTCTGTGTCCTACCGATTACAGAATCTGTAGGCATGGCTACCCACAACTGATGCTAGGGCATATAATAGCCATGCAAAAATAAAACATTGAGAACTACGGACTAGATAGAAGATCTGTGCTAGAGGAATCTGATTATCCATTTTGTGGTAGAGTATTTTCCATGAATTTGTCCACCAGATTTCCAGTCCATGACAGCGCTACCCCTTACTAAACTAAGGTTCAGTGGCGGTGCGTCCATTTGGGCGCTGGGGCGTTGCCCCACCTGCCACTATGCCCCCATGGCCCCAGGGCCCATTCATCATTCGTTCAATGACGAACGAGATTGAAGTTCAATCTCGTTCGTTCTAATCTGATGTGTTGTGTTGAAAGTGAAACCCGAGTGAGTCGCGCCGCGCGGCTGTTCCGGGCCGGCACCAGATCCCGGGGCACGCCCACTTGTGGTGACTGACAGTCAGACAACAAGAAGCAGTTGTCTGTCTGTGAGCGCAGTTATAGTGCGCATGTTCGGTTTTGGGCATGGTCATTTTTACGACCAGCCCGAACATGCGCACTACTACCAGCCGCTGCCTTCCCTTAGGAGAGTGAGGGACCGATGGTTGCTTGCTTCATTGCAGCAGCCCCGGCCCCCGTCTCATAATGGGCGGGGGGCATCTCTGCCCTCTAGCCAATCCCTTTCCCAATTCGTCACAGGGGGGCGGTTCCTGCCCTATGATGAGTTATGAAGGGGTGGGGTAGAGGCTGCAGGCAGGCGGCGGGAAGCTCAAGTCGATTGTGCGCAGTCGTGTCTCGTATCCCGCTGGCTGGACTTGCCGCAGGACTGTGTGGAGGTGGACCTGGAGGGACGGTGCCGGGTGCCCCCTTCACCAACCATACGGTCAGAGCGAAGACAGAAGCCCTGCTGACAGGACAACACCCCTGGAACCTGGCAGGCTAGAGAAGCCCTCAGGAAGGTAAGCGCCATGGGGAAGCTTGGTAGAGTGCGTACAGTATAGTGGGCTCTGAACGCATGTGGACTTGTTTCGCCGTAGTGCTCTGTGTTGTCTTTTTACAAGCATAGAGGTGTAGTGGTGGCATGCTGCGATGTATATAACTCTGATGAAAATGTAAATTAATACCACTAGGAGGGCATGACACTGCGTGTGGCGCGGGAGCACCCCCGCTGGAGTGTGCAGGGCATTCCATGAGGTGCGGGAGGACCCCACAGAAAAGTGCAGGGCACAGTATCTTGTGCGGGAGGATCCCGCTGTATGATGTACGGTGGCCTTTGGCTGGAGAGTGCAGTGCGCTGCATGTGGTGCAGCAGGAGCCCGCTGTAGAGTGCAGGGCACTGTATCAGGTGGGGTAGGACCCCGGCTCGGGAGTGCAGGGCTCTGCATGTGGCGTGGAACTATCACTGCTTGAGCGTGCCCCGCACTGCATGAGGTGCAGGAGGATGCCGCTGGAGAGTGCAGGCACTGCATGTGGTGCAGGAGGACGCCGCTGGAGAGTGCAGGCACTCCATATGGTGCGGGAGGACCACAGCTGGAGAGTTCGGGTCACTGAATAAAGCGGGAGCAGACCCCGGCTGTAGAATGCAGCGCACTGCATGTAGGGGGAGCTCCCCTGCAGGCGAGCGCACGGCGAGTGGCGGGCAGTACATACACCCCCACAGGGTGCGAGAGGAATCAGAGTGCAGCGCACTGTAGGGGGCTCCGGGTATGAGGGGGGAGCACTGCATGTGGTGGAGAACCTGCGTAGGGTAGAGGGTACCCCGGGTGTACGTGAGGAGCACTGCATGTGGTGGAGAGCCTGCGTAGGGTTGAGAGTACCCCGGGTGTACGTGAGGAGCGCTGCATGTGGTGCAAAGAGCCTATGTAAGGTGTGAAGGGGCTTCGGGGTGAATGGGTAGAACTGCATGTGGTGGAAAGAGCCTGCGTACGGTGTGAGGGGGCTTCGGGGTGAATGGGTAGCGCTGCCTGACTTGGAGAGACACTTCATGGAGAGTGGGGGCCTGGGGGCGCTCCAGTCGGGGGGAGAGGTTTCCTCGTGAAGAGCTGTGCACCAAGCGTCACTATATGCATGAAAAACATTAGTACGTTGGAGGTGAACATGTGGTGAACAAGTCTGCCAGCCTTCGGTTACACAGATGTTGAAGGCATGTGCTAAGTTCCTGGTTCGTTCCTGCCCTTCAGCTGTACTGTTTTCACTCTTCTAGCAGTGAAATGTGTCCCCAACCGGTCCCCAGGCCCTCGCTGCACATTGTTCGCTCCTTTAGAAGTGGAGCTGCGGCATTTGCTCCCTTGTGAAATGGATCCAAATATCCGAGTCAGGCCCAAAGCGAGAGATATGTGCTTACTGTGTAACATGTGCTTACAGTGGCCAGTCCTCTGATGTATGGCATTAAAACTGGCCCTGTGTACATGCCCCTAAGTTAACACTGATGCCAAAAACATGGATTGACTTGCAAACAATGAATGTTAAAAACGTCGAGGGAATGCATTTCAGCGATTTAGTTCCTCTTTTATTTTACATGTTTACTTGATCTTGCATTCCCCACGAGTTAGCTATTTTATAATGTTGTTTATCTGTATTTTTTCCTGTGCATACTTTGAGGCTTGAGCCATGCCAGGTGTTTATGAGGGGCTCTGATTGAGCACGCAGGCGATAAGGCTAAAGCCAAACAAAGTGCCTGTCAGTGGCCTCTCTGCAGAGCACACAGAACAATATTTGTGTATTCCATTTGCAACTGAAATTCTGTGGAAATGTGTGTGAAGGGGGTACACTGATGTCAAAAGAGGGAGTGCAGTGCATGTTGGGGCGGTGAAGTGACAGAGATGTGAGGAAGGGCATTCGGGGAAGAGTGAAAAGAGGATGCTGAAGAGGAAAGAGAGGGGGTTGAAGATGTGCAGATGGACAAGATATACAGAGAAAAAGAGGATACATATCTAACATAAAGCACACATAATTGAAGGCCAAAGCTCCTTCCACAGGCCTCAATGCTATTTAATTCACAGACTCACTATTTCAGAATCTAAACATTTTCAATGTTAATTATTTATAAGAAATCATTGTTGTTACTCATTTATCTTAAACAGCTAACACCCAGTGACAAAGCCAATCATACTGACAGGCTTTAGGCGTATGTCAGTTGCTGTGCAATTTATCTGGATAAAATTACATCTCAGAGAGAAACCAAAATACCGGTCTGATGGCACACTATGGGAATCACAGATATGTATTTGGCATGTTCCTTTATAGGGAGCACCCACTTTTTTCATCTCACTTAAAGACCTGTCTGCACATATTTCTATATGACTGGTTACAGCCAGCAGCTGTGGGTGCTTCCTGAAGTCTGGTTAGAGCATATTTTTCCAAAGTTAATGCTGCATGCAGTGCAAGACACTGGGCAAGCATACATTTTAAAGGGCTAAAGTTGTCATGCAGAACAATTTACATATTACAGTAACTGTTGAACAAATTAATGCAAGAAGATACGGGGCAGTTTTTAATGTGTTTAATATTTCAAGACTATACGTTCCCACTACCTAATAAGCCTTGCTTTATCGCTGCATTCATTTGCTTTAAAATGCACCATTTGCCAATCTTTTTTAAATTTCTTTCTCAGGAGAGGGACTCTCCCTAGACCCCAGATTTGTCCATTGAACTTGTTCACATCGCTAACTAGTGTTTTCTATTGGAAAGGGTAGAGCCAAAGCAGTCTTGCTTAGTACCCTAGCCCTCTTCAGAAGTCAGACTTGCTTGGCAACCCAGAAATTCTCTGAAATAATGTAAGAGTTTTCTTTTATGAATGCCTAGAAGAACTGAATTTTTAGTCCATTTATCACAGAAATAGTGAAAATCGCACCAAAAAGATGCCAATTTTTAAAAAATTTCTTCACGGAGGGAGAACCCCCCCGAACCCCCCTTATTGCCGTCGGGCACGCTCGCTGCGCTCGCTCGCATACGTTGATTCGTTCTGCTTACGCCTCACCAGTTTCAAATTCCACCAGCCGCCACTGCTAAGGTTACCTCAAATAGTGTGTCAAGTCCCCTGTCTGGGTTTCATCACATGCACTAATTCTGAGTTGGTATCCACTATGTGTCTGGCACTGAATTAACTGTGATGACCTTAGTAAAGTTACCATTGTATGCACATCCATAAATCATTGGATCAAACTCTATATATGCTATGAGATATAATCTGTTACGATACTGGCAAACACTACTAATGAATGACACACGTAAAAAACACAAAAGGATTGGATGGCATCAAAGGGGAATAAATCAGTCCTGGAAGATGTGAATGGTGAAGCAGGTTGTATCATGGAAGTGTTGTAGCATGGAAGTGTTGTAGCATGGAAGTGCTGATAGGTGTCCTTCCTTTAGATGAAGACAAAGTCAATTTGGAATGCCATTCACATGAGGTAGAAGTCAAATTCGAATCTTGCACTATCAAATAATACACAGACCAGTCAGAACCAAGAGTCAAGGCCAGTTCTTGGCTGATCAGTTGAGAAAAGCCTAGTTCAAGGTGGTGATTTGTAGTAGTGGGGTTGTGTATTGGAGTGTCAATGGGGCGAGAATGAACAGCGCCTAATTATTATGATTGTAAGGTGAGGACCTTAGCTTGAATTCCTCTGCCGGTGTTAAGTACAGATTTACTACACTTGATCAATAGCGTCCAAATAATGCTCATTTTGAAAACCAGATGGGGGAGGCCAACTAGAGGGATGACAAATGCAGTGGCTAGGGGACTGAATGTGGATGCAGTGTTTTAAGTATACTAATATCTTTCTATTCCTTCTTTCAAAGGGAAGTTGATTTTTTAATCTGTGAATGATTTATCCAATTTGCGCAGAGTGATTTTGGCAACAATTATTTAGGAATGTATGTAATTAGTTGGAGTTTCAATGCAAAGTGCACTGTTGTAAGGCATTCTAAAGAAAGGTATAATCTCGTGAATACCGGATGAGGTCTTATCTGATGGATGGAGACAAACAAATAATAATAAGGACGTCGTGAATGAGCTTTCCCACTTGGATATACCACCAGTTTTGAGTATTCTTTTATTTATGGTGAGCATTTTCTTATTGTAGTAAGTTTAGACTAGAGAAGAAATTGCTAAGTAACAGCCTACTTAATGTCTGTGTCCAGGGAACGGGATCCCTGGTTCAGGGGCTACGACAGAAAACAGGGTTTATAGGTTTAAAAAGGTGAGCACCATTCAACAGATTAAATTCACGAGCACTGGCATGGGGGGGGAAGCAAAAAGACCTGTGCGCAATTTGCTGGTGGAGAGTCAGTGGTGGCTCCTCCGCTATGGTGGAGGAGCGTCACCCCACTGGTGAAATGCCAGCACACAGAAGAAAAATAAAATGACAATAAAACTATTTTATTGTCATTTTATTGTTAACTTCTAGTCGATGAGTCTGGGGTGGGGCCATGTCTCCGCATTAGCAGTGGGAGGGGGGGAGTGGTAGTAGGCACTGAAAGTGCGCATGTCGGTTTGGCCGGCCTGCTATGGCTGGCCAAACCGACATGCACTCTTTGATATCTCCAGGCTGTTCCTGGGAGATATCATCAGTGCTCAGGGGCACTGGCTCCCAGTCCCTGCTGGAGCATTAAACTGGCCTGCTCCGCCCAATCCCAGCGCTTCTCTCATACTGGGAGCAACTGCATGAGAGAAGCGCTGGGATTGGGTAGTGAGTCTGGGAGCCTGTGCTCCTGGTGATTGTAGTGCCAGAGCAGCGAGGCACGGCGAGGTAACAGAAGAGCGCAGGCCGGCAGTGAAAGGTAAGTGATTAAACAATTATTTTTGTTATTTTTTTCCCCATGCTGCCCCCGCCCCAAGTTGGATTGGTAGCAACTGCTGCTATGGAGAGTAACACTTGCAAGAGGCAGAATATTTGCTTTTTGTGAGAAAATGATTGCAAAAGTTACTAGTGATGTACTTTGAATATGACTCGGGTGGGACTGTCGTACTAGAAGATCAGCAGTATATGCGCTACTGAGGCCCATCCTAGGAAAAGGGAGATAATCCGAAAAATTCATTGCGTTAGAAGAGCACAATGTTTACAGGCAGAAGAATGTTTACCATTGATACGTAAGAATTTACAATGATTCAAGAATGGTCTAAAGCGAAAAAAACATTTTTCAGAATAAAAATAGAATGAACAGTGCAATGCAACAAGAACCACAAATGACATGAAAACTTGTACTTAGGTTTCCAAAGTGGCTTGCTTTGAAGTGGGCCATAGAGAAGCAAATATTGCTGAGAAGACTTGGGTGAGGATAGGCTTACCCTGTATCAATTCCAAGTAGTCGGTGTTAATAGGTGGGGAGCCCATTAATAACCCTCCTGAAAATGTGTTCTCTTATTGTTAATTGGTCAAGTTAATTATTTCTTCCAAGAGTCGTGAAAATCTGTCTATAAAGGCAATGGCCTTTACTTGGTAATGGCTGTTCATAGTGGCGCCATCTTGGGTAGCTGGAGGTGCCTCATACTTGAATGGGATCTGACAAAGTCCAGGTGCATAAAAAGGGAAGTACATTTCAATCTTGCAATTAGGGATTGCTGGCTTTGTGAGAGTCCTGCAGTAGCATTGCATAGTATATGGCAAACAACGTTATGGTACAGATGTTATGTTACTGTTACCACGAACAGTGTTCAGGAATGGGATGTTTATGATGCACAGCGCAGTGCCGCTGACTACTGTATCTTCTACCATATAAGAGGAGGTGCCAAAGTTTGCTTATTGACATTGTTAGTGAGTTATATAGTAATATATGGACCAGGGTGAAGTTTAACTAGGCACAGTGGCTCTCCAAATCCGTTTATTATGAATGGTGTGTGAAGCAGCAGTGAGTACCTAAACCCATTCGGTTCAACATCTAAACATTCTAGATGAATTTAACAAAGCTCACTAGTTCAATCCTCAATTTAGCTGAGGATCAGTTTGTCAAAACTGGATTAATAATTTGGAAAGTACAATTTAAGAAGCACAATCTGATTAGTTCAAAACACAGTTCTGAGAGAATCTCTGCTCAACCCTGGCTAGCAATATCACAAGCAGCAGACAATCTCCTGAGAAGTATGTTAAGTTCAAGTAGTATCAGCAATTTTAAAGTCAAGAAAACAACAAATAACATTCCTAAACCAATTTTGAAAAATAGAAAAAATTTTAATGAGCAAAACGACTCAAATATCATTAAAATAGGTTAAGGGGAACAGGAGAAAGCATTTAAAAAGGTTTTAGGCAAAAAGTGCCTAGAAAAAGCAATGTGCCATGGAAAAACAATAATGAATAATTCACAGTGGGCTGGAACCTAGCCTCAATTTCAGGCTAACCATGATGGAGAGGAGGTTGGCTACACCAAGCAGACCGTCCTGGTCAAAGATTTAATTTTTACACTTAGTCTCCATCTGCTGGGTAATGTTCCATCAGGTCAGTCCTGCAGTCTTTAGCTCCTCAGGGTAGGCTTCTGGTCACCAGGTCTCTCTCCAGTAAGGTCTCCTTCAGGGTCCAATACACTGTGGTCAGCTGAGCCATCTTGGAATCAGGAGTCCTACTGTATTTTGAGTCCCTGAAGCAGGCAAACAGGAGGCCGAACACTTTACCTATGGAGAGCAGTTCCAGTATCTGGGTGCCACCAGGAGCCAGAAGTCATTGAGTCCTTGTGTGAGCCCTCTTCTTCCAGCATTCCAGCATGAGTCAGGAGTCTTTTTTCCAGCAAGGCTTTCTTCTTCAGATTGCTTATTCCCAGTTTGAGGAATGTTCTAAATAGGTGGTGGTTGAGGTGCTCGTTTTATTCAGTGCACCAGCCAGTGACTGCAGAAATTCTACCACCCAATCCTAACTATTTTCGCACAGCCCCTCCACCTCCTTTTACGCCTCTTCCTCTTTGCCTTACTGTAAAATTACCAGAGAGCCTCTGTGTCAAGATGGCAGAACTCAATTGCTATCAGGCAGGCCTATATTCAGCTCCTCAGCCCCTCCCCTATATAGGTAAGCACTCCTCCCATCTGACAGGGGCAAAATAATCTCTGCCCTCTAACATGACTAGAGACTGACGTTTTGCAAAGGTCTTGGGTGTGAAAAGGAGGTGCCCCCCTTTGGCATTTCCAGGTCAAACGAGATAATGCTAAAGCTGCCTTTTGTTATGCCACCTGTTCCTCTCCACTCCCAGCTAGCTAATACCTGCTAGTTGGTCAGCAGCTAACAAACATTTGTTCTTCCTGTGCTCAGAGGCAGGCTGTTGTCCGCTGATTTAGAGTGTTTAACTTTCCCAGTGAAATGTGTGCATTCCAGCTCTGTCGGTGTGATAAACAGCAGTACAGGTTTTAAGCCAGTTCTGGCTCAGGCAGCCTAAAGTAATGTTTTACAGATTTTAAGTTATCAAAAGTCTTATTTGCCATTACATTTTTTTTTTTTTAAATACTTACAAACTAACTTTGAGGCATTTTCAAGCATTTCCCCAAACCTAAGTAGGTACTAAAGATTTTAATCCCATCTATGTCTGGTCAGGTAAAAGCCTAGCAAGTCCTACACAGTGGAATACTTTTGAGTTTTATTTCATTGTGAGAGCACACTATTCACAATGTGTGTTTTATATGTTAGCACTCTACCCTGCAAAGAGTACTTTAATGTGACATATGAATATATACACATAGGCTTTCCCTACATGGCTAAGACACTTTCCTGCCGTAAGTCACTGCAGTGCATTTAAAGGGCAACCCAGCAGAGCACATATGTGTTCATGGTAGACATGTCTTTGTCCTATATGTGGGTGGTATAAATACACAATGAAGCCCACATATGACATTTAACTTCCACATCTTAGGTGCATTTTCTGTGCCATCTACAATGGTCTTACAGGACAGTTCAATAGACCAATTGGGTGAAACCAGTTGTACAACTATTATTTAAGGGGGAGAGCACATGCATTGTAGAACTGAGTCCTAATACCAGCAAATATAAGGTCCATAAAAAGGTGAAAAATTTCGGGTGACCATGCAGAAAAGGTGAATTTGCTAAACATTTCCATTATGATTAGATACTGTCCTTTGATCATGTCATGAGTGATGTAATATGTGAGGTCATAAGCAGTGCATTGCGGTGGCGTAAGTTATAGTTCGCTCGGGTAACTATAACTGCTGAATTTCTATGGTTTTGTACGAGTGAAATTTGAGCGTAACTATAACATCCCTGTAACCTTTGTTTTTTTCAGGGAATTTTAAGGCTTTTTTAATTCTATTTCCTAACTATAACGTCCCTGTAACCTATGATTTTTTCAGTGAAGGTTTTAAAAATTCGATTTCCTAACTATAAAGTTCTCTAACTTTTGTTTTTTTAAGTGAATTTCTATGGTTTTTTAACTAGTAGTCTCATTTGCAGAGTGGTGGGTAAAGGGGGCATGGCCTCCTAAGACCTCTAAGCAATCCTGCTGTGTGGAGGTAACAGGAGGGCTTGTTGGCCCCCAATGGCCCTCAGCATCCAAGAGGACTTCATCCCCCAACCAGTAGTGCACCAGGAGCCACGTTTGCAGAGTGGTCGTGAAAGGGGGCGGGTCCTCCGGTGACTTGCCTGATTGTTTTTTTTCATAATTCTTACTTTTATTAGGGAAGGGGCCTGCGTAGCCACCTTCCCTGGGACGATTTCGGCCCCGGGAACCTCACTCCCTGAGGCCAGGCCTGTTTGGAATGGGGTAGGGGGGCACTCCTTGGCCGATTTCAGCCCCGGGGACCCCAAACCCCAGGGCCTGGCCTTTTTTGTATTTTTTTTTATTTAAGGGGGACCACGTGGCCCGCTGCCCGGGCCGATTTCAGCTCTGGGGACTCCATCCACTGGGGCCTGGCCTTTAATATTTTTAGCTTTTTAAAGGAGGGGGCGGGCCCCTCTCCACCCAACCCCCTTTCCAGGCTCATTTTGGCCCCAGGGACCCCATCCCCCGGGGCCTGGGCTTTTTTTTACAAGGCATGTGAAAGCAGAAAGGGGCGAGGCGGCCCCACTCCCCAGGCCGATTTTGGCCCGGGATCTCCATTAGGGACTGCGGGGGAGCACATCTCTGCAGGCAGAGAAACAGAGTACACCTCAGCTCTCACTAAGCCGGAACACTGTTCCCGCTTCCTGGCAGCAAAGGGTGTGCTTTGACTTGGCGGGAGCAGTCAAAGCTCCCACCAACTCAGAGCAAATTGCTATGTTCAGGGGGTGGGCAGGAGCCAGCCATGGGGGGTGGTGGTTCCCAGAGCCATTATTGGCTCCAGGAAGGGGGCCGTGTGGCTCCCCTCCTTTCAATTTAACAGGCCGCCCAGGGGAGGTGGTGGTCCCTGGGGCCAAAAGAGGCCCAGGAAGGGGGGCATGCGGCCCCCCTCGTTAATTAAAAATCTGTCCCTGTGGAGGTGGTGGTCCCTGGGACGCAGGGGTACAGGCTGCAACCCCTTCCATTTGTAAGTGAGCCCTGGGGAGGTGGTGGTCCCCAGGGCTTGGGGGATCTGTGTGGCCCCCCATTCAGATTTGGCAAAGCCCCAGGGAGGTGGCAGTCCTAAGGACATGGGGGGTGCCATACGGGCACCCCCACATAATTTATAACAAATACCCTGGGGAGGTGGTGGTGGTCCCTGGGGTTTCATCAACCCTATAAGGGATGCCCCATTCACCCCATCTTTATTTTTAAATATGCCCCTGTAATTTAGCCCACCTGAGGGCTTCCTATTTCTATGCCACTCCCTTCTTCACCACTGCACTATGTGCCACTCCACTGTAGGCAACTTCACTTTATGCCACTCTACTCTACGCCACTCCACTCTATGCCACTCCATTCTTTACCACTGCACTATATGCTAGTTCACTCTATGCAACTTCACTCTACACTATTCCCCTCCATGTCAGTCCACTGTATGCCAATCCACTCTACACCACTTCCCTCTACACTTTTCCACTCTACGCCACTCAACGCTATGCCCCTCTACTGTATTGTAAGACATTCCACTCTACGCCACTCCACTCTACTCCACTCTACTGTATTGTATGACATTCTTCTCTACGCCACTCCACTCTAGTCTATTCCATTCTACACCACTGAACTCTACCTTACTTTACCACACTCCACGTAGGCTATTCCACTCTATGCCACTACACTATACACCACTCCACTCCCTGCTATTCAACTTTATGCCACTCCACTCTACACCACTGTACTGTACGCCTCTCCACTCTACATCACTCTACCTTACGTAATTCCACTCTACTCCACTCAACGGCACTCCCCTATATGGTATTCCACTCTATGCCACTCCACTTTACACCACTCGCGTCTACGCTATTCCACTGTACGCCACTGCACTCTACACTATTCCACTCCATGCCACTCCACCCTACGCAACTCCACTGCATGCTATTCCACTCTACGGCACTCCACTCTACACCACTGCACTCTATGCCACTGCTCTGTATGCCACTCCACTCTACACTAGTCCACTCTAAGCCACTCCACTCTATGCTATTCTACTCTACGTCACTACACTCGATAGCACTGCACAATATGCCATGCCACTCCACTCTACGCTATTCTACTGTATGCCACTGTACTCCAACACAACTCCACTCTACAGCAATCCACTCTACGGCACTCTAGTGTACACCACTCCACTGTATGCTATTCCACTCTACACCACTTGACTCTGCACCACTCAATGACACTCCACTCCACGCCTTTTCATGCTACGCCACTCCACTCAACGCTATTCCACTTTACACCGCTCCACTCTACGCCACACCACTCTATTCTATTCAACTCCATGCCACTCCACTCTACACCACTTCACTCTACGCCACTCCACTGTATGCACTATTCCATTCTATGCCACTCCAGTATACGTTGCTCTATGCCACTCGACTATATGGAATTCCACTCTACGCCGCTCCAGTGTATGCCACTTCACTCTATACTACTCCACTCTATGTTATTTTAGTCTACGCCACTCTACTCTACTCTACGCTATGCCACTCTACTTTACACCACTCCACTCCATGTCACATTAGTGTACGCCACTCTAGTATGTGCCACTCCACTGTACTCCATTCCACTCTATGCTTCTCAACTCTACACCACTGTATGCCACTCCACTGTATGCCATTTCACTCTGCAAAACTCCACTCTACACCACTCCAGTCTATGCTATTCCACTTTACGCCACTCTATGCCAGTCCACTCTACACCACTTCCCTGTACCACTCCACTCTATGCCACTCCACTGTATGCCACTACACTCTACGCTGTTCTGTTCTACACCACTCCACTGTATGTCACTCTAAGCTACTCCACTCTACGGTATTCCACTGTATGTAACTCCACTCTACTCCACTCCACTCTATGCTATTCGAGTCTACGCCACTCTAATCTACACCACTTTACTGTATGCCACTCCACTCTATAATGCCACTCCACTCTACACTATTCCACTCTGAGGGATGCGGTTCCTGGGGAATGGGGTCCCTGGGGCTGAAATCGGCCTGGGTAGGGGGCCACGCCTGCCCCATCCCACCATTGTCATTATTAATCCACCCCCTGGGACCTGGCCCACTCGGGGGGCATATACGAAACAAGCGTGAGAGGCCTGCACTTGTTTTTTTTCAGTTTCGCCACAGATTGGCTGGTCCACTGAATTTGTGGCAAAATCTTTAAAACAAAATCGTTTTTGCCCCTCAGCCGGGGTTCCTGTGGGACCCCACCACCAGACCTAGCGTGTCAGGGTATTCCTAGCCTGCCCCTTTCTTTTTTTTGCCTTTTATCTAGGGTCTCGGATGAGTTCAAGTCCCAAGATGGATGCCAACACTTCCTGGTTGAAGTGTTGGCAGCCAATTAGATCTCAACATGAGATCTGTCAGATCCACTGAGGATTCATGCCCTTAGATTTACAAATTCATTTTTTCTTTACTAACTCCAAAACTACTGAATTACAAAAAGGGCTCTTTCTGGACCAAGAGCTAGCTTTCTGCTAAATTTGGTGTAAGTCCGTTCAGCGGTTCTGGCTGTAGTCGTGTCTAAAATCCCTATGAGAAATTACATGAGGAAAACGTGTTTTGGGACCCCCACTTTTTCTCAGCCCCCGTTTGACCAATCACCTCGAAACTTTCCAGACAGCAGCTGAAGTGATTGCCGTACTAGTTTGGGAAATTTCATGAAGATTCGTCAAATTGTGCTAAAGATATTATCAAAACAAAAAAAGCTTTGTCTGTGGAAAGTAGGTCCTAACCATAACTTCTTACTGGCAACCACCAGTAGGTAATACTACAAAAACTGTGTGTGTATATATATATATATCGAAATCTTATATATACATACATACACATATAAACATTGTTCGGTGTTTCCTTGTTTCCTTCATTCCTCTTGTGGCAATGGCATCTCATCTCATATTGTGATCAAGAATTTCTAGGCGGGACCTTTGAGCATGAATTTTCTGCTACTGGCACTTTTAATTGCCATTTGTACTGGACACGTTCTGACATTGGTATTGCCTCAGAGCTCTTTCCACAGTCTAATGAGTTAACTGACTAAATAGCAGTTGTGACTGACCAAAGGCTGTGTTGCAGTAGTTATTAATACATTATTTACAAATTGTACATATATTTTGTAATTTGCAGCCAACAATCCAGATTAGAAATGATGCTAAGCCCTTCATTATGAATGGTTTCTTCATTCTGATACTCTTGGTATCGGTAACTCCGGGTTGGGGAAAATCTAGTCCATTTACTGGGACACTCATAAAGTGGGCCTGAGTCAGGGGCTTAACACAGGCCCCCGCATCCCCCGTGGTGCGGAGGGGGGGCCGAGCTGCAGGGTCCCCCTCAGCACAGTACTCAGACCTGAGCACTTCGGATTAAATCCGGAGCGGGGGCCCCTCCGTGTACATAGCAGGGGGGCCCTTAAATTTTCGTTACGGCCTGAGTAGCAGGAATAACACACGTAATTGGTACAGTATTTGGCAAATATAAGTTATAATGAGAGAAATTGTTCATGTTATGTTATTTTTAATGTTGAAAAATCGAATGCCAAAGTACTGTAACAACAAAGAATGTTTTTGAGCTTTTGAAAGTAAGATTGATTGATAGTTTTGACATGTTCAAAGGCGCTTGGCAATCCCCCGAGAGGTGGCCATCCAGAGTAGATTGCGAATGGTACAGTTCAATATTCTCCACCGAGCTGGAGGGAGGGGTCTGGGAAATGTCAATCAGACATTACAAGTGTATTTAATTGTCTCTGCTGTGTGTAAGGTTTGGTGCCGCAGAAAAACAATAAAAAAAGTTTTTAAGAAAAGACTTCTGACAAAAGGCATCTTATCCCATGAGAACTATCTCTCGGTATCCTAATGTAGTAGTTTGGTGGCACGCTTGATGCTGAGACACTGTTGGTGTAAATAGTTACCCGTAGGCCAGTCCAGACGCAGGCTAGAAAGACGTGGCTCATGTGGCAAAGCCACTGATGGCGAGATACAGGGCTTTTCTGCCTGGGACCTAGGCAACTGTGGCTGGGATTTCATTCTTTTCAGGGCCACAAGCAGATGAAGACGATAGTCAACAGGGTTGACGGAAAGTGCTTTTCTATGCACTGATATTAAATGGTGTGGCTGAGGATGGGAAGAGCCTTACTATCAGAAACTAACACCCTAAATTCTAAAATGGAAAACCACATTGCTCAGGTGGAAAAAATCCCTAACTGCACGTTTTCATCTTTGACTCCCTCCACTTGGACAGCAAACTTATCTCGGTCTCTTTTCAATATTAAAAACAGGAAAACTGTTCAAACAGTCTCTTCAAACTAACTCAGAATCCAGCTGTGTCCCTTTACCAGTTCAGTCTCTCATGACCAGGACAGATGGCCAACTCTACTAACTAAACACTACTAACCTCTACTCCGAGTGTCTCCAGTGGCTGCACTTACACCTACCCCACACCCATCAATCATATGTGTCACCGGTCAGGTGAACTTTCCAATTAGAAGGGCACGGGCGCACGGGCTAATGGCCAGTTACCATCCATAACTCTAGTGTCTGTGCCATCATTTCCCCAACATGTGGGCCAGGGCCAGACTGGCCGTAGCGGGCATTGGGCGTTGTCCCGGGAGGCTGGGGCCAGTTTTGCAGCAGATTTATGCTACTGGGGTCCGGTTTTGCAGTGGTGCTGCAATATCAGCCCCCAGTAACAAAAGCAGCAGTGCTTCACACTTGCACCCCCCCACCCCCCCGGGGTGGGGGGCTGGTCTTTCAAAATTGCTTGGGCTACTTTGGGTTCCCAGTCTGGCCCTGATGTGAGCCTAGGGGCCACAACACCACAAATACGACGTACATATTCAAATGAGTACACACTGTGATATGTTCAAATTGAAACCAGTGCCTTGAACATAAAATGGGTGGAGAAAGTCTTCCACTGGCTTTATAGTAGAGAGAGCGATACAAAAGGGGATGATGGACGGAACGTTTGAGCCAATCAAACACTCACCCCCAGTCAACTGATCTGGGTTTAATCCATCATCATTCTTTAGCTCACTCCACCACCCCAGTTCAGACATGGCCATATGCAAATCAGTCTGACCCTGTGCCTCATGGGAACAGTCCAGCCCGAACTGCCAAGCCATGTCTTCCCTGGACCGGAAACAAGCATCCTAGGACCGGTTTCTGGCATTCCAGCCGTCATCAGCCAGGCTTGCTTGAATCCAGTGGCAAAGTGAGCAAGGGACCCACGTCTGGGCATACCCCGCCAACTTAGGGCGAACAAAGCGATACAAAAGGAGGTGATGGACGGAACGTTTGAGCCAATCAAACACTCACCCCCAGTCAACTGATCTGGGTTTAATCCATCATCATTCTTTAGCTCACTCCACCACCCCAGTTCAGACATGGCCATATGCAAATCAGTCTGACCCTGTGCCTCATGGGAACAGTCCAGCCCGAACTGCCAAGCCATGTCTTCCCTGGACCGGAAACAAGCATCCTAGGACCGGTTTCTGGCATTCCAGCCGTCATCAGCCAGGCTTGCTTGAATCCAGTGGCAAAGTGAGCAAGGGACCCACGTCTGGGCATACCCCCGCCAACTTAGGGCGAACAAAGCGATACAAAAGGGGATGATGGACGGAACGTTTGAGCCAATCAAACACTCACCCCCAGTCAACTGATCTGGGTTTAATCCATCATCATTCTTTAGCTCACTCCACCACCCCAGTTCAGACATGGCCATATGCAAATCAGTCTGACCCTGTGCCTCATGGGAACAGTCCAGCCCGAACTGCCAAGCCATGTCTTCCCTGGACCGGAAACAAGCATCCTAGGACCGGTTTCTGGCATTCCAGCCGTCATCAGCCAGGCTTGCTTGAATCCAGTGGCAAAGTGAGCAAGGGACCCATGTCTGGGCATACCCCCGCCAACTTAGGGCGAACAAAGCGATACAAAAGGGGATGATGGACGGAACGTTTGAGCCAATCAAACACTCACCCCCAGTCAACTGATCTGGGTTTAATCCATCATCATTCTTTAGCTCACTCCACCACCCCAGTTCAGACATGGCCATATGCAAATCAGTCTGACCCTGTGCCTCATGGGAACAGTCCAGCCCGAACTGCCAAGCCATGTCTTCCCTGGACCGGAAACAAGCATCCTAGGACCGGTTTCTGGCATTCCAGCCGTCATCAGCCAGGCTTGCTTGAATCCAGTGGCAAAGTGAGCAAGGGACCCACGTCTGGGCATACCCCCGCCAACTTAGGGCGAACAAAGCGATACAAAAGGGGATGATGGACGGAACGTTTGAGCCAATCAAACACTCACCCCCAGTCAGAGAGCCATCTCAGTGTCACTTCAGCTGCTCACTCTGAATGCTTCCTAGAGCCTTGTCAGAAGCCTCCTTTACCTAATCCCACTGACAGAAAAGACACGCATCCAATAAAAAAAACACAAGCATTGGAAAAACAAATAGATTTGGCCTTGGCAAGCACGTAATGTGTTTTTGCCTATTTTTTGTTTTGCAAACATATGCTGTAGAAATTAAAGACATAACAGTAATCCCAAGTAACAAGGCAGCAGTCTAAGGGCCATATGTAGGTGGGCTAATACCGGTCGGTAACGGCCGAAAATCGGTAAATTTCCTGTTACCGACCGGTATTTAGCCCTTTGCGATGTAGGAGGCCGGATTTAAGGAGTCGGTAATTTACCGATTTGTTATTTTAAGGAATCGGTAAATTACCGATTCCTTAAATCCTATGTAGGGAGCACTCAAGTGAGTGCATTTTTGGTTTAAGGATTCGTTATTTACCACCAACTACAAGTTGGTGGTAAATACCGAATACCTTTTAAAAAGCAATTTTGTGCTTTTTTAAAAGTGCCATGTGGCAGACATACATGCCCTTAGGGCATGTATGTGCGCCACATGTGCACACATGCACGATTCAGGGGTGCAACAGGGTGTCAATTTGACACCCTGCCACCCTTGAATATGCTCCCCCTATTACCGATTTGGTATTTACCGAATCGGTAATAGTGAATGGCTTCCCAGTGAATGGCTTCCCATTCATTCCTATGGGCCTCCAGGCCCATAGGAATGAATGGGAAGGTATTCCTTATTACCGATTCGGTAAATACCGAATAGGTAATAACGAATATTACCGAATCGGTAAAATTTACCGAATGTTTACCTACATTCTATTTACCGATTCTTAAATACCGAATCGGTAAAATTCGGTATTTAGCAATCGGTAAATAGAAATTACCTACATATGGCCCTTAATGTGGCATGCATATATTTAAAAAAATAAGTAAAATAAATCGCCGATTGCAAATATAATAAAAAGCAGAAAATCAAAGCAGAAATTGAAGCCAAGATTGACCTACCAGCTAGCTAGCCACTGAAAGTGACTAACTTTTAGGTGGATTTGCATATGTGAAGAAGTAAAAATGCTGCCACTGACAGTGAAGAAAGTCAATGGCTGAAGTATGCTGAACCAATGCCCCATGCTGTGGTGGGTGGAATGTGCTTGCTTGCATTCCTGTATATGTGAAAGACAAGAGAGCTTTCACCGATGGGTACCTTGCATTCTTCAAGCAGTGTCCTCTTTCTTCTTGGTCATGTGACAGTGTCACATGATCAGCAGTCGAAGTGCATAAAAAAAGTATGGGGACTGTGATGCTGCATGCAATGGGTGCGGAGTAAGTGGTCTGGGAAGGTCAAAGGCGTGGCTCAAAAAACTAAATATTTTGTAACTTTTTTCGGGAGTTCAGCTTATGGTAACTACATATAAAAAATAATACACACCTTAAATTAAAAATAAATGTAAGTTAGGTTAATCAGTGGAAAAAACACTATCGTACATTATGAAACCTCTGTTAACCAGACAGCCACAGATTTTAATCCTTGTTGGGGTAGTGGAGAATAGTGATGCGTATGTTTAGTGCTACAAGGTCCCAGTCTGGGACAGAAAGCACTGTGAATATGTAAGTCAATATTTTAAACTTGTTTAAACACAGTATAATATAGGCAGCTACAAAATGCACAAAAATATTTAGGATAAAAAAGTGCTTCCAAAATATAGAATTTAGTAACTCATACCCAAACTGTAAGTAGTGCAATTTTTTTTATACTGGCTTTTAAAAGAACGCACTTCACATCTCAGCTGGTAACTCACTTGCAATACCGCTTAAAAAGAATAAATCTGTGTCATCAGGAAGCTTCAAGTGATTCCATTAATTAATACCAATTTCCAAGAACCCTTTACATTTGCAGATTTACCAGCTGTGCACATTTACAGTTCCTTCAGGCAAGTAGGCACCCTGGCAAGAGGGCTTGTTTAGCTGTCTGCCCCTTCCTCGGTTTTACAGCACAGGAGACTCTCTGCCTTACACTTAAGATAAAGCATTGCAACTGCTGGAATTAACCGACCCGGCAGTGCTTTAAATGGAAAAAAATAAGTGCAGGTACTCTCCAACTTTAACGGAAGGGGTGGTGACTGGGGCGTGGCTAAATGGGTGGTTAGGAGACAAACATTTAGGATTTTATTTGTGTGCAACTGTGCACAGTAATACAGCAACTGTTTTGCCATCTGTAGAGCATTTATTTTGTCTATGCCTGTACAAAAGGGAAATTGTAACGGTAACTATCACATTTTCTGTGGGCAATTTGACTTTGCGCATATGGCACATGACAGCTATTTGTATTTTCACATTATGCACAAATATGGATACTGTGGGCAATGTGTGAAAGAAACATTCATAATGATAAACCATGATCCTTTTCTAGTTAGGAAATCTTGAGAGCTACAGATAAGTTGCCTCACTGCAAGTTAGTAAAAGGGGTGATAGTTCAGAAGAGGGAAAGAAGCATCACATATGGGGTGGTAGACTGGAGAACATTGTTGTGTTCCAGTAGCGGCCCGTGGAGGGAGTTCCGTGGGGCGGTGAGGCGGGGCGGGGGAGGGGCAGGGTGGGGGGTAGGTAACACCGGAATATGGATGAACGGAGGTAAGTAAACAATTAAATAAATAAAACGAATTTCGCTGCAGGACACGATTAATGTGCACACATTATTCAATCATACAAGCAAGTGAAGACACCGCTCTCTGCTGATTGCAGCGCAAGCTCTGTTGCCTGATCACACACACGCCGCAGCCAGCCAATCAGGTGTCCTCTGATTCACTCACAGTCAGGGAGGAACTGATAACTGCATGCTGCTAAGCCCCTGTGAGTACCGGGACTCTCCTTCTCCAATGAAAAGCTCGGGTACTCAAGGGAAGAAAATTGAAAAGTGCCGGTACTCAGTACCGGTGAGTACCGGCCCATTTAAAGCACTGTGTCCCGGGACGGTTGTCTTTTCACAAAAAGTAGGGGAACAATTTTTCTTAAATTAAAAAAGTATGGGCACGTCATGCTCCTCAGATCATGCCTTCTTCGATCACTGCACATGATACCAATACCCAGAAGCCTCCCTTCCCTGGCACTGGCATCATTCTGTTCAATGGCGTATTTCGGTACAAGTGTGACTTCGCATATGCATCGAATTCCTTTCGACTGCATATGTAGGGTGAGTATCCGTCTGGATCTGCGGTTGTATTTTTGGTGGTCGCCACATTACATGGATGAGGCACTCATATACCATTTTATCCGCAAATGTGTCATTTGTAAACAGTAACCCTCTGATCCCCTTTTGCCCCCCCCCTTCTCTCTCCCTTTTTCCTTTCTCCTGTATCCTGCTCATATCTTTTTGCTTCCTCTCTGGGTGCCACTTTCCCTCTCCTCTTGTCATCTGTCGCACAACTCCTCCTTTCGTCCTGGGCAGCCTTGCCCCGACTGTTACTATGTGTCTTCCTGCCCATCTCTGTCACTGCATCCATTGTCACACACCACCTGTCAGAAATTCTCTTCCTGGTCTTTGGGCTGCTCCAGTTATGTCACTTCTTTTCTTCCCGCTTTCCTGCCTCTCAGTAGCCGTGTAGCCTGAGCATGAGTGACTTCCACAGGCCTATCCTCATTAGGTTCGGGTCACTTGCTCCTTGGCCATGGAGCTTGTTGATGCTAACTGGAGCTGGAAATTCCTCTGCCCAGCCAGTCACATTGACAACGGGAGCATGGCGTATCACACTGGCCTTTCTAGCGGAGCCTAAGAATTGCCACTCGCATCTCCTTCTGGTCTGGCAGAATGTTAGGGCAAGAATGTCCTCTGCATTGGTATATGAGCATGTATCACTGCCCTGAGCACCCAACTGCACCAGGAGTGCCCTAATAGTTGATAGTGGACCACTTTTCCTGTCTTGGCCGTGAACATAAAGCAGCAGTGGCAGCGTGTCATATTATGTGAATCTTTGCAGTGACCAGACGCATTCATGTGGCTGGAGGGTCTCGGTCCAGAGATACATTTGGTAGATGGTAGGGGCGACGGGTGGGGCTGGAGTTTCTGTTGGTCAATGTAAGAAAGGTTCTAGGTCAGGTCTGCCCTTTTGTCTATCTCTGTTTAATGCTTCAAGAAGGCTGATAACAGCCAGGTGCATAAAAATCACATGTTTTTGTTTTCATGTTGAGGGAGCTCCTGCTCGAAGTCATCCCCAAAGCTGCCTGTTATGAAAAGCATCTCTGTACTCACAGGAAAGAGACGGCGATATCCTAGGTATTTTTGAGGCCGTGGGAATTTTTTTTTCTGGGCTCCCTGTTTGGACAAAATTTAAATTTATTGCACCTTTTTGGCTTATTCAAGCCAATGTGATGCCCAACAATGTTGAAATATGTTAATACTTCAGGAATAGATATATGCAAAAACAGTCAAAGGCTCAAGCCGCCTGGTTTCCGCCTGCCAAATAATACCAAAAGCAAGCCTGAACAAGCCTTGATAATGTCATTTTTTTTTTTTGTTTGGGTCTGGAACATTGTAGGTGGAGTTCATTGTCTAACCACCTTGTTACTCTCATTATAGGAAAAACATACTAATGGTCACTTGAAACATGTTAAGTGGACTAGTGCATAATATTAAAAAAGACATATGCACATGGCAACTGAAATTGTAGCTTTAGTAGCTGAATATATGTGATCACAAATATAGCCCACTGCACTACGCGTTCGTGCTGCAACAGTAAAAATCAAAGCGCTGCTCTGAGGATTTTCACCATTCCATTGGTTAAAATCTAACCTCCTTCTCCCAATTTCTTCTCCTCTGCCTTGTCTCTTTTCTTTATATGAGTGCACTTCTCTAGCAAGACAGTTACCTAACACCATGCTGAGTGATAGAAATAGGAGATAGGGTAGGATAGTAGGAGACAGGAGATGGGCAGTGTAGGAGAGTAGGATCTGCCTCTTATGTTGCCCCCACTTTTTTTCTGATGTTTACACTGGTTTCTGGCTATAGTCTGGCTGGGTCCCTGCCAATCAGGGCCCCAGCCTCTCTGTTCTCTCTAAACGACTTGGAGTGCACTCTAGGTGCACTAGTGATTGGATACTGTGGTACCTTATGAGTCCCTAGTATATGGTACCTTAGGTACCAAGGGCATAGGTACTTCACAGGCCTACCAGGGGCTGAAGCATGTATTATGCCACCCCTGGGAAGCAGACTAACTCTGACACCACAGGCCTGCTACTGCAGCCTGGGTGAGGAAGTGCTAGCACCCCTCACCGAGATATAGGTCCCCTATATCTCTCCTACACACACATATAAACCTATCAGTCACCCCTAAGGCAGGCCCTATCAATCCTGAGGGCAGGGTGCTTGGCTTCTATGTGAGGGGGTGCCTCTGCCTGAGCAGGGCCCCTCTGCAGCTCTCGGAGTCCATTCTCTGGTGCTGTTTGTGGATGCGGTTAAACCATATACTTTTAAGTGCATTATATCCTCGCGGTAAAATGCTAACTTTGGAATGGCTGCATCGAAACATGTCATGTTTGGTGTCAAACACCTTGGAATACTACCCCCCACCAGTCCTGGCGGCGGGGGGAGCATTCCACCCTTCTAGAGGGATAGACATGTGCCTACTGTGGAAACGCGGTAGAATCCTGCAGAGCCCTGGCATCACAAAACGGATGCCACCAGTCACAGACACTGGGCTGCCCTCCTGCTGATGACCAACACTCGCAGTGGAGGAAGCTGAACAATAGATATCCTGTCCCAAGGGGGTGTGACCACCTTCCAGACAGGGTTTAGTGTATTGGGGCTGGGTGGGTGCACTCTTAGAGTGCTTTGAAGTCCTGCACTGGGGGAGCAGAAGGCTCCTCTGTGCATATGCCAGTTCCAACCGGCTCAGGGGCTACCTGCCCCTGCTCTGGCGCGAAACTAGACAAAGGGAAGTGGGTGTAGCCACCCACTCCCCTGACCCTCCCATAGGTAGGGTCATAGAGCTAGTCCCTCCCTTTCTTTTAGTATAAGAGGGGGAACCTGTGCATAGCACCCTAGATTACCCTGGACGATGCACTGAAGAAGAATCCCGGACCTTCGACGTTCCACTACCTTTGGAAGACTGAAGAATCTCCCTTGGAGTCAAGGAGTGACTCCCCTGCTTGGCAGGCACCAAAAACTACAAACGACGGTCGCAAACTACGCCGCTCCCGCCGGAGTCCGAAGTCCCTGCAGCCCAAAAAGTAGATTTCCTGACTTCTCAAAGGCCATCGTGAGTCCCCAGCGAAGCTAAGGCCAGTGGACCCCAAGAGTAACGAGGAACCTCGACCCCTAGGTACCGTGCACTATTGTCGAGTGCAACCCCTTCACAATGTTCCATGAACTTGTGCTTTGGACCACGTGTGGTCCTAGCCTCCAGCAGCAATCCCTCCGAAGATCAGAGGCCTACCACGTCCCGAGTGACCGTGGGCCCCTGTGAGCGAATCCTCCTGAGGCGTCTTCGCGATCCCTTGCCAGCCGGCTTGTGGGTCCCCAGAAGATTTTCTAAAGAAACCAAAGGGCTCCCCTGGTTGCTCCAGGCCTGCCCTGACTTACCCTCGCTGGGTGAGTCCCACAGACCTTGCTGGTCTGCGCCATTGTCTCTTCACCCTTTCCCCGAGACTTGCTGTTACCAAGGCTTGTTGGCTCCGATCGAGTCGTCGACACCGCAGTAAGCTGCAGACATCGTGGGACACGCCGAATCCAGCTCCTGGTTGTCGTCGACACCTCCTGGACCTCGTGGCTGAAGAGTCAAGGCAACTGCGAATGACCTGAATCTTGCGACGACGGTGGGCATCCATCTTCCTTGCCCCGAGTCACTGCCAAGTGACTTTGAACACTGTCCCCTCTGCTTTCAGGTCTTCCATCTTCCGAATCCAGGCTTGGATTCCTCCGGACACTTCTCCTGTCGCCGCAAGCAGCAAGTCTTCACTGGCTCCCATTGAAAACGACGCCGCGACCCGACACCAAAGAACACCTATGCACCCGGCTCCCCTGGGTGAGGTAACTTCAGCACTACCATGCTCCTGTGGGTGTGGGCCCTAGAACTACTTACCCTGTAAGTGACTTGCTTGTAGCTTCCCTCGAAGTGTCCTAAAACTCTAATTCTCTAAGTGAGACAATTGCGCTGACTCGTACAGGGTTCGCGTCTGTGTTAGACACACCGCGTCCATCTCCTTTGTAACACTATCTAGAACCGTATCCTTCGACTCGTACTGAGTCCGATCGGTGTTCGCCTCGAACACACAAAGGGCCTGTAACACTGAGATCTCCATTGCACTGACTCGCACAAGGTTCGCGTCTGTGTTAGACACAGCGCGTCCATCTCCCTTGCAACTCTATCTATAACCGCGTCCTTCGACTCGTACAAGGACCGATCGGTGTGTTCGCCTCGAACACGCAAGGGACCTTTAACATTGAAATCTCAATCGCGTCTGAGCGCATAGACTCGCACAGGACTCGCACCGGTGCCAGGTCACCGCGTCCGTCCCCTGTGGGTCTCCTACAACTACCTGGGGTGGTTCTTGGGGGTCCCTCGATTCTAGATGCCCTAGACCTAGGTCTAGCAAACTAAGATTGTGATATTCGATTGTGCTAAACTTATTTTGATAACATTTGACTTGTACATATGATCCTGACCTCTAATCTCATAAAGAGATTAGTAGAGAGTGTTTATTAATAAATACATATATATTTGATATATATACCTGTGTGGTGTCTTTTCATTTGGTGATTCAAGAGATTGTGTGGTAAAACAAGCTGCTTTACATTCCTTCAAGACTTAGCCTGAAGGCTGCTCTCCACAGCTACCACTAGGATAGCTTTCTATAAAGGTTGTCTTAAACCTATCTACCATAAAAGTCGAATTGTTCTGGTGCAAGGTGTCCACTTTAATTAGTGAACAGCATATACCAGGCCAACTTCTCACATTGGTGGGCAGCGTGGGATTCCAGCTTGCTATTGTTTTACCAGAAAATCTCTATTTGAATTACTAACTGAAAACCACTGTAGGTACTCAAGGTACATATAAAGTCAAGCTTAGTATCAATAAGTTCTACTGAACTTAGAGCTGCGTGCCAAGGGATAGCACACCCTTTCTACAGCTCAAGCTAGTATCAGTAGGCCACAAACTAGTGTAGGTAGTACAACACTGCACAACACTAGAATGTCCTTAAAGGGTGGAACCAGTGGATCCACTCAGCCTCAGTATAAGGACATGGCTTTCTCTGACTTGAGAGCCATGTGTGTTGAAAGACACCTGAGGCTAGGACAGAGTCCCTCAACCCTACACCTGATAGATCTGCTGACAGCAGATGATCTTAGATTGGCTCTAGGAGCTAATGGGTCTGAATCAGTGGGTGGGTCGATTACAGTATCTGGGTCAGATGATGAAAATCAGAATGACCAGGACTCTGTGATTGAAGGGCCAGGCCTCAAGGGGCCTGAAAAGGACAGAGGAATTCTCCCTAAGAGAACTGACAGAGTGGATGAGAGGCATAGGTCCCCTTCCAGGGAATCTGAGCACTCTTATCACTCTGGCAGAGAATTTGTCCACCAGAGGAACAAATACTTTCCCATAAGAGAGACCTCCTCTGAAAGAATGTGCAAACTGCTGCAGTATGAGGAAGCAAGAGTTGCCCTCAGAACCAAGCAGTTGGCACTGGATAGAGAAGCCCTGGAGATCCAGAGAGCTTCTAGAAGAGAGGGATTAGAACCCCTTGGTGGCAGCAACAGTGTCCCTAGAGGCAGAGAATCTATTCCAGACCATAGGAACCTGAGCAAGGTTGTTCCTCCCTACCAGAGTGGGGATGATATCCACAAGTGGATAACTGCTATGGAGAGGGCCTGTAGAGTACAGCAGGTCCCCCAGAAGCAGTGGGCAGCAATCTTGTGGCTCTCCTTTTCAGATAAAGGTAGAGATAAGCTCCTCACTGTTAGAGAAGAGGATGCTGACGATTATGAAGTCCTGAAGAGTGCACTGATAGATGGGTTTGGCTTAACCACTGAACAGTACAGGTTGAAGTTCAGAGACACCCAGAAGGCACAGACTCAGGACTGGACTGACTTTGTTGATTGTGCGACCAAGGCTCTGGAGGGTTGGCTGGTTGGCAGTAGGGTTACTGATTTCAAGGGATTGTATAATCTGATGATGAGAGAACAGATCCTTAATAATTGCCAGAACCAGTTGTTGCATCAGTACCTGGTGGACTCAGATCTGACCTCTCCCCAAGAATTGGGAAAGAAGGCAGACAAATGGGTCAGAACCAGGGTGAGGCAGAAACCCCAGAACCAAGGGGGTGACACTAAGAAGCAAGATCCTAAGGGCTCTGAGAAAGGTGGGGATAAGTCAAAAGACCAGAAGTCTTCACAAGGGCCCCAAAATCTGCATCTGGTGGGGAGTCACAATCAAACAAGGGGAAAGGCCAAAAGAAGCCCTGGTGCAAATTCTGTAAACAGAAAGGGCACTGGACTTCTGATTGTAACAAGTCCAAAGACCAAACCACCACCACTCCTGCCCCTAAGGCAACTGTTCCCCCTAGCTCAGCTACTGGTGGAGGTGGTACGCAGAATAAGGGTGTAGTAGGGTTGACCCTGGGTTCTGAAGTGGACTCTGACCTAGTCAGAGTGCCCACTCAGGCAATGTTGATTTGTGAGGGAGACCTTAATATGTCCTTCCTAGTAAGCCCCAATAATCTGGGCAAATACAAACAGCAGCCTGTAATAAATGGCAAACAGGCTTTGGCATTTAGGGACACAGGTGCTAGTGTCACCATGGTGGCAGAGGATCTTGTGGACCCTGGACAGATCATCCTGGGCGAAATGTACCAGGTGACCAACGCAAGCAACGTCAAGACCAACCATAGTCTGGCAGTTGTGAATTTCTCCTGGGGAGGGGTAACTGGCCTCAAAAAGGTTGTAGTCAGTGCAGACCTCCCTGTCGAATGTCTATTGGGCAATGATCTAGAGACTTCAGCCTGGTCTGAAGTAGAGTTATGGACTCATGCTGAGATGTTGGGCATCCCTGCAGAGGTATTTGCTGTGACCAGGTCACAAGCAAGAATGCATAACACTGAACCAGCTCTGGATCCTGGAACAATGGACCAGATGCTTCCCAAGAGGAGGAGCAGTAGGGTAAAGGCAGTGCCTTCCCCTCTGTCTCAGATCACAGATTCACCCCCAGAGGGAGGTGAAGCAGATCCTGAAGAAGGAACTGCCCCAGAGGGACATGAGCCTGATCAGGTTGAGTTCTTAGGGGCAGGGGGCCCTTCTAGGGAAGATCTGAGTAAGGAGCAACAGTGCTGCCCCTCTCTTGAACCCCTCAGACAGCAGGCTGCTGCTGAGGCTGCTGGGAGTGCTAGTGGGTCCCATAAAGTTTATTGGGATGAGGGACTCCTATATTCTGAGGGTAGAGATCCAGCCCCTGGAGCCACCAGGAGGATGGTAAGACCTCAGAAGTTTAGGGGTTCCTCTTGACCCTAGCACATGACATCCCTTTAGCAGGACACTTGGGCCAAAACAAGACCTGGGACAGGCTTGTTCCACATTTTCATTGGCCACATATGTCAGAGGACACAAAGGAGTTTTGTCGCTCCTGTGTCACCTGCCAAGCCAGTGGTAAGGCAGGTGGCACAACAAAGGCCCCCTGATACCACTACCTGTGGTGGGGGTACCCTTTGAAAGGGTAGGGATTGACATTGTTGGTCCCCTTGACCCTCAAACTGCATCTGGGCACAGGTTTATCCTGGTGGTAGTGGATCATGCCACCAGGTACCCAGAAGCAATTCCCCTGAGGACCACCACAGCCCCGGTGGTGGCAAGAGCCCTCATTGAAGTCTTCTCCAGAGTGGGTTTCCCAAAGGAGGTCATTTCTGACAGAGGTACCAACTTCATGTCAGGATATCTAAAAGCAATGTGGAAGGAGTGTGGTGTAACTTACAAGTTCACCACCCCCATCACCCACAATGCAATGGTTTAGTTGAACGCTTCAACAAAACCTTGAAAGGAATGATTAAAGGTCTCCCAGAGAAGCTTAGGCGGAAATGGGACCTTCTTCTTCCTTGCCTGTTGTTTGCATACAGAGAGGTTCCACAGAAGGGGGTTGGTTACAGCCCATTTGAGCTTCTGTTTGGGCATCCTGTGAGAGGTCCACTGTGTTTGGTAAAAGAGGGCTGGGAGTTACCTCTCAAGCCCCCCAAACAAGATGTGATGGACTATGTACTTGGTCTCCGCTCCCGGATGGCAGAGTACATGAAAAAGGCAACCAAAAACCTGGAGGCCAGCCAAGAATTACAAAAAGCTTGGCATGACCAAAAGGCTGTACTGACTGTATACCAGCCAGGACAGAAAGTGTGGGTGTTGGAGCCTGTGGCCCCAGCAGCCCTCCAGGACAAGTGGAGTGGCCCCCATACAATAGTTGAACAGAAGGGAGAAGTCACCTATCTGGTGAATCTTGGAACTCCCAGGAGCCCCCTAAGGGTGCTCCATGACAACAGATTAAAGCCATATGTTGACAGGGCTGACATGGGCTTGCTCATGGCAACTGATGAGGACCAGGAGGAGGAGAGTGACCCTCTCCCTGACCTGCTCTCTCAGAACCCTGATGATGGGTCAGTAGATGGTGTTGCTTTGGCAAGCAGCCTCACTGACCATCAGCAAACTGAGTGCAGACAAGTTCTGCAACAGTATAGACATATGTTTAGCCTGACCCCTAATCAGACTTCCTGGTGCACCCATGAGGTGGACACTGGAGACAGTCTGCCTGTCAAGAATAAAATCTACAGGCAACCTGACCATGTCAGGGACTGTATCAGGACTGAAGTCCAGAAAATGTTGGAGCTAGGTGTAATTGAGCCTTCAGATAGCCCTTGGGCTAGCCCAGTAGTCCTGGTACCCAAGCCTCATACCCAGGGTGGTAAGAAAGAAATTAGGTTTTGTGTAGACTACAGAGGCCTCAATGCAGTCACTAGGACTGATGCCTATCCCATACCAAGGGCAGATGAGCTGATTGATACTTTGGCCTCAGCCAAGTATCTAAGCACGTTTGACCTGACAGCTGGCTACTGGCAGAGGTTAGCTGATGATGCAAAAGCCAAAACAGCATTTTCGACCCCTGGTGGGCACTACCACTTTGTGGTGATGCCCTTTGGATTGAAAAATGCACCTACCACTTTTCAGAGGTTGGTGAATAAAGTTCTGACAGGGATGGAAACTTATTGCTCAGCTTATCTAGATGATATTGCTGTCTTTAGTTCCTCCTGGCAGGATCACCTGGTCCACCTCAGGAATGTTTTGGAGGCCCTGCAGAAAGCAGGCCTCACTATCAAGGCCACTAAGTGCCAGATAGGGCAGAGTCAGGTTGTATACCTGGGCCACCTTGTAGGTGGAGGCCAGGTTCAGCCTTTACAGAGCAAAATCCAAACCATAATGGAATGGGTTGCTCCAACCACCCAGACACAGGTGAGAGCCGTCTTAGGCCTGACTGGGTACTATAGGAGGTTTGTCAAGGGATATGGATCTATAGTGACCCCCTTGAATGATCTGACCTCAAAGAAAATGCCAAAAAGGTTCAGTGGACAGCTAGCTGTCAAAAGGCATTTGAAGACCTAAAGCAGGCCAGGTGCACTGCCCCCATCTTACAGAGTCCAGACTACACCAAAAAGTTAATTGTCCAAACAGATGCTTCTGAGCTGGGTGTGGGAGCTGTACTGTCTCAACTGAATGATGAAGGTCAAGACCAGCCAGTAGCTTTTATTAGCAGAAGGCTGACCCCTAGAGAGAAACGTTGGTCAGCTATAGAGAGGGAGGCCTTTGCTGTGGTGTGGGCCCTGAAGAAGCTGAGGCCATACTTGTTTGGGACTCACTTCATAGTTCAGACCGACCACAAGCCCCTCCTATGGCTTAAACAGATGAAAGGTGAAAACCCAAAACTTTTGAGGTGGTCCATTTCCCTACAGGGGATGGACTATACAGTGGAACATAGACCTGGGACCCAACATGCCAATGCAGATGGACTCTCAAGGTATTTCCACTTTGAACACGAAGACTCAACTGGTCAAGGTTAGTTTAGTGTCCCTGCGTTTGGGGGGGGTTGTGTAGGAGAGTAGGATCTGCCTCTTATGTTGCCCCCACTTTTTTTCTGATGTTTACACTGGTTTCTGGCTATAGTCTGGCTGGGTCCCTGCCAATCAGGGCCCCAGCCTCTCTGTTCTCTCTAAACGACTTGGAGTGCACTCTAGGTGCACTAGTGATTGGATACTGTGGTACCTTATGAGTCCCTAGTATATGGTACCTTAGGTACCAAGGGCATAGGTACTTCACAGGCCTACCAGGGGCTGAAGCATGTATTATGCCACCCCTGGGAAGCAGACTAAATCTGACACCACAGGCCTGCTACTGCAGCCTGGGTGAGGAAGTGCTAGCACCCCTCACCGAGATATAGGTCCCCTATATCTCTCCTACACACACATATAAACCTATCAGTCACCCCTAAGGCAGGCCCTATCAATCCTGAGGGCAGGGTGCTTGGCTTCTATGTGAGGGGGTGCCTCTGCCTGAGCAGGGCCCCTCTGCAGCTCTCGGAGTCCATTCTCTGGTGCTGTTTGTGGATGCGGTTAAACCATATACTTTTAAGTGCATTATATCCTCGCGGTAAAATGCTAACTTTGGAATGGCTGCATCGAAACATGTCGTGTTTGGTGTCAAACACCTTGGAATACTACCCCCCGCCAGTCCTGGCGGCGGGGGTAGCATTCCACCCTTCTAGAGGGATAGACATGTGCCTACTGTGGAAACGCGGTAGAATCCTGCAGAGCCCTGGCATCACAAAATGGATGCCACCAGTCACAGACACTGGGCTGCCCTCCTGCTGATGACCAACACTCGCAGTGGAGGAAGCCCAACAATAGATATCCTGTCACAAGGGGGTGTGACCACCTTCCAGACAGGGTTTAGTGTATTGGGGCTGGGTGGGTGCACTCTTAGAGTGCTTTGAAGTCCTGCACTGGGGGAGCAGAAGGCTCCTCTGTGCATATGCCAGTTCCAACCGGCTCAGGGGCTACCTGCCCCTGCTCTGGCGCGAAACTGGACAAAGGGAAGTGGGTGTAGCCACCCACTCCCCTGACCCTCCCATAGGTAGGGTCATAGAGCTAGTCCCTCCCTTTCTTTTAGTATAAGAGGGGGAACCTGTGCATAGCACCCTAGATTACCCTGGACGACGCTCTGAAGAAGAATCCCGGACCTTCGACGTTCCACTACCTTTGGAAGACTGAAGAATCTCCCTTGGAGTCAAGGAGTGACTCCCCTGCTTGGCAGGCACCAAAAACTACAAACGATGGTCGCAAACTACGCCGCTCCCGCTGGAGTCCAAAGTCCCTGCAGCCCAAGAAGGGGATTTCCTGACTTCTCAAAGGCCATTGTGAGTCCCCAGCGAAGCTGAGGCCAGTGGACCCCAAGAGTAACGAGGAACCGCGACCCCTGGGTACCGTGCACTATTGTCGAGTGCAACCCCTTCACAACGTTCCACGAACTTGTGCTTTGGACCACGTGTGGTCCTAGCCTCCAGCAGGAATCCCTCCGAAGATCAGAGGCCTACCATGTCCCGAGTGACCGTGGGCCCCTGTGAGCGAATCCTCCCAAGGCGTCTTCGCGATCCAGCCGGCTTGTGGGTCCCCAGAAGACTTTCTAAAGAAACCAAAGGGCTCCCCTGGTTGCTCCAGGCCTGCCCTGACTTACCCTCGCTGGGTGAGTCCCACAGACCTTGCTGGTCTGCGCCATTGTCTCTTCACCCTTTCCCCGAGACTTGCTGTTACCAAGGCTTGTTGGCTCCGATCGAGTCGTCGACACCGCAGTAAGCTGCAGACATCGTGGGACACGCCGAATCCAGCTCCTGGTCGTCGTCGACGCCTCCTGGACCTCGTGGCTGAAGAGTCAAGGCAACTGCGAATGACCTGAATCTTGCGACGACGGTGGGCATCCATCTTCCTTGCCCCGAGTCACTGCCAAGTGACTTTGAACACTGTCCCCTCTGCTTTCAGGTCTTCCATCTTCCGAATCCAGGCTTGGATTCCTCCGGACACTTCTCCTGTCGCCGCAAGCAGCAAGTCTTCACTGGCTCCCATTGAAAACGACGCCGCGACCCGACACCAAAGAACACCTATGCACCCGGCTCCCCTGGGTGAGGTAACTTCAGCACTACGGTGCTCCTGTGGGTGTGGGCCCTAGAACTACTTACCCTGTAAGTGACTTGCTTGTAGCTTCCCTCGAAGTGTCCTAAAACTCTAATTCTCTAAGTGAGACAATTGCGCTGACTCGTACAGGGTTCGCGTCTGTGTTAGACACACCGCGTCCATCTCCTTTGTAACACTATCTAGAACCGTATCCTTCGACTCGTACTGAGTCCGATCGGTGTTCGCCTCGAACACACAAAGGGCCTGTAACACTGAGATCTCCATTGCACTGACTCGCACAAGGTTCGCGTCTGTGTTAGACACAGCGCGTCCATCTCCCTTGCAACTCTATCTATAACCGCGTCCTTCGACTCGTACAAGGACCGATCGGTGTGTTCGCCTCGAACACGCAAGGAACCTTTAACATTGAAATCTCAATCGCGTCTGAGCGCATAGACTCGCACAGGACTCGCACCGGTGCCAGGTCACCGCGTCCGTCCCCTGTGGGTCTCCTACAACTACCTGGGGTGGTTCTTGGGGGTCCCTCGATTCTAGATGCCCTAGACCTAGGTCTAGCAAACTAAGATTGTGATATTCGATTGTGCTAAACTTATTTTGATAACATTTGACTTGTACATATGATCCTGACCTCTAATCTCATAAAGAGATTAGTAGAGAGTGTTTATTAATAAATACATATATATTTGATATATATACCTGTGTGGTGTCTTTTCATTTGGTGATTCAAGAGATTGTGTGGTAAAACAAGCTGCTTTACATTCCTTCAAGACTTAGCCTGAAGGCTGCTCTCCACAGCTACCACTAGGATAGCTTTCTATAAAGGTTGTCTTAAACCTATCTACCATAAGAGTCGAATTGTTCTGGTGCAAGGTGTCCACTTTAATTAGTGAACACCATATGCCAGGCCAACTTCTCACAGGCAGAGACACAAAGAAAACAGTATGACAAGCGAAGTGAAGTGAAGGAGAAGGGGGTAGAGATAGATGTGTGCTTTAGGGAGAGAAGAAAAGTAAATACATAAAGTTAAGGAAGCCAGAAGGAAAGGGGTGATGGTAGCGAGAGAAAGACATGGGTAGAGAATGAGAGGTAGAGAAATAGGTGAAGGTTTAGAGTGCAGTAGAGAGGTAGAGAAAGAGAGAGCTACAGAGAAAGAAATGTAGAGAGAGGCAGATGAGTATAGTATTCCAAGAGGTCAGATAGAGAGAGAAGTAATGTAGAAAAAGAGATGAATAAAAGGTAAAGGTAGCGAGAGGTAGAGGTAGAGAAAAATGAGTAAGGTAAAGAAATAAGTGAGACGAGATAAAGGTAGAGAGGGGGAAAGGGTAGAAATAGAAATATGGTGTGGAGTGAAGAGAGGAAGTTGAGAACCACGTGTGTAATCAGTGCTTCGTTTGTGCCGGTGCTTGCTGGTGCTCGGCACCAGCACTTATTTTGTAACACCGGTACAAATTTATGATAATCCACCATATGGTGACACTGTAAGTCTCTTTTTAAAAACCCATGAGCAAAGTGTTTAGCAACTCAATGTACTATTAAAAAATAGTAATACCAGGTTGGAACATCACAGAGGTAGGAGAGAAAGGGGAGGTTGTGAGGTGAGGTATTGGACTAATGGCAAGGCAGATTGAGAAGTTAGGTAGTGAGAGAGGGAGCACTGGGGTAAACAGAAGTAGGATAGTGAGGGGGGTGTGAGGTAGAGAACAAATTGAGATAGAGGGATGAGGGGGTGTAGAGGACGGGCTCAAAAAAGAGAGATAAGATACTAGAGACATGGGGAGGTAAAGATTGAGATTATGTGTGGGAAGTGAATTAGATGGAGGACAGCTGCAGGGACGGATGTCAGACAGAAAAGAGCAGTGAGGTACAGAGAGAGGGAAGAGATAAAGAGAGAAGATTGAGAGTGACAGATATAGACATATGTCCCGTGAGTGATAGGGATAGGTGAGAGGAAGGGGCAAGGTCATGAAAGAGAGGTAGAGAAAGATCAAATCGAGTGAGGTATAATAGGTATATTGAGAGAGAAGTGAGAAAGACAATGCTTAGGTAGACAGAGCCCAGACACAAAGATAAAGATGATGCAGGTACAGAGAGAATGAGAGTGAAAGAGAGAGGGTTAAGAGAGAAGAGATGAGGTGAAACAAAGAGAGAGAAATGACACAGAAAGATTATTTTTCAATTTAATTGCCACCAACATCCTGAGAGTGTGAGGATTAAGAGTGGGCAAGCCAGGCATTCACACCAAGGGGAAGATTTATTATTTTTTATATCAGCAAGCAAAATTGCTGTGCTGCATTGCACAAGGAGGAGAAAGCATTGCAAAGTCATAATCATTAATAACAAGCATTGGGAAGCCAATAGATCTTATCTATGCCTGGGTTATTGTCTTAGTCAATGTTTTTTAGCCATTTTGGACACCTGCGTTGCTGCTGTGCATCATGGTTAAAAGTTAGGAAAAGAAGCGCTATGATACACCCCAAGCTGGCAGGTTCATAGTGCTTTTTTTCTGGCAGGACACATTAGAACAGTGTTCGTGTTTCATTTCTGCAGCAGCCGTCCGTGCAACGTTTACATTGAAGCAAATATGCATTCTGCAACCGAAACCAGGATCAAAATGAAACATCCCTCGTTTGAAAAGGTGGTTATCAATGTCTCCCGGATTTTGATGCTGTAGCCTAGCGTTTCTGACGAAGAGTATTTATTTATTGCGATTTTATATAGCGCGAACTTTACCCGAAGGTGTCAGAGCGCTTTACAAAAGGACCGGTCACATTACATAGGACTTCAGAGTATATGAGTTACATAAAAGATACAAACAGAAAAACTCTAAATTCACATCAGAATGGTAGTAAGGACAAAAGTTTACTACAGATACTAGTGGTTAGAGTTGCATATATACAAGTTGCAAATTCACTCAAGGAAAAGATACAAACAGATAAACTCTAAATTCACATAAGAATGATAGTAAGTACAAAAGTCTACTTCTGATACTAGCGGTTAGAGTTACATATATACAAGATGCAAAATCACTCAAGATTACATTTTAAAAAGCGATTAGGGTTGGACAATTATATATTACATATTTACAGAGCATGCCGTCTTTCAGCCAGGCCTTCAGGTGCTGCTGCACTCACGGGCGGTGGTCTTCGGCCTGGAGGGATCCCCGAGGTGGTGATGGCCATTGGGGTGATGGTGGGCGGAGGTTATTGTTACTGTTATCAGCTTTTGGTTTGATAGGTTGGGAGGCTCCTTCTTAGACCTCTTCTGCGAGTATGCTCAAAAGTGTTTACAATAGACATCTTCCGTCCATTACAAAGAAGCAATATTACAGAGAGTAATGTTTTAGCGTAGAATACAAGTTATCCCGTGTTCCCCAGTTTATGCGTTTTAAGAAATTTTACAAAATTGACGATTCAGGTACAGGTTTTAGTGACTATATGTAAAAAAATATATTGCGTTCCTCTGTAGTTTGTAATTAAACCAGCAGTAGAAAGGCTTACTAAGAAAGCAACCACTTTTGGTCAATTTGAGGAATCAGTTCATAGTCTTTGTACTGATGTGAAGGGGAAAGTCAATGCTGTGCTTCTCCGTTTGTTGCTTACGCTGTGTTGTTGTGATAGTACCAGTGCTTTAAATGGGCTGGGACTCTCCGGTACTGAGTACCGGCACTTTTTTATTTTGAGAGGGAGAGTGCCTGCACTTCTCAGGAGAGACATAATGCTTTTAATTGAGGAGTACCGGCACTTCTCAGAGACGAGCAGGTACTGTGGTACAGGGTACCTGCACTTCTATTTTTCCATTTCAAGCACTGGGTATTACTACCCCTGGAAGTCGAAAAGGTGTGTAACAGAAGGGGGCATGAGGGGTTAGCGGGATGGTTAAAAAAAAGCGCTATGAAGTGGACGGCCCTGCTACCTTCATACCGGTTTTTTTTCTAAAATAGACACTGCCACCAAAGCAAACTATGTCAATTTAAAAAGCTCTTTAAAACGCTTGTTTTGTGAGATCTAAGCATAACAACGAGCCTCACTAACCAACTTCACCCAGAACAGCACTGTGAGGCTGTTAAAATGGTGACAGGTTTTACGCAAGGTGGGTGCACTATCTGCATGATACCCCCACCCCCCAAAAATACACACATGCATGTTATTGTGAGAAGGAGAAGTGCCGGGAACACAGTTTATTCTGTCTTTTAGACTCTGGAGGGTTAGGAAACCAAGCAGGGGAAGGGACAGGAACATCCAGCTACTGAAAATTCTTACTCAATAAGGTGCTGGGAGTCATAATAGCCCCCCATGCTCCTCGGCTGCAGGGAAGACGAGGCGTTGCTGCTTCTGGGGACTTGGACACATCCAGCATGGTAGAGAGGGATGGGCGAAAGGAGAGCAGCTACACACATGAGACAACTCATTTAACCTTACGCATGTGAGTGGGTCACCAATAATGGCTGCACACACAGTGCCATCACTAACACCAGGGGCTGGGCAAGTTTTACACCTGACACAAGTGACTGTGATGAATATTTACAATTACAGAAGTGAAAGAAGCTCACCGGAAGAAGCTCACCGTCAACAGTTGCATACAGGAAAGAGAACCAAAATCACACCAGCTCCACAAATACATATGGAATTGAATCAAAGCAGCAGCACTGAGTCACTAATTGCGGCAGTTGCACCTACGGCCACTGATTAATAGAGTAGACAAACACACATTGAGGTCCAATAAATAGAGAAATGAACAACAGTTACATTTATTTGCGTAGAGACCCGAAATTTCAAATACCCACGAGAGGTAAAGATTCGCACACATCCAATGAATTACCAGTCTTTTCAGCTATAATAAACACCATTGCCTAAAGACCAAATATGGTTTAAACATGCACACACACCTAGTACCCACACGTGCAGAAAATAAACAACTGCTACACGCGTGCCAATTAATAGCAGCCATGCACACATGCTCCAATCAGCTCGTCAGCTATACACTAACAGGGCATTAAAAGGCAGAACCCCACCACTCACTAGAATGAAACAGACAACTATGAGCGTTTAAAGCAGTGAAGGGGTCGGGGGGTTAATTGTAGATAAGGCAAGCACCAGGTGGTGTGAGGGAGCAAGCAGAAATGGGAGGGAGAAGGTGGGGGAAATGGAAAGCAGCAACTAAGGAAAAAGCAGTGACAGTGGAGGAGTAGGGGATGATCTGCGGATGGGGCAAGCTCCAGGATGTGCGAGGAAGCAAGCAGCAACAGGAGGGAGGAGGTGTGGGAAACAGGGGAAGTGAAAAGAAGGGAAATGCAGTGACGGGTTGGGGGTGATCTGTGGATTGGCAAGCACCGAGAGGTGCGCAGGAGCAAAAAACGATGGGAGGGAGGAGGTGGGGAAACAGGAAAAGCGCAAAGAAGTGAGAAGCAGTGACAGGGGAGGGTGATCTGTGGGTGGGGCAAGCAACGTACCCATGAGAGGTAAAGGTTCACACACATCCACTGAATTAACAGGCCTTCCAGCTATAAACACCATTGCCGAATGACCACATATGGGGTAAACACGCACACACACCTAGTACCCACACACATGGAAAATAAACAGTGACTGCACATGTGCCAAGTAATAGCAGCTGTGCACACATGATCCAATCAGCACATCAGCTATACAATAAACGAACATTAAAAGGCAGAATACCACCACTCACTAGAACAAAACAGACTACAGTGGGGGTTTCAAGCAGTGATGGGGTCGGGTGATTTGTGGATGGGGCAAGCACCGGAAGGTGCGAGGGGGCAAGCAGATATGGGAGAGAGGAGGTGGGTGAAATGGAAAGCATCAACAAAGGGAAAAGCAGTGATGGGGGATCTGTTGACGGGGCAGGCACATGGAGGTGCGAGGGAGCAAGCAGCGATGGGAGTGGGAAGGTGGGGGAAACGGATGTGCAATGAAGGGAAAGCAGTGACGGGGTCGGGGAGGGGTGATCTGTGGACAGGGCAAGCATGGGAGGTATGGGAGAGCAAGCAGCGATGGGAGGTTGGAGGTGGGGTAAACTGGGAAAGCGCAACTAAGGGAAAAGCACCAACGGGGAGTGGGTGATCTGTGGATGGGGCAAGCACCAGGAGGTGCGAGGGAGAAAGCTGCAAAGGAAGGGAGGAGGTGGGGGAAAGAAAAGCAGCAACAATGGGAAAGTAGCGAAGGGGGAGGGGTGGTCTGTGGATGGGGCATGAGGGCGGGTGGGAGGAGACTGAGCTGGTAAAAGCCTGACCATTGTGTAAAGTGCTGAAAAAGAAAGAAAAAAGTAGGTCCTAAAATTGTTGTAAAAACGGGAGCAGTGGATGTTTACAACTAGTTGGTCCATGATCTGGGGGGAGGGCTAAACACAAGAAGAGGCATGACTATCCATGGGACAAATGCTGACAAAGAATATGAGACAGATGATGTAGGGAGCAAATGGGAAGCGTGTGGGCAGGCTGAAACCAACCGATTAAACACAATATGTTTCTTCGAGACAACTGTCTAGCAGAGACCTAAAAATGGCCTGTTGCTGCCCACTACCCTTGCACTGGTGCACCAACAGGCTATCTAGCCTGTGCACATTCTTTCACAATGGTGCTGTCTAACACAGGATATCTACTGAAAGCATGCCGTTCCAATACAACATCGTATGCCTAGACCATTCTTAAACATTCCACACATTGTGTGTATGCTGCACAGTGCAATACATATGACGTGGAATGTTTAGAGAAATTAAAACATTTCTTTATGTTAGTTCTTCCTTCTAGGAGGTGCTATCGTTTTAAGCAGAGCACAGTCTGGCTATTTTAGTAGATTGGGTTTGGTGTCACAAATTACGGGTGCTTGCGCTAATCTGCCAAGCTACACTCAAGTACCACCCCCTGGACACAAAGTCGTCCAAAGCAGCACAAAGTGCTATTTACGCTGAGAAAATGGCACCTTTCCAGAGAGAAATACTTTTTCCGCTGGAAAAGAAATGCCTTTGTGTCACTTTGCGTGACTCAGCCCTTACTTTATTTACAAAACAGATACGTTGTCAGATGTTTCCTAAAGAGAGACAAGGGTGATTCGCATCTTAAAGTAAAAGCGAGAGTTCCAGATGCTTGGGACATCAACCGAAAAAGCCTGGTCGCCATAGCGTGCAGTTTTTACTCTAGATTTGCAATAGATATAGACCACAGCGATCGAGAGACTGGGTGACAATGACATTTTGCAGAAATGAATTCTGGTGAGCCTAAATACACATCTTTATGGACAATAACAACCGATTTAAAGATGGCACACGTCTTAATAAGCAGCCAGTGGAGCGTCTCCAGGATTGGTGTGAAGTGGTTTCTTTCAGACCAGGCGTGCTGCGGTATTTTGCACTAGTAGTAGCTAGGAGAATTTTTTGGGGACATTGAAAGGTAGATAGAATTTCCTTAGTCGAGCCATGTTTGACTGGAGCTTTGACCATGTGGCTATGACACTCCCTGTCAATAAACGGGAGAATATGGCGTAAAGGTTTGAGTTGGAAGAAAGAAGTCCTGGTGACCTTTTTCACCTGTGATTCAAGTAATAGATTGGAATCATCTAAACACCCAGGGTGCCATGCGAGGCGGCTGGTGATGGAGCAGGCCCCCTGGTTATCGGCCTGGTCAAAGACCCTGAGGAAACACTGCCTCGACCGGCCACGCAGCGTCCCCGGTGCGGGCAAGGTACAGTTTTGGGATTCACATCTTGTCTACTTTGGGCACCATTTTGAGAAGCCCTTTTTCTGAAAAGGTGATCATGGTTGGAAGTAAACGTGACAGGACGTGGGGTGGAGGGGCACACCTAATGTGTGAATCCCCTGCTAGGCAATTCCCCCTTTGCTCTCAGCAGCCCTGCTTACAGAGGAGTTGAGTGAGAAGCTAGTGGCTTTTACTCCAATGTTGGCATCGCCTGTGATTATCAATCCCGAGCTTGTATGTACATTCACGTGACCCACAGCACAGCGTTCCCAGGTGCTCCAGGGATGCAGAGCTGCGCCTCAGGCATAGAAACTGTCTGAGGGCGGAAGAGGATGTTTCACGCTGCTCAGTGCCAGGTCTGTCAGCACAACTGATTAGTAAAGATCCCTGACAGGTAGCTCTTTGGCGTCCTGCATATTTTTATTATCTATTTATTTATAAAGCACAGACTGCTTCCCAGATGTTTCCTAGCACTACAGAAATAAAACAGGAAATGCGAAAACACCGTCAAAAATGTTTTTTAAAAGGTCGGTTTTCACGGTAGTGCACGGCGTGAAATCTTCCCCTGGCACTTCACACATATTGGCCATGGTGTGTTGGTGGGAGTGGGGTGAACAACACCCAGCCACACCTGTCAGCTTCGCATTTTGAAAGTGCCACTAATATTTCTGCATGAGTAATTGCGCAGCAACCAAGCTGGGACCAGAAGAACCAGTCGCTTTCAGGTAAGTGCTAGCCATTGGACCATACCATTGAGATGGGTAATAACTGTCAGCAACTAGAAACAGGACAAATGGTAAAACTGCCCTATACAGGAGTAGCAATTCTTATTATAATCTTTACCAATTTCATCATCATTATTATCATCCCATGATGGCAATTTGTAAGTAGTTCGTGGTTCTGAGCACAGGTATACAGAATGCAGCGCCACCGCCCCCCCCGCTCCTTATATCCAGTAACCCTGCCTAATAAATACAACAAGGTGTCTCCACTTGCAGGTTTTGCCAGTTCAGGGACTGTATAAACATTTCCCCCCCCCACACAAAGCAGCAGAGATCTATGGAATGATGCGCCAAACACTTCTTTATTTAGGGTATTACACTCTGGAGGTGCTAGCTACAGCCTACGGGGGACACATATAAGGACATGTATCGGGGGATGGAGCCCACCCAGACCTTCCAGACAATGATTATGGATCACACAACCCTGAGGGACACAGACTCACGTATCCATCCCTTCTGGCTCCACAGCATAACACAAGCATTGGGTGGTCGTTCAAGGGGCAATAAAGGGGGTTGGTGGTCCTAATGGCGAGCTTCAAGCCTCGTCCGCTTGTTCTGTTCTCGAGGCTTCAGAGCCGTGGACTCTGCCAGGGCAGGGACATCTCATCCTCTGAATGGTCACCCAAGGAATCCCCCACCAGCAGCTCAGACTAGCATAGAGATCACCCGGCCGGCTTTTGTGACCTCCACACACAATGTCTCACCTCATGGGTGTACTTTCCATGCAGAGCCGTCACCCTGGATGCACCATGCAGCGTTTATTGCACCTGCCTCACTAGATCCACTCTGCAGCTCAGGTACTGTCCCATTCTCCCAGAATATTCTGGTTTAGGCAGGCTTCAGACCTAACCAATCAGATGGAGTTAGCTTTTGTGACGCAGGTACAGTGACTCTGGGGCCCACCTGTGTGGGAGATCCCCTGCACTCAAGTTATGGATGTCTTTTACTACTTAACCGAGAGGCACCGGCATCCATGTTGCTTGATTACATTAGTGTGGTGTTGTGGGCCCTAGGCCCACATGCTATGCAAATGACCACACTGACACGCTGTAGTTGGGTACTGGAACTGGGACAGGGCACGTGCGCCCGGCCCCTTTTACTAGCAGGGTCACCTAACTGGTGACGCCTGTGATGGGTGGGTGTACAGAGTGGGTTGACACCTGGCGGAACACTAGAACGTGTCCAGCAGGACACTACATCCCTCCCAAATTCTAATGGAAAATAACAAACAAAAGTCCAACCTCTGGGAAAAACAACACACAAAACATAGCACCAATGAGTCTCTACAGGCCGTCTGCCGTGCGGTGCTGGAGCTCTGGACCGCACGGTCAGGAGGCTTTGGTCCACTGCGGCAATGTAGTTCAGACCGGCATGGTCTTGCGGTGTGGGAGTCTATTTACATAGTTCCAAAAGCGGTGCATCTGGAGCGTTGGTAGGGTCCACTTTGGAGATCTTCTTGCAGGTGCTCAGGTAGGACGGCAAACCTGCAAATACCGAGGATGACCTTGGTGGATGATGGCCTTCCTTGGAGGCGATGATGCTTTCCAGTTCCCGCTGGCCGAGCAGATTCAGACTTGCCCCTCCTCCCCTCTCACTGGAGTCTCCTGGAGGGCCTTCCTTCCGGACTGCCATAGGACCGTGTGGACTGTGCGGGCCTCATGTACGCTGCGCGAAGGCGTCGCTGAGGAACTACCAACAGGACCATAGCCAAGTCGCTCATGCAGCCGCAAGGAGTGGTGTCTCAAAGTCTGTGTGCTCTCGCCGTCAGGACTAAGGTTTTATGCCTTCCTCAGATGGTCTTTGGGTGACCAGTCTCCGTCTGCGACCTCCATGCTTTCCAGTGCCTGTCATGGAGCTGCTGCCGACACATCTCTCCGGTTGGGATTCCCCTCTCACAGGAACTCTGTTGAGGCCCTTGCCCTTGGATTGCCACATGACTGCATGGGCTGTGTGGGCCTCTTGTAGGCTGTGCTGAGGGGTTGCTGCGGAGCTCCCAACAGGGCCACGGTCAAGCCTCGTGTAACCCCAAGGGTGGATTGTCCAATGGTTGGGTATGCTCTTCTTCGGCAGGCCTCAGGTTGACGGGGGCACACAGAAGGTTCCTGGGTGGCTAGCCTACCATGGTGCCAGGAGTGCCTCGTTGAACTCCGGATGTCTCGAGCATTTGGATCCACTCTGGTGGTGTGATGCTCCTTAGATGTTCTTGGTGGCGATGATGCACCTGGATGATGAACACAATAGTTTTCTTTCAGTTGGGCAACAGGCGGCGATCTCTTGCTTTAGGTGACCTCGTGGAGTGGGGAGGACTGGAGGGACTTCGTGGCCACTTACGGTTGTCTTCTGGCAGGTGCACTTGCTAGATGTGGTGCCAGGTGACAGGTGAGTGGACGGTTGCACTGTGAAGTGTGGGGCCTGGACGCAGATCGCACTTGCTAGTGGCTTACGGTTGGTCCTCCTGCGAAGCTGTCTCCAGTGGCGCCTCTGCACCCCGGTGGCTGGCTTGTGCTGATGAACACCTTCTCCAGTGCTGGCACGAGTCCTCTGTCCTGGCGCTCTTCTCCCTTTCCCTCTTGCGCGCCTGTGGTGGTTGTTCGCCCTGTAGCGTCGTGCCACTCTCCTCTCCTCCTTCACGAAGTAGCGTCCTGCCACGCTCTTCTCCTTCTTCTGACCAGGTTCCTCACTCGGATGTGGCGTCCTGCCACAAGTCTCATGTTCACGCCACATGGACATCTCGCTGTTCGTGTCCAGTTCTTAGGACTGTCTTTACTTTGCTGAGGACCTGTCGCAGGTCTGTCCTGTCGGTAGGACTTGCTTCTTCTCCTTGAGGACCTTTCGCGGGCCCCACTCCCCCTCAGGGGTTTTTGCGATGTTCCTGTGCCAGGATGGCACGTCACCTTCTTCGCTTGAGGGCGTCGTGCTTGTGCCTCAAGCCTGCGCCATCGTGGCGCTTTCTCCTGCTGCCGTTCAGGCATGCTTGGCGAGGTCAGTTACTTCGTGTGACATGCTCCTTTCTTGCTTTCAGATCGGTGTGGCATCCGGCCACATGTTGCAGGTCTTCAGTGCGCATGCTGTGGTGGCAGCTTGCCACTTGGAGTGTGTGACTCTCCTCTTGCCTGTCTTGGGCCACTGGCAACTCGGTCTAGAGGCAGTGTGAGGGAGGACACTGTGCTGTCTCTCTTTCCTGGGTGCCTGCCCGTGCTGTCAAGTTCGCCGGTGCCGCCTGCTTCGGCGTACCTCGGACTCCACGCTCTTGGTCCTTCGTCAAGGCGTGCTTGCTCTTCGTTCTTGTGGTGGTGGCCATTTACCACTGGGGGCATGGTGCTATCTCCTTGCTTGCAGTGGCATCAGACAGCCACTGAGGGTTGCACAGTCTGCACACGTCTTTCTTGTGTTTTATGGGGTTTGTGGCCTCAAGGCTTTTCTGTCTGGCAGCTCTTAGTATCACTGGACTGTAGGCAACTTCCTTGGTTGGGCGACTTTGGCTTTCACTGGTCCTTGTCAGTTTTCCTGGCTGTGCCACTGTCTTTCTGGCTATGTGTGAGCTTAGTGTCACTTTATTCTGCTGGAGGAGCAGTAGTGGCCTATTGCCACTAGGGGCGTGCAGTGCACTTTGCACCCATCTGGCCGTTCCTCACCTTTTGGTCTCCCTGCTGGCGTGGCAGCAGAGTGGCGGTGGGAAACCACTCAGTAAGTGCTGGGGGACGTGGCTGACATACATTTTCGTGTGTGTGCCTTGGACGTACTCTAGGTTCCTTGTTTTGCTGCTAGTCCTTTTCTGTTAGATGCTTAATGGTTGCTTGGCTCGCCCTGACACACATGTAGCAGCGACAGAGTCGTCCAGGGGTGCCTTTGCGAGCCGCTCACTCTCACTGTAATTTTCGGGGCGCGGTGCAGCAAACCACCACTAGGTGGCACTGTAGAACCTTCAGGAGGCCGCAGCAGCTGTCCCAAAGCTGCCAGCCATGTAGCTCCCTCTGGCGCTGCAAATGGGGAGCCTGCCCTCTAATCTACAGGGCACGGTGAGAGGGACTTTGCAGGGTTCTTTCACTATGAGTGGGAGTGTGGCTCTTGAATTGCATAGAGTTCTCCCGGTCTGGGCTGCCACTTTTTTTTTTTTTTTTACAGAGTTTTATATAGCTCGAACTTGACCTGAAGGTATCGGGTATCAGAGCGCTTTACATAGCACCACTTACATTACATGAGGACACATTCATTTTTGTTAGGCACTGGGAGATTAAGTGATTTGCCCAGAATCACAGGATGTTCAGCGTCATTGCCGAGACTCGAACCCAGTTCTCCAAATTCGAGGTCGACCGCCCTAGCCGTTAGGCCAACTCCTCGCCCCAAGTGACATTACAGTCACTTTGTGCAGGCGCTAGGTGGCGCTGTGGTCACGCACTGCTTCCTCAGTCAAGAGTGCTAGGGCCGCGATGGCCGGCAGCATGAGGGGATGAAAACTTCTCCAGCGGCAGGTAGCGTCACATAAATGCCTGGTTTAAAAAAAAAAAAATTCCGATGGATAGGTAGAATTGGCACGCACTGTTGCTGCTTGTTATTCAGGGTGCGGTGCAGGCATGCAACCGCTAGGTGGCGCCGTACTCAGGTCTCGGCAATTTTTCCTCTTTACATGAGCCTTACAGGTCATGTGGGCGCGGGACGGTCTCTACATTCCTGCAGTAGGGGGTTTCGGCAGACGGCTGTCATGGTAGGTCCAGCACTGCATGGCAGGTCACTCTGCTTCTTTAATGCGCAGTGCGGTGCTCAGCAGGCCAATTGAGGCAGGATTACGGGCCTGTGAGGTTGGATGCTCGCTGGCTCATGCCTGGGATACGGCCGCCTTCCTATTGCTGCTGGCTGTGCCCTACACTGCGGGCGCTTCTCAAAGTCCTCCTACCAGCCCGGCTACAGGCAGCTCCGTCGCCTGTGTACTTCATTTTGTTGTAGCTCGCTCTCACCTTAAGCTGGAATGCCGCTCCGCTGGCTTTCTCCGGTGAAACGACAGCTCGGGCCGCAGGTTGATACTGTTGGTGCAGGGATCAGTCATGTTGTGCCTGTCTGGACGGCGTTCCTATTCTCCCTTTTCCCCGGTGCAGAAACAGCAGGCGGGGCAGCCTGTGGATGCCTCATTACGTGGGGGGGGGGGTACATCGAGGCCAGAAGCGTGTCTGCCTCAAGCTCGGTGCTAGCCGTGGCGATTCCCTTCACGTTTTTTTTTTCACTGACCTCTCGCTGCCGGGCCGGTCAGTACCAGGGCTGTAGCGGCATCAGTATGCGGGCGTCTGCAGAGACCTCGCCAGGTGACGCCAGTGTGTGCGCACTGGGTGACTTTCTTCTCACTCAGCGCTGCCTTGGCTGTTGTCTTGCTGCCAGTAGGCATGGGGGAGCCTATGCGCAGGCTACACTTCTCCCCACCAGGATCTACGAGGCGGCGGCCAGTTTACACTCCGGGCTCGACCCGCTCGTCGCCATATGTGGTGTCGTGGGCCCTAGGCCCACATGCTATGCAAATGACCACACTGACACGCTGTAGTTGGGTACTGGAACTGGGCCAGGGCACATGCGCCCGGCCCCTTTTATTAGCAGGATCACCTGACCGGTGACACCTGTGATGGGTGGGTGTGCAGTGTGGGTTGACACCAGGCGGAACACTAGAACGTGTCCAGCAGGACACTACAATTAGGACCCGTGGCACTGCTGAAGCAGTGCTACAGTCACCAGACAGAGTGGCAGCATGCGCTGCCGCAACAGAACCTCAAATTACCCTCTGTTGGCCTGGGGCTGTGTCAGCTATAACTCATTACACCCCACAGGGCTGTGTACAGCAGCGCCACCTAAAGGGCCCAACAGAAACATGCAACCAGTTCTCATTCACTCTCCTGATATACTCCAGTGACCACGTCAGTGCTTTCCTCTACTCGCTCATTGTGACGGAAAGAACCCCCAGGCATGAACAGGTACAGTGTTTGGGGCTTCTCACAAACAGCTCCAGTAGGCATTGAATTGTATTGTAACAATTTTATACTGTTTCACATCCCTGGCGAGGCTGGGAAGTGCTTCGATTTGCACCAGGTTCTATAGTATGCCATATTTGTGGTATGGCCTGGTGCCATTGTTTGCGTTATTGTTTTGCCTTATAGCAAACCCCTTAGTTTGCAAACTGCTTACATTATGTGCATCCATTTATTAATCAATGTTTATGTTTTAAAAGTCTTCTTGAGTTTATTAAGCACTACTTCCTGCAGTGACATCAATACTATGATGCTTTTGCAGCTGTGAAAGTCCAGTTTACTATGGAGCACCTTCTCCCTGGGATACTAGGAGAGGACCTAGGGATGACTATATCCCGGACAGGATCTCTGCAGCTCCCAAAGCGGATATCTCAGATTCATTTAACACTTATCTCTCTCCTGGCCCCTCCCAAGAGTCTGGTCTTTCTGGAGAGGGGATCTGACATCCCTCCTGTTAAATCTGTCTTTTAGACCTGTGCCCTGCAAGACAGCAGAGCACTATGAAGGGTTAATGGCGCGTTACATTGGGCACTTTATTGATGAGCAGATCCAATGGTTGGGATACCACATTTTTTGTTTCATGCCGCTAAACTCCCCACCCAGTTGGCATAGATTCCAGTTTTTAGCTGTGTACTGCTCATGCATTGGTTCTAGACCCTTCAGCCAACTCCCTAGAATGCGCGGCCATATCCTTCTAAGACAGGCACCCAGACTTCTCATTCCACAGCCCTGGACGCCTTAGATACTCAGAAGAAGAATTCTCAGACTACAGCCCCATACTCCCCAGCAGGAGTGGCCCGTGCAAGTAAGAGCAGTGGGGCGGTGAGGCCGGGTTTGGGAGGGGATTCGACAGACGACCACAAGGGGAAATTAAATAAATAATTAATTTTCCCTCGTCGTCGTCTGTCGAAATCCCCCCCCACCCGGCCCCACCACCCCACTGCTCTTACTTGCACGGGCCGCTGCTGCTCCCCAGTCCACAACTCCAGACTTCTCACGCCACACTGCTAGATGTGCAAGAGGCGTTCCACGAAGTCTCTCTTGGAGATGGTGCCCTAGTTTGCTGTCTGCCTTCTGTTTTGAATGGTGGGGCCAGAGACAACAGAGGAGTTTGATGGCTTGGCTCCAACATGTCCCGCCTCTTTATTGGGTCATGAGCTGTGATGTGTAGTGGCCAGCCAGGCAGTGGATGGAAAGGGCAGGTGTGCCTATAAATGGTTGTCTGGCCGTTAGGTGTGTTCACGTGCACTGTGTGTGTGTGCCAGGACTATGAATGATACTACTGAAAGCTCATCTGCTAGGGTCTTATCGCAAATGGGGCAGATGCTGGCGATGACATTGGCTTGCACTGGCCAGTGCCTTCCAGAATCAGTGTGGGAGAGTGGCAAGGATATCTTAACCAACGGAAAATATGAGATCTAAAAAGAGCTATATTCTTTTGTTTGAAATTCGCTAATGGTGGGCTGTGATGGATTTCAATGACTTCCAGAAAGTGCACAAACAAATCGTGAAGTGGGCGAAGAGAGTTGAGTTGGATCATTGCCCATCCTTAAGCAGACATCCTGCTCGAGCGTCACCTATTGTATGAAATGGTTCTCGAGGCTTGCCGCAGTCCATGGCAAAGCGGCAGGCAATGCTTGATACAGCAGATGGGGCCACTGATGCAGGATATGGAGGGCATAGGACCATCGTCTATTGGCAGAGTGAAGGATGGAGAAGAATGCTGTAGTAGTCATGGTTCCAGAAACGAAGTGTTGCTACATCACCAAAGAGTAGATGGATGCACGAGGTGATGGTGCATTTAAAGAAACATCTGGATTTCTCATCTGCAGACAATAAGCCCTCTAGCTAATACTTAGGTACATTGAAAAACATAACTTTCTGAAGTGTCACGATCTGGAAACTAAAATTCCTCCCGAAGTTTAGGATTCTAATTTGTCATAGAAAGTCCATGTTGGCTTAAAATTACCTGATTAGGCCAGATGGCTTCCATGGCTGAGTAAAGTGTCCCTGAAACATGTTGCAGACAGAAAGATGAATGCAACCTTGAAAAAAGTATGTTTTGATTCCAACTTGTCCCTGTACTGAAGTGTCTTTTGCTTACATTGACAGATCACTCCTCAACGAAAGCACTATTTGATTTGATGCAGGATGAGGTAAACTGCAGTTTGGATGGCAATAAGGAAGCAACGGGGCAAACCTTTAAGGCGATTAGAGCAGCAGTCCTAAATTTTGGAACTTCAGCTGACGGGTTTAAGTGATTGAGATAAGCCTCGTCTTACCCATGCAATTCTCATGTGAGAAGCTCCTCAGACCGAAGTGGATGATAGGCTTAAAAAGGCATTTGATAATAGGAACTATGCCTTTTTAAATTCCATGTCTAATACCTAGAAGTTCCTGCTCTCCATGTTCCCTAGATGCTGGCAGCCCATGCATTCATCATACAAGTCTGAAGGCCAATTGGCTTTGGCATTAACTCTGGGACGACAGTGCCTCCTCCATCAGCAAAGACCTTCTTCGAACTTCACAGTAGATGGCAAACTCTAGTTCCTATTGGATATCACCCAGTTTGGTGAACTATAGAAACTTCCCCGTGTGCTATAGATAAAGGGTGGAATTCGCACCTCCTCTTCCTTCAGATTCTAGAGTAGTAATCAAGCCCTGGCCAAGGCATATGATTGGAAAGCTGGCATAAGACACATCAATTCAAGAGATGACACAGAAATACACACTGGTCTCTGTACATGCCCACAAAGAGGGAATAGGCTTGTATTTGATAATATTTGTTATGAGAGAGATATATGATGGTTTTTCCTTGAACTCTATCTGACAATGACAATTAAGCGCCTAATATGAATTAATCACAATAGTTACCCCAAGGCACATTCTTCCCTGATTTGTCCAAGCAAATTCCTCTCTTTCGTAATTTTTTTTACCTTTACATTTCGAATCTGGAAATGTTACCTCAGATATCTGTGTTTGAAGTGTACAAATAGTTCTTCTACTTCATCATACATTTAAAAGCCTTAGAATTTTCAATTTAGAATTGGTGGGTGATTGTAGATTGCTATGTGTATTTTTATCTATGTCAGCACCAAGAAACGTTATTCCCATCACTCCCCCCTATCGACATGGGAGAGGAAGATCATACATGCCTAACCATCACCATTGACCAGCCAGCACAGCAACAAACCAGCCAAGGCTCCCTGCACAGACAAGACCATAGAGAGGTCTAAGGGTGCTAGACCAAAGAAGAGGACCAGAAACCGCAAAGGAAGACACAAGTGGACCAGATATGGAAGCCCAGTGGGAGGAAGACAGGTACCACCTGCTCTTTCCTGAGAGCCGGGTGGCCCAGCAATGAAGTTCTTTGACCAAAAAAGGTGAACCTAGCAAAGTTATACACTGACTCAACCCCCACTGTCCCCGCATCTGTGGCAGTGCCTAATTCAGCCCCCGAACATACATCTCACCAGCACCACGCAACATGGAAAGTAGTCATAATCTTGGAACCTGATTAAACTGGTGTTGTGTACTTCTATACACTGCATTTAAGCAAGACTCTCTATTTTTTTTAATAGGAGTGCTATCCAGTTTCCCCCATCTTGGCTGGGGGTGCACAACCTCCATCCCTGGAAGATGTCGTTTTCTGTGCACTGTGCTTCAAAATATGTTCGCCTCAATGTATTTTTGTTTTTTGTGCTTTTTATAAACCTGATGCTCATTCATTTTGGGAGGGCCAACTTTCCATAAAAAGTGTAAATTTTGGAGGAATTTACCAGAGAAACATTATTGACTGGCAAATCCAAGGGTTTGGATACCACTTTTTTTTGTTTCATGCAGCTAAACTCCCCACCCAGTTGGCATAGATTCCAGTTTTTAGCTGTGTGCTACTCATGCAGTGGTTATAGACTCTTCACGCCAACTCCCTAGAATGCTTGGCCATATCCTTCTAAGACAGTCACCCCAGACTTCTCATGCTACAGCCCTGGATGCCTTAGATACTCAGAAGAAGAATTCTCAGACTACAGCCCCATACTCCCCAGTCGACAGCTCTAGACTTCTTGCGCCACACTGCTAAACCCCACCCCCTGACCACAACTCTAGACTTTCCACAAAAGTCGAGAGTCCTGAAACCACAGCCCTAATTTCCTCAGACACCAGCTCTAGATTAGCAAATCACAGCGCTAGATCCTGCAGGCAACAGCAGTAGACTCCTCACATCACATCCTAAACTCCTCAGGTCATTGCACGATCCTAAGATCACAGCCATAGACTCCTCAGAGGACAATCCTAAAATGATGAGATGCTAGCCGTAGATGCTCTAGATGTCCTGGACCATGTCATACTAAGTCTATATGACTAGAAACCAAACAGCACAGTCCTTAGCCCCACAGAATAGGACCAAAGTTTCTTCAGAACATAGCCTGAGACTCATCAGATCATAGCCTGAGACTCCTCAGATCATAGACTGAGACTTCTCACCTCAGATCTGAAAGCTCCTCAGACCATGGCACTATACTCTCAAAGCACAGACCTTGATCTCAGACAACAAAGAGCAGTCCTAGACTCTTTCTTCCATAGAAGTGAACTTCCCAGATCAAGCCACAGAATCCTCAGACTATAACTCCTAATACCAATGACCTGCTCCTCAGACCTAACCTTAGTAGTCTCGGACCATAGTACTGCACGCCTAAGACATCAGGCTGCTCAGACCGTAGCCCTAGGCATACTAAATTATAACACCTTACATTTAGGTCTACACTATGCACCAGAATGAATGGTGTAGACCTGGAGTGGGCTGCTTTCTAGTAACACTGTTGACAGGCTTCATACTGCCTCTTAACTCTTCTGTATACCCATGATTGACTCTTCTCTATTAACAGGGTTTCTGTGCCTGCGATCTGATAACATCCTCCTCTTCCTGTGTGGGATTACCATCCTGGGAGCTGCCCACAGCACAATCACAGTCAAAGGAAGTCACCTGGCTAGTCACGGAGCCCTGGCCGAGTCCAAGCACTGGAGGACCTTTTGGGCAGCTTTCTTTATTGAGGTAATTGCTGCAGAAGCAATGTTTGCTTCATAGGTAGAGCAAATATCCGAAGTGCACATGTAGCGGCTTATTTACAAGCCCCTTGTGCCGCTGGTGCGTCACCTTTTTTAATGCACCAGTGGCGCAGTGTGCTGCCCCATATTTACAAGGCCACGCAAAGCCACCCTGCGCAATATGGCGCTTTTTCACGCATCACTTTGCATTAAAGGGGCATGCCATGGGTGTTGCTGTGGGTGTTCCCATGCAACACCCATGGATTCTGCCGCATTCCCAGATTTACAACATTTCGTAAACCTGGGAATGTGTCAGAATCCTATGTCTCCCCAGGGGAGGCGTAAGGAGGCACAATGAGGAGAAATACTTTTATTTCTCCTTGTTTTTAACTCTTCTAACTCTTTCTATGTGTGTTGCATCCTGCAGCACACATAGAAAGAGGAAAAAACCTCTTGTGATTGTTTTTGTGCAGGAAGGTGTCCCTTTCTGCACAAAAACAATCATCCCTACAACACAGGCAACCTTGTATCATGATGCAAAGTTGCCTGTGTTGGCGCATGGCAGCCAATTGTGCGCCAGCCCAGGGGTAAACACAGGGATGCGTCATATTGTTGTAAATATGACGCATCCATGTGCTTTTAAAATGACGCAGCTCAGCACAGCAAAATGGCTTGCAAAGCTGTGCTGCGTCATTTTGTTGTAAATATGGCCCCTAGTACACGATGTCTATGGTGAATATGTTCACTGTTTTTATATTATTTATTTATAATTTGAACTGTATTTTGTGTGCATATGTGGCCCTGCTCATCCTTCTTTAATGAAAGTGCACAACATTTTTATTGCTATACCTACACACTTCACTTGCTGTTCTTGTATCACACGTTGATGTGTACACAAACACATGTAACCATCTCTTGTTTTTCTTGCATCAATATTTTCTCCCCTTTGCACAGGTGGACATACATACACACACACACACACGTGAGGCCTTTTCTTTGGTTCCTAGGACTATCAGTGGTAAGTGGTGTGGGTGGTGGGTCACTTTGAGGGGCTTACTTTGGAGTGTTAAACCAACACTCTGCATTTAGTGTGACGCTGGAACCAGTTTATTCCCTCATTCACCTCCCCTTGAACTGATCCCCAGTCCCAGAATACTAACTACTAGATCGCTGCTGGCCCAGCAAAATGGACACCAAAGCTCTTGGACATTGAGAACCAGTCTTTTAGCGCGCCGAATTTTCAATCTTGGTGATCTAGATTTTTAGACTATTTTTGCAGATTCTCAGCCACCTCAAAACCACTGACCTGTGGAGCACCCAACTTCTGCACCTTTGTCCTTCCAGACAGTGATATGTACATATTGCCAACAGAAAGAGGCTTGAGACCAGAGACCTCCTAGTGCTAACTTGTTACAACCAAACCCTTCTCCAAAAGACAGCATTGGCCATACGCCCCTATGTTATTTGAATTATAGAGCATTACTGCGTAAGCACTGCAATTGTATTTGGGGTAGTCACCCCAGCCCCAGAACATTTTATGTGTTGTTCTTATTTTAACAGATCAACTTTCCTGTAATAAAAAAAAGATTAGATATCGCTTTGACTGGAAATGAGGTCACTGCATGCAAACCCTTGTGTGAAAGAGCACCTGAGTTTTTTATAAACAGTTTTTATTGATTTTGAATGTAAGTACAACATCACAGTGAATACATTAATGCTAAACAAAAAAGTTCCACAGCAGTTCCCCGCTCCCGGATCAACAGAGAAATCAAGAAAAGTCCCCACTGCTGGGGGTCGTGCCACCAGACCCAATGAGCAGTCCAAAGGGAGTGCCCCATTTCCCCATACCTTCTCAAATTTACGGGGGCATCCCCTGGTGATATAGATCAGCTCTTCCTGATTGGCGTACCAGTCCATGCCAGCCCTCCATTCGCTTAACGTTGGGATTGTTGGTGGTTCCATTTTCATGCTATGTCTCTTTTGGCCACCATTGTAGCAACTCCCAGAAGTGTACGATCCACACGCCCGCCCCCCACCCCCGACCTCATCCAGGAGGCCCAATAGAGCAATTTTGGTGGTTAGTTCAACCAATCGGTCCAGTACTCAAGAACATCTGAGTTTTAAAGCCTCCATCACCTTCTGGAATAACCCTAGACTGCTCGCCCCCATTCCCTTTAGAGAGCCAAGCACGCATACATTTCATAATCCTATTGGAGAACGTTGAAACCCAAGACCCTAGAACACAAGTGGTAAGCAACAATAACCACCATGGACAGTGGCCACTAACAACTCACTGCCCTACAACCCAGGAAAAGGCCTAGCAAGTATCTTTTGTTGGGGAAGGAAGAAAAGGGATTTCGAATTGCCTGGTGTTGTGCTGATTGTCCTACTAGTGTTCTTAATTTGCTTTCCTTTAACTTCAGGTCTGCAGTGCCTTTCCTGCGCAGGTGGGAGCTTACAACCATGTGAAACTGCACCATGCGCACACCAACGTCATCGGACTGGGAGACTCTAGCGTCTGGAAGATTCCAGCCCTCAACAGATTGGTCTACATGTTCCTAGCTCCGCTGGCACTGCCAATCATCACACCTCTGGCTGCACTGGGTAGGTTCCTTTCCTTTGGGTTCCTCTGTCATGGTACCTGCTGCAATACGTGAGCTGCACTCAGTGAGTATCATCAACATGGAGAACAGGAAATCCACCTTAGCACTGGTCACCCTAGCTGTCCTTGTCATTTAGCCAGCACCAACAGCTACTGAAATGTTGTGGCGTGTGGAGTGAAGTATAAACAGAATGAAAATGGAGGATCTGTTGTCATTGCACAACTCACGGCTGAAGTCTGACCCAGGATATTGTGGAGGATTCTCTGTAGTACTTTGTCCTGGTCTGTAGGCCTTATCTGGATATCTGTCTCCAGTTCTGAGAGCCTCACCTGCAGCAATGTTTCCAATTGTGGAGGTTACAGCAGGAGTATTGTGCCCACATGTGGATAACACATCATGAGAGTGACAAGCCAAGTTAGAGGTGGAAATATTGCAGACTTGACAATTAACTCACCTTTTGTATGGAGAGAGGAAGCCAATTCAAATATGTGTACACTAGAGGAAGAGAGGGAACGCAATGGATACGTTATCAATTTGAAAAGAGAGAAGTACAGTACACAAAAATTACTCCTTCATTGCAAGAATAGAAGTCATTTTTCTCATGGGTGAGAAGTCACGGTATAAGGAGGCTCAAGGGGAACAAGAGTACAGATAAAAGTCATGCATGGTGTGTGTGTGTGTGTGTGCATGGTGTGTGTGTGTGTGTGTGTGTGTGTGTGTGTGTGTGTGTGTGTGTGTGTGTGTGTGTGTGTGTGTGTGTGTGTGTGTGTGTGTGTGTGTGTGTGTGTGTGTGTGTGTGTGTGTGTGTGTGTGTGTGTGTGTGTGTGTGTGTGTGTGTGTGTGTGTGTGTGTGTGTGTGTGTGTGTGTGTGTGTGTGTGTAAAGAGCATGCAGGAAATGGACAGACTGTATAGACAAGGCAGTCTGCTGTCAAATTCCATTTGTCCTACTAAAGATCCAAAGAACTGGGGATCAAATCGAGCCATAGCATTACTTAATATTGATGCAAACATTTATGCTATAACTCTTTAGCATTGATTAGAAAACTTAGGCCCACCCTGATTCCCCCAGCTCAACCGGGTTTTTATTAAGAATAGACTGGCAATGGATAATGTGTGATTAACCGTTGATCTGGGCAAAGTGGCATTTAAGTCAAAGACCCAAATTCTCCTCTCCCTAGACACGGAGAAGGCATTTGATTGGATAAATTGGAAATTTCTGATAATTTTTTTTATAAAATAGGTTTGGGCCACATTACCTCATACATTCTGGCGAATTTTCGTAACCTATCCACTAGGCTTAAAATCAATAACATTAGGACTTCTCCTAGTGCTTTATCCAGAGGTACTCAACAGGGATGTCCTCTGTCACAGCCCCTGTTCACCCTTGTTATGGAACCTCTGGTTCAAAAATGAATAATAATTCTCTTATCTATGGAATGAATCCATGCCCCAACACTTACAAACTGCACTATTTGCTGATTACATTTTATGCTTCATAACATAACATGAGCTATCACTCCAGCACATGATATCAGAACTTACTGAACAGCCCCCTCGGCAACAATAGCCACAGCACATATTCCAGGGCTTTATGATTTCTCCTTCTCTTTCACAATACCTAGGAGATCAGATTACAGCTTCTCCAAAACAACTATATAATACAAATATACCTCCACTTTTGGTAACTCTTTTTAAAGATCTCCATCATTGAGATAAAATAGAAATTTTATGATTTGGGCGTGTAGCGGCCATAAAATTTCATTTCTTACCCCGACTTTTATACTTGTACCTGACTCTCCGGCTCACGATACTACCCCAACTCTGAATATTATTCAAGACAAACTGATTGCCTTCACATTGTGAAACAGAGCTCCTGAATTATTGAAAAAAATCCTGTTCAAATCCAAATACAAAGGTGGGCTATTGTTCCCTCACTTAGAGACCTATGTTTAGGCTTCATAATTTCGACCTCTGCCCGACATCATTCAGCCAAGCAATCAGAAACTGTGGGTTCAAGTAGACGGCAACTATTCAAAGCTAGCCATATAAACCCTACTGTGGTTACTCCCTAGATCACGAGGAACGGAAAGCCTCCTGTTAACTACAAATATTATCATGAGATATAGGTCTGCAATAACAAGTTACTGAGAACTCAACTTCTTTCAATGCTGTCCCCAATTTGGAGAGGTTTTAGAGATTGGTTTACCGTTCCCATGGAAACAGTAGTTGATCTCTGCGACAAAGGTCAGATTAGATGCTTGGCATCATGAGTGCAACACTGGTAGCTCCCCAGAACTGACCGCTTGAGGTATACACAACTAACACACTGGACTCAGAAGCATAAACAAAAGGAGGAAGCACCTAGAGATCTTGCCTCTCTTGAATCATTCCTGAAAAGTGGGTTATACAGACTGCTTAGTAACCAACACCAGTCTTTGAAACCGCCTTATATGTCTGCCTGGGAATCTGAGCTGCGTACACAAAAACAGAGGACCCACTGCTTGATATGTGGTCTCATTCAGCAAAATCATCCATCTGCACATAGCATGAGAATGGTCATATAATCATTCGACACTGGTATCTCATCCCAACTCCACTCCATGCAAAGTTTGGCTCACCAGAGGAGTATTAGAGGGGTTGTAGAGAGAGCAGAAGGATGGCCCTTGATTGCGTGTCCTATGGGTGGGTTGAATCCTTCTGGAAAGAGATCATGGTGCAAATTAAATTAATAACACCCATCGATCAATTTCTGAAATCTGGTAACACCATTTTTGGTAGACAAGGGGGATAAAAATGGGAGACAAAGGGGAAGAAACTATTCTTACAGGCAAACTCCTCACACATTTCCTTCTTGTGAAAGACAAAAATAATACATTTGAAAAAAATCTGAGTTCCCTTTTACACATTTGTTAAAAGTGCAGTCCGACACAGAGGAGGTCTAGGCCACACGTCAATGATCCTTCATAGATTGGGGATTTGCTGTCCTACTCTATCATCATCTTCTGAATAGGGGAGATGACCTAGAAGTTGTACCATAAGCATTACCTTTGTGCTAAGGCAGGTTGGAATATACTTTAGAGAGCTTGTAAGAATTGAAAAGAAACATGATGAAGACCAATGTAAAGCATTTTGTTAATGTCTCATGCTTCTGACCTGCATACCTCTTATAATATGGTATGATGTTCTATATTCAATTGCAATAAACATGGTGATCTTCTGGATTTTCACTTCTCCTGTACCTAAAAACCTAACTAAAGTCTGAAAAAAAATCAATTTTTCCATGTACTTTTACATTTCAGCACATTAGGAGCAACACACAGTAGGAAATCCCCCTTTTCTGCGTGGTCACCCTGGATTTTTTTGCCTTTTGCTGAAGCCTATATTTGCTGGCTTTAGAACTCTGTGCACTTTACCCATGCTAGCAAAAGGTAAAGTGCCTGTGCTCTCCCATTAAACATGGTCGAATTACCATACTCCTAATTGGTATATTTAACTTACCTATAAGTCCCTAGTATATGGTACAAGAGGGACCCAGGGACTGGTATTTATTTACTTCTAGTGGACTGCAGCACCTACTGTGCCACCCACTACAATGGAAGTGCAAACATAGCTACAGGCCAACCCAAGTTAGCCTGACTTTAGCAGTGTGGAACCTGCAATTTGATGTGTCAAAATAAACCCTTTTGCCATGTCAAAAAACTCCCTTTTAAATATTAATAAGGCATCCATGTGTAGGTTTTGTAGTCCACAAGCAAGGGTGCAAGGCATTTAAAAGAAGGGCATGTAGAAATGTAATGTTAGCAATGGCATGTCCTCACAGTGGCTAGACCTCAGAAGCTATTTTCACTGTAGCAGGCCTAGCTGTCCTATGTAGAAAACCAGATTATAGATTAAAACCCTAATAATGTATCTCGGGAATAGGATTAGATAGAAAAATAATTAAACAAATATTTTAATGGTGATTAAAATCCAATTTGATGGCGAAGTTGGATTTTGAATAAGTATTACGGGAAAATAACTTGTAGAAAGTTACCTTTTCCCTTCCTAGAGCTCCTGGAGGCTAAACTTGCATTTGCTTTCCAACTTCTGTCAGTCAGTAATAAGCATTTGAATAAGTGTGAAAAAGGTATGAAAGGTGTGAAATGCCTCCCAGTAGCACACAAAAGGCTTCCCTGAATGGGCGACTCCTCTGAACCTCACAAAATATGCATTGTAGGGGCTGAGGGCAACCTTCTTTTTTGACATTACAGTCTCAAATCTTGCTTAAGTGTCAAATCATGCTTGACAGGCTTGCTGTGTTTACATACAACACTCTGGGACACCCTTGAAAGTCAGAGTCTTGGGTATCCTCTGTCTGGATGCTGATGAACACTGTTTTCTTCTACCAGACTTCTGTCTCTGGGTTAATTGGGGGGTAGAGTGGCTGATTCAAACCGAATTTGTGTATTAGATGTGGGAGTCACCATTTTGAAATTGCCCAAGGTGGGTAGGGTTGGCCCCGGGAACCTTTACCTCATTGCTTAGGATGATCCAGGAGTCATTTCCCCCAGTAGTTCATGACAGTCATAAATGTGGCACTGCTAGGCACCCACTTCAGAATACTCCTGGACCTGAGGAAGAACAGAAGCGGTCTGGATCTGCAGTCTATGATCTGAGAGGAGCCTAAAGGACTGGACCTACTCCCTCTTGTACCCAAGACAAAGAGGTGGACTCCAAGTGGCCTAAGGATGACCTCTTGTTTAAGCTACCTGGATACAACAAGCTACAAGAGGTCGTTCCTGCAACTGCCCAGCTTACCAGTGGCAACCTGACCTGGACATGACCCTGCTGTTGGCCTCTGCCTGACACAGTGTCATCCTCTAAGTGCCTTCCCTGAGGTTCTGAGGAGATTTAGAAGTGTATTCCCGTGGTGGATTGGGACATAAAGCACTTTGTATTTCTCTGGTGAAATGGGGCTTAAAGGACTACGTCAGGAGCTTGCATCTGTTCCAGCTTAACCTCTGCTCTCTTTCGGGTTGCGGCTTGCACCATATTACAGTGAGCTCGCACCTGTTCCAGCTTTACCTCTGGTCTCTTTCGGGTTGCGGCTTGCACCATATTACAGTGAGCTCGCACCTGTTTCAGCTTAACCTCTGCTCTCTTTAGGGTTGCGGCTTGCACCACATTACAGTGAGCTCCCACCTGTGTTCCAGCTTTACCTCTGAATATCTCCGTGTGTTTAGAACATCCTAGCACTTGAGTTAGAACTTTTTTTTTGCTCACAATGTCGAGGTTGGATACATCCTCATTTGGTAAAGACTGTGACAAAGAAGACGGATTAGGAGGTAACCTAGAGGTAATCTTAATCAGTGAGTGCTAGTCTTGTTTGTCACTGTCCTAAAATCCCACCCTACCTATGACAGGTGATAGGTGAGGCATCCACATTGTATACGTTTCATTTGATTCTTTTCTTGGGCTTAACAGGATTACTTGGGGGTGGCTCCAACTTTACTCTTCCTGGAAGAACAGGGGTCGTTTAGTACCTAAAACAGAGGAAAGAGTCCTTTCCTGGAAGCAGTGTTTCACAGTTGACCAGATAGTTAAGTCTGTCACACGGTGGGAAACCACATCTGGTAAGGGCTGTGACAAGGAGACTAGGACTAGGAGTAATAAAGATTACCAGTAAATTACCTATTCTATACTGACTGATACATTCTTTGATCTAAAACAAAACGAATACAGTCACTGTTTCTAATCCTGAATTATCATGTCATTGTTTTTCGTTCTGCATCATGGTCCTTATTTTAAGACAACCCCTCCGTAGAAATAATTTCTAATCCTCTCTGGTGTGGTTGTTGTATCTAACCCTGCTGCACTTAATCATTTCTAATCCCGCCTGGCTGTGAGAGAGATTGTCTGAAAAGCAGTAATGTAATCTTGCCATGACGCAAAAAGAGTAACATGGATGAATGGTTGGGCCAGGCATCCAGGTGAGAGGGTGTGGAATCTTTGGGGGAGGATGGAAAAGATAGAGAAGCAGAAAAGTACCTTTTGACCTCAGGCTGAAATGATGTTTGCACCGGCCCTACACCTGTGGAAAAGAGATTGGCTGCTATGCGGAATTCTATAGCAAGAGGAGGGTAACTGAGGACAGGATGATATTTTTCCCAGTTGAAATATACGTATATTTGAATTTTTGGGGAAAACTTCTTAAATTGTTCTGTCAGTTTTCAAAATCCTTTGTCTAAGCTGTTTTGGGCCTAGTTCAGTAGCGTGCCCACTCTTGTGCAAATTCGTATTTTTCAAAAAAGAAAAACAGTGTCTTGGTAAACATTTCAGGGTTTGCTCGAGTATATGGCTCCACCTAGTGGTGGCTGACTTTACCCTTCATAACGACTTAATCACAGACGTAGCCGAGGCCTGCTTTTGTTCAATATAAATATATTTAGCAGTGTCAGCGCGGGGCCATGAAAATATCGGGGCCTGGGGCAAAGAGCACCTTCTTCGCCTTCTTGTGACAGCCCACTAATCTCTAACTGCATTGCACTGTGCTCCGGTGATGGTGCTGGCTTAGCGATCATGTATATTATGATTTTAGATTGAATTGTGTCCTCAGCAAGAGATGACTTTGGATTGCAAAAGAAATATGAGGTAATGTGAAAAGGTTCACTGGAAGAAGACAGGGAAAGGTACTTTTGAGTTGTTTCAATTCTGATCAAATTATATTATAAAGGAAAGCTGAGAGTCTCCTTGATAGACAGCGCACCCTCAATAATATGCAGGAAAAAAAGAAATATTAAAATGAATGAATGTGGTGAAGGGAAGCTTGGATTTCCTAACCGGGGGTTACTGTGACCAATAAAGTTACATGGGCAGGAGTCTGGGCCTGGACATGGGCACAGCTGATTCAGAGCTTCAGTCACCGTGGCGGGTCTCACGCGCTGCTGTGCCCAATTCCCTCCTCCCCTGTCCACTGTGCCTTCTGCTCCAGGATCCTCCTCTCACGATGCTGTTCGCTCTTGTTGCAGGGTTCCTAAAGGAGATGACGTTGCGCAGGGCGCTGAGGACCCTCGGTCTCATTTGCCTGGGTCTGTGCGGCCATTGCTCGCTCCTCCTGGTGGTCTCTGGCTTCCAGACGCTGGGGTCAGCTCTTCTCTGCATGTTCCTCACCAGAGCGGTCCTGGCCGCGCCCTTCATCCACGTCAATATTTTCCAGGTACAGATGTTCTGCATGCCTGAGCAAGCACTTCACTGCAAAAATACTGAATTATGCTTCCATAATGCATTGTGTAGGACTGGTGCAATATGTAAGGCTTTAAAAGGGTTTCTTCTGAACATAAAGTAAGTCCTATATTGCTTGATTGAGCATGTGGCACACACTAGGCTTAATTTGGTATTTTGCCACAGTAATATATAAGCAGCAAATAAGCATCGCTGAAGTGAAGGAATATTGCCTTCTGCAGAATGGCAAAAACCACGAAACATATGCCAGGAGATTTGCGGCATTGACTGGGTAGGTAATTAGATGCAAAATGTTCGTGCTATATAAAACTTTATAAATAAATAAATAAAAAATGTGAGTAAACTGAACTGTATCAACCCACGTCTATAGAAAGAGGGCTAGTGCAACATGTGATGGTGGAAACCACAACCAGTGACAGGTATTATGCAACCATTTCCATAATATCACAGTTATGGTTCTAATTGTGGGTAGGCACCACTAGGGTATTTGGAAGCATCCTCAAGACACCAATCATACAAGAGATTTTGACACTCAAAGTTCATAGCAATGGGAATCTGGGGTTACACTATGCAGATTTGTAGGGCGCACTATCACCCGGGACAGTATCCTGACGCTGAGCAGGTGGGAGTCTAGCCAAACCTATGCCTAGTGGGACTACTCAAGGTCTTCAGCTTCTTGCGGAAATCAAAAAGGGAGGAGGAGGCTGTCATGTATAGTGGCAGGTCGTTCCACCATATTGAACTATAGACCGACCAAACATGGAACAATTCACCCAAAGACTCCTTCACGCTGCATCCAGCCAATGAGTAATGTGGTAGGATGTGACTGATGGTCTCCTCAATGCAAGCATGTCCAATGAGTGACTGTGCTGCATATGGTTGCTGCTCTCTGTGGTGAACACAACCTCTGAGTTGTGTGGAAGAAAGTCAACGCTGGTCTTGCTTTGAGCATCCACCCTTTCCATAAGCACCCACCCACCGATTTAACGTGGAATAACAAGGAAGCGGCTCCCTTCAGAGCAGCCGCATCTGTTGGGTGAATGTGAAGGAGAATGCTGCTCTATTTGTGGTGTGGTCAAACGTTGCGTAAATGTAAAATAATATGAATGCTGGCCCCTTTGTGATACTTTGAATTTACGTAATTGCACTCCTAGTGACCACACCGTTCCAGAGTGTTCGGAGTGACGCACAACTTAATCCCTTGAAAGTACTTCCACCCTTTGAGTTCATGTGGTTTGGGGTGGAAGAGTGTGCATGCTAGTGGAGGGGCAGGGAAGCAGGTCCTAGAATTGGTTTATCAAGCACAGCCCACACAGAAAATGTTTATGGAGCACATGTGTAAAACGTGACTAGAAAACAACCTCTACACAGGAATATGTTAGCACAGTCCACTCTGATGGACAAAGGAGCATTTTTAGTTTTTCCTAAACTCTAACGCTAACCGAGTTTCTCCAAGTCCTGATGATACACATTTGCTAGGCTTGAACTTCATTTTGAGGTCTGGGAGGAATAAATAGTAGAATGGCATGTACGGGCGCCACTGGCAATTCAGCTGGCATCTCAAATGAATGGCTTTATAGAAAGAGTAGAAGATGCTTGAAAAGGACACATTTCTAGATGAGAAGTCAGAGGGAGGAGTAATGGTCTGTTTCTAAGGCTCTGGCAGAAGGGCACTCTCAAAGTTATAGCAAGAAACCACTTTAGCTGCCACCCAGAGATATAAGATTGTAACAACTCGGGTATGAACAGCTCATCAAGTCCTGTGTTTGTCTGAGGATTATATTTCATGCAGACCTAGGTATGTTGTGGGAATACCAAAACCACAAACACAGGAATGCAAAGGACACAACTAGACTGGGTGAAGTTACTCTCATTGGATATTGGACAGTTTGGGATTTCTGCTCTGGGAGAATAGATTTTACTTTTGGGCGAAAGAGGTGTTTCCCATATTGGACTGAGTAAGCACTGGCTTGGACAGTGCCACACGCAGAAGGAATGGACTACTAGTCATGATAAGTGTGTTCGATCAGCAATGAAGTTTCATTGGTCTGGGCCATAAAAGAGGACCAGGAAGACCTTGATAGAACGGTTTGATTTGTGAACTCTTTCTCATCTGGCATTTGTCAGTCATTTCCCCAGAACCCCCATATCTTAGATGAAAAATGTAATTAGATGTGAATTCTGCCCATGTACTGGTTGAATGAGGTGTGTGGCTTGTCAATATGGCTGTGTAAACGTAAAACCCAATCACTCCTGCAGCCCCAGTAGAAATCCTTCTTAGTCCTGCCTTGTAATTGTTCCTGCCTGGGCCAGATCGCAGTCTGTCTGCACCCTAAAGTGGAGAGTCGTGATTTCTGGTCCTGGTGCTGCGCCCACTGCTATAGAGAGAAAGATCAGAAGCTAAAGAAGATCAAGGGCGGGCCAAGCGGCCATCTTGAGAAGATCTGTGATCACCTCGATCCGTGTTTGCGCACAAGAAGCTGGCTCTGACCCGAGACAAGCGTGCCACCCTAATAACGGTCCAGATCGTTGTGCATGCTGTGGCATGCCTCCGGGTGCTCGCCGGCTCGAGTGAAGTGGGTGGTGCAGCCTCGTGAGGACATACCCGAGACCAGTGAAACTTCAGCATCGCAGTGAACTCCACTGACACAGATCCTGGAGGGGTGAGATGGTGGAGGTAAGCCACTGCCTCCTGGGGACCCAAGAAGGCCTTGTGAGGTGAGCCTGGTGATTGCTGGCAGGGGCTGTGGAGCTACTGTGGAGTGTGTCAGCGGGTCTCGGGAAAGCGGTACTGGATGCTAGAGTGGCACTATCAGGCAACGCTTCGGGTATCACTGATGGGTGGTGGCTGCTCCCCCACCAGAGAAGAATTGGTGTCTCTCTTGAGTGCGGCCTCATAGCCCTGAAGGGGTGGATCGGGAACAGGTTCTGGGAGTGGCCCCAATAGATTGGGCACTGGAAAGTTCCTAGCTCTGTCTGAAGGATTGGACCACCCTTGAAAGAGGAGGGCTGGAAGCCCCGTGGGAACAAATTGTGTGCATAGTATGGACAGCTTGGAGGACCGCTTGGGCTGTGATTCCTGGCACTGACCAGAAATGCTGCAAAGTGGTGGCTGGAGCCCTAGCCTAGGCTTAGACAAAGTAGAGGTAATTGGGACTGATTATGTGCCTGTCATTAATCTCTGATGCATGACTATGGTCAAAGACAAGGCTCTCAAAGTTCAGTAAAGTAATCCAATCATGCAGTAGACTTCTTTGCAAATGGTGCTGCAAATAACTAAACACCCTGCTGAATCAAAGAGAGCGCAGGACCAGGAAAGGCACTCTAAGGAGCCTTCACGGGCGGACCTGCTAGCGGCAATACAGAGGTCGCGGGAAGCGCTGAAAGGGAGAATAGCAGAGCTCACCATAGACATCAGCTTGGTGGGAACGGACCTGTGGAAGGTTGATGATAGAGACCACGCTATGGAGGGCTCAGTGTCAGAACTGCAAGGTGAAATGAAAGTTGGAAGGAGCAGATGGTTACACTAACAACAGCAACCCTGTCTTGAGCCATTGGTTCAATGCCCAAAGCATCAGTGGCACAGCAAGGGTGCACAGAGCCCTAACACAAGCAAGGAATGATGGTAAAACAGCCATAACATAGTTGGACCCTCACACTCCTGTGCCCTGGTGCCACTGCTCCTGCAGCACCAATATTATCTACTCCTCTACCCACTCTGCTGGGCTGCCACTCCTAGACCTGAGGCCCAAAGCAGGCTGTCTGCCCCTTTGTGTAAAAAAACGAGAAGTCCCACATCTCACCCCGCTGTTTCTTGGGACCTGTTCCCTGTGCAGCAAGTAGGGCTTGGACCCAAATGCTAACAAGGGGCTCACTACTCCCCTTTTTGCTAGTAACATTTACTTAATTGGGGTTCAGTGGTCCCGCACACCATTGCCCCAGTGCCAATGCACCCGCTGCACTAATGTTAGTGATAGAACTTTAAAAAAAAGAGTCTGCATTTCTCAACACCTCCTTCGGGGCATCTCTTTGAGGATGTGGGGAAGCTGTCTATGTCCATTTGTAAACAATTAGATTAGACCCCTCCTAGCAAAATAGGACCCCCTTTTCTATGCCATCTCTTTCAATCTATTTATGGATTTTCTCCATTCTACTGGTCCATTACTCTGAGGCACCAGGGCTCAAGATGACCAGGACTCTGAATATAACCATTTTCTCCTCCTCCCTGCCCCCCACCTCACCTGAGAGGATATCTGCATGAACACATAAGTTAAAGTTAGCCACGTGCACGGGGACCAAGCTGTTTTTAATTTTACAAAAACAGTTCCCCCACATTTTGTTAAAAACAACCATTCCTGAATTGCTAATGGGCACCTGGAGTACTTCGAGGGGGCTGACAGATAGGGGGCCTCTAAACTTAAGAAGTCACTTGAAGTATCATTATGACAAACATTTATTATTTTTGAGAGATACTGTAAGGATGCTGAGTTTTAGAAAGTGTCCTTTTAATAGACTTATAAACATGCCTGCAGTAGGTGCAGTCTAGTTAGCTATTACTAATATGTATTATTGTGAAGGACGTGTTTTATCATATAAACTAAATCATTGTGTTGCAGCCTATCTTATACTGTGTATAATACACTTTTAAAATAATGACTTGAATATTCTCAGTACTTTCTGTAAGTTGCTGAGACCTCAAAGCACTATCAATACACAAGTGACTATTCTGCTCTGTGCCAAACAGGATTCATTTCTCTGACAGTTTTCCGTTTACCAATTATTGTTTCAGAGTGCATTTCCCACTAAATAGTTTAATTTGCATTTATGTTTCATTCAAAGTGTGTGCAATATTTCATATGCAGTTGCCATGAAGGTGAAAAAAAATACGTATAGAATATTTTGTTGTTTTAACCATGTATAAGCCTGTAATTTTCCCTGTTAACAGTACATACTTGAAACAGATAATGTTAGAAGAAAACACTTTAAAATGCGTTCTACAGCTGCCCAAATGACCCATGACTGATAATTAGAGTAAACAAAGAAAGAAAAGCCATGAGAAGAATGAATGCAGACAAGTTCATATAAAAATCTACTTAACCATGTCTGGGCCCTTGTGGAATCATAAAATGTAAACAGATGGCTGGTGAGCAGCTTTTTTCTCTGTAGAAGTTGGCAACCCTAACTTTAATCGCTTTATGCAAATAAGAGGGCCTGGAAACATGAAGAATAAAGAAATCCATGCTTCCAGGCCATCTCCATTTACAAGTACTCACTGAGGCATTTGCTCCCCCCTGGGGCTGCCACCACGGACCCCCGAGAGCCACCCGCCCAGTTTAAAGACCTCTGAATACAGTCTAGTCATTGGGTCCAAACAGAAACTGACAAAGTTTAATGGAAAAGACAGACACAATGAGAAATGAGGTCAATCTGGGCCAACCAGAACAGGAGCACTACAGACTTGACACCCCTTCGCCGTGATTTACATGGAAGCCATTTAGAATGAGAAACAAACTTGTCCTTTGCTCCTTGGTAGGGATCAGGGGTCGGAGAAAAGGACACACACCTGGAGAGAGGTTCATTTGTGGTCGTTCATCTCACACTAGAGCTGTTGGTGTTTGCTGCGAGAGCCTTGTGTGGAGAGATAAGACTCAAGACAAAATTGGTACCAAATAGCCTGACTTCACCCTGGGATGTGGAGAGACAACCCCTGTGAAGCTGACAGGCACCGCTCGCCTACTGGACTCCAGGTGGGCATCAACTATTCCAAGTGTGTCGCTGGATGGCAACTACCCAGCGGGGTAGTTGCCATCCAGCGGGATGCCATCCCGCTGCCTTGCTGAGGGGAGCCCCTGGCAAGGCAGCCCAAGCAAATGCCGCCAGTAACTCATATCCATAGGTGGGAATTTGCCAACAATGGCTAGATCAGAATGGCTAGACTTGCACAGCCTAATCTCTTTGTGGGCCTGTTATGAATACACTCGTTTGTGTAGTCCGATTTCTTGTACTGTGCTGTTTTTCAATCATTACTCTATAGCCTGTTAATGGAGAAATACATGCAACCTCACAGCTTTTATGATAAGCCATTATTGGAATGGCCTTGGTGCTTTCATTTGCTAATTCCTGTGGTAGACTATGAATGAGGGGAGAAAGGTGTGCCCCCTGAATATCGAAACCACAATATCGATGGGACACACTATCGAAGACAGAATATCAAAAATAAAACAGGTAAGTAAGTCTAGATATTTTATACCTAACTCCACATAAATGTACCTATGTGGTACATATGTCTTCAAGGTACATAGGTGTGGAAGTAGGAATTGTAAATCTATATTTCCCTATATGCACGTATCTTTCGATATTTTGTTCTTTGTTATTCTGTCCTCGATATTCTTATACCACAATATTGTTGGTGTCGAAATTCAGTATTAAAACTGGGAAGAAGGGGATGCCATGGTGCAGCATCTTTGCACCTTGGTCCGACATAAGATACACCATTTGAATATGTACAAAGAACCAAGAGGTGGGTTCTGATGGTGTGTTTCTATGTGAGATAAAGTTAGGTGCTGCTCTAATCTACTTCTCCAGGATATTCCCTACAAACCGTTCTTTAAAACTCAGAATGTCTCTATATTTAGGGTGTTATAACTCATTTAGTCCTATTTTGTAGTTTTATTTGTGGATTCCAGTAAAGGAATGTACGCATTTGGACTAAAATATTAGATTGGCTGTGATAGTAACGTAACTATCATTGTTTTACAAGCTACTAATAATGAGTGGTGGTACTGAGACCTCCAGAATGTGCAGGTTCAGTCACTGAATGGGAATATTGGTTACTATAGGCTAATATCACCAAACACCAATATGTATCCTTTCACCATTACTTTTTTTAGATATATAAATTAGCATTTTCAGAAAAACATATCAAACACATAAACCTTATCACATGTGCAACCAATCTGCAATATTTGACCCTACAATCACAGCAGTAATGAGCGACCATTTTTAAAAAATGTTCTACATAATGTTCAGCCATAACATTATCCCTACCATTTCCCACAAATGTCACTGTTGCATCGTTCAGAGAGGTCTATTATTAAGGGGTGCATTATTTTGGCAATTATCTACCCCTACTACTGTGTCATCCCTAAGGATGAATGTATTGTGTACTTCCACTCTAGCAAATCTTTCCTCCAGACTTTTACCTCCAGGGCTGTGGTCCCGTGGATGGCGATCTGGCATGTAGCCAGGACTACCCCGAGTGCCACCATCCGTGTTGCCATTTTTGTTTCCCTACGCCGTGGCAGCACACCCAGCAAACATAGTTTTATGGTCCCTGTCAGACTCATCCTCACCATGTGTGATAATGTACTGATCACTTCTGATCAGAATTCCACCCGCGGCCAACAGGACCATGTCATGTATAAAAAGACCGCTGTGGCATCCGCAAGACCTTGCAGACAACTCTGTGCCACACCTTGGCTGTCTGCTGGAGCAAATATGGGAGCTTTGCTTCCCATCATAAATACTCTGGTAGCGTATGTGGAACATATGATCCCACTAGCAGTGATTTCTTCCAGTTAGGTCTTCGTCAAACCAGTGTATCACATCTTGAAGCTGTGAAGCAGCATAATAAAAAAGAGATTAGATAGCCTCTCTCCTGCCTCTCGCCACAGCAGTTTCAATGTGTCCAGTTTCACTCAGCTCCATCTTCTCGCCCACACCAGTGCACACAGCTATGTGTCTAATCGAGGGAATGTGGAGGGCGGGACTGGACACATTACATTTTGTAGCACATACAAGCAGAGTGGTAAAAACACATTTGAGCTACGGAGATCTGTCCCATCATAGAGAGTGGAAATGCCTTCCAGAAATGAACAGACTAAGATAGTCCTTCCAGCATCTTAGAGGAGACACCTTACCTTGAGCCTCAGAGAGATGGCAGAAAGGAAGATGAAGAGGAGACAGCCTGCTTCACAAGGCATTAGCTCTCATTAGTGAGGCAAGTGCAGTGGCACTGGGGCCCAAGAGTGTGAAGGGCCCACTGCATCACAATTATGACTGTCTTTCTTTACAATCGAGGAATGGTGGATACAATTCGGCCTGAGAGCACCCTTGATGCAAAGAGGTGGGCAACACATGAGGGATCTTTTTTTCTGAAAAGTACAGAGTCTGTTTTAAGATTGGAGTGATGGTCAGACTTAGTGGAGAGGGAGTGAAAGAGCCAGAGTGGATACCCTGCTGCTCAAGGCTGCAGGTATCATTAGTGCATAAGGTGCAGTTGCATTGGGGCCCAGGAGTCTGAGGGGTTCACAAGACCCTAAATAATGGGAGTAATGTTTATTGTCGATTTACTTTTTTTATGTATGTTCCTATTTATAAGTCTCGCATTTAGTGTGGCTTATTCAATACTGAAATGTACCCCATAAATGATCTTATGTGACCCGCCCCCTGAATTCAGCCCTGCCCCTTCTGCCCCCTTAAGACTTTCCAAAAAGTTTTGGAGGGGGGCTGACTTCAAAAAATTTTGGGTAAGAGGGGCTCAGACTAAAATGTTTGAAGATCTCTAGTATGAATAATCCTTCTATCTCAGCTACAGACAATGTCTCCATTGGGCATCTTCCTAGGGAAAAGTAGACCCATTCTCAGCCTGAATCAGAAATGTTCTTTTCTGCCTTGGGAACATGAGCAAAAGTGCAAAGGTTTGATTGAAACTGCAGTAAGAAAGAAAAATATAACATGGAAAAAGTTGCTTCGGCTGATACCTTTAAAGCTAGAGTTATACATGCAGTCTGCCGCCATTTTATTTATATATTCAGTGCTGCACTTGTGAACACACATGTTCTACAGGAAGGAATATCTATGAAGACTAAGTCGCTGTGTGCTTGATTTCAGTCATAAGTTTCTCACTACCAGCTCTTGTGTGGTGGTGGTAGTAGTGATTGCTTGTCTGAAACCTTATCTCCTAGACCACTTCCAGTGGTCTTAAATAAGGCTGCATTTGATGGAGGCATGGCCAGACATGATGGCCACCTGGACATAGCTTTCGCAGCTCCCCTCCTGGTCTGTGCACAACCTTTATAATCAAGGCTCACTGCTGCTATGACGATAGTCGAGCAGCTTGCTCGTGTTGTGGGGCCCCCGGCGGATGCCTTTGGGGGAAGTGGCATGGTGCGGAGACCCCCGTACCACCCGAGGGAGTTGGTGGCTAGCCAGGCCTCTGCGAGGCCTTGAGCACTGCGGCTTGTAGTGACGCTGCTGCCTGTAACAGAGCGGAGGAAGTGGGCTACAAAAAGACGAGGTGTGACCCAGCTGTGCAAGCTGTTACCAGTTTTGCACCGGCTGTTGTGGCGAGGCAGCCGGGAGGCCATGCTGCTCTGGGGGGAGGCCCCTGAGCAACCGTGTTGGTGCCCTGCTGGAGCCAAGGAGTGGCAACACAGGCAGGAGCTGAGGAGCGGCCTCCTGAGTGGGGCAGAGAGGCTTGCACTCCCAACTGGGAGTGAAGAGGTGGGAGAGGAGTGTTTGTGTTTGCAGCGGGGATGCTTGAGACGGTCTAAAGAGTGTGCTCCCCCCACCCCACCCTGGGGGGCTCGAATTAAAATTTCTGGAGGGGGCGCTCGGTTCCCATCCGCTTTCCCAGCTTACATTTCCTCTGCTTTGGCGCCCATTGCTTGGCCTCACGGGGCCTGCTGAACACTGCCTGTTGGGGGCTCTTGTGCCATTGCCCCCCCATGGTTTTTAATGAATGGTTTAATGCCAGTGCAGCTCCCCGAGAGGGAGGTGGGCAGCAGTAATAATGGCCAGACGGCTGCACCGAGAGTTGGTGATTGAGCCTGTGCTGTGTATCCTGTGCGCCACATCCCACCCTACGGATCCTGGAGTTTGGCCCAGTGCAGAGGGCGGCTGGTTCACCACTGTGCAACCCCGGGGGACAGTTGCAGCACCAGCGGCGGATCACCCCCAGCTTCTAGCCTGTTGTGGACTGGGGTGGCAGCCCCCAATAACTCAGCCTCAAGATATCTGGTAAGCTGCTGTGGATCAGTGGGGGCACTGGGGAGGTCCCTTGGTGCCAGGAATTGTGAGGCCCAGCAGATTGGGAGCTATGACTGGACTGGGCAGTGTGTCTTTCCCTCTCCCCCTTCAGCCCCCAGAAACTAGTGGTCCTACTGCGGTTGCAGAGAACTGAACCCATCCTCCTTCTTCTGCTTTATTGCTGGACACTGACTGCAGCTGGTGTGTCTGGGGCTGGTTAAGGATTGCACTCCCCTATCCCCCTTGCTGAGTAGGGGTGCTGGTGAAGACACTTAGTAGTGGATGGCCAGGAGGGATCGTGGTTGTTGGTTAGGGGTGCTGAGCATTGCGGTCAGGCTTGCCCCCTCTCCTCTTCGGAAACTGTAGTGCAATGGGGAAGGACAGGCCACAGTGAGGGGCGCAGTAGACCAAGATGGACCTGTTTATGGCCCCTGTGATGAGTGTGAGGGTAGATCCTCCCCAGGAGAGCCTTGCGGAGGAGCGAGGGGAACTGCAGGGTCCCACAGGTGCTCAAATCCTGGCTGCAATTGAGGCATCCAGTGCAGTGGTGCAAGCTAAGATAGATCCTGTCCCTCAGGATGTTGGCCTGTTGTGTGTGGACCTGCGTAAAGAGGCAGAACAGTCACTGGCCACAGAACAGGATGTGACCAAACTCCATAAAGAGGTCACCGCCTTGAAATTTACGCTGACTGACCTTTAAGCCAAGACGGCCACACTGGAGTGCAGAGACGAAGATGCTGAGGGCCGCTCTAGATATTGCAATCTCCGGTTTGTGGGATTTCCGGAGGGAGTGGAGGGGCAGATCCCTGAACTCTTTCTCAAGCACTAGATTGTGGAGTATATCCCGTCTGCGAAATTGTCATCACTGTTTGTTGTCGAATGGGCACACCGTACTCTGGCTCCGAGGCTGCCGGTAGGGGCGTCCCCGCGCATGATTATTGCAAAACCGCTCAACTTTAGAGACAGGGATGCCGTGCTGCAGGTGTTCAAACAGTAAGGAGACCCCACCTTCCAGAACCAGGCGATCCATTATTTCCAGACTACACAAGAATGGTGCAAGAGATGCAGATGACCTTTGGGGGGGTGAGGGGGGTGAAACAAAAGCTGAAGGCCATGGGCTTGCGCTACATGCTTCTCTTTCCGGCAAAGATGAAGGTGATACATGCAAACCATGCACATTTCTTTAACACGCCTGAAGCAGTATGGGACTGGCTGGAGGTGTGGGGAGAGGGTCGAATTCCATTCCTGGTCCCCCGAGCCTCTGGGGAATGGGCCCAGGACACATACACTCGAGACCAGTGAGAAGATGCCGGCAACATGGCAGAGGGCCTCCCCTTCCTCCGCCCGCGTTGTGGTCCACCACAATGGTACATTGGACCTTGAGTGTCAGAGGTCAGAAAGAGAGGAGGCGAGAATGCTCGTGGAGGCGGCAACGGCCTCCAATTATGATGAAAGCAAGGCGTATGTGGTGGAGGAGACCCAGGCCACGGAGGAGTCCTGACCCTGTAGTGCCCTGCGCAGGTTAAGGGGGGACTTTACTTGGGAGTGCGGCTGGATTGCTCTTTCTGGGCCACCATGGAGCAGGTAAATCCTGGAGGGGCCCCTGTCAACTTTTCCAAACTGTACATTGTGTTGGTACTCTGCTGGCAATTGAGCATGAGCTGTGGATGCTGAATACACAGGCAGGCCACTCCCCCATTGTGGTCTTTTGTTTGTTGTGGGTAGTAGAGTGTGTGTTTTGAGTGTTTAGCTGTGGTTAGGGTTGCACGGTTGTGATATAGCTGTTTTTGGGTGTGCTGCGTGAGTGGGCGGGCACGGATGTGGGGGTGTGGTGCTTGGGAGCTGCTATGGATGTAGCTGGCGACAGGTGTACACCCCTGCAATACTTATTGAGTCTGAGACTTGTGAGTGTGATTGTGTGAGGTAGTTGTGATGGTTATTGTTTTTTTTTCATTCTTTGTTGACATGATCTGGACATGTGAGGATTTGTTAATGGGGTGGGTCTAGGGGGGACTGTGATGATTGGTGAGGCATGAGTTGTTCCTTTTTCTGTATTTACCCGGTGGGTGGGTTGGAGTATATTGTTACAGTTAGGATTGAACAGCAGCAGCAGTGTGGTTGAGGGCTTGGGGTGGTCAGAGAGGGACGGGGGAGGTGGGGTGGATGTGGATGACATGGGGTGGGATGATGTGAGATTGGATGATGGCACACTTTAAGTTGGTGACATGGAATGCCCGTGGACCCAATTCATATGTGAAGCGTTATAGGATACTGACGTACATGCGCAGGCAGGGTGTACACATTGCACTGTTACAGGTGATACATTTGATGGAAACTGAGGTGCACAAGGTACATAGGAAGTGGATGGGGTAGCTGTATTCCTCCACATATTCTAACTATACCCATGGGGTTGTGACTTGGATGGCTCCACAGGTTCCCTTCCGGGTTTGTGGCTTTAAGACAGATATCGAGGGGAGGTACCTCTTATTAGATGGTATCCTGGATGGAGTGGGGGTATACCTGTTGAATGTATTTGCACCGAATGTTGATGATGGTGGTTTCTACCTGGAGTTGGAAAGGGAACTGCTTCTTTATGTCAGAATCCCTCTATTGTGGGCAGGGGATTTCAATTGCGTGTTAGATAGGAAGTTGGATCAACATTTGCAGAAGCCTCACAATAAACTGAATACGTCGACCGCCTTGTGGGATGTGATGGAACGGCTATGGTGCAGGGATATCTGGCATGAGACCGACCTGGGGATACGAGTATTTACGTGCTATGCGCCCACACATGGAACTCATAGTCGTCTCAATAGGTTTCTGTTATCGGGAGACCTAGAGGCTGCCAAATTGAATTGTCCGAATTCTGGGTAGATTCTTTTTGGACCATGCTCCACTATTGCTGGAATGGGGCATGGGTGGAGCTAGGCTCAGGGTCTCTTGTGGCAACTCTGCCCAGAGGCGTTAGGAGACTCGCTGTTTCGTGAAGACCTCCGGGAGGTGACCTCCGGCTACTTCGAGACTGACTGGTTGTCGACAGCAGGGAGAGGGGTGGAGTGGGATGCCCTGAAGTTAGTGACACAGGGGGAATGTATGTCCCGCAATAGTAGTACATGTCACCGTCTTGAGGCAGTACTGACTGGGGAGTAGGGGTTCCTGATGTATCTTCAGCAAGACGTGCATGTAGATGGGGAGCAACAGGAGGCTTTACTGATGACGCAGTGGCAGATTAAGGAAAAATGGGATTGGCTAGATTGTTTGACTTGATGCGCCTACCGGCAATGATTGCACAGAAAGGGAGCCAGGTCAGGGAGGATGCTGAAGTTGTTGCTGAAAAGAGAACACCCACCCCAGCTGATACTGTCACTGAAGCGCCAGGATGGAACCATGGTAAGTACGCAGGCTGGCATCAATTTGTTTCTGAAGGACCACTTGGTGGCAGTTTACAGTGCAGAACCACGGCATTGCCTGGTGGCGACCGGGCAGTTCCTGGAGGACTTGGAACTCCCTCGTTTTACAGAGGCACAGACGCAGGGCCTAGAAAAGCCTCGATTGGTTTGGTTTTATTTTCACTTGAATAATGTGAGATTTAATTTTTCCCAAAAGTAGGGGTGGGCAAATTATTATTATTATTATTATTATTAGAAGCTTGTATAGCACTCAGCTACCCATTCCTGGCGCTTTAGGAACAGGTAGGGTCTAGTTGCACAAGCTAACTTAAAACATCCAGGTATATAACTGTTTCCGAAAAGTGGTAAGCGAGGAACAGCTTCTTAAGTATCCCGGAAGGGAATTCCAAAGCTTGGGGCCCAGGTAAGCAAAGGACCGACCTCCCAAGCAAAGTGATTTTTTTTTCACCTGTAAAGATGCTGTTTTGGCCTTCACAAGAGTTGTGTGTTTTCTCATCTTTCTTTAGTTTTCGCCAGGGCGAAGTATTTTCTCGCCATAGCAAGATAATTTTGAGGATAGAAGGCAGCTAAGCCAAGCACAACCTGCGAGAAAGACAACCTGTATAGTACAATTCTCACTACATTCATATTTGCAACTTAAGTCTTCTAACAATCACATTTTGAGGCCTTGACTACTTTAGCTGTCTGGTGGGTGTCTGTAAATAATGCACAAATATTGGGATCCCAGTGAGACTCCTTAAACCAATGGTTGCTTTGTGTCAGCCCCCTTCAGCCATGGCTTTGAGGCAGTGTCAATCATGCCTTGGATCAACCAAGAGGAGTATTTCTGTTTCACCATCATGCTAATGGCTGTTGGGTGTATTATTCTGCCATTTAAGAAGTCCTCCCATTGCAATACATGAGGTGAGGTGTATTATTTTCGTGAGCAACAGCAATCAGCAGGGACTATCTGCCATCTTGAAAAGGAGGCTTTCTTTATTAAAAGCAGTACGTTTCGTGTGTCAAATAAATACTCTGTGTGATCTAAATAAGTATGTAAATGCACTATACTATTTTCAATAAAATCACTTTTGTGTACTAAACTACGCAATATCAAAAGTACAAGCACCTGCCTTTATTAAAAATGCATGAAAAAGATTGTTGTCCATTGACAAACTTATCCAGATCATTGTGTTTGTAATTGTTTTTTAAGTAGCTAATGTTTTAAAAAAAAAAAAAAAATTTTTATATACTTTATTTTTGTGAAGTTTTAACATTCATAAAATTCAGTGGAAAGTTCATTATGAAGTACAGATATGAAGCAACAGCTCCTATAGAAGCGAAGACATTCATTGCCAGTGCACATTTAGGCCCGTATGAGCCAATTACAATTAGGTCTCTGAAACAATCATATAACTTTAGCCCGCACCCACTTGTTCTTTACCACTTTTTGCAATATCCTAGGAATGTCCAGGGGGATCTTATATATTGTTACTAGACCTCAGTGTTTCACAGTATTCACATATGTGGATATGTCATCTCTCTGCATGTTTTATACCCCATTTCAGTGCGGGCTATCGTATTAGGTCTCTCCCGCTTCTGTAGCCGAGTGTTCTAGCAAGTCTGTCCGCAACGGGTCCCAGATGTCGCGAGGGCGTGAGGAGCGAGGAAGAAGCTCGGCATAGGTATTGATTTGGTCTTGCCATATGATCATGTCTCCCAACCAGTCCTTAAATTTAGGTGCTCGCCCTCGTCCCCATCTACAGGCCACTCGGCGTTTAGCCAACACCAAGCTAAAGGACAGAAACTTACGCTGCCGGGCTGGAGTTTGCGCAGTGTAGCCCAGCAGAGCTACCAGAGGGGACCTCGGCGTGGGCAAGTCGAGCATGAGATCAAGTGCGTCTAGAGCTTGTCTCCAATATGTTTGTATCTCAGGACATTCCCAGGCCAGATGGAGAAAATTCGCAGCGTGTGCCTTGCATCTATCACAGCTGTTCGTCTCTCTAAGGCCAAAACTGTGTAGCTTGAACGGGGTGTGATAGCTGCGGTGCAAGAATTTGTAATGAATAACTCTTAGTCGGCTGTTAGCAGATATCTGTTCAGTCTGATTACAACAGAACTGCCATTGTGCATCCGTCACCTCCAGTCCCATTTCCGTACTCCATTTTTCACGGGCTGGGCAAGGCGGGTATTCAATGTCAGTGAACAGTGCATGGTATAATGTGGAGACTAGGTGTGAGGCAGAAGATGCGCGCAACACTTAATGCAGCGGGGCTACTATCGGTGGTTCGGAGGGGTAGGCAGGGGTACAGGTCTGTAGTCCGTGTTGCAAGCGGATGTATAAAAAGGTCTCCATAGTGGAGGGCGGGGGGTCTGTGCATAGCTGTTGAATGGTGCGAAATTTCCCGCCAAGGTATAGGTCTCCCCAGCAATGAATTTTACGTGTGTGTGCGAATTTCCTAAATATTCCCTCTTGTAGCAGTGATAGCGCTGGGTGATAGGAGAGCGGGAGCAATGGGGAATACAGGCAGGGGGTGTGTATGCGCCTACGTATACGATCCCATGCCTTGAGTGTGCATTCTACATAGTTTAGGGCGCGGGATTGTGACTCAATTTTGGACAGTAGTACCCCATCCAGTGGTATAGGGTCCGCTAGCCAGTGTTCAGTGGCTACATGAGGTGTGTATCGTGGGGGGTGGAACCAAAAGAAGGTGTAGTGCGCCTGGGCACATAGATAGTATAACTCAAAGTCCGGTATATTGAAACCCCCTGCGAAAATGGTCTCACAAGCACTTCCCACCGTATTCGCGGCTGCTTCCCGCCCCATACCAGTCGAATCAGTTCTGAGCGAAGAGAGGAGAAAAAATTGCGCCCCGGATCATACGGTATATTAAGAAATAAGTATAAAAATTTAGGAAGGAGAACCATTTTGATGAGGGAGATGCGGCCAGCCATGGTTAAGGGTAGGGCGATCCATCGGTCAATGCAACCTGTTACATAGGTCATAGTGCATCCATAGTTCAATCTCATCAATACGTCACGGTCAGCCGAAATGCGGATACCTAAATATTTGACCTCATCCTCACACCACTCGATGGGGAAGTCAGTGTCAAAGGAATCGGTAGCAGCAGTCAACGGGAATATCTGGGATTTAGCCCAATTTATGTGTATACCCGATTGGCCACCAAACTTGACAAATTCGCGCAATAAGGGATTGAGATTTTGTCGCGGGTCTTTAATATATAAAGTAACGTCATTCGCATAGAGAGAAATGAGTATGGGACGTAAGAAACAGCGGAGGCCAACTTGTTGGTAGTGTTGCCTGATCTTGGCAGCTAGAGGCTCCATTACTAAGGCAAAAAGCAGGGGCGACAGTGGGCATCCCTGGCGAGTGCCTCTGGATAGGGGGATCGAGGCCGATAAATGTCCATTTATCAGAACTTTTGCCGTGGGTGCGGTGTAGAGAAGTCTGATCCAGGAGATAAACCCCATGGGAGTCCCATGTTTTGAAGTATTGTAAAGAGGTAGTCCCATTCCACTGAATCAAAGGCCTTGGTGGCGTCCAAGAATACCGCCGCCAGTGCCAACCGAGGGTCTACAGTCTGTAGAATAGAGAACAGTGTCCTCAGGTTGTGGGAGGTAGCTCTACCAGGGATAAAGCCCGCCTGATCCGGAAGGACAAGATCTCCCATCAGGAGGCTAAGTCTATTTGCCAAAAGTTTCGCTAGGATTTTCGCATCTGATTAGCGAAAGCGGTCTGTAGGATTCGCATCTATTGCCAGGCTTGCCTGGCTTGAGCAATGACGTGATAAGCGCCTCCCTCATGGATGTTGGTAGCGTCTGTGCTTCATGTGCCTCAAGAAAGACCTCTTTCAGTATAGGAAGGAGCTGATCTATATATGTTTTATAGAAATCGATGGGCTATCCATCCGATCCTGGCGCCTTCCCAGATTTCATTTGCATGATGGCTGCCCGCAGCTCATCATCCTCAAATGGTGCCGCTAAAAACTCCCGCTGATGATCCCCCAACCATCCAAGAGCTATGTCTTCAAGGTATGAAGCTAAGTCCGGTGGTGTAGTACAATGCGAACTGTATAGATCTGCATAGTATTTAGTAAAAGTGTCTAGGATATCCAGGCTGTCCCGGTGGCGCATCCCGGCACCATCAACTACCTCCACTATAAAGTTAGAGAATCGAGGCTGCCGAATGTCATTTGCTAGCGCACGGCCCGGCCTCTCGCCCTCACCATAGCGGCGGGCAACAAAGTATTTCCCCCGGAACTTCACTTCACGGTCCGCCGTGTTAGTGTAGTCAGAGATTTTCTCTCGAAGTGCCGCGTTTTGGGCGCCTGAGTTCAATGTCCACATATCTGCCTCGAGCTGCTTAATTTCAGCCTCCAGGCGTGCCAGGTTTTTTTTGATGTCTCTCAGTACACCAAAGCCCTTGGACATGCAGGAACCTCTTATGGTAGCCTTAAAGGCCTCCCAGATTGTCTCCATGTGTACAATGGACCCCCTGTTTCTGGCAAAGAAATCAGAAATTTCCTCCCCAATTTCGGTCTTAAAAACCGTATCCAAGAGCATCTCGGGCACCAATCTCCAGCAGCGTGGCGTGGCTATGGAGTTGGGTAGAGCAATCTCCAAGTATACCGGAGCATGGTCGGAATACGTACGAGCCATATGTCTCGCCGTTTTTATCCAAGAGGCTACAGCTCGTGAGCACACCCAGTAATCAAGGCGTGACCAATTAGAGTGTCCTGCTGTGTAATATGTGCCTTCGCGGTTAGCTGGGTTAACGTGTCGCCACGCGTCTATGAGACCATGCTCCACCATGAGATCAGAGAGGGCTTCTCGGGCTCGGGTGTAGTGTTGCGGTAGGGGATTGGATCTGTCCATGTCTGGTCATAATGCGACATTAAAATCTCCGCCCCATATAATGTGCGTAGAGCCTACTTGGAGCACCCGTCCCCACAGTGTAGTGAAATGGGCAGGGTCATCAATGTTAGGGCCATAACTACAGACTAGTGTGAGGGATTGTGTACCCAGTGTACCCCAGAGCATGCAGCTACGGCCAGCCGGATCACTGTACGTGCCTCCTAGTATAAATGGTGTATTATGTTTTATGAAAATAAGCGTGCCTCTAGAGAAGGTGGAGTAAGAGGAAAAGGCTCGATTGGAGGCCCATCTAGTACCATAACAGACGGGGCGTCTGGGATCTAGGTGCGTTTCCTGCAGCATAGCAATTTGCACCTGGTGTCTATCTAGGTATGCCAAGATCTGTCGCCGCTTTCGCGGGTCACGGAGCACCCGAACATTCCAAGTGACTAGTTTAATATGCAATTGTGTAGTGAGTGGTGCCATGTTAACCAGGCATTAGGGGAATGAAGAGATTGTTTCGAGTTGATAGTGTGCCACTGCCTATTATAGGTGAGGTGTGTATGTGCTATTATCTGCAATTTCACAAAAAGGAAGAAAATATTTCCCTCCCGCTTTCTATCTGCAGTGCTGCACTTTAGTAAGCATGGAATACAACAAACATAATGCAATGATCCCACCCCCTCCCACAACAGCACCCCAATCGTGCCGGAATTTAAGCGCCCTCCCCGTCCCACCCAACAATGTAGCTGCTGTACAGTACCCAGGTACGACCACATTAATAAGAGAACAAAAACAGTGTGGAAACCCATGACTAGATGGTGCCTTGGGGGATCTCCCATAAGGGGGGCGCCAGAAGGCTGCACTGTCTTCCCGTAACCCATACCCCTACTACATTGTAGTCCCCAGTGAACACTTCAAAGGGGGGAAGGAGCAGCAGGGGGGGGAAGATGCTTGACGATACATATTCAGACTCAACGGCTAATAAGGTATAGAGACTCGCAAATATTGTCTTATGCCCCTCGGCGTACGCCAGGCCCCAAGAATACTTATCCATCAGTATTCAGTCCGATGAGATAGAAATGTCCACCGAGGGAGGTCTCCGTGATCAGTACTAATACAGAGCAGGAAATCAGCAGAGCAGTCTTCCAAGAGTCTCTCACGACGGGGGTATCCAGGGCCACCAAGGCCTGCAGCGGCCAGCAGCAGCACACGAGACTTCGACTCCTCACTACAGAGATGAAGAAGAGTTTCCGGCGGCCGGATCTCTCTGCGGCGAGCGTCTTAGGGTTGCTTTTAGGAAGTCTTCTACTTGTTGCGGATTTGTGTAGAAGGTCTGCTTGCCGTTGTTTGTAATCCGGAGGCGTGCAGGGTAGAGGAGAGCATACTCTATCTGTGCTTTACGGAGTTTCTGCTTTACGGCAAGGAACTTCCGGCGCGCCTCTTGCACCGCTAGGGTGAAGTCTGGGTAGATGGTAAAGGTGTTGCCATCAAAATGGAGTGACTTCTTCTCACAGGCTTTTTGTAGTGCAACATCACGGTCTCGGTAATTGAGTATGCGCGCAATAATGGGCCTTGGCGTGTCTCCTGGAGGGGGCCTCGGTCCCAGGGATCGGTGTGCACGCTCCACCACTAGATGAGGGGAGAAGGAATCAGCGCCAAAGGATTCTCGGACGAGTCGCTCTATATATAGCTCCATGCGTCCCGTGTTTGTGCTCTCAGGGATACCTATTATACGCATATTATTGCGGCGGCTCCTGGCTTCGATGTCTTCATTCTTGGCCGCAATGATTTTCAGTAATTTGTCCATCTGTGTCACTTGAGCTTGCATCTGGGAAGTAGTGTCTTCATTTTCCAATATTCGGCGTTCGACTTCTTTTAGTTGCCCATCGTGCTTGTCAACTTTTTGTACTAAGAAGTCGAGCCTGGTATTCATTGTGTCCATTTTCCCGGAGATATCAGTGAGACTGTGTTGGACGGCATGCAGCAGAGTCTTAACCTCATCATCAGTGGACTGCGAGGCCCTCGGTGTCGAATCCATATTTGCATGTTCGGGATCGGCAGAGGCGGATCGCGTCGTCGTTTTTTTTGTTTCGAAATTCAAGCGGGGTTGGCGGCCATCGGGCTTCCCCATCGCCCCCGCAGGCGTCTCTCAAACTCCGCCGTAGGATTGTTGCAGCTCATTGCCAGCGATTGATGGCCTGGGATCAGGTCTTGTGTGGAAACCAGTACAGCTCTACTCCTGGTCCAGCAAGAGCAAGGCGTAGTTATATGGGCAGATGGGTCACGTATGTAGGGAGGCACGACCTTAGTTCACTTAGGCAGTATCTTGTGTGGAGCTCCCAGAGCATGCAGGACGTGGTAGAGCCGAGTCGGGACTCCAGCCGTCTATTCAGCAGCAGCTGTGTGCCGTCAATGAGCCTCCACTCACCGATGATTGGGATTGTTTGTCTCGTGCATCTGCAACCATCCGCGTAGATGAGGGAGCAGTGATACAGGCAGCCAGACCCAGCCCAATTGTAAATCTGACTCTGTCTTCAGGCTTTGCCCCCCATTCCACTCCGACACCAGCACGCGGGCTCACATCAGCAGTAGCGGCGCACAGCGCTCATCCCTTAGCCAGCCTGCAGGGTCAAGGCACGGGAGCATTAATCATATAGCATACAGTTCCAGATATGCGGCAATTGCACTTTGCGGGCTCAGCGCGACATGCAGCCAGGGTAACAAGCGCCTGCCCCTCCTTTCCGTTTACCGTCGGATACAGCCTCGGGCGTTGTCCCTGTCTTGGTGTGTGTATGGGAGTCTTCCACCGACCCACAGCACTCAGCACCGGGCGTACAGAAAGCCCGCAATGTCTATTACGAGTCAGTCGCAGTGGGAGCTATGCACAGCAGGGACCCACCGGAGCCGGCAGATATCCGGGGCTCAATCCACGGGTCAATTTGGCAGGATCCTTTAGTTGCGGTAGGCCATCGGGCGACTCGCGAGCCCCGCGCTCCCAGCGCCAGCACAGGCCTCGGGCAACGGGGCCTCCCCAGACTGTCTCCCAGAGCCACTCACCGGCACTCCAGTCTCACAGGAAGAGAGTCTCCGCTCAGGGGAAGCGGCAGTGCAGTATCGGGTCAGGAGTCCGCAGTTATCTCAGCGGGAAGTTGCGAGTCCGTTTCTCCACAGGATGGGCCTAGAGCCTCGTGCGCAGCTCCGGGGTCAATTTGAGTGGTGTAGCCGGTCAGGCCTCCAGGCAGTATATCAATGGGGTCCCGCCACAGCAGAGCACGTCCACGACTCGCTCCCAGATGGCTTAATCGACCCAATTCTTTCACCGGAGCATTCGGTCTGTATTGCGGGTCAGTAGGTATCGTTCTTTTATGATTTAGTTCAGCCTTGAGCAGGATAAAAGCCGGATTTGTTCATCAAGCGTCCAGAGCCTCACAGGTGTGCGGCCAACTTGGATGTGCAAAAGACACACAATTGATGGACGGAATGCAGAACAAATCAAAACATTCATCCCCAGTCAAGAGATCTGGGTTAAATCCATCATTCTTTTGCTCACCATGCCACCCCAGTTTAGACCTGGCCATATGCAAATCAGTCTTGACCCTGTGCCTAATGGGAACAGTCCAGCCTGAACTGCCAAGCCAGGTCCTCCCTGGACCGGAAACAAGCATCCTAGGACCGGTTTCGGGGTTTCACCCCTCTTCAGCCAGGATAGCTTGATTCCAGTGGCACAGTGAGCCCAGGACCCACGTCTGGGCATACCTGGCGCACTTAGGGCGAGAAAGCAAAAGACACACAATTGATGGACGGATGGTGAGCAAAAAAATGATGGATTTAGGCCCAGATCTCTGTACTGGGGTGAATGTATGACATTGTTCTGCATTTTGTCCATCAACTGTTGTTTTTGCATTTGTCACCCCGAGTGGGACGGGTATGCCCAGACGTGGGTCCCATGCTCTCCATGCCACTGGAATCAAGCTATCCTGGCTGAAGAGGGGTGAAACCCCGAAACCGGTCCTAGGATGCTTGTTTCCAGTCCAGGGAGGACCTGGCTTGCAGTTCGGGCTGGACTGTTCCCATGAGGCACAGGGTCAAGACTGATTTGCATATGGCTGGGTTCAAACTGGAATGGCATGGTGAGCAAAAGAATGATGGATTTAGGCCCAGATCTCTGTACTGGGGTGAATGTATGACATTGTTCTGCATTCTGTCCATCAACTGTTGTTTTTTAACTTGGATGTGCGCCACCTAGCGCCCCTTTAAGTAGCTAATGTTGATTGTTTTTATAAAGCTGTCTCTTATGTGTTCTCAAAAATTGGTATGTATATGTGACGGTTTAGCAACCCCCTGTGAAGCAGGAACTCAAGGAGCAAATGCTTGTGTATTTTACAAATCACAGGAGGTATCCAATTTTGTACTAAAAGCATGTATGCAAATATATGCTTTCCGTGACAAATGTAAAGTTGCACCTGTATGTAGGGACAGTGTAGTAACAGAACACAGCAGTGAAAGTGCTTCTTCACTAACTGCCACGTTTGTTCGTCTTGTTGTGTGGATGTGGGGAGTCTCCACTTTTTCTGGCGTCGATTCCGAGGAGTTGTGCGGCGAGGCTTTGCTGGGCTTTGCTTTGCTTTACACTAGTTCTTATAGAAGTCAGCTGTAGAACCCACATTTCTGAGGCCTAGAATTGGATGGAGCACCTCAGGCAAGTGTAGGACTCACAGATGGCAGAGTCCAGCAGCACCAGCAAAGTTGCAAGAAGTCTTTTGTGCTCAAGAGACTTCTGAAAACAGGAGGCAAGCAGCCAAAGTCTTGGAGAACTTGGGTTCAATGATGTAGAGAGCAGGTCCAGTCCCTTTCACTGTCAGACAAGAAGCAGCAGTGCAACAAAGCAGAGCAAGTTGCGAAGCGGCAGTCCCTCCAGTAGAACAGCAGCTCTTCTTCCAGGCAGAGTGTCCTTGGTTCCAGTAGAGTTCTGAGTATAGGGTGCCAGAGGTCCAGTACTTATACCCATTTTAGCCTTTGAAATAGGGAGACTTCAAAGAAAGGTCTCTGTAGTGCAGAAGACCGTGCCCTTCCTGGCCCTTGCACCAGACACACTACAGGGGGGTATGCAGCTCTTTGTGTGGGGACAGGCACAGCCCTATTCAGGTGCAAGTGTCAACTCCTCCCACCACTCTAGCTCAGGAAGACCCATCAGCCTGGTGATGGGCCATCAGGATATGCAGGGCACACCTCAGTTTGTGACTGTCTAAAGTGAATTCGCAAAGCCCAACTGTCATCCAACTCAGACGTGTATTCTAGGGACAGGCAGAGACACAAAATGATTAAAGTAAGAAAATACCAACTTTTAAAAGCTGCATTTTCGGACCTGCAATTTAAAAACCACCTTCACTAAATGATGTGTTTTAAATTGTGAGTCCAGAGATACCAAACTCCAATTTTCTATCTGCTCCCAATTGGAAGTTACACTTGTAAAGTGTTACAAGCAGCTCAAAAGATAACCTATGTGAGAGACAGGCCTTGCTGTAGTGAAAAACTGTTGGCGGGAGCGTTTTGGGGCTTGGGAGGGGGCTAGGGGGCACCTTTGCCCGCTGTTCGAGGGAGTGATTTAAGGGCAAAGGGGCAGCTTAACTTGAGGCGGGGTGCCCAGGAACGCTCATACTAAAATGAAGGAAACAAGTGTGTGAGTCATGGAAACCAAGCCAAAAGGTTTAACAGATTTATTTAGAAGGCGCAGCTTCAATAAAAAGGCATTTAAAATACAAAATACAAGATATAGTGACCTCGCATTTACAGAAAGTCATATAAATCAGAAGGCATTTCTACATGGAAGCATTGGAATCGTAAGAAGAGAGACGCTTCAAATAATGCAATATAAGGTGTGCAGAATACAAATCTCAAAGATACATTTATAAATGCAATATGAAAAACATCATTTAAATCAAGGAAAATGTTCTCAGAGTGCACCACTTATATGATCTAAAATGCTGAGTATACTCACGGTTAAACCTAAAAGAAAGCAACCTTGCACTCACAATATAAACATTGAAAATGCAATAAGGAGAAAATGATAATTAAAAACAACATAGCAGATATGGCATTTTATATGGCAAAGTACATGTCAAACAGATAAATGCAGAGTATATTTCAAATAAAATAATACACTTTAAATAAAACAAGAGCTCTTGGGGAAAACCTACACAGTCTGCTACCTACATACAGACAAAGAGGTAATCCCCCAAGAACCCTGTGGACTCGTCTTTTATACCTTTTTGCTGGGAACTGTAGCAGAAGTGCTTATTCTAACGTCAGCCCTACCTACGTCACTTATAGCCACAGTTCGCACATTTATCAGACGTGTCGTGCTTCTTCAGTTAAATGCGGAACATAGACTAGGTGAAAGGTTATGTTCTCATGCCAAACGCTCGTCGTAAATTGCATAGGGCAAGCAGAAAAAATGTAATGCAAGGAATAAAATATATATATATATAGATATATGTCCTGGTTGCCACATTCATCACCCCGGTCTGGGAACTTCTGTGTTCTCATAGCCAGACACATCCGGGATGCTGTGGGCTACATCTCGGCAGGGTAAAGAAAGAGACAGTGAACTTTGCACACGGGTAGGGTGGGGGCTATCTAGTCTGGAGCAGAAGAGCCTCGCAGAGAGAAGCTGGCTGGATTTTTAGTCAGACAGGCTTAGAGCCTTCTGTACAGTAAAATGGTGGAACTCTGGTCAACTTAACAAAAGGCCTACAGAAAGACCGCAGGGCCTACGTAGGGGTTCATACTGACTGAGTGACAAGGATGGCCCAGGGCATGTGTTATATGGTAAAACCGGACCCTCTCTCATTTGGTCAATTTAACAAAAGGCCTACAGATTGAGGCCGCAGGGCCTGTGTAAGGGTCTCATACCTTAGGTGTGGGCAGAGCGCGCCTGGGGGTCTTATACGATAAAAATAGACCCTGCCTCATTCCCTCCTCTTGTTCATTTACTGAACAAAATTCTTACAGCAATCTTTGCAGGCCCTCCTCCTAGTAGGTGTATCCCAGGGGTGTCATCCATTGGAACATTGGCTGTCTGGTATCTTCCTTAACGTCATATAGACTCCTTCAGGCCTGTCAAAGTTGACATGATTGATCCTGAAGGCGTTATAAAATCTGTGGTAAATAAGTGCAAAGCTGCCTTTGATACATGTCTGAATGAGTCCGCAACCCCCGGTAGTATTCTTAACTCTTTTGTATTAATTTCTAGTGCTGTGAGGGAGGCCCTCTTTGTACAAAAACATTGCAAGGTAAAATCAACAGGGTGGTTTGACTCGAACTGTACCAAGGCACACCTGAATTTAAAAAAGTACTCCATACTATTCCCAGAAATCAGGATGCCATAAGGGAGGCTAGGAGATTATACAACCTGGCCATTAAAGAGAGAAAAGCCAGCTTAAAAAGGAAGCTTGGGAGTCCCTTCATCTGGCCGCTTTAAGCAGGGACAGTAGTGCCTTTTGGAAGGCGGTTAAAGCACAATACCTGAAGCAAGATGGGGGTCCCGCTATCGAGATTGCCATCACAGAGGACCAATGGGTTGAGCACTTCACAGAGGTGTTCAAGGGGTAGGTCACACTGACAATAACTTAGGTGAACCACTATTAACTAGCAACACTGAAAATATTGACCTCCATTTTACCCTGGAGGAAGTGACAGGGGCGATCTCGGTCACTCGAGCAGGGAAGGCTCCAGGACCCGATGGTGTCCCATGTGATTTGTTTAAATCAAACTTAATTTTATGGGGGCCAATTGTAACACAGGTAGTGAATGCAAGTTGTTTAGCACCATTCCCGCCAACCTGGGTAGAGTCAATCATTGTCCCCATTTTTAAAAAGGGAAATCGCCAGGACCCTAGATGCTACAGGCCTATTTCCTTATTAGACTCAATGACTAAAATTGTGGGTCGTGTAATATTAGCAAGACTCAAGGATTGGGCACTAGATAAGAACGTTCTCTCCGACCTTCAATATGGCTTCCGTGAAGGAGTGGGCACTATTGAACAGAGTTTAAATTTAGCCCTACTGATGGGAAAGTATGTACGGGTAAAAAAGGAAGTTTGTTTTTAGCTTTTGTAGACCTCACCGCTGCTTTTGATTCTGTAATACACGCCAAGCTTTGGGAGGTTTTAGAAAAGATAGGCGTCGAACAACAAATTATTTATTTTTTACGACGTTTTTATTGTAATGCTCAGACGAAAGTTCGTTTTGACATTAAGGGTGGATGTACAACTTCAATTCCAATAAGTAGGGGAGTTAGGCAAGGATGCGTCCTTGCCCCATTCCTTTTAATTTGTATATAAATGATTTAGAGGAAGCATTGATTAAGAAACAGGTTGACTACCCCAAGATAAATGGTCGTCCTATCCCCGCACTTCTATACGCTGATGATGCGGTTTTATTGTCACGAACTCAAGTAGGTCTACAAAAAGTTTTAAATGGTTTTAATGAATTTATGAATGAATTAGGACTTACGGTGAATACATCTAAGACATATGTCATGAGATGTGGTAGGGGCAGTAAAAAATGTCGTGAGATGTTCATAGGTGATCGAAAAATCGAGGCAACAAAACTTTTTTCATATCTTGGAATACCGGTTCACCAAGATGACTCATGGGTTCAGGCAGTTAGAGCTAAAAATTAAGTTTTATTAGATCTATCTCAGCACTCGCCCAATTTTCAAAAAAGTTAGGGAGAAGACCCCGGTAGAGCTTTTACAGATCTACCAGGCAAAAAGTATCTCAACTGTAACCTATGGCTCAGGGGTGTGGGGTATTGCAAATACCCAGTCATTACAGTTTGTGGAAAATAATTTTCTAAGATATATATTGTCAGTACCTAGATCAACCTCTTCGTATGTGTGCCACGCTGAACTGGGCTTAACTTATTTGTCTGATCTCATTAAACTGGAGCCGGTTCTTTTATGGCACCGAGTATGGACAAAAGAAGAAACCAAGCTAAACAGGGATATTTTAAAGGATATTTTAAAAATGGAAAAAGTCTTAAGGATACCCTGGGTCAGTTATGTACGAAAATTCCTGCAGAATCTGGGACATTTGGAGTATTTCACTGATCCTGATTCTATGCAAGCGGTACGTAGGAAAGACTTAAAAAAGAGGGTCTTGTGATGTTGGAAATGTCACGGTTGACGACTGAAATATTAAAGCCCACGGTACTGGAAAATCAAATGATTTTAAGTGTTTTTAAAATTCAGCCATATTTGGCGATAGTATCAGAAGGATACGACAGATTCCTACTAACAAGATTCAGGCTTGGAATGGTACACAGACTTATTAGTTTTCCCGATATGAATGACTGGAGCCGAACTATGATACCCTGTCCCTGTGATAATTGCTCAAGTCAGTCCACTATCCATGTTATTTTCTTTTGTGGATTTTATACTTTCATTAGGAAAGTCTGGATTCTGCCAATGTTGAGAACTATGGGGATAAGAAAATGTCGTCCAGCTTACATCGCATTACAAACTATGGACAATGCTAATATGATTTGGAAAATTGCGATGTTTTTAAAAAAGTGGTCAGCTATAGGAAGAGCATAATATCATGAGGAATTGTTTTTTAAGAATATTGTTTTTAGAATTAATGAAACGTTATTAATTTTTAATTGATGTTATTAAGCGCGATATAATGATCATAGCTGCTGCCCAAAAATTTTTCTTTTTTTAATGAATTAATTTGAAAAATCGATATTCAATTTTAAGTCTTTTAATATGATTATAATGTGTACGAATTGCTTTTATGATTGCAATATCTTACAATCGAATAAAGCTGAATTTGAATTGAATTGGACATGCTGTTTTCTGTGTCTGTAGACCGGTGTGTGCAAACATAATATCCTGCCCTGTCAACTGTCCCCCTGTCCCGTCTTTATCAATGGCTATTTATTCAATTTGGTACAACTTCTCTGTTTCATTTAAGCAGTATCTCATGTATAACACTGTGATCACAATTCACTATAAGGAGCTTAGTCACTATAGCAATGGGGGTCAATGCTGTTAGTAGCACCCATGGTCATTTTCTCTAATTGTTCTGAAAGTTTTGAGCAAGTCTTGAGGCATTGTTCCAATCGTTGGTACGTGTGTCTAGTGTGACTAGTTGGAGAATGTCTTATCTTCTGTTGTACTTTTACTCTTGTCAAAAGTCTGCTGTGGAATAATGTAGAGCCTCAGAGATGATACCTGTAAACAGAAAAAGTAACCGTTGGTGCCTGTCTTCAAGTAATTTGAGAGGTTACAAGCACTTCTATTACTTAGGCACATTCAATATGAAGAAAACAAAGTGATGACGAAGGTAAAGATGTCTCGTTGTCACAACTTGTAGACTGAGGGGTTGGGGCATTGATGTTACCAGACGCTCTTAGTTGATGTATTGTTGGGGTCCGCTTACACACTCTTCCTTTCTCTGCTGTGCAGCACTTGCAACCCTTCAGGATAAGCTTGGGATACCATTCCCACTTGGTAGTTTCCGTGGAACACATGCAGTTTCTGTGTGGCTCCTTGCCCCTTGCACAACCCCTCAATCACGTGAGATGAACGCCGGTCAATTGTCAGAACCCAAAAGCATAGGTACTTTAAAGCGCGGTATGAACTCATTCAGGAGGCATTTGGCAACTGTTTATGCATTGCTGTTCTTGTGTGGGCATGCCTCAGTCTATTTGCCGATCATGCACACAATAACCAACACGTACTTGTAGTTTGAGTAGGGGGCATGCTGATGAAGTCCATTTAATGTGGGGAAATGAAGTGGCCTGGGGCAGTGGAAATATCGTTGGTAAACATATCTTTCCATTTGGGCCTATCCGTATTCCTTTTCTTTTTGCATACATCCTCCCCTGTTCCCTTCTTCCTTTTCTTCCACCCCCGCCGTTTGTGTAATATACTTTGTGTCATAGTACATATCATCATCTTTTATCTTAATATCATAATATCATGTGTAGTAGAAGCAATCTGAACCATTGTGTACTCACAACCAGTTAATGCGATTCCTTTTGTACATCTGCACCAATAAATTATTTACCAATTGATACATAGTCCTAGTGTGTACAGCACATTCTACAATTGAAACTTTGGTAGCAACATGTCTTGCAATAGTTGAGCTATCAATGGTGCACGCTGCATTTGTTGGGCAGCTGAGGTAAGGAGGGAACTCCAAATGAAGGAAAGAACCTAAAAATTATATTGGCCTCCCTGTACAAGACTTTAAAAAGAAATACATTTATCTCTAGAAGCAAAAGAAGAATTAAAACATTGTACTATAGCTTGTCCCAACAGCAAACACAGATAAAAATCTCTGTCACAGTAACAGCTTTAGGAATCAAAACACTCATAGTTGTCAAACTGTGCCCAGGGATGTGGAATTCCTATAGCCCCACGCCCAGGACATTTTGTTTGAGGTCAAGGGTAACAAGTTTTCACGCGTATTTTGTCCTTGGGACCAGTAGGCCCAACCCCCTACAGCACAAACCCTTTGGCTGCCAGTTTACAGTACCACATTATGGATTAGGGAAAGGCATAGTCTGCAATAAAGGTAATATTTGTGTCCATGTGTTAATGCTGTTCAAACTTGTATTTATTGTTCATTAATGCAAAGGCTTTATTATTAGGGTGAGCGCTCTAAGTAAAGGTTGTAGGCTCAGACTGCACTACTGACAGTGGTTAGAGTATAAAAATGTGTACACACGTTTTCAATATTTAGCAATGTGAGGCTATGTATACTGCTCTCAGAATACTCTCCTATTAGATGCAAATATTTGCAAAGCTTGAAAGCAAGACTGATAATTCTTTGCTTTCAAAATAAAATATTCACAAAAAAAATGCAAAAACATTCCGCTAAACTACTGGAATAAGGTAGGTACCATTTCTTTGCAACATAAAAATAAACAAGCATTGGTAAAGGCAAAAAATGGTTTTGATCTCAGAAATCACACATTGCACAGTAGTTCCTGGCACTGAATAAAACAACTGTGTGTCGATATGCTCCTTGTGAAAGAACAGAATGAAGTCACTCACAGTGAAGCTAGCCAAGAGAGAGAGGGAGAGAGACAACATTTTATTAAACATAAAATGTCATGGTTAACACCAGACCTAATTAGGGGCCCAATTATTAAATAAAGTGCACCCATGTCCTTGGATTATGTGCAGATATACAACTTTTGTGAATTCACAAAACTACAGAAGTAGGCCAAGAAATAGTACTCCTAGAAAATATTTGTGAACTGCATTTAAGCATGAGCAAACATGCAGGTGTACATTTGCCCAAGCGAAAATCTGAGTTATTGCAAGTTCACTTTTCCTCCAGCCACTTTTTCTGTGAGCCAGAACTGTTGCTTACCATTAGCTTCAGCCCCAGTATGTAGATCTGTGGAAATGTGGCCACATAAGGGAATTGTTAGCATTCAAAGCCTACTATGGAAGGAGCCCTAGCATAATCAGAGAGGCTATTTCAGAGCTCTTATATAATGAATATTGCTGCCATAATTTGTTGCTGCATTACATGGCACAAAAGGGACCAGCGTATTTTGTTATAGAACAGGTATTTTTAAGAAGCATCCAGGCCCATGGACAAGTATATATTTTATTAAATTCCACACCTCTTTGCGCCAATCCTTTATACCTTGAAACCTGTTTTTAAACACCCTGAAAGATTGCACCTATATATTAAAAGACATATTTAAATCTGTACACATTGTATCCTTGAGACATTACAATATGAAGCACTGTTATTCAATGCACACTATCCTTCTGTATTGGCATATACTCATTACTAATGATCAATACATAAACATAATATAAACACAACATTACTACTTTTCCTATTACTCCTATCCTTTGTAGTCCCTGGCGAATGCATTGCATTAGAATGCATTTTAGCACATTCCACCTTACAATCTAATTTGTTACAACAATATTCTCTCCAACTCTGAAGAACCTAGGAATGAAAAACATTAATGTACATACACATTATTTCTTTTAGATACACATATTAAAACAGCACTTCTCCTTGCGCCATTCAAATAGTCAAAACCCTTCAAGAATGCAATATACCTAGTGCCATTCTATATATACATCTGCTTGTGAAGATGGCAGTGTTCCTGTTGCGGCTGTTCACCGTCTTCTTCCTCTTTGGACAGTCAATGGAAACACAATAAAATCTGTGTTCCAGGACTGATAGGTCGGAGCTCAGGAATGATGGGGCCCTTCTTCTTCCACCTGAATGCTTGAGTAGACAGAAACTTCGTAGTGCGTGTTAACTTGTACAAATATATGTCTTCTTTCATAATTTGAATGTCACTGTTAGGTCTAGTTGATGTGACTTATACATATATTAATTGTTCAGTGAGAAGTATATGGGGCATTAGGTGGTTGTCAGAACATTGTAATATTAGTGAGTGAAAACAGAGTGATCCATGGGCAATAAACTATTTTTGCTTTCTTTAAATTATTTATTTATTTATTTCCCTCAATTGTGGCGCTTATTTTGCCTATTTTATTTTTAAGCAGTCCGTTCAGGCATTGCTGAAAGTTGTTGCTGCTTTAATATCATAATGGACACATGGTCCAGCTGTCATCGAAACGTGTGGGAAAATGTAGTAGGCCTGAGCCTGTGGCATGACAAGTCTTTCCTATTTAAATTTTATTTCTAACCAAACAAGAGGTGAGGAAAACAATAACATTGAGCTTATCTATGCAAACATCCCGAAGACAGGAAATCCAATACACTTCTTGGAGACGCAGGGAAGACTCTAATAATAATAATGTTGCATTTAAGGGAGACAAAAACTCATGGTATTCGAACTGAAAAATATATATGCAACTACCTCTAAAGGCTGCAACTGTACTTTTAAAAGGCCTCTTTAAATCCACACTTATTATTCTTACAATATTGCGATACTGAGCATTGCTTACTTGGTGTGGTGGCTACCTGTGGTAATCTATTCCTACGAATCTCTGGTTGTTTCATATTTTGAAGGCTGCACACAGCTGTGCATATCCAAAAACATATTCCTTACCTCCTCTCACATAGGCACATACATATTCCGTCACTAAACTGCACAACGTGACACCTGAAACACTTTTTTCTTTTTTTTTTTTCCTCGGCTTCCCCCGTTACCAAATTGTGTGATTCTAGGCAACTTATTTCTCTTGTTCACTTACACAGCCCAACGTATTCTTACACGTACATATCTTTCATCTAAATCTCATGTTCGTTGCCAACCACAGGAAGCCTCTTTCCTGCCTGGCTCTACGCCCAGAATCTGTGGTCGGCCAGGAATGCTACTTCTGAAGGCAGCCCAAGAAAAAATCTATTAACCCTTCAGCACCACTTAATTTCTAAAAACATGCGTTGTCTTTAATTGTAATATGCAAAATATATATATAGCTTATTTTAAAATAACATGGCTTTCTTGTAAAGCGCACGTTCACTCAGAATGGTATTCTGACGCTAAACAGCAGATCTTCATTGTTCCCCAACTCAATTGTACTCATTTCATCTACCTCAGAATGATGAAGGGCTGATCAGACCCCGCAGCATTTGACGTGTGACCATGAAGTCAAACCATGGGTGTAGCTAGCGTGCATTCCACTCCATCATTTTATCTCCCCTCTTTCTGCACAAGAAATCGGAAGAGATCAGTCTTAACTTGCTACTTCCAATCTTCTGTCTAATGTTCACCATCTGCTCTGACATTTACGTTACTCTAAGTCTAGTGTCACTAACTTCCTTTACCACGAAACACACTTTCAAAATCTTTTCTATTACCTAACTCCGTGCTTTGTCGCTGTACTTCCTGGATTGGTGCTTGCATTCGGGCTACTGCTTGTGCCTAGAGGGGTAGCACTTTTTACTTCTTTGCTCTATCGTTAAATTGGACGCAGGTAGGAGTAAATTATTCTGTACTTAGTTGCTCAGTACTGCAATATTTGGTGTAATCTTCAGTGTGAATCTAGCTGACCAGGTCGGCCTTTGCATTTTGTGCATTGAAATATGGATGCGTAAAGATATTCATCAGGTCTATAATGAGAAATTCTTTTATGAATTATAATTGGTCATCTAAAATAGAGTGATATTCATGTGTATTTGAAACTGAAAGTATTTTCCCTCTGCCAGGACTATATTACTTATATTGATGGCATTTTTAGTCTTTTAACATTGTGGGCCACAGAACATTGTATGTACTATGTTAAGCTTATGATCCAAAAATATCAAAGGGAATAGCTCCATTTTACCTGGTATTACAGCTTCTATCATTGTGCTCTGGGCGGTAAGGGATGGCAGTCCTTGACCTCACCTTATTATGTCACTTTTTCTTTTGTGTGGCTTGTCTATCATTTGACGCTGGGCCAAGTCTAGGGCGTAATAGCAACCAGAAAACGTAAAAAGGTGGCTGTGTGTTGCGGCGAGAAATGCATGCGAAAGCCTTCCTCCCCATCTTTCTACCACTTGACTGAATATTCAAGTGGGAGCATTCATTACTAAGCGTCCAAGCACGCCCGAAAGGTGAGATGAGAAGCGTGAGGTGTGACGGTCAAGAAACTGAATGTACTCCATTCAGGGTATAATGAGTTAAAATAGGGAGCCTATTTAAAACCGTGCTCAAAAAGACTTAATTAAGAGTCGTGAAGGCAGCTACTTGACAGCTAGACACAGTATTCACTGGATGCAACGCGCACCAGTTGCGTGGTCTCTAATTGAACCTGTCTCAGTTAAAGTGGGTGTGCTTGGCACGTACCCAGATGTTCCTGCTGATCACTTCTCACTGCAGTGCATAAGAGAGAAGTACTCCTATATAAGATCTCGCTAAACAGTAGTGAAAACCTGTGGTAACACTGTGAGAGAAAGATGAGAAAGGCCCATAGGCCAGATAAGAGAGGGAGAGACGCAAAATGCAGACCGTGAGAAGGAAATAGAGTATAGCCATTAGAGTACACTGCATGTAACTAAAAAGCGGAGAACAAAGGACACTTTTTACAATGAAGAGAAAGAGGTTGAAAGGCGTTGGCTGCTGCCAGGCCCGAGAGAGGAACCCACAAGGCGATGTGATGAAGGAAAATAGTTCCCCTTTTGGAAGCACGCAGTTGAAAAAAGACACTGTTAATCTCAATGCGATAAGATGCCTCCCACTCCTTGCAGAAATAGCAGAAATAAACGTTCAAACAACACAATTTACACCAAATAGGTAATCAAAATTCAAAACAAATGTGAGCTGCCAGACGCAGTCCCATACACACGTTTTTGCGGCACAAAGTGGGAGACGCCAGACAACCTCCTGTCGCCAAGTACATACTTCAAAATATAAATGTGAGGAACTATTTCAACAATTCGGTGCATGTTTGTTGTGCATTACGTGGTCAGTTATCTGGAAGTGACTTGTGCTAATTAAATGTGGTGCTGCGCCACATGGGTCAGGAGGGGCAGGAGGTATTGGCTGATCCTGGGGAACGTAATTCTACAAGTGGTAATGCAGATACTTCTTACTTCAGTTGTTGGAGTGAAGGTGACTCCTAGTATTTCCCAAAATGTGCACTTACTTCTTCCTAGCGGGGTCTGTAGAGCTGGTGGGGGGGGGCTGGTGTATTACTACAGACCACAGCATCAATAACTAGCGGGGAGTCTGTAAGGCTATTGTCAGGGGTTTTACAGACCACAGCAACACCCTACCTAGCGGGCCTTTACCCTTTAATGACTGAGTTGGTGTAAGGCCAGTCAACTTAAAATTGACAAATGTGCTCATACAAACAATATATACATATACATATATAATCAAAAGGAATCAACAGGACAATCAATATGCACCTAAATATTATAGTCTCACTAATGGATCAGCCACTGCACCAGGCAGTGGCCTCCAATACAATGATCACAATAAGTTTTGCTGCAACACTTAGTCAATTCAAAAAGAACAAAACCCTATATACATAGGTAAACACTAGCAAATAACACACAGTCCTAAAGATGCATAGCATTTAGCGAACATTTTGTACATGTGTTTTAAAAAGAAAACAATGCATATGCTTTATTGTTTGGAACTTTTAAACAACAATTGCGTATTTTCTGGCCACTTGAGGGCGATAAAAGCGCTTTTTATCTTATTGCTTCACTCAAATAGGAAAACACATAAAAATGCTTATAACCAGCGAAAATACAATATCTAATACATCCCGGGGAAACCACTTTCTTCTCTTTCACACAAGAGGAAACCGTAAATCTGTTCACACAAGAGGAAACCGTGAACCCGTTAGCTAGGCAGGCACGGGATTCGTCTTCTTTCTCAGGACTATTGACTGAGAGCAATCCTCTGGCTTTCGTCAGAGGGACACCATGATAAAACAATAATGATCAGTGGAAGATGCCAGACGCAATCCTCCCTTCCCTGTCGATACTTGCAACTGGACAGAGGTATTCCTTATATCTATTTATAAAAACACACAAATGAACACTGAAAGATGCCAGACGCAATCTTCCCTTCCCCGTCAATCCTAGACGGAGGCCCTCTCTAGCTCTCAGAGAGGCACCGTAACAACGTATGCCTATTTATAAAAAGAAAAACACATAATTCAAACAACTTCCTAACGTCACTTTTTGGCTTTAGAGTTCACCACGCACACGTTTCCTTAGTTTGGGAATGTTCTTTAAATAAGCGAGACCAGCTAGACAGGACACCAAAAAATCTTAGAACACAGATGTCTCCCAAGTGCCCCTCCCTGACTCTCCTCAGACCCAGCACGTCAGGCAGCAAATAACTTACCCGAGTGCTGTTCTCTGTGGTCCAGCCAGGAAAGAGGCACGAAGGTCAATCTGCGTCTGCGATCTCCTGTCAGCTGGTACTGCAAATCACGGCGCGGGGTCACCAAGATGTTGGTGGGAACGTTTTGGGGCTTGGGAGGGGACTAGGGGCACCTTTGCCCGCTGTTCGAGGGAGTGATTTAAGGGCAAAGGGGCAGCTTAACTTGAGGCGGGGTGCCCAGGAACGCTCATACTAAAATGAAGGAAACAAGTGTGTGAGTCATGGAAACCAAGCCAAAAGGTTTAACAGATTTATTTAGAAGGCGCAGCTTCAATAAAAAGGCATTTAAAATACAAAATACAAGATATAGTGACCTCGCATTTACAGAAAGTCATATAAATCAGAAGGCATTTCTACATGGAAGCATTGGAATCGTAAGAAGAGAGACGCTTCAAATAATGCAATATAAGGTGTGCAGAATACAAATCTCAAAGATACATTTATAAATGCAATATGAAAAACATCATTTAAATCAAGGAAAATGTTCTCAGAGTGCACCACTTATATGATCTAAAATGCTGAGTATACTCACGGTTAAACCTAAAAGAAAGCAACCTTGCACTCACAATATAAACATTTAAAATGCAATAAGGAGAAAATGATAATTAAAAACAACATAGCAGATATGGCATTTTATATGGCAAAGTACATGTCAAACAGATAAATGCAGAGTATATTTCAAATAAAATAATACACTTTAAATAAAACAAGAGCTCTTGGGGAAAACCTACACAGTCTGCTACCTACATACAGACAAAGAGGTAATCCCCAAGAACCCCGTGGAGTCGTCTTTTATACCTTTTGCTGGGAACTGTAGCAGAAGTGCTTATTCTAACGTCAGCCCTACCTACGTCACTTATAGCCACAGTTCGCACATTTATCAGACGTGTCGTGCTTCTTCAGTTAAATGCGGAACATAGACTAGGTGAAAGGTTATGTTCTCATGCCAAACGCTCGTCGTAAATTGCATAGGGCAAGCAGAAAAAATGTAATGCAAGGAATAAAATATATATATATATAGATATATGTCCTGGTTGCCACATTCATCACCCCGGTCTGGGAACTTCTGTGTTCTCATAGCCAGACACATCCGGGATGCGGTGGGCTACATCTCGGCAGGGTAAAGAAAGAGACAGTGAACTTTGCACACGGGTAGGTTGGGGGCTATATAGTCTGGAGCAGAAGAGCCTCGCAGAGAGAAGCTGGCTGGATTTTTAGTCAGACAGGCTTAGAGCCTTCTGTACAGTAAAATGGCGGAACTCTGGTCAACTTAACAAAAGGCCTGCAGAAAGACCGCAGGGCCTACGTAGGGGTTCATACTGACTGAGTGACAAGGATGGCCCAGGGCATGTGTTATATGGTAAAACCGGACCCTCTCTCATTTGGTCTATTTAACAAAAGGCCTACAGATTGAGGCCGCAGGGCCTGTGTAAGGGTCTCATACCTTAGGTGTGGGCAGAGCGCGCCTGGGGGTCTTATACGATAAAAATAGACCCTGCCTCAAAACTAATTTTGCAGTCTTTCACTACAAGGACATGTAAAACCTAAAAGCACATGTCCTACCTTTTAAATGCACTGCACCCTGTCCATGGAGCTACCTTGGGCCTACCTTTGGGGTGCCTTATTTGTAGTAAAAAGGAAGGTTTGGGCCTGGCAAGTAGGTATATTGCCAAGTCGACATGGCAGTTTAAAACTGCACACACAGGCTCTGCAGTGGCAGGCCTGAGACATGTTTGAAGGACTACTCATGTGGGTGGCACAATCAGTGATGCAGACCCACTAGTAGCATTTGATTTACAGGCCCTGGGCACACACAGTGCACTGTACTAGGGACTTATTAGTAGATCAGATATGCCAATCATGGAGAAATCAAACGCCATTACATTTTAGATACAGAGTACATGCACTTTTGCACTGGCCAGCAGTGGTAAAGTGCCCAGAGTCCTAAAACAAGTCAAAACTAAGTTCAGCACACAGTCAAAAACAGGAGGTCAGAAGCAAAAGGACAGATGCCAAAAGATGCCAGGTCTAACATGTTGTATTTTTGTTTCGTGTATTATTGTATGTTTCTCTTGCTGTGCAAACAGCATTTGTACACCACATTAAAGCCAGGTCTATCGGCTTTGTCAGTGTTTGTTTCATTGTGTCTCTTTGGAGTGGTTCATTCATGTTTTCCAGCCAGTTTATTAGCTGAAGATTTTAGGCTCTCATGACAATGAGTGGGACTAGAGGTATGCTCTAACTTGACTGTATTTAAAGGTTGGATCATTAACACGGGGATATGAGCCTCTGCATATAGAAGCCACAACTGTTTCACATCCTTTAGTTGCTAAATATCCTGTGACTCCAGGAAAACAAAAGTAACTTAATTAACAAAGTGCTCAAGTTTTTTTCTTTATAAACTGTTGAAACTTTTCTCAGCTCCAGGGCTATGGCAAAATCCAGTTGTAAATGACCATTTGTCACCTGGGCCCAGTGTGCTGAGTTTCTGTTATTTCGTAAGCCTGGGCGGAGTTCATGGTGTTCCGCTACGCAGAACTCGGCGAAGTGCAAAAAAAACTCTGCTGCGCTACGCGGAGCTCCACAAGCGGCAAAGTGCTTTAGATAAATGCCGTTCACTGTGATTTTCAGCGCCGTGTTTTTGTCTGCACTGTCCAATCATCGCGAACAGCACCATGCACAGTGCAAGCGGGCGCTGCTTCCTTTCTGCCGCTCGAGTAGATTTTTTACTTGAGTGGCAGCTTTCTCAAAACAAACGGACGGTTTCTCAACACAAGTGGTCGCGAGCATATGCGACTATTCGCAATGAGAAATCCGACCGCCCGCATTGAGAAATCTCGCCGGGAGGTTGATTTTTCACGCTTGTGCTCGCCAACTTGACGTTGATGATCGCAAACGAGGAAAACTATCACCAGGAGGTGGATTTTCCTCGCTCACGCTCGCCAACTTGACGTTGATGAGCATGAACGTGGAAAAATCTCCTCTCCGCTGAACTCCGAGAGCTCCGCGGAATGCGGAGTGCGGAAAACTCCGCAGACTCCGCGAGCGGAGCGGAGTTCACCGCCCAGGGTTAATGTTTAGACATTATACCACCTTTAACATATAGAAGCTGGGAAGAGGAAAAGAAAAAGAATATTGTAGCCCACATCCCACCTGACTTCCAATGTGCCAGACAGGGTCCAGGTTGATATATAGTGCAACAGCAGCTGCTCCTGACAGCGCTCTTTATTTCTGTCACCGAAGGATTGTTTCAGACTTCCAGAATGCTCTCTGATTAGCAGTGCCAGACTGGAAACCAAAATAAGCCCCGGCAAAACTGCTCAGACCAGCCCAGCACTGAGGGATGGACAAGCCTTGGCTGGAAGGTGCTACATTTTTATAAGTATTGTGAAGGAGTTGGGCCGTTGCGAGGCAGAACTGTGTTTTTTTCCCAAAGGTGTTGCAGGTGACTGCCAGCCAATACAGGACAAAAACAGATTTTTAATAGAAAACAAACCCTTGCACTTGAGGCATAGTTGAAAGACTAGGTTAATAGCACAAGGTCTCTTACCCTGCTATACATATGGGTTTTCTACCGCAAGTAGGAGCGCAGGTGCAGCACTTTCAATAAAAACATTAGTGCTCGAATGTGAATTTACCTTGAAAAAATAAAAGGTAAGAGGCGTTTGGCAAAACAGAAACAGCTGGTTTAGTTAAACGCTGAGGCAGGGAGAGCAGTGACAGAGTTGGGGTCTAAAGACTGTCTCAAAGTACATTGGTTTTGGCCGTCATTATATACATTTCACAAAGTGTCATAAAACAATTTGTACATTCTTTTAGAGAAAGAAATCTGGGCCTAGTCACAGTCATAAATCTGACCACCTGATATGGAGTGCAGGTGTGTCCTAACCTTGCGTGGACACAATGTGGGCCAGTAGGTACGTGTCCAGATCTCCAGCATGGGGAGCGCGTGATCACTGTCTGTAGTGTGCATGCTGTGTTCTGATTGGCTGAGTGTTCCTAACTTCATGTGGCATCTAACTTTATGGCAGCAGCGGCTGCTCCTAGGGGCCGCTAGGGCTGCGACCCTCTGCCACTACTGCTACCATATTACAGCTTTTATATGAAAACAAACGATCTCATAGATCGTTTGTTTGCATGTAAATGCTGTAATATCAGGTTGGCAGCAGAAGAGGGCTCCACTACCTGTTTTGCACATGTGTCAGGTGGGAGCTTTTACAGCCTAGCCTAACACCTACACAAAACATATCTGACATGCTACACTGGCGTCATGCAGTGTCGCATGTCGGATAATGGAGCTTCAGGGCTTGTCAATCACACAGCCTCTTGCCCAATCAGGAGAGGATGTAGCCTTACGGCTAGAGCGGTCAACCTGGAAGGTGGGAAACCGGGTCCGAGTCTCCGCAACGATACTCAACATCCGGTGATTGTGGGCAAATCACTTAATCTCCCCGTGCCTAACAAAAATGAATGTGTCCATCTGTAACAAAACTGGTGCTCATGTAAAGTGCTCTGATACCTGATATCTTCGGGTCTAGATCGCGTTATATAAAACTCTAAAAATTAAAAAAGGTCTACTTCGGTACCTTTCACCCCATTCCAGCTTCCGATTGGGTGGAAGCTCGTAGGTCTGCCTCCAGCTGCTGCAGAGAGATGGGAGTGTCAGAAAGCGTGGGCCTGCTTCAGGTAAGGTTTTCTGAATTTGAGTCTAAGTGTGTTTGTTTGTCTGTGTGCTGGGGATTGGATATGTATGTATGTGTGTATGAATGTATTTGTGTGCATGTCTGAAACTATGTGTGCATGTATGCATGTCTGCTTGAGTGTGAAGTAAAAGTCTGCCCCGGGGTTTGGCAAGGCCCGAGGCAGAGTGCTGGATCGTGCTGTTGGGCTCACCAGTTCCGCAACGCACTGGCCGCCACTGCTTTATGGTGTCTAAGGAACGTGCACCCCTCCGGCCAAATGTGTTTTATTGGGGCTCATGTCCTTGGACCTTTGTGGTGTCGCTGCATATTTGTGGTATCGATCTGGGTTTTTCCTGTCCACATGTTTGTCTACAGACTACGTGTCACCCCACCTGTGGTCTGTTAATCAGTTGCTTCAGGCCTAGGTTGCAGGGCCTGCCTGACCAAGTATTTATGACTCTGGGTTGATGAGGCGGTCATATCGGGTGGATTCGACAAAAGTGATGTGAGTTTGTTGTTATGCTTACATTTATCATGGCATACATTGACATTGTATCTTCCAATATTAACAACATTGACTGCTTACTACGGTCTTAAAGGAAGGAGTAACACTTATGCAAAAGACATAGTTGACAGACGGTGCTTACAGCATAATCTTTCATTTATGTTTAGAGCATGAGAGCTGGGATGACCTGAAATTCACTGTGCACAGTAACAGAGTGGCATACTGATGCTCTTTAACCTATAAGCCGCTTTTGACACCTTCCACCACAGTCTCTTCTGCTGAGACTAGAAAAGACAGCTTGGCATACAAGGAAGCTTCTTGAGCTAGATCGCTTCCTATCTCAAAGATAGACAAAGCATGGTATCCGCTCCATTCTTCACTTCATCTGTCCTCTAACACGGTGGCGCGCATCAAGGCTCAATCAGGGCCGGACTGGGAACGCAAACCGGCCCTGGCAATTAAGTCTGACCAACTGCATGCTGGGGGGGGGGAATGGAACAATGCTGCTGCTTCTGGTACAGGGGGGTTGATATTACATCACTGCTGCAAGACCGGCCCCCTGTACCAAAAACGCCTCCCACCGGTCCAAAACCAGCCCCCACTCTTCCGGCCCACCGGGAAAACGCCCGGTGCCCGCTACGGCCAGTCCTTCCCTGAGCTCAAGCACCTCTCCACTCTTGAGCAACTTCTATCTCACTCCATTGCCAGACCTGATCAGCTCATTCAACCTAACATGCTACAACTAAGCAGCCATCACACAGATAACCCTTAAACCAACATACTCTCAGGGCCTAGACTCTACAAGCATCTCCATGCTGTAGGTGAATGTCCTTTTAACTCAGTTCCTACACAGCTAAGATCTACTGTGAACAAAGGTAACTACCACCCTACAATGTTTTGGCCAAAAGAACTTGCAATACCCCTAGCTACATCAAGGGAGGGGGAAACCTCAGAGTAACCATGGACACCAACCTATCCCTGATCACACACGGGAATCACGTAACAAGAAATGCATTCTACACGATGCGAGAACTCTGACACATTATTCCACACCTAGATACCCACAGACATTACAGGCCATTCTCGCCCTCATGACGTCACTAGTAGACTATGCAGTTGTCCTCTGCTGAAGGACTTCCCAGTTCTTAGCTAAGAAAATTCAGAGCATTCAAAAGCAACTCTGCAACAAGACTGCTCCTGCACCTTCAAGCCATGGAAGAAGGTGCTGATGCTTCAAGCATGCGACTGGCTACCTGTAGCGAGACACAGATCCATGCAGAGATACACTGAACTCTCCCACTACAACAGCACGCATCCTATCCGTGCCGGGGTACAGTGAACCCTCCCACTACAATCTACAGCATGCATCCAATCCGTGCAGGGGTACAGTGAACCCTCCAACTACAATCAACAGCATGCATCCGATCCATGCAGGGGTACAGTGAACTCCCCCACTACAATCAACAGCACGCATCCGATCAGTGCAGGGATACAGTGAACCCTCAATCAAGAGCATGCATCTGATCTGTGCAGGGGTACAGTGAACCCTCCCACTACAATCAACAGCATGCATCCGATCCTTGCAGGGGTACAGTGAACCCTCCCACTACAACAGCATGCATCCACAATGGCTTTACTCGGAGCACCCTGGCGGATCTCCTCTCTCAACAATCCCACCAAGTTTGCAGAGCTCCATCCTGACAATAGAATCATATAGGGTGACCAACCGTACGTAAATTTCACAGACGGTCCGTTATTTGGGTGTCTAGTCCGTTGTCCGTTATAATTCTTTTTACGGACGCCTTTTGTCCGTAATTCTGGGGTTTGCAGGAATCTGCGATGACCCCTTTGAGAATCGTGGCTGTGATGACCCCTTTGAGAAGCCTCAGGGGTTTCACAGCAGTCACTGTTGGGGGTCAGCACGCATTTCTTTCAAGTGAAGAGGCTTCCACAGCTCCTCCCAGACTTTTCAATTAGCCCCATTGTCATTGTCTGCGCCTGATGCTCTCATACAGAATGACAATGGGTCATGCTGCAGTTACAGCATGTGGTGTGTCTGTGCCTGCATCAGCCTGGGACACCACGGCAGGAATGCCTAAGCTTTCTTTAGGAGACACACAGACCATGAACTTTAGAAAGAAGTGAATACAATATAACTAGCCCGTATGTCAAATTAATAAAAAAAATAGAATTTAAAAAGTACACTTTTAACCTACTTTGTAGTTTAAGAGAAAGGAACTATTTTTAGTCAACCAGGTCAGCAGAGCCGTTGTAGAGACAGAGAACAAGGTCAGCAGAGCTGCTCTAGAGCCAGAGAACTAGGTCAGTAGAGCTGCTGTAGAGCCTGAGACCCAGGTCAGCAGAGCTGCTGTAGAGCCATAGAACCAGGTCAGCAGAGCTGCTGTAGAGCCAGAGAACCAGGTCAGCAGAGCTGCTGTAGAGCCAGAGAACCAGGTCAGCAGAGCCGCTCTAGAGCCAGAGAACCAGGTCAGCAGAGCCGCTCTAGAGCCAGAGAACTAGGTCAGCAGAGCTGCTGTACAGCCTGAGACCCAGGTCAGCAGAGCTGCTGTAGAGCCATAGAACCAGGTCAGCAGAGCTGCTGTAGAGCCAGAGAACCAGGTCAGCAGAGCTGCTGTAGAGCCTGAGACCCAGGTCAGCAGAGCTGCTGTAGAGCCATAGAACCAGGTCAGCAGAGCTGCTGTAAAGCCAGAGAACCAGGTCAGCAGAGCTGTAGAGCCAGAGAACCAGGTCAGCAGACCCGCTCTAGAGCCAGAAAACCAGGTCAGCAGAGCCGCTCTAGAGCCAGAGAACCAGGTCAGCAGAGCCGCTCTAGAGGCAGAGAACCAGGTCAGCAAGCTGCTGTAGAGCCTGAGAGCCAGGTCAGCAGAGCCATTGTAGAGCCAGAGAACCAGGTCAGCAGAGCTGCTGTAGAGCCAGAGAACCAGGTCAGCAGAGCTGCTGTAGAGCCAGAGAACCAGGTCAGCAGAGCCGCTGTAGAGGCAGAAAATCAGGTCAGCAGAGCCGCTCTACAGCCTGAGAACCAGGTCAGCAGAGCTGCTGTAGAGCCAGAGAACCAGGTCAGCAGAGCTGCTGTAGAGCCAGAGAACCAGGTCAGCAGAGCTGCTGTAGAGCCAGAGACCTAGGTCAGCAGAGCTGCTCTAGAGCCAGAGAACCAAGTCAGCAGAGCGGCTGTGGAGCCGGAGAACCAGGTCAGCAGAGCTGTTGTAGAGCCAGAGAACCAAGTAAGGAGAGCTGTTGTAGAGCCAGAGAGCCAGGTCAGCAGAGCTGCTCTAGAGCCAGAGAACCAGGTCAGCAGAGCAGCTGTAGAGCCTGAGAACCAGGACAGCAGAGCCGTTGTAGAGCCAGAGAAGCAGGTCATCAGAGCCGCTCTACAGCCAGAGAACCAGGTCAGCAAAGCTGCTCTAGAGCCAGAGAACCAGGTCAGCAGAGCTGCTGTAGAGCCATAGAACCAGGTCAGCAGAGCTGCTCTAGAGCCAGAGAACCAGGTCAGCAGAGCTGCTGTAGAGCCAGAGAACCAGGTCAGCAGAGCTGCTGTAGAGCCAGAGAACCAGGTCAGCAGAACTGCTGTAGAGCCAGAGAACCAGGTCAGCAGAGCTGCTGTAGAGCCAGAGAACCAGGTCAGCAGAGCTGCTGTAGAGCCACAGAACCAGGTCAGCAGAGCTGTTGTAGAGCCAGAGAACCAGGTCAGCAGAGCTGCTTTAGAGCCAGAGAACCAGGTCAGCAGAGCTGCTGTAGAGCCAGAGAACCAGGTCAGCAGAGCCGTTGTGGAGCCTGAGACCCAGGTCAGCAGAGCTGCTGTAGAGCCATAGAACCAGGTCAGCAGAGCCGCTCTAGAGCCAGAGAACCGGGTCAGCAGAGCCGCTCTAGAGCAAGAGAACCAGGTCAGCAGAGCCGCTCTAGAGCCAGAGAACCAGGTCAGCAGAGCCGCTCTAGAGGCAGAGAACGAGGCCAGCAGAGCCACTCTAGAGCCAGAGAACCAGGTCAGCAAGCTGCTGGAGAGCCTGAGAACCAGGTCAGCAGAGCCGTTGTAGAGCCAGAGAATCAGGTCAGCAGAGCCGCTCTACAGCCTGAGAACCAGGTCAGCAGAGCTGCTGCAGAGCCAGAGAACCAGGTCAGCAGAGCCATTGTAGAGCCAGAGAACCAGGTCAGCAGAGCTGCTGTAGAGCCAGAGAACCAGGTCAACAGAGCTGCTGTAAAGCCAGAGAACCAGGTCAGCAGAGCCGTTCTACAGCCAGAGAACTGGGTCAGCAGAGCCGTTGTAGAGCCAGAGAACCAGGTCAGCAGAGCTGCTCTAGAGCCAGAGAACCAGGTCAGCAGAGGCACTCTAGACCCAGAGAACTAGGTCTTCAGAGCTGCTGTAGAGCTAGAGAACCAGGTCAGCAGAGCTGCTGTACAGCCAGAGAACCAGGTCAGCAGAGCTGCTGTAGAGCCAGAGAACCAAGTCAACAGAGCTGCTGTAGAGCCAGAGAACCAAGTCAGCAGAGCCGCTGTAGAGCCAGAGAACAAGGTCAGCAGAGTCACTCTAGAGCCTGAGAACCAGGTCAGCAGAGCTGCTGTAGAGCCAGAGAACGAGGTCAGCAGAGCTGCTCTATGGCCGGAGAACTGGGCCAGAGAACCAGGTCAGCGAACCAGGTCAGCAGAGGTGCTGTAGAGCCTTAGAACAAGGTCAGCAGAGCTGCTGTAGAGCCAGAGAACCAGGTCAGCAGAGCTGCTGTAGAGCCAGAGAAGCAGGTCATCAAGCTGCTGTAGAGCCAGAGAAGCAGGTCAGCAGAGCTGCTGTAGAGCCAGAAAACCAGGTCAGCAGGGCCACTGTAGAGCCAGAGAACCAGGTCAGCAGAGCTGTTGTAGAGCCTGAGACCCAGGTCAGCAGAGCTGCTGTAGAGCCATAGAACCAGGTCAGCAGAGCCGTTGTAGAGCCATAGAACCAGGTCAGCAGAGCTGCTGTAGAGCCATAGAACCAGGTCAGCAGTCACGCTCTAAAGCCAGAGAACGAGTTCAGCAGAGCCGCTCTAGAGCCTGAGAACCGGGTCAGGAGAGCCGCTCTAGAGCCAGAGAACCAGGTCAGCAGAGCTGCTCTAGAGCCAGAGAGCAAGGTCAGCAGAGCCTCTCTAGAGCCAGAGAACCAGGCCAGCAGAGCTGCTCTAGAACCAGGTCAGCAAGCTGCTGTAGAGCCTGAGAACCAGGTCAGCAGAGCCACTCTAGAGCCAGAGAACCAGGTCAGCAAGCTGCTGTAGAGCCTGCGAACCAGGTCAGCAGAGCCGTTGTAGAGCCAGAGAACCAGGTCAGCAGAGCTGCTGTAGAGCCAGAGAACCATGTCAGCAGATATGCTGTAGAGCCAGAGTACCAGGTCAGCAGAGCCGCTCTAGAGCCTGAGACCCAGGTCAGCAGAGCTGCTGTAAAGCCAGAGAACCTGGTCAGCAGAGCCACTCTAGAGCCAGAGAACCAGGTCAGCAGAGCTGCTGTAGAGCCATAGAACCAGGTCAGCAGAGCCGCTCTAGAGCCCGAGAACTGGGTCAGCAGAGCCGCTCTAGGGCCAGAGAACCAGGTCAGTAGAGCTGCTCTAGAGCCAGAAAACCAGGTCAGCAGAGCCGCTCTAGAGCCAGAGAGCCAGGCCAGCAGATCCGCTCTAGAGCCAGAGAACCAGGTCAGCGGAGCCATTGTACAGCCAGAGAACCAGGTCAGCAGAGCTGCTTTAGAGCCAGAGAACCAGGTCAGCAGAGCTGCTGTAAAGCCAGAGAATCAGGTCAGCATAGCCGCTCTAGAGCCAGATAACTGGGTCAGCCGAGCTGTTGTAGAGCCAAAGAACCAGGTCAGCAGAGCTGCTCTAGAGCCAGAGAACCAGGTCAGCAGAGGCGCTCTAGACCCAGAGAACCAGGTCAGCAGAGCTGCTGTAGAGCTAGAGAACCAGGTCATCAGAGCTGCTGTAGAGCCAGAGAACCAGGTCAGCAGAGCTGCTGAAGAGCCAGAGAACCAAGTCAGCAGAGCTGCTGTAGAGCCAGAGAACCAGGTCCGCAGAGCTGCTGTAGAGCCAGAGAACCAGGTCAGCAGAGCGGCTGTAGAGCCAGAGAACAAGGTCAGCAGAGTCGCTCTAGAGCCTGAGAACCAGGGCAGCAGAGCTGCTGTAGAGCCAGAGAACGAGGTCAGCAGAGCTGCTCTATGGCGAGAGACGTGGGCCAGAGAACCAGGTTAGCAAACCAGGTCAGCAGAGGTGTTGTAGAGCCAGAGAACCAGGTCAGCAAGCTGCTGTAGAGCCAGAGAACCAGGTCAGCAGAGCTGCTGTAGAGCCTTAGAACCAGGTCAGCAGAGCTGCTGTAGAGCCAGAGAACCGGGTCAGCAGAGCTGCTGTATAACCAGAGAAGCAGGTCATCAAGCTGCTGTAGAGCCAGAGAAGCAGGTCTGCAAGCTGCTGTAGAGCAGTAGAACCAGAACAGCAGAGCTGCTGTAGAGCCAGAGAACCAGGTCAGCAGAGCTGCTGTAGAGCCAGAGAACCAGGTCAGCAGAGCTGCTGTAGAGCCAGAGAACCAGGTCAGCAGAGCTGCTGTAGAGCCAGAGAACCAGGTCAGCAGAGCTGTTGTAGAGCCTGAGTCCCAGGTCAGAACAGGTGCTGCAGGGACTGGAGAGGTACAAACGTAATCAGACACAGAAGAGGTGCAATGATGCAGCGTAATATGGCACATTCTGTAGAAATATTTTGCTATTTTGTCATTTTACAACACAGTAGTACTGTCTGGGCAAACGTTTCTCTTCATTAGCAGCACTCTAACACCCGAATAAAGCCATCAGCAACGAAATGGTGACAGTTAATCTTTGCAAAGCGTCTGTCCCCCCGGGGACCATGGCTGATGCTTTTTAAAGCCTCTTTTGATCCATCTGAGCTAGAATCAATATTTGCAACTGATACAGAAGATCTAAATGATGGGGCAAGTGTGGAAAATATGTAAATACTCCGAGAGCGCTGCGGCCACAATATTGCGTTATTCCAGTGGTTCTGCCTATGAGCAAAGACTTGTAGTGTAATGGCCTTGATTTACTGACTGTGTTGTAAATCCATGGAACTGCCCCCCAGAAGAATATTTGGGCAAAAAATAACCTTGAAGTACTGATTCTGTGGTACTGATAAAGTAAGGGTAAAAGTGGAGGCCATGCAAGGTCACTGAAGTCAGGAACGAATGGGCGGTTCTGGACAGCATTGTCATTCTTCAGGTAGGAATTCCCATGCAGGGCAGCGCCAAGTAGCTGGGATGAAACAAGCATTTGCAATGCAATAGGTCTCTCATTTACGCGAGTTGAAACTATTGGCATTTTAAATGACAATGTATTTTATTTATGTTTTAAAAACCAAAACATAAATAAAAGGCACTGTCATTTACAATGCCAATAGCTCAAACTTGCGTAAATGCGAGACCTATTGCATTGCAAATGCTTGTGTATTTTTACTACTGCGCAACTTCCTCTGATGTGTCTGAAAAACGTACTTTTTTTTCCTCTGAAGTTTTGTCCTGAATTTTGACCTTGTGTCCTGAATTTTTGTCCTGAATTTTGACCCTTTGCCCTGAATTTTTACACTCACGGTCCTGAATTTGTACCCATGCCAGTTGGTCACCCTAGTATCAGATGGAGGGTGTGGGTTGGTGACTGGGCATCACCCGATATCCCCATTAGGGGCCTGCAGGGTGATCACTGCAACAGACTAAAGTGAACTGACAGTCCCTCTCTCACTCTTCTTCCCCCAACACGCTACTGTGCACTGGATAGGAACATTCACACACTCTCGCGTGACACCAAAACTCCCCTCACAGACGTCAGTGCAAGCCCTACTCTTCCAGCCAAGCACCCCCTCGCCTTGTTGCACGCCACCGGTCCGATAATGCGCTTCATCAACTTATAAGGGTTATGAAGCGCTATATACATGCAAGTATAGTCACAATTTCTCGTTAGCGGTCGTACGCTTATGGGCGCCGATTTACTATTTTTTGTGAAACCGAGCCCGCACCTCTAAGCGAAATGTTAGTACAACTGCCATATATAAAACCTGATCCTTTCTTACCTCGTTATCAATCCAATATTGCCATCTAACGGTCATCTGGGGAATAGCACCGTGGATGTATTATTGAAGAGCATCCTTTAAAAGGTTTTTATTTAATGTCAAACAACTTATGATGCATTTAAAAATCGATCTGCAGGCCATGATATTTCATCCAAGAGAAAACTGTTTCTGTGCCCTCTGCAAATTCCTATTTTTAACTGGGAAGTGAATCTATGGGATTGGACAGGGTTGGATTGGGATCTAAAATCGACCCGGGCACACCAAAAAAAAGTGGCCCACATTTACGTATTGTTTTTCCGCAAAACACTGCTTCAGCGAAGTTGTATGAAAAGAAAGGGGGTGGGGGGCATGTTTTATTAACTTCACTTAGATAATAAAACAAGCAATTGCAATGCAATAGGTCTCGCTTTTACGCGAGTTCAAGCTATTGGCATTGTAAATGACAATGCGTTTTATTTATGTTTTAAAAACCAAAACATAAATAAAAGGCATTGTAATTTACAATGCCAATAGCTCAAACTCGCGTAAATGCGAGAGCTATTGCATTGCAAATGCAAGGCATCACGGGGAGGGAGAAGGCATGGGCAGCGGGCGGGCGGGGATGGGGAGGAAGAAGGCACGGACGGGGGCGGGCTTACAGGGAGGGAAAAGACACGGACAGTGAGAGGGAGGGGGGTAAACAAGGCACGATAACGGGAGGGAGGGGGGGTAAAGAGTGCCTGCAGTAAAAGAAAGTGAATAAAGAAAATAGTGCACACAGTCACACGTACAGTGTAACAACTAAAGTAAAGTGGCCAGTCGCCATGGGAGGTGACAAATGAAGAAGAGGTGGTACTAAGGAGGGACTTACAAGCCTATTTTCGAATCAGAAGCCAGCATTTAGGACAGACAATGACACAAGCCAACGGCAAATATGGGCTTCTATTCAGCTACTCTACCACACCAAGTCTCGCAGAGCAGCGCATGCGCGCTGGCTCTAGGCTCGACCTAAAAAATGCACAGATTAGTTCACACTGCAGAGCCACACATGAATGCAAGTGAGAACACGTCTGCTAAGGCCCCCTACCCCGCTCAATCAGCATACATTAATGGGCCGACCCAGCGAGACAAAGGGAGTGATACCTTCGCCCATCTGCCTCTAGAAAGGCCACTCAGGCACCCACTGGGCCGCTGGCAGCATCCTAACAGCACAGACAGCCCCCAGGCTGCCCAAAAAAGCAGCCCACAGCCAGAACTCGGCTACCGGCCCTTCTGCCATTTCCCGAGTGCCCGCGTTACCAATCCAACCCTGGGATTGGAGATATATAAGTATTGAAAGCTGCATTCCTGACCCGATAACGATGAGTATTTGTCATTAAATCTAATTTGTTTGAATTTTCATTCTTATATTTAAGCATTCCATTTCTACTGATATCACACTTGTCATTATCACTAAGATGTGCATCACCAGTCTAATAACTTGCACTCTATTCCTATGCAATGCCGCAATGTCCCTCTTTCTCGTCATTCTCCTCAGTACTGAGAGTTAAAACTCCTTTCAGCCACGGACCCAACCCATACTCACCTTTAAAAAAAAAAAAAAACTCTAAATACCTTATACTCCTGCCCACCCACAATAGCGAACTTTCCACATTAAAGCATTTCCTGTTTTCACTCCATGCAGAAGCGGGAAACGTTTGCTTTCTGCAACAGCTCAGGATTCAAACAGTTGTTTTAGATGCTGGCATGAATACTTATTTTATTCATTTATTTATGATTCCTTTAAACGAGTGGTTACTTCAAACGGTTTTCATTAATGAGGGAGGGAGGACGGGGCTGCCAGGCAGGCCCCTCGGCCCTAGAGAGAGTCACATTAATGCAGCACCGCACAGGGACGACGGTACATCAATGTCACTCCAAACAGGTGCTTTAAGAAACCATCACACTACAGGGAGGTGCCAGTTTGCAACACATTGCCTTGTTATTAGGGGAAGGGCAAATGGTAAAATGTCAAATGGAAATTTTTTATTTTGCCTGGGCCAACAAAAATCCCTGCACACGAGTTGGCCACTTTTTCAAACTTTTTGGTTGAGACAGGCAGACACTAAATGGCGGGGAAAAGGGAGACGACGTTACGCCTACGATGGTCCAGAGGCCTCCTCCTCGCTGCTCTTTTTAGTACATGGAGTTTGAGACGTGCATGTAGGCACCCTGCTTGGGCTTGCAAAGGCCGCACGCAGCAACCTGTTTAGTCATAGATCGCCTCATCCTGTCGGGATTAAGGCACGGCGCTGTGAAAATCCTCTCCACTTCTCCCACTCTCTTGCAGCTCATCCTAGGACTGCAGACCTACCAACTTATCAACGTATTTCACCATGTGATGAGGGGGCGGGTCCTAGAGCTACCTAAGAGGCACTCTCTCCCTCTCACCGAGACCTCCACCCCTCCTGAAGGAAAAAAAATGCAAAGGGTCGCTGACAGTAGTGGCTGCTACCGGGGAGTAGTGGAGGGGCTGGCGCGGGGGTAGGAGAGTGGGGGGATTGTTAAAAAAAAGAAAAGGGTGGAAACAAAAAAGAAAAAAACACTTACCTTCCCGGCGGCCGGCTTGCCTCCGACCTGTCCACGACACACGCAGGAACAGGAAGCACCCAGGCTCCCTCCCCATAGCCAATCACAACGCTACAATGCAGCGTTGTGATTGGTCTGAGCGCCGTGGTTAGGTGCTCAGTCGGGGAATGGGAGTCTGGACATGTTCCTCACCAGGTTGTGTAATGCAGCCTGGTAGGGAACATGCAAAGTGCGCATGGCTGTTTGGCCAGGACGGCCGGCCAAACAGTCATGCACACTTTAGAGTGTGCTCTCCACTCCTCCCCCTGCTCTGCAGCTGGCAAAGCCTGCCTCGCCCACAGCTTTACAGCGCACCACAATAGTGAAAAATAAAATGATAATAACATTGTTATTATCATTTTATTTTTCTTGTGGGGTGACGCTCCTCCGCCTTAGCGGAGGAGCCGCCACTGGTCGCTGAGGCTGTCGCCAATATCCTGGAGTGTTTTCACGCCCCTTAATGGACATCGGCTGCTCAGAGCTTCCAAAGACGAGCTGGAATTTCACTTTGTGCAGTGGTTTCCAGCTCTGTTTTCTCTGCCACCGTATGATTTCAGCTCCTCACCCAATGCTCGTGTGAAGGGAGCCAAGATCATGTGACACACGGTGGCACCATGTGAGTTGGCACGTTTGGGACTGCACTGTCAAGTTATGGGCATGACGTGTCAGAGACGTGGGGTGTGACTGGGTTTTGGGGAAAGACAGCATATTAAATCATCAGGACTCTACGTGGCACTGACAAGATGGCTTCGCCAGAAGGAGTCCAGTGAGCTCACTCGACCTACGCATGGCGGATTCCTTAGCAATGGACAGGCAGGGCGAATTGTTCCTAGATGCGGTAAGCAGCCTTAAGTACAGGGAGCTTAGCTCTGTAGGTCTTCTTGCAATGTTTGTCTGCAGTCACAATGGTAAATGAAGACAAAGTGGGACCTGGTGGTGAGCAAATGCACCAGTCTAATGATAAGCATGATCA